>CM062820.1:1519261998-1520461998 GCA_031772625.1 Pinus tabuliformis | reverse complement strand
ATACTTAAAGCAAGTGAAGAGTAGGAGAATATCATTAAATATTGAATTAAAATATCAAACCACAAATATATATATATATATATATATATATATATATATATATATAGAGAGAGAGAGAGAGAGAGATGAGGGTAGAGGTAACTCAAGGCAAAAAAATGATGGAAATGAGCATGACAAGTCTGAAAATGAGTATGACAACCCTGAAAGTCAAGAAGATTCAAAGAAAAAAATCCCAAAAAATAACCAATAAAGAAATAAAAATAGAATAGAAATCAAAGGAGAGTTCAAAAATATTAGACCACCCACTATTAATGGAGAAAAAGAAGAAGCAATATTTCCTTGGCTATTAAATTTAACTAAATATTTCAAAGTATATGAATACTCGATCAACTCAAAGGTGAGATTAGTTTTTTATCAATTCCAAGGAAAATGTTCTTTATGGGGGGAGGAAGTAATACAAGTACACAAAATAGAAGAATATAAAGTTTCCTCAGAATAATTCTAGAAATAGTTCAAGGGAAATTACCTAACTGAGAGGTATTATGGGGACAAAGTCAAATATGTTCATGATATAAGGTTGGGATTATTGAGTATGGAAAAGTTTATAGTGAATTTTACAAACCTCTTAAAGTATGTTCCATAAATCTAAGAAGAAGAATCCAAGGTACATTGGTTTATTAAATGTCTTCCTCTTCTATATGAGGAAATAATTGAATTTTACAATCCCAAAACCATCGAGGAAGATGTGCATAAAGATAAAATATGTTATTAGCAATTCAAACAAAAAAATGAAGGTTTGAAATCCCGGTCTAATAAGGAAAGAAGTAGATTAAAAATGGGGAACAAGAGAGTAAAATCATCCATTTTTATGGATTTTGGGAAAAACCATTATCCCAAGAGGCTTAACTAGTATAATCAATCACAATTTCCATAGTCCTAAATTGATTCCATGGAAAAAATAATTGAATACTAAAGGAACATATTGTAGAAAAGAGAGACGAGCTTTAAAATGTTGGGGTTCTGTAGAACCCCATTTATTGGGGAACTTACCATACAATACCTGATTAGTTAAACAATTTTCCAGACATATAGGAGGCATCCTTTGTAAATCACATAGATAAAAGTATATCAAATATATATGTAGCATTAGAAGACTGACAGAGGGAGCATCAGTCAACTATGATCAAAATTGAAGGTATAATAATAAGCCGTCCCATATCTAATTTAGTAAATCCAAGAGATAGGATTAGTTATGAAAATCCACAAGTTATGGAAAGATGCAAATTAATATATATCTATATATATATATATATATAGATATATATATAAATTTTTTCTTAGTTCATCTAGTCATAGGCACAAAAGGAAGGTGTCAAGTTAGATTAGATAGTTCCTTATAAATTTAAATGGATGCCTAACATAATTTAATATGAACATATTACCTTTAGGTTCCTATGATTTGTTTATTAGAATGGATTGGTTAGAGAAATATAAATCCATATTTAATTGTTTTGAGAAAGCGGTTACAATTACAATGAAGAAGGAAATACTAAAGTGATAAAAGGCACAAGGCATATTTCTACTAGAAAAAAATAATATTTATAGATAAAAAGGTGTCTATAATGGCTATCAATTACTTTTTCCTGATAGAAGAAACTAAAAATAACACAAAAAATAAAACTATAGATAACATGGAAGTGATTAAAGAATTTAAGGTTGTATTTTTGAAGTAGATTCTAGGGTTCTCCACTAAGGAGAGGTGTAAATTTTTCAATTGAATTAGTACCAGGAGCTACACTGGTGTTTGAGGAACCTTATGGAATGAGTTTTTTTGAACTTATAGACTTGAAAGTGAAGTTTCAAGAGTAATTAGATAAAGGAAACATATGACCAAGTGTTTTCCGTTGGGGAGCCACAATTATGTTTGTAAGGGAAAAGGATGGAACTTTCAAGACATGCATAGATTACCAACAACTAAACAAACTGAAAATTAAAATTAAATATACTTTACCCTAAATAAATGACATGTTTTATAATGTTAGAGGGAACATTGTTTTCAAAAATATATCTCGTATGCGAATTCCATCATTTAAGAATTGAATATGAAGACATACATAAAACTAGATTCAAAATATGATATGGACAATATGAATTGGTGTTGTCTTACCACTGAACTTGCTACCTTTATGTCTCTAATGAATAGTGGATTAAATAAATATATCGAGAAGTTTGTGTTGGTTTCCATTGATTATATTTTGATATATTCAAAAAACTTAAAAAAATATGATGAAAACTTAAGGATAGTGTTACAAACATTAAGGGAATATCAACTCTATGGAAAGCTCCACAAATTTGATTTGTATAAAGATAAAATTTAGTGCTTGGGACATGTTACCTTTAAGGAACGCATGTATATTGATTCTGAAAAGGTTAATGCCATTTTAAACTCGTCAATACCTCAGGATTTGGCAGATATTAGATCCTTCATGGGGATTATTGTATCTTATTGAAGATTAATTGAGGGATTTTCTAAACAATCATATCCCATCACTTATTTGTATAAAAATGGAGTGAATTTTATTTGGACATCAAAGCTCCAAGAGAATTTTGCCAAAATAAAATACTTATTAACAATAGCCCTAATCGTGAATATTTCTAATCTAATATAAGACTTTATTGTTTGTATATATTCATACCTTAAGGTGTTGTGTGGTGTGCTAATGTAGGAAAATTATGTGGTTTCTTATGGACTAGCATAGATCCATATAGCTATGGATGTATCATGCACTAAGAGGGATCAAATCCAACGAGGTTAAAACCTTCCTTTTGGAGTGTATAATTTTAGGAAATATTTTCACCTTGATGGATTTGATCTCTATCGATGCATGATAGATCTAGAGTTAGATGAATCTAGTTTAGTTCCATTTAGGGAAACTTTTAAGGACAGAAAAATATCTTGATGTATAAAAACATTGGCGAATTTCACTAGTCTCTGATATGCAAACTATATTGTTGTATTTGCAAAAAAATTCAAATTTATAATGATGTTATACATATTCTTCATATAATGTTGGTGATTTTTAGGATAAAATAATTTTATATTGTAAAATTTGGGTGAAACATTTTTATTAAAAATGGAAATTAACAAATCTTTTGTCTTGGAAAATCATGGAAAATTAGCCCACCTCTAAATATTAGCCCCTAAAATTTTCCATGGTTCCAGTTGAGCGAAACAATATCACATTTTTAGATTATCATTATTATGTGTCTGCTTGAGATAAACTTCATACTCTGAAATTTACATTATGTTTTATTTGCTTGACATGACCATATCATTCCCTTCTTTAATTTTATCTTTATTGCTTTCCTTAAATGGTTTGTGCGTATGTGATTGGATGCTTTGAGTGGTTTGTGTGTTTATGTGTCTAGATTTGGATGGTAATTTTTGTGAATGTTACAATTGTTGTGTTATATTTCTATATGTGTATGTAATTATTTGTTAGTAAATAGTTGGTGATGAAAAAGGGAGACACTATTGTCGATAGTTTGCAAGAGGATTAGTACTGCACATCTATTTCATTTAATTTGGGGTATTACAACTTTTGACAACTAATTAATTCTTAATAGTGTCCCTCCACGTATAACTAAATATATCTTTAAGATTAGCTTTAATAATTCATTGTGTCAAGGTTACTCTTGAAATAATTTATTTCTTTTGTAATGTTTAAAATAATTTATTTCCCTCAAGAATATTTTGATGATTTTTTTTATCTATAGTCTATTTTGCAAAGTCAAGAAATAATGTATTTTTGAAGTATTTTTTAGTGAGTAGCCAGATTTTTTGTAGTGTTGAAGCCTCGAAATGCACTACGACAACATGGGGGATAACCACCCAGTCCAGAACTTAGAAGAAGCTCCTTTTCCATTAAATGTAGTGGGTTTGACTGGGGATAATGGGATAGGTTTCCCAGAGCGGATTGATTTGATAATGTTGTTGGGGTGATATAAGATATAACAGAGAATGATTCAACTAAGTATAATCTACTCTAAATAATGAGCACATGCATATACCTAAATCTAACATTATCGAACTATAAATATACTTGGGAATAAACTAAGATATGCGACCTACAAAGATGTCTCAAAGAAATTGGTAGTAAAAATCATTCAACTGCCAAAAGAAATGAAATCGTTAGTGATAATTATTTTGGATAAATAGTTAGACAAAACAATTGACAAAAATATATCACATCTAGTAATTATTCACGTATTCAATACAAAATCAGAGTTTGAACATCATACAAAAGTTTAGTAATGTAGAACTATAACTCATATTTTCATACATAAGACAATCAATGAAAGAGTATTGCTAATGCATAAATAAAACATGATCATACATTAAAAGTACCATATATGAAAGGTCCTGGTCATGGGCTCAATAATATTGATCCAATTTCATCCAATCAAATACACTCTAAGAGTATAAAAGTGAAATTTCAGTAGATTATTCTTCAATATTTAAAGAAAAATAGATCATGTTCTAATAATTTCATCAGCACCTTCACAAAAATACAGAAGTGTAATGTCTTGTAGAGTGTTTTTGATAAAATCCTAGACCCCTCTCTAAATGCACAAGAGGGATTTAAATACTATAATACATGCCTCAAAAATAAATTATTACAGGAAAGGCTAAGGAGGTTTCAAATAACCTTCCTTAGAGTAATAAAAAATAAAACTAGAAATAGAATTAAACAAATGAAAATCTTCTTTCAGCTTGAATTATCTTAGTCAGCTAACTTGATATTTGAGATTGCAAATGTTGATCATTGGTTTGACCTGGGGTGGCTGGTCGATTGTGGATTTCAACTTTCCTACAAATATGGCATCTGATAGAGCTGGCACCAGTTGTTGTGCAGAAGTAGTTAAGCATTGTAGAGTCATCGACTCGCTATGTGGTTTTACCAAATATTACCAGTGTTTCTCCCAATCCAGTTTGGTCAACTGTTTGATTTCTTCTTCTTTGGTTTGAGCTATTTGTTTCCATTATTATTCCAATTGTTTGATATTTAGGAAAGCCCCAGGTATGAATTCTTTGACAAGCTTGGCACCATGGAGGTTTTCATTAATGGCCTCAATTGTGCTATTTGTTGCACCTGCTATTGTCGTTGTCACCCTTTTTGCCTACTTTAACGTGTATCCCAATATTCAAATAGAATTTCTTTGTGTGATTCTTCTTTTTTTGTTAGATCATCCTTTCTTCCCTCATCATATTCCCGCCAGGTAATAAATTCAGAAATATTTTTATGGATTTCTTCATATTCAACCCTTAGATCAGTCACTTGGTTTGTCCATTTATCACTTGACTCATGCTAAGGATCGATTTGTGAGATTTTCTGGCAGAATATCTCTTGTTGTTGTATCAATAGGGAATTTAGCTTGATTTATTATTTGATGAACTCATCTGTTTGAGGGTTATCTTTAAATATATCTACCATGGCTTGCATTTGGTGAATCTGTGATTGCTTTTATGATATTCTTGCTTGGTGTTGTAACCTCATTTGCTAAAATTCCATTTGAAGTTGAGCTACCTATTGTTCTACTTGTTGATTAGTTTTCTCTTGTTCTAATTGTTGTTCAATCAGAAGAATTCTCTGTTCTTTTTCTCTTAGTAGCAGTGAGACTTCTTTTTCTTTATCAATGGTTAGTATCGCATAGGCTCCTTCAAACTATGACAACTTCATAAGGTTTTCTGATGGGTCAACAGGAGTGTCTTTCCACACAACTTCCATTGGTTCGTTCTCTAGAGTTGCAATTGTAGTGGTGTCTAATTTCCTCTTTTTTCTTTGCTTTTAACCACAACCTTATGTGTGGGGCTGTAAAATATGTCGAGTGGAGGTATCTCTTCAATTTTTAAGATAGTTTCAGAAGTGGGAAAAACCAAAATAACCTCAATATCTTGAGTGTTTATAGCCCCTTGCTCTATTTTCTCTGGATTTTCTTTGTGTTCAGACTATTTGGGGGTCTGAAATCTAGATGTTTCCTAAAGACTTGTGCCTGTTTGGAGCTTCTAATTGAATTGATTCCATCCCTTGTCTAGGTCCATGACAGGAATATTCCCTATTTGAAGTGAAGTGAAGCCCACGTCTGTCTGCTTCTTGGCCAAGGCTTGTTAGGTCATTTCATCCGTATTTCCTTTTGTATCTTTCTCAAAGTCTTTATTACGACTCCCTTCTCCATTCTAAGATTGTTTCTCTGACTGTTCTAACTCATGAGTTGATTTGTCTTGCGTTTCCTAATCATAATTTTCCTTTGAACTTCCCTCCAGGTTCACGCTAGGAGTCAGTTCTCTTACTGGTTCATTTTGTAATAGGTCCAATGGGACCTTTAACAATTTCCTATTCCTATCTACATGAAAAACATTAATATCATATGGGCTTAACAATAATGATGCTAAATGTAGGACCTGTGAAAATGATTAAGCTCCTTAAAAGAGGTCATCAAATGGATCCTCTTCATGAGTAAATTGTTTGAATTTAACCATGGTGGTGAAGTCTATAGCAACTTGATTTGGGTCATATTGTCACCCTGTTATTGTGACCAACTTTTAGAGATGTAATATTCTCTATTTCTTTTACTGCATGGCCATAGTCATGTAGTGCGAAGCCGCCACAATATAATGGGAAGGTTGGCCAACTGGCTTTCTTTTGATCCCTTGGGGCTTTGGTTAAATCATCCCCTATTTTCTAGTAAGTTATCTCTCTTGCCAATAGCATGTCCGGAACATAGTATGGGACGACATGTTGAGATGCAGTGCTTCAAAAAACTCTGATATAAGTGAATGTTTCTTCACCAAACCATCCTGCGACTAGCAAGATGTCTATCTTGGCTTCTTTGGAAAGCCTGGGAGTCATTTTTATCAAAAATGGTTTTATAAATAGGCAACATATTACCACAGAAAGTTTTCTAAAAATGGGAATTGAATTGGGATTCCCACAAGATTTTATGAATCACATGGATGGGGAGAGGGTTCTATACAGTCCACTTCCAACCCATGTTTGGAAATTGAGAGAAAAATCAAATGGTATCCATTACATAAGCGCTCATACAAAAAGGGGGAATAATGTTTGAAGAAATACTTCTCTTTTTCCTATATTCCCTAATAGCCATATCTAAATTGTCTGATAAGATATGAATCTAGTTCATAATCATTGTGTTAACCATTACATCAATTAATGGAAGCCACTCTATAGAAAATTTGGTACTATTAGCTTTACCAAATAATCCACACATCATTGCAACTATGAGATTATGTGGGGCCGAAAGGGATACAATTGGGTACATAATGGATTTCTCCCGTTTGAATTTTCTTGATCCTGGCCTCTAGGTCTGTGTAAGGTCCAATGGGTCCCCGTTATTTTTGGAAAAATGTTAAAGGAAATGTTTGTCATAGAGCTTTTGAGGCTCTAGTAGATAGTACATCTAGCGCAAGTTGTCTGATGTTAAAAAACCCATGACCTCATGTCTTGCATTCCTAAAAGTTCTGTCTGAGATATTCACATTTTCAACAAGCCATTTTACCATATCTGTGTATGGTACTATCTTAGTTCTTGTAGCTATTCTATGTAAAAATGGACATGCTTCCTCAAAGTAGGAAGCGTCAGATGATTCTTTGGCATCAATTTTTGCCTCTGTTTCTAGTGGCCTGGGTTTCTCTTCTTTAGGTAGGTTATACATGGCTTCCTATGATGTGGTTCTTCCGTATTTTTTGCAAGTGGTATAGGAGAAGAGTGGTGTCATGTCTGATTTCTCATATGCAGAAGCTTTTCCCTTCTTTACCATCTTTCCAAATGTTGTTTCCTTCGGAAGTTCCCTAAAATTGAGCAATTCAGATTATCAGATAAACACACAGAGCGAAAGTGATAGTGAAAATGTGATGATACAGTTAATTCTGAAAGGTGACAAGGAAGAAGATTTTTTTTGAAAATGAAGATGAAAGATACCAAATCATGTTGAGCCGTTTTAAACAAAAATTCCATTAAAACCCATTAAATAAGCACTAAGATCTTTTATTATTTCCTTTATTATTAATTTAAGCCATCACATTGTAAACATGTAAGAAAAAATTCAAGTTGATGAGTTCGAAGCGTGCGATGGTGATTATGCGATTATGATAAATATTATCGCAATATTGCAAATCACAACATCTCACTTTCGGTTATGCATTTTTTGAACCTATTTAGAATTTTACAAGATGTGATATGAGCAATGTACCTTTTATCATTTTGAGCACTTTATTCTTGAATGAATAATTATTGCATAAAGTGACCTTTTACTATGCACCAAACTTAACCAAAGTTATAACAATTATCACATGCTTCCATCGGTCTGGGTCATATTGCATTTCACAACCTTTCATGGTTCACAATATTGTTTCTTGTGTAAACATCGTGATGTGATGAGTGTTCGACTTGTTATGTTGCAATATCGGAAATCGCATATTGTAAGGGTTTTTATTGTTTGTGCTTTTGTGAATACCGCTATGCAATTGTGATAAGTACTTTATTTTGTAAGAAATACTTTAAGCCTTAGTTTTAATTAAAATTTTAATGATACCATTTGTCTATTACAGTGGTCCCTCTTATCACAATTCGCCGATCTCGATTGTTAATTAACCTTTGACACACATGGTCCATCGATATGTGATAAAGCGAGAATAGATATTCACAAAGGGATTTTGGTTTGATACCTTATATTTATTTAGAAATTTATTTCTAATAATTGAAAAAGGAAGCACCTAATTGTTATGTTTTTTGGAGAATATTTATAAAGGGTCCCCAATTATCAATAGAATATTAACTATTAAATCAATAAATGGGGGGGTTGTGGAATATTACAACAATTGGAAACTCACTGGAAGAACCAATTATCTCTGATAGCTTTTTGAAACTTATAAAAATTCCAAAATAAATATAGTTCAAAAAATAGGAACTACATGAATTTTAAGATAAGTAACATTTCTCTGAATAAGAAAACGAAGCTCAACTAATTATAATCAACTTGATATCCTCTTCAAAATGAAAATTCCTTTGTCTATATCAGTATTTACTTGGTTTAAAGATAAAGCAGGGGGCTCTTGCAGATTAGCTTTTAAATGTATTCATTTATCACAGGTAAAGCCTCAACTCCCAGCAAGTGTCCATAGCCTCGACAGGGTTACCCTTTAACCATCAATGATTCAGTATCTGATCCAAATAAGAGTGCAATTTTTAGAGATAAATCCAGACTCATATACTTATTCTCTTCTCTTTCTATTTTAAATAGTTTATTTTTCTTCTAAAATTTTTCCTTTTTTCTACTTAAAAGTTAGTGTCTTGGTTTGGTGGCCAAAAAGTGACAATGTCATTCACTGGTTGTAATTCAGCTGAACAAGCTGGCTCGTGATGAGACCCCTTGTCTTTTGATTAAAATAATAAGAAGCCATTACCCTATTTTTATATGTAGTATTGGTAATGTCAATCTATTATTTCCTTCTGAACATGGTAAGCCAGCTCTTAATGAGACCTTTTATTTTTTTAAGTTTTAGTATATTTTAGAATTACACTATAAAAAGAGAAAAGTTTACTAGATGGGGATAATCATTAACTCGTTAAGAGTTTTTGGCTGAAAATTATACAGTTAAACGTGCTTATCTGTAGAGAGTCTTAACTTTGTTAAAGATATATTTCTTGACTAAAAATAGAACAAAGGTTTCTTTATAAATTTGGGGTTTCACAAAGGACAAATAATTTTGGTGGAAACAAGCAGATTTCAGAGAGATAGAACTCAGCTTATTTTCAAATGTCATAATTATTTCCTTAACAATCTCTACTTATAAAAGAAAAAAATATAAGTATAAAAGAGATTTATTATTATAAGGCCAAAAGTAAATACTATTTAACTTTAATTTTCCTAGGAAAAGTAATGGCAATAGTGTACATGGGATAGAACAAGTTATCTTCTATGAAAAATATTTATTTAAAATCTACGCATTGACAGGCAGGTAATCTTTCTTACCTAATAAATATTTCAATAGAAACATTAAACGGTCACTTTGTTCCGCAATCTGAAATGGGACAAGCCACATTCTTTGGAATTTTGTATGCTTACATTTTTCCTCTTGTGCTTTACACCACTTCAATACAAGGTCTTTGAGTTGAAAATATTTAGGACTTGCAGATTTTTCATCAAAGGAAGATTTGACTAACTCTTGATGATGTTCATGTATGATCTTAACTTTATCTCTTTCTTCTTCGAGTTCCAGGATTCGTGATTGCCTTAATTTTCATAGAAGAGGAAGGAGTTTCTTAAATAAATTGAATCAGGGCCAGAGAAGGAATAGCTACATTTCTAGGAAGAAGAGCATCTTTCCCATAGACCAAATTAAAAGGAGAAGTGCCTATTGAGGCCTTCTATGTTATTTGATCTTCCATAGAGAAAATGTTAAATATTGATGCCAATTTTTTTGACTCTGATCAATAGTTCGTTTGACGATCCTTATGAGATTTTTATTCGTTGATTCAGCTAAACCATTTCCATGAGGATAATAATTTGTAGAATATTTAAGTTTAAAACCTCTTTTAAGAGAAAATTTTGTCATAACATTGCCTGTGAGATAGGATGCATTGTCAAACACGAGGGTAGATGGTAGGCCAAATATAGTAATAATAAATTGATCAATAAATTCAATGATGTTTTCAGAATTGGCTACCTTCAGTGAATTTCTTCCACCCACTTAGTGAAGTAATCAATTGTTGTAAGGATATATCTATGCTACTTTGAAGAGTGAGGAATGATATCACCTATTATGTCCAGTCCCCATTGCTCAAAGGTTTTTTCAATGTTGACCGAGTGTAATGGTAATGCAGGTTTCCATTGTCTTCTAATAGTTGTTTGACAAATTTTGCATTTCCTTACATATTTGTGTGAATCTTTCAATAAGGTTGGCAAATAATATCCATCATGCCGTAATTTATGGGTTGTTCTACCTCCTCCAAAATTTCCACCAGCTGGTCCATCATGGATTTCCTACAAAACCTTTTCTACCTCATATTTTTCAAGGCACCTAAGTCAAACGAAATCATAATTCTTCCTAAACAAAACATCAATGATGATTTCATATTGCTTAGATTTCAATATCAAATCCCTTTTTCTTTTGTAATTGAGCTACATCAAGGCATATCCTTTTTTCACATAAAAGATGATATCAACATATTTAGATTCGGTATAATTGAGGATTACCTCACATATTTGTATATCATCACCTGAATCTTCTGGTGTTGGTAGGTTGGATTCTCCAGCTAAAATTCTGCAAAAACTTTAACCTCTGGCAATTTTAGCTAGTCTAATTTCAATGTCATATTCTTGCAGTGTTGTTACCCAATTTCCTCTTTTCTCACCTAATTCTCTTTGCATTAGTAAATTTCTCACTAATGAGAATGGAACTATTACTTTAGTGTGAGTTTTAAGAAGGATGGGTCTAAAATGTTTTATTGATTTTAAAACAGCAAAAGCTTGCTTTTCAACATCTGAGTAATTCAATTCAGCACCTTGCAAATTGGAGCTAAAGAAATAAATTGGTGCTTTGACTTTCTCATCATTGACCTCTGTGTGAATAGCTGCATATGATGTCTCGAAAGCAAAAGTATATAAAATAAAAGGATTAGAAAAATTTGGAGTTTCTAAATAGGGTGAATTTAGGATTGCTTGTTTGATAAGATTGAAAGCTTCATGCTCAGTATGTCCCCATTTAAAAACATAATTTTTCTTGATCATAGATTGGAGGGGTAAAACAATTTGTGAAAAGTCAGGTACAAATCTTTTGACAAAATTTATCTAACCTAAGAAATATTGCATGGATTTTTTGTTGTGAGGAAAACAGATTTTAGAAATTTCTCTTATTCTGTGAAGATCTATGCGAATCCCATCTTTCAATACATGAAATCCAAGGAGTTTACCTTCGTTTAATGCAAAGACACATTTCTTTGGATTTAGAGAAATTCCATACCTCTAACAACGTTCAAATCTTTGTTTTAAGTCCTTTAAATGATTACTACACTTTTTGAATACATAGTTATATCATCTAAATAAATTACCACTATGTTATTCACCAAACCTTTGAAAGCTATATCCATGGCTCTCTGAAATGTTGCACCAGCAGTAATTAATCCAAATGGCATATTTTGGTAAGCGTATGTTTCCCATTTGGTTCTAAATGTGGTGTTTATTCGATTATCTGGATGTACAAGAATATGATTATAACTTGAAAATCCATCGAGAAAAGACATTAACTCTAAGCCTGCAACTGGCTACATTATCTGCTCCATATGAGGCAATGTAAAGTTTTCCTTCTCACAAGATTTGTTGGGATTTTGAAAGTCTATACAAATTTGAATATCACCATTCATTTTCCTAACTGGAACTAGGTTAGAAACCCACCTTGAATGTCTAATAGAAAAAATTATGTTGGCTTTGAGAAGTTTATTCATTTCGGATTTGATTTGATTTTCTAGGTTTGGGTGAATCTTTCTCAAAATCTATTGTACAAGATTTTCATCAGATATCATAGGAATGGTATGTTGAAAGATGGAAGTATCATATGTCTTAAGATCTTAATAATTCTAAGAAAAAATAAACATCTGGGAGGAATTTAATCACGTCCTATCAACTGAAGAGACTTAGGATGTAAACACTACAGTCAACAAAGAAATGGTGCAGATTCCACAAATTGAAGGGACAACCTCATTCATTGTTGAGGCTCCCAATAAAACTAATATTACTAAAGATTTGGAAATTATCCCAACATTTCGTATGTCATAGATACTTCTGACAATTGAAGAAATCCCTCCTTTGGATGTGTTTTACGGTGCAAAACACAAATCAGTTACGAGCAGGTCAAGGAAGAAGACAAAGTTGGAATAGACACAAGAATTAGTTTCAAATGAGACTCCTTTTGAATTCCTCTAGAAGGGAGCCCAAACATCCCCTGATGAGGAATTAAACAAAGTATCTCACCTTGCAGAAGCTTATGCTAGTTCTACTATTGACAAAGAAGTGGAAATTCAACTACTTATGAAGGAAAAGGACCAAAGGATTGTGCAATTAGAGTAAAGTATCCATAATGAAAGCCAAGTAATTGAGCAACAATGACAAGAAAACCTTGTTGAATTATAGAAAAGTTTCAATGACATGAAACTACTAATTGAATTTTAAATCAAAGACAAAGATGCACAGGTACAATAACTACAACAAAAGCTTAACAAGTTCAAAGAAAAACCAGAAATAAATGAAGTTCAAAAATAAATAGGAGAACTAGATGCACTCCTTACTAAGCAACATGTTATATTTTTTCATATATTAACTTTAATTCATGATTTGTGTAAAAACAACTATTATTTGGTTAACTAGTTTTCCAATTTGAGGACATTCTATGAAGAGTTTAATGAGAAAATCACTGAGAATATAGATTGGCAAGACAGTGCAAAAAGAATATTAGCTGATCTTCCTCTAATATAGGAATCTCAACAATATATCGTTTTCAGCAACTGTGACATCAAGATGAAGAAATTAGAAATGTCTATCATGAGGAACACAAATCTTGCTTCTAATTTCACTAAGTATATTAGTGATACCTTATTGTAGACCAATCTAATATAGGAATGCTCGAAGGATACCTTGCTAGATGTCAAACTCTCAAGTCATCATGGCAAGAAACATCAAAGAAGAAGTTTGTATACATCCAAAGTTTATCAAAAGTAAACCTCGAACGTTATTGCCATTTCTTGGTAAAGCCACATAGTAATGGATTGTGTTAGGGTGTCTTTCTAATGCAACAACTCAACTTCTTCTAGCACTCAGTGATGCAGTATTTACAGGGCATATGCACATGCAACCGATTCATCCCCCCTAATTGAAGGCAATGACAGACATATGTGGAATCAGAGAACAAATCAAGAATCATCTTGCAACACATTCATGAATTTCTTGTTACAACAGAATGTTATCTTTATCTTTTATTTATCTTATCTTAGTTTGTTGGAGCCTTTCTGAAGACTTTTGTTTTTATGTTACTATTTTTGTAATATTATTAGTCTATTTAAACCCCTCTCAAGTCTTTAGAAAGGGGTTCTAAATTGTTGATAGAAAACTTTGAAGTTTTACTATTGTTTATTCCAAAGTTATATGATTAAATAATATGAACCGGAAGTGATATTTTTCATGAACATAGTTGTTGATGGTGTTGGACCCAACAAAATTTAGGGGATCGCCCAAGTATGAAGTCCCAACTAGACCTCACACCGTTTGGTGTGGGAGTCCCATCTAGAATGATCACCCGATTTCCGTTGTCTTAAGGATTGGCCTCAACTCTTGCTTGTCAACACAGGAGAGTGGTTCGCTTTGTCTGCAAGAAGTGGGGTTCATGTGATTGGTAAGTGTAAGTGTACCTGTGTCAATGGTTCTTTCACTGTGTGGGGAAGAGAGTGAAGGTGAGTTCCAGGTTGAAAGGGATCAGTCCCAACTCGACTAGGAACACAAAACACAAAAGGACATGAACAACTTCGAAAGGAGCAATCCACTCGAATGTGAATGTCACAAAATACAAGGTAAGATACCATATACAACACTCATGGATAAGTCTGAGATGAGTGTGACGGTTGTTGTAGCAAGGTTCATGTGAAAGGTCCATTTGATGTCCGACAGAGCAGTTGACATGGATGGGACAGAAATAAAAATATACAAAACACATTTCCATTAATAGATGATGCATTACAACAAATGAATCAATTCAGATGTATAACACATGGTTAAAGAAACATAGATTACAAGTGTTAAAGATCAATCTTACAACAAATACAATACATGTATGAAAATGTGCTAGCCTGTTAACAGGATTTTGAACTAAGCGAAAGTTCCAAGATACATCGTTACACCATACATCACTAACCCCATCAGCGAGGCATTGGAGCCACTACTTAATACTCAAATAGAAGATTAAAAACTCTCTTCATTGTGTGGGAGGATCTGAGGTGAAAAGTCCTTTCATGTACAAATGAGGGGGTTATTTATAGCCAAGGGTGAAACTAGCCCTTGTGGATGTTCGACTACCCTCATGACCATTCAACTTCCATGACTTTCTGACTTACATGACTCTATGCTAAACAGGTGCGTTTCTTGGACTTCCACGTTACATCACATTGATTGAAAACAAGCCCATAGTGGAGATGTGGGCAACATGACTCATGACTTGACAAGACAATGCTGGTACATTTGTGCTGCTGTTGGAGTGCATGTCGAGCTATAGTGCTGCTAAGTGATGGATGTCTTCATGGTGTATCATAGCTTCACCTTTGCATGGCGAAGTGTGTGGAGTCTTTGATGGTCCTTGGTTCACTTGATGAAGCTCTAGCATGTTGTTCCTTTCTTTCATGTTGGAAGGCTTGACAGGCTCACTTGTTCGCGAAGGTGCATGTTCTTCGTGTTCATCCACTTCCCATGCTTCGTTCACTCGTCTATTGGTGAACCTGTCCATCTTCATGTCTCCCTTTGTTCATCTTGTGCATCGCCTTGACATGTTTGTTGGTGTACCTATACCTGTAGTCACTCATGAAAAGATGACATCAAATCTAAAACCTCCTAGTCTACCATGGCACATGATCATTCAAATGCAAGTGATTAGGAGAGGTAGCAGGGCTGTGATGCGGGATGATCCCTCTGGGAAACTACTGATGAAAATTGTGAATGAGTTATCAAGAGATGGAGACAGGTGATCTGAGTCAACAGTGACTGACTGCAAGGTCTAGCTCGGTTGGGAGGAAAAATTACACAAATTTTGGGAGGAACAGTGCAGGCTACAAGAAGGTAAGGTATGCATGGTCTGTACATTTTCTGAAATGAAAAGTCAGCAGGGCCTAGACAACCAAATTTGTGCAACTTTTCGTAGGAATTAGTGGGGTTGAATGAGGGTTCAGCAGGTAGGGATTGCGCAATTTTTCTGTGGAACTTCCCAGGAGATTGGTAGCTAGATCTGCACAATTCCCATAGGGAACTTCCAGTTGGCGACTAGGATCACTAGAATCCAAACTTGCGCAATTCCTAAAGGGAACTTCCAGTTGGCTGCTAGTGTCACTGGTAGCCAAAATTGCACAATTTCAAGGGGGAACATCCACCTGGCTGCTGGGGTCACTGGTAGCCAGACTTGCACAATTCTCAGAGGGAACTTCCAGTTGGCTACTTAGTCACTGGTAGCAAAAATTGTACAATTCATGGAGGGAACAAGTAGTCTGCTGTTGGGAGATGCTGGCTGGGACAAATGCATTAATGCTAAGAGGCCAACCTGTTGATCATCTCTGTGAAATTTCTTAGCTGATCTGACTTATGGATAGCAGGAGCCCTGCTAATGACCACTGTGCAATTTCTGAGATGAATAGTTGATTGACTCTCCAGGTGTCCAACATGAATGTTGATTAAAATTCTTGCAGGCAGCACAGCTTAAAAGAACTAGCTTGGTGCTTTTGCATTATTTTGGTTGACAGTCGAAGGAGTTGAAAGCCGGGTGATGGTTCGGACGTCAATTAAGAGTCTAGTCATCAGAACTTCAATAAAAATGACTAATTGTGTGAACAATCAAAATATGCATAGGTGATCATATAGACACGCACTGGCACAACTTGATGACGAAATGACCAAACCATCTGGATACACATGTTAAACATGACTGACTGACGATGCAAGTGACAAGTGCGACACTAGTTATTGATCATTCAAGATTGAGACGACACTTGCACGACAGTGAATGTGACTCTGTGTGTGACTACAATAGACGCTTTCATGGCAAACACAACAAACACATATGAAGCAAAGACTTTGAGCATGACGAGAAAACGGTCGCAAGCATGACTTAGACATCAACATGCAGAGACTTGAGTGAAACAAGCAAGCAAGCTGAATGTAAAGGCTCACATGAGCTCACAGAGTGAGCTTGAGTGTTTGCAGTGATCAAGTCAAATTCTCCAAGGGAGGCTCCAAAATTGGTGTAGGCAAAAATTTCGGAGGCTGGTTCTAGTCGCTACAACACTTGGAAACACACTGGTAGAACTCCAACTTCTCTGTTTTGGTTCATGCTAGCAGAGGGCCTTGGTCTTTTAGGAAGTATTGAATCATTGTGCAGGTTACTTCAGTTTCCCCACTTACCCCATGGACATACATGGTTCACCCTTTGCCAACTCATTCAAACACAGACAAAAGTTCAGCTTAGATCTTAGTGTTTTGAATCCGGGAAGGGTATTTTAGTTCACGAGATGAATATTTTTAGAGTATAATTTTTCATCTCTTGTGTTGCTCCACTACCAACAAGCCTAGATAGTACCCCGGCAGAGTCACGCAGGCACATACACATTGCTCCACTACCATCGAGCCTGGTCAGTATCCTGGTGGGGTTGCATGCTTCACCTCTCTATGCAAGAGGCCTTCATCTTCTTTCACCTTTATATTTCTTAAGGAAAATCTACATAGGAACTTATTTATTTTTGTGGTAGAAGAGGGATCCCAACTTATTAAGAGCAGAAGAGGTTGTTCCCTTAGAGAAGCGTGTAAGACCTATGACATAGGTTTGCTCATTTAGATTTTTCCCCTTATCCATTTCTATTGATTGGATTAGCTTCAACACATAGAGCAGAAGGCTGAGTATAGACATAGGGCTTCTCATTGTCGACACAGGTTCACAGCTGGACCAAAACTTCCCTTACAAACAGTTCATATTTTCCATCAAGACTTCATTGGTTGAAGGTTTTAACCAAGCACAGAGAAAATGAACACAAGAGTAGTCAAGTGCTACAGTGTCACAGGTCTCTTTGAATTTTAGCCACATACTCTATTCAAAGGCCAGGACGTAGTAGTTGGCGACACTTATTTCTGGAAACAAAAATAGTAATATATCAAACAAACAAAATGCATGTGAACAAAATAGTAATCAGAATAAAACAAAGCAAGAGCAAATATCATAAGAAAAATAAACGAAATAAAACAACAAGCAATAAGTAGAATATGTACAAGGCACAGGCGTGGCCCAAGCTACTGAACTAATGTTTGAGGACGTGGTCATTTGACAGGAATATTATCAATCCTCCCATCAAGTGATTACATACGATAGGTGTGTGAGCCAAGTTTCTCATGCACCAGTGTCTATCCACTGGACACTGCTACTGGAACCTAGTGGCATTCCAGAGAACCTTCAATTGAATAGAACATTACTTTCTCAGGTAGTGTGTGCAACATGGGCTCGAATGATGGCACAGGTAGTTATTTTTACTCTGAGATGGGTTCAAGTTTTTGAAGTCAATGCATAAGAGGATCATCCCAGATTTCTTATGTGGAGGGTTTAAATTAGAAAACCAAGTGTGATGATGAACTTTGCAAGTAATCCAAACACTTATATCGTTAATCAATCTATTCGGTGAAAGGACTACAAACAACATGTATCTGTTACCCATCCTTTGCTGTAATGGTCTGTCTTCTCCTTTACCTGGAATCTCATGTTGGATTATTCCCATGTAATGGGTACTCAATTCATTGTCTACTCATGAAGGCCTATCCTGGTAGTGTTCGATCAAGCAGTCAACAATTGGTCGCTACTACAGTGTGTAGCTTGTCCTGAGGTTAGCCATCTTCTAATCATGGTGGATCCCCAACTTTCTTTGTTTGCTCATAGTGTCAGTCTTTCGTGTGTTCAGCATGAGTGCTTCAGCATCACTGTTTGTGACTCCGAACTTCAAGTAGCTTGAAATCGTGCATAGCTCTTGTTTTTGAATGAGTAAGATGCACTCGGTCCTTGAGTCATCATGCGTTCCTAATTTATCAAGACTCGTGGTCTACAACTTGTCTATACATGGACCATTTGGCATGCTGGTACTGCTGTTACTACCATTGTTGCTACTACTGCTACTAACAGAAAAAAAAAAAAAAAAAAAAATATATATATATATATATATATATATATATATATATATGTACAAGTTTCATTATCATCATTTGGGTGAGGAAGGAGTCCCAACTGCTTGTCTGATGAGGTTGGGGTTGGTCATGTAAGATAACACTCCAATGCCTTTTCCAGGAAGCAGTTGCCAAACATGAGTTCAACGAAGGCCAATGGTTCATTCTCGCCATCAAGGGGAGTGAAATTGTGTTTCATATACCTCTTAGATAACACTCAGATTTGGTTGCATTGTCCTTTGTATGGAAGCCACAGGTCAGACCAGTCTATAGAAAAGTATCCATCTAGCTTGCTAGACCAGTCTCTACTAAGCAGCCGACAATATGCTTTCAGTATCTCCACAACAATTATGTTGATGCACTGGTGGACTCAACTATCATGGGATAGTCAGATGATCACGTCTCGAAGTTCACCGATGGTTGGTACTGATGTTCTATGAAATTGGATGATTCTCGTAGATGTCTCGCTCAATCGTGCATTGATCTTGCTAGCAATGGAGAGCAGCATGAGATTGGCTATCATGCCAGAATTAACCAAACAGTTGTGGACATTGTAGTTAAAAACTTCGAATGAAAGCAGGAATGTGGGGCAACCTGATTTTCCTTCTTCCATTCGAAGTGTATTGAGCACAGTGGATAGTGATCTGAGAGGTGTGCATGCTCCCTTGCTGGTTGAGTACATGCTTTCTGAGTCTGTTTGTACTAATGCATGTAGCAAGATGTCTCACTGGCTCTGGACTTTGTATAACTCGAAAAAACTGATGTTCACTCAAGTTTGCTTCACGTCATCGACTATGTTGTAATCTAGAGGTGGTAGACTTACCGAGGTTTCCGGGGTGGAACAGATACTCGTGCTGTCTAGTAGATCGTTCTGTAACTTGTTGCTCATGAATGTGTTCTTATCTGCCACTGTCTTCCCAGACTTTCTTTCTATTTGTTTCTTTGAGGCAATTGATGGATCAGCCTTCTTTATCAGCCGCCTCACTTTCTCTTACATCTCCTCAAGTTTTGGCGGAACCCCTTTACTCCTAATATTCTAGCAATCATTTTGCTTTTGGAGCTGCTTCTCAGTGTTCGTCTTTGCGACTACTTGTGAGAATTGATATGCATTCACCACATGCCCAAAACTGGGTGCTTCATTTGGTGCAACCTCTTTGTTATCATCAATGTCTTCCGGTTTCTCTTGCATGTCTTCATCCGCATCAATTGTATCTGTACAGACAAAGGTAACAACTCACTTCCAATCTAAATAAGAGTTCTTGGGATGAAATTCTTCATGGAAGGAATAGTACCTAGGATCATCACATTGATCAAGTTGGAACATAGGTTTTTGCACAGATTTGGAACTGAACCAATTGTTTCTTGATGAGATGGTTGATGAACTAATTTCCTGTCTATATCTGGGCAAATGACTGTTCATGAATGTGTTTGTCTTTCGTTGCTTGAATTCAGACATTTCGGTGGTCAAGTTCTTGATAAGGCGAGTGAGGGTCTCAATGTTAGTTTCTTCCTTGTCTCTGCCTTCGCTCGCCATTTTTTGGGCCTTTCTGCTCATATCCTTGGAGTCTTTAATTGATTCGTCATCCTTGATGACTCCAATGACGTGTAAGTATTTCTCAACGGCAATAGCCTCTTCACAACTTTCTAATAGTGTTGGCTTCGCAGATCGCTTGATGAACTGCGCAATGGTGGTTGGCGGTGCAGATGTGTAATAGTCGACAGTGATGGAGTCATGAGGTTTGGTGTTTGCTGCAAAATTGTTCAAGATATATGTAAACCTTTGATTGAAATATTTTACTTTCTCTTTTCCATCCATCTTGGGGCTTCCTAATTATTTTAGTAGCATGGCTGGGGTCTTGTCATCAACAAATGTTTCAAGGAACATATGTTTGAAAGAAACCCAGTTCTGTATAGAGTTGGGTGGAAGGAAGTGATACCAAGAAGCTGCCCAGCCATCCAAGGTACATGGAAACAATCTACATGCTGCATCATGATAACATACCTCAAGGGTCTGCAACTATAGGTAGAATTTGTCTAAATGGTCTTCTACCTTCACCACACTACCAAGGTTAAACTTGATGTTGATTTTCTCTACTCATTGTGGCATCTTGTGTAGAACATCTAGGAGAGTCAATGGTCCCTGATTCATCCATTCAAGATTTGGGTCAGCCATCTCTTCTTCATCTTCATCCTATTCGTCTTATTTCTCTCCTTCAAAATCTAGTGGTTCTGCATATGAGTCTGTTGGTTCGTCTCCACCTCCGCTTCCTCAGTTGCCTTCCCCTCTGCCTCCTCTACTAGAGTTTCATCACAAGACCATAAGAGCGCCTTGTTCATCTTCAAATAAGATTGGAGGATCCTCTCCATCTTCAATAGCTTCTTCCAAACCTTCAAGAGTAGTAAGGACTGCTTCTTCCACCAATGATACAACAATCCTTGTGGGAGTGGATTTTAGCATCTTAGATGTGTATGGAAGGTAATCTACATTTGGGATCAGTCTGATTGCTTTCACGAACTGGCGAGTGATGGGATGGATGGAGCAAAGGTGTTGATATGAAATCTCATGTTCAATCTTGGGAGGTGAGGAGTAACCAATTGCTAAGTCATGAGAGAGGGAGTGCAAGTAGCTGCCTTGACCTGTCCATCTGCATGTTCTACCTTCATTCATCCTATTCGTCGCCTTGACATGCGTGTTGGTGTACCTGTACCTGCAGTCACTCATGACGAGACAACATCAAATCCAAAACCTCCTAGTCTACCTTGAGACATGGTCATTCGAATGCAAGTTACCGGGAGATGCAGTAGGGTTATGATGTGGGATGATGGCTCCAAGAAATTGCTGATGAAATTGTGCAAGAGTCACTAAGAGATGGAGACAGGTGATCGGATTGGATAGTCACTGACTGCAAGGTTTATCTCGGTTGGGAGGCAAAATTGCACAAATTTTGGGAGAATAGTCTGGGGTTCTGGAAGGCAAGGCACGCATGATTTGTGCATTTTATGGAATTAAAAGTGAGCAGTGGCTAGATGGAAAAATTTGTACAATTTTCCAGAGGAGTGAGTCAGGTTGCATGAGGGGTCAACAGGGAGGAATTGCACAATTTTTCTGGGGAGCTATCCAAAGACCGGTAACCAGATCTATGCAATTTCCAGAGGGAGCTGCCAATTGGCTACTAGGATCATTGGTAACCATACTTACATAATTTTAGAGGGAACTGCTATTGGCTACTAGGGTCACTGGCAGCCAGACTTAAGTAATTCTTAGGGGCAACTTCCAATTGGCTGCTGGGGTCACTAGCATCCAGACTTACGCAATTCCCAGCTGGAAATTCAAAGTCCCTGGCATTAGAAACTGCACAATTCTTGGAGGGAATAGGCAATCTACTACTGGGAGCTACTGGATAGGAAAACTACATTAAGGTTGGGAGGTCGGCCTACTGATCATATCTACACAATTTCTGAACTGAGCTAATTGATGGGTAACAGGAGGACTGCTCATGAGAACTACGTAATTTCTGAGATGAACAGTCAACCGACTGTCTGAGTGGCCAACATGAGTGCTAATTAAAATTCTTCTGGGTAGCACAATTTGAAATAATTAGCTTGGTGCTTTTGCATTGTTTTGGTTGACAGCCGATTAAGTCAAAACCAGGGTGATGGTCCAACTATCAGTGAAGATTTTGGTCGTCAGAACTTCAACAAAAATGATTAAGTGTGTGAACAGTCAAAATATGCATAAGTGATCATACAGACACACACTCGAACGACTTGATGACGAAATGACAAAACCATCCAGATACACATGTTAAACATGACTGACCGATGGTGCAAGTGACAAGTGCGACACTCGTGATTTATCGTTCAAGATCGAGATGACGCTTGCGCAATAAGGAATGTGAATTTGTGTGTGAGTGCAACAGATGCTTTCATGGCGAACACAACAAACACATACAAAGAAAAGACTTTGAGAATGACCAGAAAACGGTCGCAAGCATGACTTAGACATCAACATGCAGAGACTTGAGTGGAATAAGAAAACAAGGCGAATGTAAAGACTCACACGAGTTCACAGAGTGAACTTGAGTGTGTGCAGACATCAAGTGAAACTCTCCAAGGGAGGTTCCAAAATTGGTGCAGGACAAAATTTTAGAGGGTGGTTTGTAGACACTACAACAATAGTATTGATGTATCAGGTACTATTATCTTTATATTGTTGTTATGTTTCATTGAGATAGATAGTGAATTTGTTATAAGCTAATTCATTATGTATATGCTTTTGCAAACAGTCATACATTATCACTATTGATGTGTAGGATTGTATCATTTGTGATTGTATAAGAAATAACAAGATCTTATATGTGATTAGTTTTAATCAACTAAATTAATTAATTATTTAATTATTTTAATTTATCTTATCTATTTTCCTATCATAAAGTGTTTAATGATCTATATTGTTGCATGCTTTGTGAAATCTTTTTATGAATCACATGTAAAGAGATATTATCCCGGGATATACATAGAATAATTTTATTTATTAATATCATCTTTAGCTTTAAATCACTCCATTATTCTCATTTTATTTCCATTATTCATTTGTATTTCTTTAATGGGAAATTGGTCCCTTTATCCCCAGTCTGAACCACCAATTCCAACATAAATAAATTTGTCTTAAGTTCGTGACCGGGTGGTATTCCCCAATGTTGAATTTTCCAGCCTTCAATAAGTTAACAATTTAGGCCTTGGGAGTTGCAGCATTCTTGTTGCGATATTGATGCCCAACATCTCGTCATCGAGTTGGTTGATGAGAGTAGCCAGTGTTCAGGTGAATCTCACAATTAAAATTGTAGATGTTAACTTTGATAAAGAATAGTAATCCACTGATGAGTGGTTGCACATGATGCAATAGAAAACTCCCATTGATATGATGTTATTTTTTTAGAAAAGCCCACTTTTTATTTAATCCTAGTGGAACACAATCTCGTTGTAGCATTAGACATTAATAAAGAAGTGGAAGTGCTAGAAACTGAGAATGAAGTACAAGAGGAGAAAGTTCTTATTTCACAGCAGAAAGAACATAGTCGATTTGGTTATGCATATTTTTTCAAGCTTAGCATATATATTGAATGTGTAGATGTTAGCTACAACTTGGAAGAACCCAAAAAAACTAGCGAAGAATTAATGTTCCTTGAAGCATGGCTTGCAACACCATATTTTGATAAAGTTTCCATAGAAGTTGTAGCAATGAATGCTCAAGAGAAGATGGACATTGTAGAAAATGAAAATGTTAATTAAATATTTAGGTATTGGAGTTCTCAAGAGATAAAATTTTATTCTCATCTAATGTTGCAACAAATTGATGAGAAAAAAAATGATGATGAAAATCAAACCGTAAAAGATCATGTGTGGAAATAGTCCACATACAAGCATATTTTTGAAGAAGTAGAGAACATGCATGGAAATATGGAAGAGTTGCAATAGAAAATAAACAGACTGAAATTTGAAGCCTAAAACAAAAAGAGAAAGTTGAAGCAATTCAGAGGATGAAACATCTGGAAGAAAAGAAAAGGAAAAAACAAAATATTAATATTGAGTCATTGTAATCCTAGATGAGACTTAGGCCAATTGACATCTTAGTGTGAATTTTGTAGTTGTAATTAAGAGGGAGTTTTGGAGAAAATAATTCCAACCACTAGTTAGTTGTCTACTAAATATCATAGGCAATTTTAATTTAATCTAATTTCGTTGAGTTATAGTTGAGATCCACTTCAATGGCTAATTACTAATGTCTCTTATGTGTCTCCTATGTAATATATTACATCTATTTAGTTGTTTGAGAATAATGAAAAAAATACTTGGCTGGACACTTTCAATCTTTGATAAATTACATGATTTAAAATCACAATAATTATAAAATATAGAATCGATGGATTATTTGTCGTGCTCTTATTAATCAATATGATAGATTTCTTTATTAAGATATTACGTGTATGCTTAAAGTGATATTATCTAATAATTATTATAATGGTATTATTTACTTATTATCAATATAAAAATTAATTATAATTTGTTATTGTAACAATATTTTTTATACTAAAGTTTAAAGTATTTAATTTTAAAAAGTTATCATTATAATATTATATCTTAAATTATACATTACAAAATGAATTCACAAATTTATAATGAAATAAAATATTACCCCAATAAAATCTTACAAAACTATTAAACATTATTTATGTCTTTAAGTGAATTTGGATAGTTTGCATATTTAACAGTTTTGTATCTATTTTTTTTTGTCACGAATCTTCTTTTGTGCACTATTATTTTTTATTTTATTTTTCTTAATATTAAGATCAGTATTGCCAGTTCCTTTAGCAAGTATAAACATATATAACAAAGTTTGTATCCATCCCAATTTGTAACATTTTATTTATAAACTTTATGACCTAATATTTTTTCCTGCTTTTCAATTTGTTCTAAACCTTAAGCTAAGTATTTTGGTGCAAATCTATGATAGTGTCAACGTTCTTCCTCCTCTTGTTTTCATCTACCATTACCTTGCTTGATGGTAAGCAGACCTAGACTGTTCCCATGGTGCTCTTCCTACATTAACCTAATCTAGATTTACCTACGTTGTATGGTGATATAATGGCTATGGTAGAAAGCTATAATCGTAAGCGTTGGGTTAATTCTCACTAAGACGTACTGAGTATATTAATATCCTCATGATAGATGAGAAGGTGGCTTGTAAGGTCTTTAACGTTGGGAACCTATAGTTGAAACACACACCCAGTCCATGTGAGCTTCACATGGGTTGCGAGTCCTCCTTTCGTGAATAGTTGAGAGTTAACCTGTCAATTAAACGGTGGATATTGCATCCAGAAAACCATAACCCTACCCATTCTCCAAGTAATTGTTCCAGTCATCTTTTTCGCATAATTGTTTTCATGATCCGCCAAAAGTCATGGCAAGTGCTTCCAGGGGTTGGCTCCTGGGTGAACTGCTTGGACCGTGGCGATGTATCACCACCTCTACTATCAGGTAAAACATTTTATTTTCTCTATACAAACTATTGGTTTCTTGAGTTTTATTGTGATATATATATTATTTCATTTTCCACTCTTACCGCTTTTTCTTATACTTTAGACAGTGGCCCAATCCTAATTCCTTCACTCTAGCCCTGGATTGGCTAACTGGTTTGTTTTCTTTTCTTTCTCTGTTTCCAACATTATTATTCTAGTGCGTCCTTGCGAAGTAGAGGATTTAGTGTGCGCACCTTTTTCCATCCCCTAGGGGTACAACAATGCTCCAACAATTAGCCTATTTCAAGGACATCACTTCACCATCAGGTAAATTTTAAATTTTTTTTTCTCTCTGGAGTTGTAGGTACCCTTTCAGTTACAGTTTGGGGTTTTCTTGCATGATGCATTCAATTACAAGCTTATTGTTCCTCACCTCTGTTCCTAGTCATGGGATTCCATGGAACTGGAATGCGTTCCTAATAAACAGACCCTCTATTTTCAGTTTCTTATTGATGGGGCTTTCTTGACTATCGGTGTACCCCGAAAATTCACAAGTCCATGGATTTTCTTCCCTTCATCGAGTTAGGGCTAAAACCCCACACAAGAAAATATATATATATATATATATATATATATATATATATATATTCTTTTCAAATTTATATAGCTTCCCCTTGTTCTCATACATGCTTTTTTATCTTTTATTTTGTTTTGCTTTATTCGTTTCTTGTAGCTCTCTCCTCGGCGTTTCGAAGACTATAACGAGCCTAACCTTTTTGACTAGTTGTTCCTTATCAAAGTACTTTCATGACTTTGTTCTTGTTAAATATATAATTCACTCTACATTATTATTTGAGTAATCACCCTTGCCTCATGATATTCTTTTACTTCTCTATAGGTATGTATGCATATACTATTCCTATATATGTGCCTCGTGGAGGGTTAACCCCAAAACCACTAACCGGCAGCTACACTATCACTGGTTGGTTAATCTTTTTTTTTTCCTACTGATATGTCATTCTCTTGTTGTCTGTTACGAGAGCAAGAGACTCGGTGTCTAGTCTATATCAGGGGACTAGGAGTTAGTTCGGTGGTCAGTGTGGGTTCTTTAAACTATAGAATATGTATATATATCATTTTGGATGGTTAAGTGAGATCGGATCACTTCATGATTACTACACACGATGTACTCTTCTCTTTCCTATATGAATTAGATCTTCAGGGTTTGTAAATAGTTTCTGGTTCTGAGTATACGTTTAATAATTTTAATTATAGTACCGCCATTCATTGGAACTTTCATTGTCATTTAGTTTATTTCTTTCATGTTTGAATCTCTCTGGTTTATTATTGGGTAAAATTTTAGTGGATAATATTAGTAAGTGGGCTAATTTTTTATACTTTTTCCAAAAACAATATTCGCCAATTTCCATTTTTTCTAAAACTAATTTGCCCAAGTTTTATAGTATGAAATTATTTTACCTTGAAAATTAACAAGATCTTATATAGACTAATATAATATAATTAGACATTTAGATATTTTTACAAAAATGTCATCAAACATTTCACAATTTTCTACTATAGATTACTAATATTTGCCAAGGTTTCTAAACTTTCAAATTGATATCCATCCTTAAAATTTTTCCTATTCATTATTGCTCTTCAGAGTGGAATTCATGTAAAACTATATATTTAATCCAGTTATGATCTTAAAGAAGTACTATAAAGCTCTCTAATTTTTTCTTATGAATTTTTTTGTTCTTATAATGAACATGATACTGTTAGTTTCTCAAATTTGTCTAAATAGTGTAGATATATAATAAATGGTGTAGGTTAATTAATTTTCCTTTGAATTAAACCTAGGTTAGAAAAATTTCCTAAGTGGATGTTACATCTGATGTAGAACAAGTGGAAGAGGTTGATACCATTATGGGTTAAACATTGTGGTTTTATACCTCTCGTCTTTACTTCTAATAATTCGTATTTGGACAACCAACCTAGATGACAGTGTGAGTGTGTTCAAACTGGATAGTACAATCCTAATATACATACCTTTCCTAAACTCATTAAAAATTTTAGCAGGGTTCCCTCTCACGAAAGCAACTAAATCCTTTTCATCCAATTTTATATAACATTTTTTTCTTTAATCATGTCTCTGGATATGAGTACTACCTTTGTTGATTCCATTTGTAACAAGAATTATTGTTCTCATCTCGACCCTATCCTTTAAGTGAAGACTTCGTACAAACAATTTCTTATAATACTAAGGTTATATATATATATATATATATATATATATATATATATATATATATATATATATATATATATATATATATATATATATCATTCCATATATATAGATCATTTACTTGATCAAATGATGAAAATATTACTTCTACTTACCACAAGATCTTATAAGTCTCATTCTGTATTTCTCTATGTCATTACCTAAATTTCACTATGAATTTCAAATCTCTAACTTAGTTAATGTATTACTCGCATAGTTACATCAATTTAATTCCCACAATTTTTTTTTAATGTTCTCATAGGCTAAGATATGATATTTCATTAATATTACTAATAAAATATAATCCCATTACTTAAGACAAATTTTATACCATTTGATGAGCCTCGGTATTGCAACAAGAATGTTGCAGCTCCCAAGGCTACCGACTTTTAATTATCAACCCGGGGTTCGTACATACTTAAGAGGTATCAGCACTATATGTGCAGCATACAATGTGTCCTTCCTTTGATTTCATGATGTAATGGAGTACATGTACTGAAGTCAAATTCTAAACTAATTGCAGAAAATGAAATGCTTGAAATGGAAACCTTAACCTATTGCAAGGAAGAAAGTACAAGGAAAGAAAATTATTCTAATTGAATAAATATCATGAAATAAATGTAAACCATTACATTTCAAAGACTTTAGATCCATTAACAAATTTTATTCGATGCGCAATCAAGAAAATCATCATTGTATTATCCACTTCATAAATTTGTCCATTAACCCAAATCGCCGAAATGTTTTGCAGGGGTAAAGAGCCGAGTCCTAAGTGGTCTTTAGTCTTACCTAATCATCCTAAAGGTCTTGATTCAACCCTAAGGGATAATATCCAAGCCTTTTGGGGGAATATGGACAAGTAAATGCATGTTGGAAGGCTAATATAGGAAACTACATGATGTTACAGAATTACTACAGGAAGTTATAATTCATTGAATGACCAAACAAATCAAATCAAAATTGGATGGGAAATATTTTTTTTATTTACTAGGATGTCTTAGGTCTCCATTCTAAGTGGAATCACTCAAAAATACCTTTGTTAACATATGCTAAAAAATGGTAGAAAATTACTAGTCTAAAAACTAGAAATTCGAGAACTAGTGAACTAGTAAATCTATCAAATACCTGACCTATTCAAGTGAAAATGAAATGGGGTATTTTTTTTATTAACTATAGTGTTCTTTTATTTTAAATCAAGTGGAACCAAATCTATTGAAGCTCGTTAGAATGCTCTAAAAAATAATAGAAATTTATTGTTCTTTGGCACAAAGGACTTCCAAAAATCTAAATTTGGGAATAAGCAAACTAATTCAAGTAGCTCAATAATTAAAATGACCTTACAAAGTTTTTCCAATGATGAAATGATGTTTTTGATCCTAACATAGAAATTACATCAACCATTTAACACAATCCTACAATAAGAAATCATTAATACTAAATGCAGAAATAGAAAGAAACAAGAACCAGAGATAGATGTGAATAAGAAGTGAAAAGAAGAAAAGAAAATGATACAAAAGGGATCTAAGGCTCCTGGGATAGCCAAGCCCATTGAAACTTGGATTCCTATGAAGGAGACCAATATCTAGAATCTGAGCATGTCACCAATATTCATTATTTCCATCAATACAATTATATCACTCCAAGAAATTACAATGGAGTTACAAAAATATGAGTTATCTCCACATGAAGACTATAAAAATACACCCCTATAGGAAAATTCAACTTGGTAATTATACAAAACAATTAGGAATCATTCCCCATGAAAGGAGGAATATTTTCCCACCAAAATCCTTTCATTAATGGATCTGGTTCCCATTACTAGGAATCTACATTAAATGGTAGGGAACACATTCTTAGATTTTCTCAATTATTGGACCTCCACAATTTGTGCACTAATTCCATAATATCTTGTTGATTTATTATTTAATATTTATCTTTCTGTAGTAGGGAGAAACTCCCTAAATTATCTCCTCCTCCAAATCTTCATAATCTACCCAATATTCTCACAATATTCCACAAAAATAAATAATATTAGGAAAAAATATGAAATTATTCATAAACCTTCCTAATGAATGTATTAAAGTTAAAAATACATTATCTAATGCAAAAGGAGAGGTTTACTGCATTGAAGAATGGTCAGGTGAGCCTTAATTTATGTTTAATTGAGAGGCATGGGCTTTAATTTATGTCTAATTTAGAGGCTCATCATATGCCCTTGTTGAAAGTGTTGATCATCCTCTCAGAAACTTAGTGACCTCATTGTGCCTCATTCATGGTCCTAGTGGCCTCTTTCTTACGCGTTTCTCAATCCTTTCTCTTAATAATTTTGGGTGTAAGTTCTACAGGGACAAGCACAAATATGTAGTTGTTCTTCTCATGATTGTTTAATAGTCTTTCAAGAAAAAACATTACTTTCCTCTTTGCAACTGAACTTTTTTGGCTTGTAGATCCATTTCATTCATATCCTCTCCCTTGAAACCTTCATTCCATTTTCACTCATTTTTCCAAAACTGCTTGTGCATAGAAAAATTACAGTGTTTCTTGAGACCATTAGTTTGAATTCTTCCCCCTATTCAAGATGGGTTGTTGAATATTTTTCAGTTTGGAAAGGTCTTCCGCATCCTTTTCCAACCTTCTGCTAACTTGTTCCACCATTTGGACACCTCTAAAACCCTCAAGGCACCTTTAGATGCGAACAATGACATCTTAAATTAATTCCTATAAAAACTATAGGAAACCATGTTAAAACTATAGGAAAACTAGTTATACCCATTTTGAGCATAAATGATAGTATGAGCATAGGGTAGGCCCTCAACCTGACTTCCATGCCATTCTGCCATATTTTAGGCCTTGGAAAAAATCTAGAAAGAGATTAGAGACCTCTTCGAAAGCCTATTTTCCTCAGTGCAGTTTGAGTTATGTTTTGATGATGAATTCCTTATTTCATTTTGTTGTCTTCTTCTTCTCTTTTGTGCTCTAGATGATTGCCTAATGGCCTTGGAGTTCTTTGTTTTGATTAGGTGTCTCTTAGGTATTGCCATTTTGGGTTTTAGCACTATTTTTTCCTTTCTTCCTTCTTGTAGCAGCATTTTCCCTTCCTGTAGCAATCATTCGTCCTCTTTCAGGGTCTTCTAACTATACGAGAGTGATGAGAAATAATGTAGAGGGCTTGGAGGATGATGCTAGGGCTTAGAGGGAGTAGTGTAGGTTTGTGAAAATGGAGAGGATGCTCTATTTGTTTTTTTCATCAAATTTTTAGGGTGATACAAAGTGTAGGGTTTTTTCTTGACAAATATTAATTTTTTTCTTATGAAATGGGATGGACGAATGGTGGATAGATAGTCAATATGAAGTGGATAGAGGGCTTGGAGTGCTATGGTGACTTGGCCTTTTTAGAAATTTATTCTTTTAATTGTTGTCCCCATTCCTGGAAATCATCGCCCTTCATAATTTGGTTTTTCCACATTGCATGAGTGAAGGAGTGAGTTGCAATTAACTAGTTGAAGGTAGTTGAGACTGCTAACTCGTCCTTAGTTTATAAAACCTCATCTCTCATGCTTTGAGAAAAAAATTCTAACTATAATATGCTCAAGAGAAGAGGTCAAGGATATTTCATACTTGTAGCTACCTGATGGCTATTGGAGAGGCATGAATTCTACTACTAAGTTGATGATCAATCTGTAGTTCCTTGGAGGTGCTAATTTCCTTTGCTTGCTTCTGCACAGGTCTTTATAGCTTGTTGATTCTTTGACTTACAAGGTTGTTGTTTGCAATTTTATTTCAAGTTTTCAATATTTTGCTGGTGGAGTGGATGCACTACTTCCAAAGGAGGGTGTTCCCCGTTTTCAATCTTCATAAATGGCTTCATGTTGCTCAAGGTGGCTAGATCTTTGGTTGTGTGAGTGAAAAATTAATTGATGTTGAAATATGTTATAACTGTAGGCTGCTTACACGGGGAATCCTCAACCTGTAGTAGTCATTCAATTCCTCTTCTATACCTCATTAATGCAAGTGGGATCAATGTAAATTCATAAGATGTATAAGGAAAGGGTTAAAATAATTAAGAGGTGGTGTAGGTGGTGGAAAAGTTGATGACAAATTATTTATTTATTTTTTTCCGTGTAAGGCAGAGTGGAATTTGAAGATGGATTTTGGTTAGATGGAGTGGATGAGTGATGAAAGTGGTGTTGTGGTACTTATATCAACCTTACGTGGAGAATAAATGAAATTTTGACCCATTTCTCCAATTATATTTTCTCTTGTAGCTTATTCTCGACCATCGTGTAGTACTATAGGATCTTCTTGTAGTAATTCAGAGCAAACTCTTGTAGCAAACTTGTTTTATCCATATCTCCCAAACAATATAATGGATTGACCTGAAATATTCAGAGCATGTTTTCATCATCTTTGTGCACATCCCCATTAAAACATCTTGGCCAATGGATGCACGAATCTCGAGAAAAAAATGGTTGAAGTTGATGGAGGCCGATTTCTTGGAAATTGTGCAATGGAATTTGTTGAAATTTATTGGGCATGTTAGCATCGTCATATGAATCTCCCCATGAAACATATTGTCAAATGGATGTATGGTTTTCAAGATATGACAAAAATAATTTTTTCTCTATGTATCCCTATTCCCTGTAGTAAAATAGAGCCTTCCTGTACTATTTCACGACAACAAGGAAAATGAGTGGCAGAATCTTGGGAATGATGAGTGTATGGTGGAAATAGATGGGGGTGATGGATTGGCATGGCATTGGGCTTGTTGAATCATTTTAGTAAAGGAGGAGAAAGTCAAAATTTGACATCTTTTGACCAGAATTTTGACAGATTTTTTTCTTTTGTTGGTGCCAACTTGTTTTTGTTGCTTTTAGATGTTGGAGAGCACCTACATTCATCAGAGAGATACATGGAGAAAAGATTTTTTATTTTTTCTCTTTTATTCTTCTAGGCCTACTAGCCTCCTCAATGAGGTTTTCAACTAGTAGGTCTGACCAGGCATCTCAAATGAGGTTTTCACCTAGGATCTTTTCTTTTTCTCTTTTTTCTCTTTTTTCCAACCCATTGACCACCTCATGGAGGTTTTAAATCAACGATCCAATATCAAGCACCTCAAAGAAGGTTTTCACCTCAACTTTTAATATTTTTTCTCTTATTTTTCATTCTCTATTTTTTCTACTCTACTCTACTTGAAAAAAAAAATCACTTTTAATTTTAAGAATACTTCCAATGGAGCCATGTGCACATCAATATGACATACAAACTAATGTGTAGGCTTGAAATGTATTATTTCACATGTACCTTAATTTGAGAGATCAAACAATTTGACTTGATGATATCAAGCACAATTGAAGAAGAAAGTGTTACGGCAACTTAATGATTGTCTGGAACCATATTTCAATATAGTTGTGATGCTGCTAGTTGACTTTCTGATATGGATCATATTGCATGTCTTCTTGTTCCATTACCTTTAAATATTCCTCTTTTTGTTGATTGTTCTCTCGAAAAAATGAAGGATTTGATGGTAACCATGAGGGAGTTTTCTCAATATCTGATTTTGATGTCTGCTCTTCATCAAATGCAGCCCATGATCCTTTGGTATTCTCATTTGGATCTTATTTTTCTAGATGTGTTCCTTCAATGGTATCAAGAGAATTTTTTTTCTGCAATACTCTTCCTAAGCTATAGTGAATACCATTTAGATCAAGAGGATATGTTTTGAAATCTTGTACGTCAACATTGTAAATGGGTTGAGCTACTTCACTGTGTGGGTTTGGAAATGGTGGTACAAGTAGTTGAGTGGGATTGGATATTTGAAATGGACATGGTTGGGGTTGTGGTTGTGGTGGAGGTGTATGGTTGGGATAACATGGAGTTGGGTATAGAGGATATTAAGGAAAATCTTGATGATATTATGGATGGCTCCCATAAGTTCCTTTTCAACCTTATTGCAAAGATTGGTTTTGGGGTTGAGATTGCCAATGTTTTCAAGGAAAGGGTTTGTTCCAATTACTTTGAACTAAATATGCATAACCTTGAAATTGTGAATTAGGTTCCTGCATCATACTAGGTTCACTATGCTGCCATGGTCCTCTTGGAGCTACATAACATAGCTGCATTGGCAACTGACTTGCTCCATTGTCCTCTTGGTAAAATTCCTTCAACCTTCGTAATGAGGGGCAATATTTAACATCATGTGATTCTGTATGGGCAACACAAATATCAACATCTTCTTTTTTCTCATTTTATATTCTTAACATTTCTACTTGTTCACTTAGATTGCTAATAATTTATGTTTTAAAGTTATGAAGCAAAGTTCCAAGTTTAGCTTGACTTATCAATCTTGATGTTGATTGAATTACTCTTGCCCTTCCTCTTGATATGTGTTTGCATGGTTCACAAATTTGTTCAAATAATAATTGGTGTACATCACTTCAAATCACGAGATCAAGGAGATCAATCCACTCATCCCTAATTGTTCTAAGTAAAGGGGTTTTTAGTGTCTCACATACTAAATTATATAATTTGTCCGTCTTAACATTATACGTGAACCTCTCTATTATATCCTCTATACTATCATCTTATTTTTTATTCATTCTAAAGATTTCTTCTCTAAGATCATGATCTTTATATTCTTCTAGAAATATCTTTTTCATATCATTCCATGATCTTATTGAATTAGTCCATAAACCCATGAACCATTTGAGAGGTATATCCTTTAGTGTTTTCAGAAACAATCTCAATTTTTGAGTGTTTAATAAGTAACGTGATCAAATGGGGCGGTGGGTTGGTGCTGGAGAATTTTTTTTCCTTATGATTGAATGAAAAAACTAATGCAATGCGCTTTTCTATTTTTGTAATGAAATGTCTAATACAAATAATTTTTTGTTTTTAAAAAAAAATAAAAATAAATGAATCAACTAAAGAAGAAAACAATGCATATTTTGACACCTCCCTGGCAATGACGCCAAAAAGGGATGAGCCTCGGTATCACAAAAAGAATGTTGCAACTCCCAAGGCTACCGAATTTAATTATCAACCCGAGGTTCATACAAACTTAAGAGGTATCGGCACTATATGTGCAACATACAATATGTCCTTCCTTTGATGTCATGATGTAACAGAGTGCATTTACTAAAGTCAAATCTTAAACTAATTGAAGAAAATGAAAGTACAAGGAACGAAACATATTATAATTTCATAAATATCATGACCTAAATATAAACCATTATATTTAAAATACTTTATATGCATTAAAAAATTTCATTGGATGTGGCCATCAAGAAAATCATCATTGTATTATGCAATTCATAAATTTGTCCATTCCAAATCGATGAAAAGTTTTTCATGTGTAAAAAGGCTAGTCCTAAGTGGTATTTAATATTCCCTAATCATTTATTTAGAGTCTAGGGGTCTTGATTCAACCCTAAGAGACAATAATGAAGATTTTTGAGTGAATCTAGGTAGGTAAATGCATGTTGGAAGGCTACTACAAGAAACTACAGGATGTTACAGATTTACTACACGAAGATATAATTCATCGAATGACCCAGAAACTTAAATACAAATTGGATGGGAATTTTTATTTTTTTATTTACTATGATGTCATAGGTCTCCATTCGAAGTGGAATCACTCAAAAATACCTCTACTAACCCATGCTAAAAAATGGCAGAAAATTACTAGTCTAAGAATAGAAATTCGAGAACTAGTGAGCTAGTAAATCTATCAAATGACTAACCTAATAAAGTGAAAATGAAATGGGGTGACTTTTGTTATTAACTAGAGGTCTTTTTGGTCTAATGCAATTGGAAAAAACTCGATTGGATATCATTAGAATGCTCTAAAAAATAGGAGAATTTTATTGTTCTTTTCCAAAAAGGAGTTCCAGAAATCTAGATTTGTGAATAAGCAAACTAATCCAAGTAGCTCAATGATTACTATGATCTTCCAAATATTTTCCAAGTATCAAAAGATTCTTGCGATCCTACAAAAGAACCTACATCAACCATTTAGTGCAATCCTACAAAAAGAAAGCATTAATACTAAATGAAAAAATAGAAAGAAATAAGAACAAGAGATGCATATGAATAAGAAGTGAAAAGAAGAAAAGAAAATGATAAAAAAGGGCTTTGAGGCCCCTAAGATGGCCAAGCCCAAGGAAACCCATAGTCCTATGAAGGATACCAAGATATAGAAGTTGAACATGTCACCAATATTCATTATTTCCATCAATACAATTACATCCATACAATAAATTACAATGTAGCTGCAAAAATACAAGTTCTTTACACAAGAAGACAAATAAAAATCCACCCGTAGAGGAAAATTCGACATGGTACTTATAAAAAATTATTAGGAATCATTCCCATTGAAAGGAGGAAGCTTTCCCCACCAAAATCCCTTGATTAGTGGATCTGGTTCCCAATACTAGGAATTTGCATCAAATGGTAGGGAACAAATTCCTAGATTTTCTCAATCATTGGAGCTCCACAATCTATGCTATAATTCCATAATATATTATTGACTTATTATTTAATATTTATCCTCTTATAGTAGGGAGCAAGTCCTTAAATTATCTCCTCCTCCAAATCTTCATAGTCTAACCAATACTCTCACAATATTCCACAAAAATAAATAATATTAGGCACAAATATGCAATTATTCATAAAACCTTCCTAATGAACACATTAAAGTTAAAAGTACATTATCTAATGTGAAAAGAGAGGTTTAATGTGCTGAAGGATGGTCAGATGGGCCCTAATTTATGTTTAATTTAGAGGCATGGGTCGTAATTTATGTCTAATTTAGAGGCCCATCACCATTCACAAGAAATATTTGGTAAAATATTCATAGAATTATATATACGCAGATTTATATATTAAAATATGACCTAATAATTAGCATATAATTTATATCATTCACAAGAAATATTTGGTAAAAATATTCATAGAATTTGAACATACACATATTTATATACTAAAATATGACCCAATACTGAAAACAAAATTTATAACATTCACAAGAAATATTGGGTAAAAATATTCATAGAATTTAAATGTTCATAGATTTCTTAACGAGAATCGTTGCATAAATTACACTTTATGACCACACTATCCACAAATTGCATCACCAGTTACCCCCGAGTTGAGACTAGTTTCCACTAAAATCAATATCCCTTTTGATCCCTTGAGTAGGTATTTTACCCCTTTTATTCCATAACATATTTTTCGATGAGCGGCGCCCTTCTTTTATGGTTATGAAATTGCATTTTCCTAAGATTTTCTATTAAAACCGTCTTTTCTCTCCCAAGATGCTTTATTCTTATCCATGATTAGCATGTTTCTCTAGGTAAGGGATTTAATTGATCTTTTTCTCCTATCCATTAACTCTTATTTCAGAGTTCTTATTTTGGAAGATTTATCTCGTTCTTATCCATTAATGAGTTTTTTTTTTTTTTGGCAAGAGTCTCTTAATCAAGTCCCTCATTCCCAAATAACTCCAACCATTTTATTTATTCGTAAAAATGACTTATAACTTAAAAATTTTCCTCTATTTATTGCATCTAAAAAAATCATGGCTTTTCTACCATCTGATGTAACATAATTTAGTCTAAATAAAAAACAAGTATTTTAGAAATAGAGGGGTGTTACCTCTTCCCCACCTTTTAATTTGCAATTTCCTTTGTATTTATTTTCTAGCTAGCTCCCTCTATAACAATGCTCAATAAATATCATGCATCTTATCTTCCGACTCCTATGTGTTGGCATTTTGGCACAGGTGTGGCGCTACGGTACAGGTGTTGTCCTTGATGGAAACTCTCTTTGATAACAGATCTCAGTCCAGACTACAAGAATGAAGAGAAATTTCATATACGCAGGTTCATTAAGCCCAAGATGCGTATACACGCTGGTACGCTATATACTGAGTCGCGGATACGCAGGTTTGCCTTATACGAAGTCGCGTATACACGCAGTTTCATGAACAGAAAAGAGCGTACATGTCGAGAAGCTTCCCTTTGGTCCGTGGTAGTTAGTCCTCGGTACTTGAGCCTATGTTGTTGGACCAAGGTATCTCGACAGTCGTGTTGATCCCGAGTTTTGAAGTTGATGGTATTGTATTACTATGGTTTTGGCTCGTGGTATTGAGGAGGGCCTAATGCTATATAAGGAGAAGAAGATCATTAGGCTTGAGCATGAAAAAGTCTTGAATATCTAATGAAGAAAGAGATCTAGTATGCAGGTTCTGGGTTGATGCTACATTGCTTGATCTGAGCTGAGAGATCACATCGGTTGATGAAAGAATAGATCGGGACCAAATTGTTTGAAATGAACTATCGGTATATGGTTGATTACGCATATTTTTAGATTTGCATACTGACGCAATGTTATGTTCTGAGTATGACTGATGACTGGTACAGCTGCAAGTTATGAGAAATTATTTTTAGATCTGTACACAGGTTGGCTTCGGTAAAAGCGCGTGTATACGCGGGTTTGTTTCATTTAAGTAGCGTATATCTTTTGAAGCTTGATTTTTGGGTTGCAGTTGGGTGTGTCTGTTATTGCAGGGTTCTGTAGTCTGCTCTGTGTTCTGGTGACTGGGTGTTGACAGGGTTTCAGTGGTTCAGTGTTAGTTGTTTTGTGCTCCTATAATTTGCTATGAAAAGTGAATGAATCATGGTCTTCAGATTCAAATGTTGTGCTTCAGGAATATCGAGTCTGAAAATTGATGAAAAGTGGTACCTGAAGGAAAGAAGGTTGTAGGCCAGCACCTACGTACTAGTATCTTAGCTAGTACAAGAGCAAAAAAAAGGGGGTTGGAGCTCCCTTCCAGGAGAGTTTGGAAAACGAGAGAAGGTTGTAGCCTTCTGCAGGTTGTAGCCTGCGTACTGGTATAAGGCTGCACCAGTACAAAAGATTGTAAACTGAAGTTTTCTTATTAAAGAAAGATAGAGACGACTTGCAGCAGGTGGTTTTCACCCACATTGGGTTTCCACCTTATATCATGGTGTTCATGTGTGTGGCTTTTGTGTGATGATCTGTTCTGTTATACTGCATCTGTTTATCTATAATATGGTTAATAATGTCCTGATGCCTTTACAGAAGATAAATTAACTGAATCATAAGTTTTCTGGTTATACGTTGGTTGCTTTAGACACAGTAGCATGTACACGCTGGTTCACTTAACTAAAGTAGCGTATATGTTTCTGAGTATTGAAAAATTTTATTGATCTGATAATACTGATTCACCCCCCCTCTCAGTATTATTTCCAACAATTGGTATCAGAGCAGGTCCTTCAGAGAAGCTTGATCGCTTGAAGGTAGATCGTTCATCATGAGCAACAACGAGAGAGAAGCATCAATCAGGCCACCGGTTTTTGATGGGACAAACTTCAATTATTGGAAGGTAAGAGTTACTGCCTATCTTCAATCTCTTGGTACAGAAGTTCGGGACATCGTAGAGACAGGCTACGCTTTTCCTTCAGCTACTCCTATAGATGCAGCCGAGAAAAAGAAGTATGAAACAAATGCAAAAGCAGTCAGTACCCTATTAGGATGTATATCCCAATCAGAATTCATTAAGGTAATGCACTATAAATCCGCAAAAGAAATATGGGACAAAATTGTCACAAGCTATGAAGGAGACGAACAGGTAAAGCGTGCTAAACTTCAAACTCTCAGGATTAAGTATGAGACTCTCAGAATGTATAATGATGAAAGTGTGGCTAACTATTTCCTTAGGGTAGATGAGATTGTTAATTGCATGAAAAACTTGGGTGAAGAAATAAAAGAGGCTATTGTGGTTAAAAAGGTTCTAAGATCTTTGTCCCCCAAATTTGAATCTAAAGTGTCTGCAATAGAAGAAAAAGAAAATCTACGAATTCTTACTATGTCTCAGCTTCACGGAATTCTAACTGATTATGAAATGATAAAAGGAGGTCCATCAGATAGAAGAGAGGCTGCTTTCAAGGCTTCAGGCAAAGAAGATTATTATGAAGCAAGTCACGTGCCAGAAGATGAAGAAGAAGAATCAAATTTTGTCAGAAATCTTCAAAGGGGTTCTGCAAGGTTCAGAGGTAAGTTACCTTTTAAATGCTTTGCTTGTGGAAGAGTAGGTCATTATGCTGCCAAATGTCCTCACAAAGATAAGAATGACAAGGGAAAGGAACCTGTTAAATGGAACAAGAAACAGAATGAAAAGAAGAAAAGCTACTACACTCATGAGGATAGTGATGGTCTTTCAAATAGTGACGAAGATGAACAGGGTTATAGATATAGACTTTTAATGGCTTTTGAAGATGATGACTACATGGATGCTATAGATGTAGAAGGCTTTTATGAAGAAATGAATAATCTCAAAGTTTGCTTAGAAGAGAAAAGTGCTATTATTGATTCCCTACAATGTCAACTGGCAGAAAAGGAAAAACATCTTGAAAAATTGGAATGTGAGATTGTTTGTCTTAGAAAGGAGATTGAGAAAACAAAAGCAATTAATCTTAAATTTGTTAAAGGATCTGAAACCTTGGATGAGATTATCAATGTGCAGCGTTCTCCTCTGATCAAGACAGGTCTGGGATATAATGGAGAAACGTCTCAAGCTTCTACCTCTAAAAGTTATCTTGATGCAGCAAGGAGGAGCGAACAAAGACCAAATAGAAGTCATCAGGTGAATCAGGGAAAGTTTACCTCAAGAACAAATAAAGACTATCAAGAAGTTCGGGGACAAGCGGCCTTAAGGACAAACAGAAGCTACAATCAGCCACAGGTAAAATCTTCCAAATTTGCCCCAAGAATGGATGTCAATAGAAGCTACAATCGGTTGGATGATAGATCTGATTATCGGAGAAATTTCTTTAATGGCCAATGCTTCTCTTGCCATAACTTCGGTCACAAAGCAGCTCAATGTGTTGCCTACAAGACAATCATGACTAGAGAAGCTCAAAAGCAAAGAAGTATGACTGGAACCATGAAAAGGACTTATAACAAGTTTTCGGTTCTTGAAAATGAAGTTGAATGCTCTATTTGTAATAACTTTGGTCATGAAGACTATGAATGCAGGAGCAGGTTCTGGAAGACAACTCAGAAGGAACAAACCTCAAATGTCAGAACATGGAGAATAAAGGAACCGCAACTAGAAAGATGTGGGATAGCCTTTTATGCAGAAGGTCAAGAAAGTCTATGGTACATTGACAGCGGATGTTCGAAGCATATGACAGGGGACAAAGATAAACTTGAATCATATACCGCATTAGAAAAGGGAAAGAAAGTTTCTTTTGGAAACGATATCTCTGCAGCCATAAAAGGAAAAGGCGTTGCTCCATTGAAAGAGAAGGTCAAAGCTGGAAATGTTTTGTATGTTGATGGATTGAAGCATAACCTTCTAAGTGTCAGTCAGATGTGCGATCAAGGAACAGAGATAATATTTAGATCAAATGGATGTTGTGTTCGTGATCTTGATACAGGTGAAATAGTGATCAAAGGAAGAAGGACTCCAAATAATCTATACATATTTGAAGAAAGACAACAACAATGTTATTTGAGCAAGAATGATGAACACTGGCTATGGAATCGGAGGTTGGGGCATCTAAGCTTTCCACAAATAAGGAAAGCATGCAAATATCAGGCAGTTCGTGATCTTCCAGATATCGAAATTCCAGACAACACCATATGCAAATCATGTCAGTTTGGAAAGAAAACCAGAACTAATTTTCCTAAGAAGGAAAGATCAGCTAGCATGCCTCTTAAGCTAGTACATACAGATACATTTGGTCCATTCAGAAAAAGAACACCTCGAGGAGAAGAATATTTGATATTATTCATTGACGATTTCTCCAGGTTTGTCTGGTTAGGACTTATGAAGCACAAAGATGAAGCATTCGAAAAATTCAAATCCTTCAAAGCCTTAGCTGAAAATGAATCAGGACACAAGATTAAGTGTCTCAGAATTGACAGAGGTGGGGAGTTTACCTCCAATGAATTTTTCGATTTCTGTGAAGAACATGGGATAAGAAGAGAATTTTCTACAGCTAGAACTCCGTAGCAAAATGGAGTTGTGGAAAGAATGAACAGAAGAATCCAACAAATGGCTCGTGCTATGCTTGATGAATCAGGTACTCCCGCAACTTTCTGGGGTGAAGCTGCACATGCTGCGGTTATTATTCTCAACAAAACAAATGTCCGAGTAAACAACACTCAAACTCCTCATGAGCTCTGGTGTGGTAAGACTCCTTCGGTGAAGCACTTCAAAATCTTTGGGAGCAAATGTTATATTAAGAATAATGATGAGCAACTTGGCAAACTTGAACCAAGAGCAGAGGAAGGCATTCTTCTTGGTTATTCTCCACATAGCAAAGCATACAAGTGCTACAATAAAAGACTTGGCAAAATTGTTGACAGCATTGATGTTGTGGTTGATGAAAAGGGATACATTCCTAGGCAAGTTCATCTGAAGACATCGAAGAAGATGAAGGCTACCCTCAAAGACAGAATGATGAAGAAGAACCTCAAGAAGGAGAAGAACCTCAAGAAGAACCAGAGGAGCAGACAAGAATAGAAGAGAAGGCTCCATCCAGATATGTCCAGAAGAATCATCTAGAATCTTAGATTTTGGGACAGAAAGAAGCAGGAGTACAAACAAGAAGAACAATTGCAGAAGCTTCAAGCTATTTGGCATTACTCTCCTCCACTGAACCACAAAATGTGAAAGAGGCATGCAAAGATGAATGTTGGGTCAAAGCAATGGATGAAGAACTTGAGCAAATCGAAAAGAAAAACACTTGGGAATTGGTTCCTAGACCAAAAGATAAGAACATCGTAGGGACAAAATGGGTCTTCAAAAATAAATTGAATGAAAATGGAGAAGTAATTAGAAACAAGGCCAGACTTGTTTGTAAAGGGTATGCACAGCAAGAAGGAATAGATTTTGAAGAGACCTTTGCTCCTGTTGCAAGACTTGAGGCCATCCGAATGTTCCTTACTCTCTCAAGTTTTCAAAACTTCAAAGTATTTCAAATGGACGTGAAATCAGCCTTTCTGAATGGAGACTTAGAAGAAGAAGTATACATTGAGCAACCAGATGGTTTCATTCTTGGGAATGATCCAAACCTTGTGTGCAGATTAAAAAAGGCTCTCTATGGTCTCAAACAAGCTCCAAGGGCTTGGTACTATCGGTTGGACAAATATCTTCACCAACAAGGCTTTTCAAAAGGATCAGCAGATAGCAATCTCTATATGAAAGTTGAAAATAACAAATTGCTAATACTTGTTGTGTATGTAGACGATATTACCTTTGGCAGCAATGAAGAGGCTATGAGTCAAAACTTTGCCTTGGTTATGCAGAAAGAATTTGAAATGTCATTACTTGGAGAATTGACGTACTTTCTTGGATTGCAAATCCAACAAAATGAAGGAGGTATTTTCTTGTCTCAAACCAAGTACCTCAAGCAAATCTTGAAGAAGTATGGCATGGAAGATTCAAAGCCAGTATGTACCCCCATGGTTACAGGATGCAGTCTCAGTACAAATGATGAATCAGCAGCAGTTCATCAACCAACTTATAGATCCATGATTGGGAGTTTGCTTTATTTGACAGGTACCCGACCAGACATTATGCATGCAGTAGGAATTGTTGGAAGATTTCAAGCCAACCCAAAGGAAACTCATCTTCAGGCAGTCAAAATAATCTTCAAGTATCTTCAAGGACTCAAAACTATGGCCTATGGTATCCTAGAGATACAGATCTCACTCTTCATGCTTACACAGAAGCAGATTGGGCCGGAAGTGTGGATGACAGGAAAAGCACAAGTGGTGGTGCATTCTTCATGGGTTCCAGATTAGTATCTTGGTTCAACAAGAAACAGAGTTTGATTGCCTTATCTACAGCTGAAGCAGAATATGTGGCTGCGGCATCTTGTTGCACACAACTTCTTTGGATGATGCAGACCTTGCAAGATTTTCAAATCACTTGCACTCCACCAGTCTCTATCTTATGTGATAATACAAGTGCAATCAGCATTTCAAAGAATCCAGTCATGCATTCAAAGACCAAACACATACCAATCAAGTATCACTTCCTCCGGGAACAAGTGCTTGAGCAGAAGGTCAAGTTGGAGTATGTTCCTTCTAAGGAGCAAGTTGCTGATATTCTCACAAAACCACTGCCCAGGGAAACTTTTGAATATCTCAGACAAAAGCTGGGAGTAGTTGATGCTTCATCTTGCTGTTAAAGCTTGTCTGTTCTAAAGAAAAGTTGGTGTACGCGTGTTGTATAAAGAATATCCGCGTACATACGTTGTTTTATGCGGGGAAAGTCGCGTATATGGTGTACGCGTGTTGTATAAACGATATCCGCGTGCATACACTGTCTTATGCAGGTGAAGTCGCGTATATGGAGTTCTGAACAGCTAGGGTAGACTCTGGTTGGAGAAGGTCTGAGATGGGTATGCCAGAATCCTTCAGGCACAGTTTTAGGGGGTGCAGGAGGCACAGTTTCAGGGGGAGCAGCTTAAAATCTAATAAAGCATTGTTGGCATTTAAATGTTTTTGGTTCTAGTTCACAACTGTTGTTGGTTTCAGGAGAAGGAGCATAGAAGGAAATCTTGGTTGCTGATCTAAAAGATGATTATCAGATGCTGCTGATGACTTTCATAAGTCTTGATCTAGGTCTTTCGTCTCTATGTCATGTATCTCTTTTGTGATATCTCTTTTATAGTGTCAAGGTCATGTAACAGCCTATGTTGGTTTCCCCACTATGCCTGGGATGAATGATGTAATATAATTGGTTGTTATTTTCTGATGTATCCCCTCTTGGTTGGGAGTATGGATGTATGTATTGAGTCTTTTGGTGATAGGAAGGTCCTTTAGGGTGTATAAGTCTTGGTTCTTTTTGAAGAACATCTTTTGCAGATCTTGCCTACAGTCAGGGGGAGCATGTTCAGCACAGCAGAGCAGAGATATCAGCACATTCACAGGGGGAGCACAGCCCTTTGCCCTTGATGACAAAGGAGGATAATGATTCTAAGGATCTTGGGGTTGCCATCAAGTCCAAAGGGGGAGATTGTTGGCATTTTGGCACAGGTGTGGCGCTACGGTACAGGTGTTGTCCTTCAGGGCAACTCTCTTTGATAACAGATCTCAGTCCAGACTACAAGAATGAAGAGAAATTTCATATACGCAGGTTCATTAAGCCCAAGATGCGTATACACGCTGGTACGCTATATATTGAGTCGCGGATACGCAGGTTTGCCTTATACGAAGTCGCGTATACACGCAGTTTCATGAACATAAAAGAGCGTACATGTCGAGAAGCTTCCCTTTGGTCCGTGGTAGTTAGTCCTCGGTACTTGAGCCTATGCTGTTGGACCAAGGTATCTCGACAGCCGTGTTGATCCCAAGTTTTGAAGTTGATGGTATTGTATTACTATGGTTTTGGCTCGTGGTATTGAGGAGGGCCTAATGCTATATAAGGAGAAGAAGATCATTAGGCTTGAGCATGAAAAAGTTTTGAATATCTAATGAAGAAAGAGATCTAGTATGCAGGTTCTGGGTTGATGCTACATTGCTTGATCTGAGCTAAGGAGAGATCACATCGGTTGATGAAAGAATAGATCGGGCCCAAATTGTTTGAAATGAACTATCGGTATATGGTTCATTACGCATATTTTTAGATCTGCATACTGACGCAATGTTATGTTCTGAGTATGACTGATGACTGGTACAGCTGCAATTTATGAGAAATTATTTTTAGATTTGTACGCAGGTTGGCTTCGGTAAAAGCGCGTGTATACGCGGGTTTGTTTCATTGAAGTAGCGTATATCTTTTGAAGCTTGATTTTTGGGTTGCAGTTGGGTGTGTTTGTTATTGTAGGGTTCTGTAGTCTGCTCTGTGTTCTGGTGACTGGGTGTTGACAGGGTTTCAGTGGTTTAGTATTGGTTGTTTTGTGCTCCTATAATTTGCTATGAAAAGTGAATGAATCGTGGTCTTCAGATTGAAATGTTGTGCTTCAGGAATATCCAGTCTGAAAATTGATGAAAAGTGGTACCTGAAGGAAAGAAGGTTGTAGGCCAGCACCTACGTACTAGTATCTTAGCTAGTACAAGAGCAAAAAAAAGGGGGTTGGAGCTCCCTTCCAGGAGAGTTTGGAAAACGATAGAAGGTTGTAGCTTTCTGCAGGTTGTAGCCTCTGTACTGGTATAAGGCTGCACCAGTACAAAAGATTGTAAATTGAAATTTTCTTATTAAAAGAAAGATAGAGATGACTTGCAGCAGGTGGTTTTCACCCACATTGGGTTTCCACCTTATATCATGGTGTTCATGTGTGTGGCTTTTGTGTGATGATCTGTTGTGTTATACTGCATCTCTTTATCTATAATATGGTTAATAATGTCCTGATGTCTTTACAGAAGATAAATTAACTGAATCATAAGTTTTCTGGTTATACGCTGGTTGCTTTAGACACAGTAGCGTGTACATGCTGGTTCACTTAACTGAAGTAGCGTATATGTTTCTGAGTATTGAAAATTTTATTGATCTGATAATACTGATTCACCCCCCCTCTCAGTATTATTTCCAACAATTGGTATCAGAGCAGGTCCTTCAGAGAAGCTTGATCGCTTGAAGGTAGATCGTTCATCATGAGGAACTACGAGAGAGAAGCATCAATCAGGCCACCGGTTTTTGATAGGACAAATTTCAATTATTGGAAGGTAAGAGTTATTGCCTATCTTCAATCTCTTGGTACAGAAGTTTGGGACATCGTAGAGACAGGCTACGCTTTTCCTTCAGCTACTCCTACAGATGCAGCCGAGAAAACGAAGTATGAAACAAATGCAAAAGTAGTCAGTACCCTATTAGGATGTATATCCCAATCAGAATTCATTAAGGTAATGCACTATAAATCCGCAAAAGAAATATGGGACAAAATTGTCACAAGCTATGAAGGAGACGAACAGGTAAAGCGTGCTAAACTTCAAACTCTCAGGATTAAGTATGAGACTCTCAGAATGTATAATGATGAAAGTGTGGCTAACTATTTCCTTAGGGTAGATGAGATTGTTAATTGCATGAAAAACTTGGGTGAAGAAATAAAAGAGGCTATTGTGGTTGAAAAGGTTCTAAGATCTTTGTTCCCCAAATTTGAATCTAAAGTGTCTGCAATAGAAGAAAAAGAAAATCTACGAATTCTTACTATGTCTCAGCTTCACAGAATTCTAACTGCCTATGAAATGAGAAAAGGGGGTCCATCAGACAGAAGAGAGGCTGCTTTCAAGGCTTCAGGCAAAGAAGATTATTATGAAGCAAGTCACGTGCCAGAAGATGAAGAAGAAGAATCAAATTTTGTCAGAAATCTTCAAAGGGGTTCTGGAAGGTTCAGAGGTAAGTTACCTTTTAAATGCTTTGCTTGTGGAAGAGTAGGTCATTATGCTACCAAATGTCCTCACAAAGATAAGAATGACAAGGGAAAGGAACCTGTTAAATGGAACAAGAAACAGAATGAAAAGAAGAAAATCTACTACACTCATGAAGATAGTGATGGTCTCTCAAATAGTGACGAAGATGAACAGGGTTATAGATATAAACTTTTAATGGATTTTGAAGATGATGACTACATGGATGCTATAGATGTAGAAGGCTTTTATGAAGAAATGAATAATCTCAAAGTTTGCTTAGAAGAGAAAAGTGCTATTATTGATTCCCTACAATGTCAACTGGCAGAAAAGGAAAAACATCTTGAAAAATTGGAATGTGAGATTGTTTGTCTTAGAAAGGAGATTGAGAAAACAAAAGCAATTAATCTTAAATTTGTTAAAGGATCTGAAACCTTGGATGAGATTATCAATGTGCAGCGTTCTCCTCTGATCAAGACAGGTCTGGGATATAATGGAGAAACATATCAAGCTTCTACCTCTAAAAGTTATCTTGATGCAGCAAGGAGGAGCGAACAAAGACCAAATAAAAGTCATCAGGTGAATCAGGGACAGTTTACCTCAAGAACAAATAAAGACTATCAAGAAGTTCGGGGACAAGCGGCCTTAAGGACAAACAGAAGCTAGAATCAGCCACAGGTAAAATCTTCCAAATTTGCCCCAAGAATGGATGTCAATAGAAGCTACAATCGGTTGGATGATAGATTTGATTATCGGAGAAATTTCTTTAATGGCCAATGCTTCTCTTGCCATAACTTCGGTCACAAAGCAGCTCAATGTGTTGCCTACAAGACAATCATGACTAGAGAAGCTCAAAAACAAAGAAGTATGACTGGAACCATGAAAAGGACTTATAAAACCTTTTCGGTTCTTGAAAATGAAGTTGAATGCTCTATTTGTAATAACTTTGGTCATGAAGACTCTGAAAGCAGGAGCAGGTTCTGGAAGACAACTCAGAAGGAACAAACCTCAAATGTCAGAACATGGAGAATAAAGGAACCGCAACCAGAAAGATGTGGGATAGCCTTTTATGCAGAAGGTCAAGAAAGTATATGGTACATTGACAGCCGATGTTCGAAGCATATGACAGGGGACAAAGATAAACTTGAATCATATACCGCATTAGAAAAGGGAAAGAAAGTTTCTTTTGGAAACGATATCTCTGCAGCCATAAAAGGAAAAGGCGTTGCTCCATTGAAAGAGAAGGTCAAATCTGGAAATGTTCTGCATGTTGATGGATTGAAGCATAACCTTCTCAGTCTCAGTCAGATGTGCGATCAAGGAACAGAGGTAATATTTAGATCAAAGGGATGTTGTGTTCGTGATCTTGATACAGGAGAAACAGTGATCAAAAGAAGAAGGACTCCAAATAATCTATACATGTTTGAAGAAAGACAACAACATTGTTATTTGAGCAAGAATGATGAACACTGGCTATGACATCGGAGGTTGGGGCATCTAAGCTTTCCACAAATAAGGAAAGCATGCAAATATCAGGCAGTTCGTGATCTTCCAGATATCAAAATTCCAGACAACACCATATCCAAATCATGTCAGTTTGGAAAGCAAACCAGAACTAATTTTCCTGAGAAGGAAGGATCAGCTAGCATGCCTATTGAGCTAGTACATACAGATACATGTGGTCCATTAAGAAAAAGAACACCTCGAGGAGAAGAATATTTGATATTATTCATTGACGATTTCTCCAGGTTTGTCTGGTTAGGACTTATGAAGCACAAAGATGAAGCATTCGAAAAATTCAAATCCTTCAAAGCCTTAGCTGAAAATGAATCAGGACACAAGATTAAGTGTCTCAGATCTGACAGAGGTGGGGAGTTTACCTCCATTGAATTTTTCGATTTCTGTGAAGAACATGCGATAAGAAGAGAATTTTCTACAGCTAGAACTCCGCAGCAAAATGGAGTTGTGGAAAGAATGAACAGAACAATCCAAAAAATGGCTCGTGCTATGCTTGATGAATCAGGTACTCCCGATACTTTCTGGGGTGAAGCTGCACATGCTGTGGTTATTATTCTCAACAAAACAAATGTCCGAGTAAACAGCACTCAAACTCCTCATGAGCTCTGGTGTGGTAAGACTCCTTCGGTGAAGCACTTCAAAATCTTTGGGAGCAAATGTTATATTAAGAATACTGATGAGCAACTTGGCAAACTTGAACCAAGAGCAGACGAAGGCATTCTTCTTGGTTATTCTCCACATAGCAAAGCATACAAGTGCTACAATAAAAGACTTGGCAGAATTGTTGACAGCATTGATGTTGTGGTTGATGAAAAGGGATACATTCCTAGGCAAGTTCATCATGAAGACATCAAAGAAGATGAATGCTACCCTCAAAGACAGAATGATGAAGAAGAACCTCAAGAAGAAGAAGAAACTCAAGAAGAACCAGAGGATCAGACAAGAATAGAAGAGAAGACTCCATCCAGATATGTCCAGAAGAATCATCCAGAATCTCAGATTGTGGGACAGAAAGAAGCAGGAGTACAAACAAGAAGAAAAATTGCAGAATCTTCAAGCTATTTGGCATTACTCTCCTCCACTGAACCACAAAATGTGAAAGAGGCATGCAAAGATGAATGTTGGGTCAAAGCAATGGATGAAGAACTTGAGAAAATCGAAAAGAACAACACTTGGGAATTGGTTCCTAGACCAAAAGATAAGAACGTCATAGGGACAAAATGGGTCTTCAAAAACAAATTGAATGAAAATGGAGAAGTAATTACAAACAAGGCTAGACTTGTTTGTAAAGGGTATGCACAGCAAGAAGGAATAGATTTTGAAGAGACCTTTGCTCCTGTTACAAGACTTTAGGCCATCCGAATGTTCCTTGCTCTCTCAAGTTTTCAAAACTTCAAAGTATTTCAAATGGATGTGAAATCAGCCTTTCTGAATGGAGACTTAGAAGAAGAAGTATACATTGAGCAACCAGATGGTTTCATTCTTGGGAATGATCCAAACCTTGTGTGCAGATTAAAAAAGGCTCTCTATGGTCTCAAACAAGCTCCAAGGGCTTGGTACTATCGGTTGGACAAATATCTTCACCGACAAGGCTTTTCAAAAGGATCAGCAGATAGAAATCTCTATATGAATGTTGAAAATAACAAATTGCTAATACTTGTTGTGTATGTAGATGATATTATCTTTGGCAGCAATGAAGAGGCTATGAGTCAAAACTTTGCCTTGGTTATGCAGAAAGAATTTGAAATGTCATTACTTGGAGAATTGACGTACTTTCTTGGATTGCAAATCCAACAAAATGAAGGAGGTATTTTCTTGTCTCAAACCAAGTACCTCAGGCAGATCTTGAAGAAGTATGGCATGGAAGATTCAAAGCCAGTATGTACCCCCATGGTTACAGGATGCAGTCTCAGTACAAATGATGAATCAGCAGCAGTTCATCAACCAACTTATAGATCCATGATTGGGAGTTTGCTTTATTTGACAGGTACCCGACCAGACATTATGCATGCAGTAGGAATTGTTGGAAGATTTCAAGCCAACCCAAAGGAAACTCATCTTCAGGCAGTCAAAAGAATCTTCAAGTATCTTCAAGGGACTCAAAACTATGGCCTATGGTATCCTAGAGATACAGATCTCACTCTTCATGCTTACACAGATGCAAATTGGGCCGGAAGTGTGGATGACAGGAAAATCACAAGTGGTGGTGCATTCTTCATGGGTTCCAGTTTAGTATCTTGGTTCAGAAAGAAACAGAGTTCGATTGCCTTATCTACAGCTGAAGCAGAATATGTGGCTGCGGCATCTTGTTGCACACAACTTCTTTGGATGATGCAGACCTTGCAAGATTTTCAAATCACTTGCACTCCACCAGTCTCTATCTTATGTGATAATAAAAGTGCAATCAGCATTTCAAAGAATCCAGTCATGCATTCAAAGACCAAACACATACCAATCAAGTATCACTTCCTCCGGGAACAAGTGCTTGAGCAGAAGGTCAAGTTGGAGTATGTTCCTTCTAAGGAGCAAGTTGTTGATATTCTCACAAAACCACTGCCCAGGGAAACTTTTGAATATCTCAGACAAAAGCTGGGAGTAGTTGATGCTTCATCTTGCTGTTAAAGCTTGTCTGTTCTAAAGAAAAGTTGGTGTACGCGTGTTGTATAAAGAATATCTGCGTACATACGTTGTTTTATGCGGGGAAAGTCTCGTATATGGTGTACGCATGTTGTATAAATGATATCCGCGTGCATACGCTCTCTTATGCAGGTGAAATCGCGTATATGGAGTTCTGAACAGCTAGGGCAGACTCTGGTTGGAGAAGGTCTGAGATGGGTATGCCAGAATCCTTCAGGCACAGTTTCAGGGGGTGCAGCAGGCACAGTTTCAGGGGGAGCAGCTTAAAATCTAATAAAGCATTGTTGGCATTTAGATGTTTTTGGTTCTAGTTCACAACTGTTGTTGGTTTCAGGAGAAGGAGCACAGAAGGAAATCTTGGTTGCTGATCTAAAAGATGATTATCAGATGCTGCTGATGACTTTCATAAGTCTTGATCTAGATCTTTCGTCTCTATGTCATGTATCTCTTTTGTGATATCTCTTTTATGGTGTCAAGGTCATGTAACGACCTATGTTGGTTTCCCCACTATGCCTGGGATGAATGATGTAATATAATTGGTTGTTATTTTCTGATGTATCCCCTCTTGGTTGGGAGTATGGATGTATGTATTGAGTCTTTTGGTGATAGGAAGGTCCTTTAGGGTGTATAAGTCTTGGTTCTTTTTGAAGAACATCTTTTGCAGATCTTGCCTACAGTCAGGGGGAGCATCTTCAGCACAGCAGAGCAGAGATATCAACACATTCACAGGGGGAGCACAGCCCTTTTCCCTTGATGACAAAGGGGGAGAATGATTCTAAGGATCTTGGGGTTGCCATCAAGTCCAAAGGGGGAGATTGTTGGCATTTTGGCACAGGTGTGGTGCTATGGTACAGGTGTTGTCCTTAATGGCAACTCTCTTTGATAACAGATCTTAGTCCAGACTACAAGAAAGAAGAGAAATTTCATATACGCAGGTTCATTAAGCCCAAGATGCGTATACACGCTGGTATGCTATATACTGAGTCGCGGATACACAGGTTTGCCTTATATGAAGTCGCGTATACACGCAGTTTCATGAACAGAAAAGAGCGTACATGTCGAGAAGCTTCCCTTTGGTCCGTGGTAGTTAGTCCTCGGTACTTGAGCCTATGTTGTTGGACCAAGGTATCTCGACAGTTGTGTTGATCCCGAGTTTTGAAGTTGATGGTATTGTATTACTATGGTTTTGGCTCGTGGTATTGAGGAGGGCCTAATGCTATATAAGGAGAAGAAGATCATTAGGCTTGAGCATGAAAAAGTCTTGAATATCTAATGAAGAAAGAGATCTAGTATGCAGGTTCTGGGTTGATGCTACATTGCTTGATCTGAGCTAAGGAGAGATCACATCGGTTGATGAAAGAATAGATCGGGACCAAATTGTTTGAAATGAACTATCGGTATATGGTTGACTACGCATATTTTTAGATCTGCATACTTATGCAATGTTATGTTCTGAGTATGACTGATGACTGGTACAGCTGCAAGTTATGAGAAATTATTTTTAGATCTGTACGCAGGTTGGCTTCGGTAAAAGCATGTGTATACGCGGGTTTGTTTCATTGAAGTAGCGTATATCTTTTGAAGCTTGATTTTTGGGTTGCAGTTGGGTGTGTCTGTTATTGCAGGGTTCTGTAGTCTGCTCTGTGTTATGGTGACTGGGTGTTGACAGGGTTTCAGTGATTCAGTATTGGTTGTTTTGTGCTCCTATAATTTGCTATGAAAAGTGAATGAATCGTGGTCTTCAGATTGAAATGTTGTGCTTCAGGAATATCCAGTCTGAAAATTGATGAAAAGTGGTACCTGAAGGAAAGAAGGTTGTAGGTCAGCACCTACGTACTAGTATCTTAGCTTGTACAAGAGCAAAAAAAAGGGGGTTGGAGCTCCCTTCCAAGAGAGTTTGGAAAACAAGAGAAGGTTGTAGCCTTCTGCAGGTTGTAGCCTGCGTACTGGTATAAGGCTGCACCAGTACAAAAGATTGTAAACTGAAGTTTTCTTATTAAAAGAAAGATAGAGACGACTTGCAGCAGGTGATTTTCACCCATATTGGGTTTCCACCTTATATCATGGTGTTCATGTGTGTGGCTTTTGTGTGATGATATGTTTTGTTATACTGCATCTGTTTATCTATAATATGGTTAATAATGTCCTGATGTCTTTACAGAAGATAAATTAACTGAATCATAAGTTTTCTGGTTATACGCTGGTTGCTTTAGACACAGTAGCGTGTACACGCTGGTTCACTTAACTGAAGTAGCGTATATGTTTCTGAGTGTTGAAAAATTTTATTGATCTGATAATACTGATTCACCCCCCCTCTCAGTATTATTTCCAACACTATGTGGCCTCTTCAGAGGTAAAGTTCTTCCATTGCAATTTAACCCTGAACAGTGGCTCGATTCGAGAGCAAGGCCTCTTTCTAATCAAGTATACAGAGTGGCTCTATCAGGAAGTCTCCTTCAGGCTCCACCTGTAGAAATTTCCAATCGATTATGTGAGAACTATCATGTACATATTTCTTTAGAAAAGATACACGAAAAAAATGTGCACTTTAATATGGCTAGGCAATGCTAATTGATAAGCTATGTGCCCAATTCTGTCTAAAATTTGAAAAATCTCACAAAATCGTGGCGGAAGTTTTGTATAGGTTTCTTTTATTAAGGTACTTTTCCTTGGTTTCACCATTAACTACACATGGTATCCCACTTAAAATTCCCTACGCGTTCTCTTTTTTTCCACAAAACTCTTCTATTTTATATTTTACCTAATCCAGTGTACTATCTGTTCCATCTCCTACAAAGCGTATAGTCCTAATATCAATCTTTCCTCCAACTGAGAGGAGTATGGAATTTTATGCCATACATAGCTTCAAAATGACTCATTTTTATGGACGTTTGGTAGTTGTTTTTATAAGAAAATTATGCCAAATGTAGAAAATCCTACCATTTAGCTAGTATTTCCATGACATACAACCTCATCATGTCCTCTAAAATGTAATTGGTCCTCTGTGTTTGTCCATCTATTTGAGGATACTATGCAGTGCTATATTTTAGCTGAGTTCCCATGCCCCCAAACAACCCTCTCCAAAATTTAGAGGTGAATTTGGAATCCCTGTCTGACACTACCATATTGGGCACTCCATGTAGCCAAAAAATCTCTTTCATGAATATATTGGCAATTTGTGTTGTACCATAGGTGGACGTTATAGGCATGAAATGTACTACTTAATTAAGGTGTCTACCACCACCATAATAGAATCATACTACCTTTTCGTCCTTGGTAGTCCAGTGATTAAATCTAAGGATATTACTTCCCATTTCCATTTAGGGATAGGTAATTGACACAACAACTCAATGAGGTGTTGATGTTCTACCTTTACCTGATGATATTCAAAACACTTTGATACATATTCTGCCAGCTATTTTCTCATACCTTGCCAAAATAAATTATTTCTTAATGTTGTTATCATCTTTTGGTATCCAAGATGTCCGGTATATGGTTTATTATGATACTCATCTAGCATCATTTGTTTCAAGGTATTCACATTAGGAACAAACAACCTTTTTCTATAAATCAACAACTTTTCATAATTTTCAGCATAATCGGGGATGTCAATCTACTGCAATTTTTGTTGAATTTATAAGTATTTAGTATCCTAGGTATTTATTTTTTTAATTGTTTCATAAAATTTGTACTAGCACTGCTAACAAATATTCTCATTATAGCATATGCATGTCTCCTTAAATCATATGTTATTCTATTTTCTTTCCCTTTTATGTGTGTAATGTAAAACTCAAACTCACTGAGAAACACCATCCATCTAGCTTGTCGGGCATTAAGATATGATTGGATGAAAATATATTTCAAACTGATATGATCTATTACCATGATTAATTTCTTCCCTAAAATATAATGTCTCCACATCTTTAGGGAATATATTACAACAACTAATTCTAAATCATATATAGCATAATTTTTTTCATGTGTTTTTAACTTTCTAGACTCATTAGCTACCACTAAATTTTCTTGCATTGAAACTCCCCCTAACCCTTCCATATCGACATCGATGCAAACTGTAAAATCTTTATTTGGATATGCAATTTTTAGAATAGGGGCCATTGTCAGTAATTTTTTCAACTTATCAAAACTTTCTTGACATTTGATTGTACATTCAAATTTTGTTCCTTTCTTCTGTATGGATGTAATAGGATGTGCTAATTTATATAATCCCTCTATAAATATTTGGTAATATCCTTTGACCCCCATGAACCAATGGACGAAAAGCACATCCTTTGGTATGGTCCAATTTACCATGGTCCTAACCTTCTCAATGTCAACCACTAGTCCTTTACTTGAAATGAAGTAGCCCAAATATTGTACTATGTTTTTATAGAATTCACATTTTATAAACTTAGCATATAAATGATGTTCTCTTAGAGTTTGCAACACTAATATCAAGTGTTCGATGTGTTCTTCATCCTTAGAATACACTAGCATGTCGTATATAAACACCAGCACAAATTTATCCAGATACTTATTAAGTATGGTGTTCATCAAACACATAAAGGTTGTTGGGTCATTAGTAAGGCCAAATGGCAACAATACACACTCGTAGTGACCCTATCTAGTTCTAGAAGTTGTCTTGTAAATATATTCATCTTTGATTCCCAGCTAGTGATATCTAGTCCTTAAATCAACTTTTGAAAAAATGGTTTCCCCACTTACTTGATAAAACAAATCATCAATCTGGGCCAATGGATGTTTTTTTATTATTTTTAACTTGTTTAATTGTTGATAATCGATCCACAATCTAAATTTACCATCCTTCTCTTTGACCAACAACATAGGATCCCCCCATGGTGATACACTGGGTCTAATATAGACTTTGTCCAATAGTTCCTGTAACTACATTTTCTACTCCAAAAAAATTAGGTGTACTCATTTTGTAAGGCGCTCTAGATACTGGGGCTGAACCGAGTATGAAATCAATGGAATATATCTATATATATATATATATGCAAGGGGGTAAACATGGGATTTCCTTAAGAAAGTCATCTCAGAACTCTTTAATAACTAGCAGAGTCTCTAATTATGATTTTTCTATTTGTTGTTCACTTACTTCCAAATGAACCATAAATACTTGACACCCCTTCCATGCACTTTTCTTCATTTGTATTGTTGAAATTTTTCTAACTGGTGTGGGTTTTGGTATGCCTTGGATTATTTGCTTCATACAAGTCACTATTTTTTTAAACAGTTTATAATGCCCCCTGCTTTTTCAAGGATTCCATGCATATCAACATGTCATACAATCCTAAGGGAAGTATGTTTAGGTTCACTGCTATAAAATAACCTTTTAAGTGAAGATTGCATTGTCTTACTTGCCTGGTTACCCTTCTCTTAGTTCCAGGTGCTAACTGTACTAGCCATGTAGACCTATAATTTTTAGGTTTAAGTTTATATTTTTCAAAAAATTGTGGGTCAATGTAACTTAAAATAGCTCCCAGATCAATTAAAATAGAAACAAATTGGTTTAACAAAGTACCTTCAATATCAATCATTATCGATTCATGATATGCTTGTCTATCCTCCAATTCTATGCTTATTCTTGGAATATTCCTCGCAACATCATACATTGGGGTGGCTTCGTGGAAAAATTGGATACTTTGGATAGATCTAGGATTATGCGGGAAATCGATCAACAAATGAATCTCACCACACCCCCAACACTTCAGTGGTTCTTTTTATTCTCCCCCGCTACTCTTTTTACTACTCAACTCCACGGGTTTGGACCCAGTTTGAGATTGCGTCGTCTGATTTATATTTTCCTTGCTTAACATTTTCTGTTGATGGTCCTTCCCAAAAATTTTAGAATAGACATGTTTCTATCTTTTTTCCCTACTATAGATTTGGTTCTATAATTACCTTACCAAAATTTGGTGCCTTCACCTTTATCCTTAAATTGTTGATAACACAGTGTTTCCTTCCTTACCGCTTCATCCATTTTCTTAGGATTTTTAAACTCAATCCTTTCCTTATAAACAATAGGTAAGAAACTTACAAACGATTGCAACTTGGCTTTCTCTTCCTTGATATAAGGAATATACCACATTAAACTGGTGAAATTTTCCACTAACTCATCCATGATTAATTGTCTCATCCTTAACTCATGCAACTCCTTTCCACTATCATCATAATACCATTCACTTACATCTAGTAGGACTTAAACTATTTATGGAATTCCTCCCAAGATACTCTCTTTTATTCTAACAGATCCACACTTTTATCCTCTTCCAACCAGAGAGAAGATTTTCCTTGCAATTAATAAATGGCCAATCTGACCCTCAACTTACTCTCATATTCATAAACTTGAAAATATTTGATCATATTAAAAATTCATGCTTCTGCATCCTCCTCTTTATCCCCATAAAAAGTAGGGGGTTTGATTTTCCTAAATTCCCCTTGTGGCTCCACGTTTTTCTTCTTTTTTTGTGTTGTTGGACACATTCTATTTGGATCACCTCCACTTTCAGATTCCTCTGATTTTGTGTGCTTTTTATTTCTTTTCAATGCTTCTAGTTCTATTGTTCTATGGCTATATTTTTCATCTAGTCCCCTTATCATCCTTTCTTGCCCCTCACGAGACTTTAGAAGGTGTTCATTACTGCTCCTTAGATGTAGCACCTCTTGCTGCATATTTTTTATTACATCTATAAATTGAGAGGATATGGCCCAATTTCCTAACTTGACATATAATTATTCACCTTCAGTTATGGCTGGAGGGGGATCCTTTACCATTCTATTATAATGTGCGTCCCTTGAGTACCTATTACTCAACATAACCAATATTAGTGCTACATCACTTACATCAATCTTTCAATCCTACACAATTCTTTTTATTATTGTGGTGGTTCCTTCAAGTCTCAATTTGAATCTGGGATCTGATACCATTTTTTCACAAGTACACTTTTTTACACTATTATTATTTTTATATATTTTGTAATACTAATATCAGCCTTCCTAGTTCCCTTACCATGTATAAATATATAAAATAAAGGATATATCTATCTTAATCTGTAACATTTTATTTATAAAATGCATCACCTAATATTTTATCCTCGTTTTCAATTTCTTCTAAAGCTTAAGCTAAGGATGTTGGTGCCACTTTATGATAGTTTCAATTTCCTTTCTCCTCTTGGTTTCATTTTCCATTACCTTGCTAGATGGTAAGGAGGCCTAAACCTTTCCCATGGTCCACTTGATACATTAACCTAATCTAGATTTCCCTACATTGTATGGCTATGGTAGAATGCAATAATGGTAAGGGTTGTGTTAATTCTCACTCAAATGTACTCAATATATTAATAGTGTAGTAATAAACGAGTAGGTGGCCTGCATGGTATTTAACGTCTGGACAGAATCCTGAGTTGACACACAAACCCAGTCCACGTGAGTTTCACATGGGTTGTCAGTACTCCATGCATGAACGGTGGAGAGTTAACCTATCCATTGAATGGTGGATATCGAATCTAGGAAAACCTAACCCTAGCCATTCTCTAAGTATATGTTCGATTCATATGTTTCGCATAGTGGTTTGCATGATCCATGAGAATTCGTGGACATTGATTCTAGGGGTCGGCTTCTGGGTGAACCGCTCATACGATGGCGACGCCTCAACTCCTCTATTGTCAGGTAAAATATTTTGTTTTTTCGTTGTAGAAACTATTGATTTCTTGATTTTTCTAGTGATATATCTATTATTTCTTTTTCCACTCTCACCAATTTTGCTTATACTTCACATAGTGATCCATTCCTAATTCCCTTGCTCCAGCCCTGAGATTTACTAACTGGATTCTTTTCTTTTGTTGTTTCCAACGTTATTATTGCAATGCGCCACTTCCAAGTAGATGGTTTAGTGCACCCTCATCGCCAGGCGGTGCAACAATGCTCCAACATTTGGCCTATTTCAAGTACATCGCTTCACCATCAGGTAAAGTTTGTTTTTTTGTTGCCTAATCGAGTTGTAGTTACCATTTCAGTGATAGTTTGGGGTTTTCTTGCATAATTTGTTTTATTATCGACTTATTGTTTCTTGCCTCTATTACTAGTCATGGGATTTCGTCCAACTCGAATGCGTTCCTAATCAAAAGGCCTTATACTTTAAATTTCTGGGGTTTTCTTCACTATCAGAGTACCCACAAATTCACATGCCCATGGCTTTTCTTCCCTTCGTTGAGTCAGGGATAAATCCCCACACAAGTGTATATATATATACGGGTTTTCTTCACTATCAGAGTACCCCACAAATTCACATGCCCATGGCTTTTCTTCCCTTCGTTGAGTCAAGGATAAATCCCCACACAAGTATATATATATATATATATATATATAGCTTCCCCCTATTCTCATATATGTTTATTATTTTATTCCTCATTATTTGTTTCATATAGATCTCCCATCAGTGTTCCAAAGGCTATAGCAAGCCTACCCTGTTCCTTATAAAGGTAGTTCCATGATTTTGTTCTTGCTAGATATATATTTCCCTTTGAATTCTTATTCCATGTATCACGCTCCCCTAATGATATGCTTTTACTTCTCTACAGGTGTGTATGCATATAATATTCCTATATTTCTGCCTCATGGAGGGTCAACCCCGCAACCGCTAACTGACAGCTACACTGTCACAGGTTGGTTCCTTCTTTTTTTTAGCGCTGAGATTCCATGCTCTCGATGTCTATTGCGAGAGTCAGAGATTGGGCATCTAGTATATATCGAGGGACTGCAAGTTAGTTCAATGGTCAATGTGGGTTCTTTAAACTATAGAATATGTAGATTTATCGTTTTTATGGTTAAGTGAGATCGGCTCACTTCACGCTTACTATGCACGATGTAATGTTCTCTTTCCTATATGAACTTGACCTTCAGGGTTTGTAAGTAGTTTTTGGTTCTAAGTATGTATTTTATAATTTAAATTATAATATCGCCACTCACTGGAACTTTCATTTCCATTTAGTCTATTCCTTCTGTGTTCGAATCTCTTGTTCATTATTGATCTTCAGAATGGAGTTTGTGTAAGACTGTATATTTAATTTAGTTATGATTTTGAAGAAGTACTATAAATCTCTCTAATTTGTTCTTATGAAATTTTATGTTACTATAATGAACGTGTAATGAACATACTACTGTTAATTTCGCATACTTGTCTGAATAGTGTAGATATATAATAAATGCTGTAGTCAGTTTCATTTTCTTTTGAATTGAACCTAGGTTAGAATAATTTCCTAATTGGATGCTACATTCAATGTAGAACAAGTGGAAGAGGTTAACAGCATTCTATGCTAAGCAGTGTGGTTCTGTACCTCTAGACTTTACTTCTTATAATTCATGTATTGGGACAACCAACTTAGATGATAGTGTGAGAGTGTTCAATCTGGATTTTACGATCCTAAGATACATATCTTTCCTAAACTCGTTAACATTTCTAGCAGGGCTCCCTCAGCATCTAGATCCTGTTCATCCAATTTTATATAACATTTTCTTTCTTTAATTTGTACGACGAATTAAGGTTCTCATTATCATTTTAGAGAAGATTTTGTACAAACGATTTCTTATAATACTAAGGTTATTTTATTTTTATTTTTTTAAATATAAATCATTCTAGATATACAGATCATTTGCTTGATCAACCAATGCAAATATTACTTCTACTTTCTACAAGATCTTATAAGTTTCTATGTGTATTTCTCCGTGTTAGTAGCTAAATTTCACTATGGATTTCAAATCTTCGAGTTAGCTATTATATCGTTCACACAGTTAGATCAATTTAATTCCCGCAATTTTTCCTTCAATCTCCTCACAAGCTCAGATATAAGATTTCATTAATATTAGTAATAAAATATAATTCCATTTCTCTGCACAAAAAGTATACCATTCACAAGAAATATTTGGTAAAATATTCAAATAATTAAATGTATACAGGTTTATATACTATAATATGACTCAGTACATAGTATAAAATATGTACCATTCATAAGAAATATTTCGTAAAATATTCACATAATTTAATCATATAGATATTTATATACCAAAATATGATCTGATATTCAACACAGAATTTATACCATTCACAAAAAAATATTGGGTTAAAATATTCACAAAATTTAAATCTGCACAAATTTCCTAACCAGAATCGCTAGAGAAATTGCACTGGGTGAGCACATTATTCACCCAACCATGAACTGCACCACGAGTACCCAAGCTTGAACTGCGCCACGAGTTCCCCCAAGATGAGACTAGTTTCCATTAATATCATCAACCCCTTTGATTCCACGAGTTCCCCAAGATGAGACTAGTTTCCATTAATATCATCATCCCTTTAGTAGTTATTTTATACTCTTTCTTCCCTAACATATTTTTCTCATTTTTCTCAGTGATGTCTCGCTTTTGTGGTTCTAAAATTCCACCTGTCTAGGCTTTTCCGTTAACACCTGTTTTTCTCTTCTACAGTACTTTATTCTAATCCATACTTATCATTTTTCAATAACTAAAAAATTTAATGTATATTTTTCTCTTATACATTAAATCTTATTTAAGAATTCTTTATTTAAGAATTCTTATTATAGAAAATTTATCTGAATCTCATCCATTAATGAGATTTTTTTTCCTTTAACAAGAATCTCTTACCTAAGTGTCCTATTCTCAAGCAACTCCAGCCCTTTTATTTATTAATAAAATTTACTTTGTGCATAAGTATTTTACTGTATTTCATGCACTTAAACAGAAATACACTTAAACAAATCATGGCTTTTCTGTCATCCACCGTAACATAATTCAGTCTAAATAAAAAACAAGGACAATTACTTTAGAAAGGTAGTAAATATTTTCCCTTATTTAAAACATGCTTTTCACAATAAATTTGTTAGCTACAATTTTGGAAATTTAATTTAAACAAAATATTTCATCGTTGATAATAACTACACAGGAAAATTTGACTCAAGGCACATAAAATATTAATAAAAAATTGACTTAAAAACAAAGAAAAACACTTTAAAAATTTAAATTTAACAATGTAATTAATAACAATTTACTTCTTACCCGGATGCGGGTGCCTTAATGCACTGTTAATGCTCGAGCACGCGACGCCGACATCTGGCAAGTCCGCGGGTTTGTTTGGCGATTTGTGGCAGGATATTTACTGGCATTACAGCAGGTAAGTAAGGCGGTTCGTGTTAGGACATCTACTCGTATTTATGATGCATTGGGTTCAAGGCAAGCAGGGAAGGAATTTTAGGATGGTGAGCTTATTTCGCAGTTCATATGCTCTGGCCGCTTGAGACAATTGCAGAGTCGCTCGGGTGTATTCAGGCAGGGACATTCTCTGGTGGTTATGTCCTCAGAACTTCGGCGCAGGGCAAAGCACTTGGAAGCCTCCATGGTTTTACAATTGCACGAACTTAGCCAGCTTCAGGTACTTGGCTTTGCTTCTTTTAGTAGATATCTGGTATAGTCAGTCAGTTTTCCTCTGGCCCATCTCTGTAAGTGGTCTCATTTTGGTCTTTGTTGAAGGAGTCTGGGTAGGGTGTTCGATTCAGTCAGTCAGGGCGGGGCTATATCTCGTGGTCGGTTTCATACTCTGTGTTGGGTTTTCCATTGGGGTCTCCATTTCAGGGGTCTGTTTACTCCAGTTTCTTTCAAACAGTAGCGGGCCGTCTCTTTCTCTCCCTCAATCCTTTAGCACTTTCAATTTGTCAATATTTTCTGCAATGGTTCGGCCTCGTGGTATTTCACGCCGGGGCAATTATTCAGCAGCTCGTGGAGGTTTTCGGGGTCATGGTGGCTCTGGTCCACGGCGTATTTCCCCGTTAGCCTCTGTCTCGCCGGCCTCACCGCCTTCAGACCACTCAGGTCCGTCCCTTAACAATTATTTTCACTCATCCCGCTTCAAATTTAAAAGTAGGCTCAACAAGCCAATTATCTCTGCTATCATTACAGTCATCTTCTCAGAGGAAGAAGATGAGCTCACAGGTTCTGTTGAAACCTCCAAGGAAAGATCTCTCTCTCCAAATTCCAGTGACTCTCAAGGCAGCAGGGCGGGTGATGTACTCAATAATCCCGTTGTGTTGCAGGAAGAAGCGCAGCAAGATGATTCTCGCCATCAGCAAGAATCTTCTCATAAGGAAATCATTGCCTGTGCGTCGGCGCAATTCTCTGGCAGCGTTCTGCACCTTGTGACTCCTCCAGGCTGCAACATGATGGAAGTAGAAGAAAATGTGATGGTTCATTGGGTCATCTCTCCCAGCAAGGCAAATGAAAATGATACAGACTTGCCACCTCAGGATTAACTTCCTCAGCCTCAAGAAGTCATCTCAGGATTGCTAGTTTTTTGGATGTACTTCTCAGTGGGTATGATTTTGATATTATCTGTATGGCTTTTTATCATCTTCCAGGTTATGATTTTGGCTTTCTAGCTTTTTGTAATAGCCGCATAGCACTGCATTTTGTAATAGGGCGGCTCACAACAAAGTGTCGATACGCTCTGGCTATATTGAGTTTTGGGTCTATGTTTCTCATCTTTGTAAACAGAAGGCAAGATGATAGCTGCAATAGTTTTTTTGACAGAGGGTAGGCTATGGCCCCCTCAGAGGTTAAGACCTCTCTGTAAATATTTTTCCTTTTATTATTAATAGATTAGTCTTTACTTAAAAAAAAAAATAACAATTTACTTCTTAATGCAATCTACAATATTTATATGTTCAAGGACTATATTTGCGTCTAATATACGAAATTTGTTCGGTCCAACTTTAATTTAGAAAATCTATAAAAATTAGAGTCGTTGATTGATTCAAGATAGAAACATTTTTTTGTTTCTACCCCTTTGTAGTGTCTAACTACTTCCCAATGGTTTCTTGTCAGCTCGAGTTAAGTCTTACCTTAGTAGTCCTTAACAATTTCCATAAATAGTTAATTACATAATTTTATCACACATTTTTCTTTAAAGATAAAATTAAAATATTTATACCATCAATTATTTCCCAATTGTATATATATATATTATAACCCAAAAATATAATTTCATAAATTTCTAAATTAAATATAATTTCATAAATTTCTAAATTAAATAAGAAAATGAGGTCTCAATTTATTTGACCTAGACATTATATCTAATTGAAGATAAAAAAACAAGGTGGATCTATATTAGCATATTTATAGAAAGAATTTGGTGATCCTATTTCAAAGTGGATGACAATAATGATGGTGTGTTATTAGAAATAAAGAAAGAACACTCAAATGTTAGTGAATCCCACTATATTCAGCCACAAGAGAATGATAGTTTAGTGAATCTAGCAATCGAGTTTGTTGTTTTGATGAATCTAGTTTGTTGTTTTCATGAAAATGAAGTTGACATTGGAGTAACCAGTGTTATGCTGAATCCATCAATTAAAATTATAGATGTTAACTTTGATGAAGAACAATAAGCCAATGTGAGTGGTTGCATATTATGCAACAGAAAACTCTCATTGATACGATATTATTTTCTAAGAAAATCCTGCTTGTTTCTGGAAGCCGATTGAAATGCAACCTCTTTGTAGATGTAGACATTAGTAAAGAAGTGGAAGAGATAGAGGCAAAGAAGGAAGTGCATGAGGAGAAAGTTCTCATTTCATAGTAGAACTAATATAATCGATATGGTTATGAACATGTTTTTAGGCTTAACATTGATAACTAATGTGCAAATGTTAGAGGAACCAACAACTTTTGAGGAAGAATTAAAGTTCCTTGAAGCATGGCTTGCAACAACATATTTTGAGGAAGTTTCTATAGAATTGCAACAATGAATGTTGAAGACAACATGGACATTGTAGAAAAAGGAAAGTGTTAATGAAATGTCTAGGTATTGGAGACCTGAAGAAATAAAATTTTATTCTCATCTTATGTTGCAGCAAATTCATGATAAAAAAATTGACAGTGAAAAGCAAACCATTAAAGATGACATGTGGCAACAATCCACATACAAGCATATTTTTGAAGAGGTAGAGGACATGCATGGACACATGGAAGAGCTACAATAGTAAATGAACAAACTAGCATATTTTGAAGAAGTAGAGTACATGCATGGACACATGGAAGAGCTATAATAGCAAATCAACAAACTAGAATTTGAAGCCTACAACAAAAGACAAATCTGAAGCAATTCAAAGGATACAAAATCTAAAAAAATAAAATAATAAAAATAAAATTGAGTCATTATAATTCTTGCTAAAACTTATTAGACTAATACACATCTTAGTTTAAATTTCTGTAATTGTAATTAAAGAGAGTTTTAGGGAAAATAATTCCAACCATAAGTTAATTGTCTTCTCAGTATCAAACAATTTTAGTTTATTCTAATTAATTCAGTTATAATTAAGTTCCCATACATTTATTAATTACTGATATCTCTTATATATCTATTTAATTGTTTGAAAATAATAATAAAAATACTTAAACTCGAGACACTTTCAATCTATTTCGGATAGATTGCATACCTTATATAAAATCACATTGATGATAAAATATAGAATCGATGGTTATTTGCCCTGCTCTTATTAACCAATATGATCCACATCTTTATTAAGATATTACATGTACGCTAAAACAGCGCTGAGAGTCAATCTCAAAATCAATAGTTTTGTAATAATCATTAGTTTAGTTAGCTTTCAAAAAGATTACAAAATCATTATTTATAAAATTAATATAATCATATTATTAAAAATATTTAATCATTAATCATTTAAGACAGACAATTTGTTATCAATGTAAAAATTAATTTATTATCAATATAAAGATTAATTATAATTTATTATTATAACAATAATTTTTATATTAAAATTTAAAATATTTATTTTACAGATTATAATTAAAATATTATATATTAAATGATACATTAAAAAATAACTTCACAAATTTCCAACGAAATTAAATCTTTCAAATCAATAAAATCTTACACAACCATTAAACACTATTTATTTCTTTGAGTTTGGATAGTTTACTAATGAAAAGCACATTTCACATTTTTGTACCTATTTGTTTTCCCTTTATTTAAAACATGGTTTTCACAATAAATTTGTTAACTGTAATTTTGGCCATTTATTTTAAACAAAAGATTTCGTCGCTGACGATAACAACAAAGTCAAATTTGACTCAAAACCCAAAATATATAAATAAAAATATGAACTTATAAATATTTCGAAAAAACGCTTTTAAAATTTTAAATATATCAATGCGATTATTAAAATTTTACCCCTGAATGCACTTTACAATTTTTTTGAACGAGAACTATATTTGCGTCCTATATAAGAATTTGGTCGTTTAAAAAATCTACAAAAAAATATAGCCGTTGATCGTTTCAAGATTGAAGCATTTTTAACCTGGATGTTGGAGCGATTGTAATCAGAAAGGAAATCTTGGTTAAAGGTATTCAGAAATGGATCTCATTGCAGGAACATAGGTTTTTGGTATTGGTAAGATGGATGCCATTTTATCATATTAGAATCGTCTCGGTCGATATATCATTGCATGGATAAAAATTTTTCCAGCAATGGTTAAAGTTATAAATCTATAACAAAAATTCATCGTTGTGCAGGGCACGCAGTTTTACAACTCCGACGAGGCTGTTCAAACAGTGGCACTTGAATTTATAGTACAGTTTAAAGCAGAGAACTAAGGAGAAGTTGTTAAGCTCCATTGATTTTTCACAAAAGCTACCTTGATTTATGGAATTGCAGCATTTCTTAACTTATGGAAACCAACTGCAGTAGTTTCCTTAAGTTAAGAAAATCAACTGCAATTACTAAATTTATAATTGGGAGCTACTAAAGTGGTCCATCACTTTGATCTGATCTCTACCTTGATTTGTGGTTTTTCTAACACATAGCTTTTAGAAGCTTGATGGAAGCTTAGCTATATGTTCATCTGTTTTGTCCCCAAGCTCATATCTCAATCCCCTTCAGTTCTACACCATCTAGCTGAGATATCAGAGCTTGGAAGCGCCTTCAGAATTCTTGTGTTCTTTTTCTTTTGCTTGGATTGAAGCTGGAGTGCAGAAGAAGTAGCAGGCAAGTGGACTGTGGCCTTCATCAAAACATCACCAATGGCTGGAGGTAACTCGTATCCCTGGGTATTAAGTTTCAGTGATTCTTTTCAGTTCTTTCCGCATGCAGAATCGCTGTTTAAGTTTATTAGTTTTCTAACAGTTGGTATCAGAGCCCTTTTATCTCTGCCTTGCTGTGTGTTGGCCAAGAAACTTTGTCATGCATGCGTTATTGTTTTCATTTCCATTTGTTTGACTGGCATGCCCTCCACTTGACTAAATATAAAAGCAAAAGCAAAATATTACTGCCGTGGGAAGCTTAGGGAACAATTCGTTGGCACTCACGTATAGTTTCATCTATGTTTGATCGTTTTTAACCTCTCAAGCTTGAGATTACCAAGAGGTATAACTATCTCTCGTTTATGGGAGAGTAATACAACATAACCTCCATTATTTGCCGTAAATGTCACCTCTATCATTTGCTGTGAGCGCAGCTAAACAAAAGGAAACTTAACATCAATGTATGTTCGTAATCATGGCATCATACACTGGTCATCGCTTCATTAAGCTTTTCAAGCTGGCTTTCCCCTGGAAGAGTTGTGGCCTGCACAAAATCAGCTTATTTCATATTTAATGGCCAAGAGATTTCTGTAATTACAAAATCTTTTAGAGAAAAAGAGATTTCCGTATTACAAAACCTGAAATTTAAAGACAAATTAATCATATAGTAACACTAACCATATACACAAATGGATGGGCTCTTCCTCCAACTCCAAACCTTGTAACTCGGTGTTGCTTCAGTAGTCTGCGGCAAGAATTAAGGCACTCATGCTTTCTTAGAAAGTATATTTTTGAAGCATAATATAGAAACTCTTCTGTAGCACGAAGTCCTTTGGGGAATGTGATGAGGATTGAGCTTACATTCTTAGAGCCTTACTGGTGTCGGGGAAGTTGCCGAATATTTGACGAATAGACATCTCGGAGCAAAAGCTTTGGTCAGTAAGAAACTTTTGGATGGCTATGCAACGGATTTCAAGTCTTGTTCCAATGCAGCTTTTTCCTCTTACTTTCTTTGCCTTCCGCTTATCGCAATGCTGTGCCACCGTCGTGGTCGTCGTTATTGGAGCTTTCACAGGTCTGGAAAAGTTATTATATGGTGATAAAAGTTTTTATTTATTTATTATTTTTTAAACCCCATGGCTCGGCTTCAATATCCTTATCCAAGAGATCCTGACGAGACCACACGATTTCAAAGTCACATGGTCCAGTCATCCTTACCAGGATTACAGTCATGTTCAGCTGAAACAGATACACAATTGTGTGTATTTGTCGTTCGATTCCATTGTGGAACTGTATATATCCACACGCACCGTGACTCGGTTTACTCTTTCGCTTTAAATTTCTGCTACCTTTGATTTCCTAGGAGTTAGCCAACAAAGCAGACCATTTGTGTTGTGTGGTGATCTTATTTTGACACATTGTCTGTGGGGAGCAATCCTGAAAAAGTGTTGCATAAGCGATCTGCAATTTTGAGATTTGAATTCTCATCTGTAGAATTCGGCTCTGCAGATCATCAGTTTCTTTAATTTGTTTTTGTCTGTGTTAATATTGGGTTGTCACATTTCTCTGGATTTAGCCGCGATAATGAAGTATGGGGAGAATTTGGAGAATGACATGGATGGTTCCAAGCAGCCATTCCTGCAGAAATCAATGCCAGAGAAAAGTAGGAGCACCCATGGAGTTTTTGCGATGTTTAGAGGGAGTACTGCTATTGCTATTTTGTGTACACTGATAGTAGCCATGGGTCCTCTGCAGTTTGGATTCACAGTAAGTATGGTGAAATAAATGATATTGGCTTTTCTCACGATTTTCCTGGGAGTTTCTGTCCCCCAGAATGGGCTAGCTATAATGTTAATGGAATAAATACATGGTGCGATGAAGTTAGATCTTCTCAGTCTTGAAGAGTTTCTATGCCTAACAGGACTGATTAGTGCGTGTGTATATATATTTGTAATGAGACTGGCTTTTCTCAGCGTTAAGAGTTCCTATGCCCAAATAGGCTAATTACTGCATTCACATACAGCGTAATTACATTGATCCTTCTTAGCATACATATTAAAGTTTCTCTTGACAAGCTATTGGATCTGATCGCAGATGGGCCTGCGTGGCTGTTATTTATTTCCAATACTCCCATGAATGGATTTTAGGTCATGTCTATGACAATGCAGTGCTCATTTGTTTTACTTGTTGTAGACTGCAGGTTCCTTTTGATAGACAGAAGGCCATAATATATATAAAATAAAATTTCAAATTTGCAGTTTTGTTTGCAAATTGTTTAGAGCCCATTTTTGTAATTAATTTAAGAATTAGTCTTAAATAAATTATGGGACAGTTAGATTGAGGAATGTAAATTTAATTTTAATTTTATTTATCTTGTGAGCAAAAGTAGCTTGTTTGCTGGTCAATTTTTGTTGTTTTATAAACTTAAGGACGGAGCCTGAAGTCAAGCCAGCTAGTCTTCGAACTGCATTTGCATAGCAAGTGCAAAGTAGATCAAAGCTGATTCAGTCAATCTCCGGGTTAAGTTTATAAATTGAACAATCAATTTGTAGTCATTTTCAGTAATGCTGACTGCTTTTGATTTTGCTGGAGAATTATTACAGTTTTATGGAGTTTATTAAAATGTCATTTTGACTTACTCTTTTCAGTAAACATTATTTTTCTCTCTGGTTAAGTTTTGTTTATGCAACAAAATAATGTCTAGTGATCCATATGATTTTAATTAATTAGAGAATAGCCACAGCATCTTTAATTAAATAAAATTATATATTGATTGGCAAGATCACATAAACATTATTTAGACATTAAATTGTAATTAATTACACTGAATATAATAAATTTTATCCCACATGAATTTTTATTATATTTATGTAATTAATTAGGATAAAATTTCATAACCTACCCACAGGAGTTATGAATTAATAAGTTTTATCATAAAGTTTTATTGAATCTGTTTGAATTAAAAATTTAGCCCACAGGCAATTTTTATGTCATTTGATTCAATTCTTTTTAGCATGTTTTACATTGGTAAAACGTGAAAGTTTATAAAGTTTTATTGAATCTGCTTGAATTGAAAATTTAGCCCACAGGCAATTTTCATGTCATTTGATTCAATTCTTTTTAGCATGTTTTACATTGGTAAAACATGAAAGTTCATAAAGTTTTATTGAATCTGCTTGAATTAAAAATTTAGCCCACATGCAATTTTTATGTCATTTGATTCAATTCTTTTTAGCATGTTTTACATTGGTAAAACATGAAAGTTCATAAAGTTTTATTGAATCTGTTTGAATTGAAAATTTAGCCCACAGGCAATTTTCATGTCATTTGATTCAATTCTTTTTACCATGTTTTACATTGGTAGAACATGAAAGTTTATTAAGCCTCAACATAAGCATGTGATTCTTTATTTTGATGCAGTAGTACAACCTGCAAATTTCTCTGAAATTCGTTCTAACATTCCCGAACTTGAGGAAGTAATCTCGTTTGTTTGTTATGAATCTAATATGGTTAATGTTAATATTAACACATGGTGGATTGATTCTGGATCAACAATTCACATTTCGAATTCCTTGCAAAGGTTTGCAAAACCTAAGGAAGCCAGTAGGAAGTGAGCGAAGCATCTTATCAGGAAACAAGATGGGCTCGCATGTGGAAGCTATAAGAACATGTTATTTAACTTTAAGTAGTGGCTTTGTTTTGGAGTTAAAAAAGACCTTTTACGTTCCAAGTTTTTCTAGAAACTTGATTTCAGTTTCAAGGCTTGTACCTTTTGGATATTCCTTAAACTTTTCAGAAAAATCTTTCAGACTATTCTATAAATCTGATTATGTTGGGAATGGTATTTTGTCTAATGGTCTTTACTGCATTAATTTACAAAACAACGTCACATATGATTCAATGCATGTTCACACTGGGACTAAAAGATGTGTTGTTAATGAAGATTCCTCTAAATTATGGCACCGGAGACTAGGTCATATCTCCATAGATAGAATTAAAAGATTTGTAAATGAAGGAATACTTAATACTCTAGATTTTACTGATCTTGAGACTTGTGTGGATTGCATAAAGGGAAAGCAGACCAACAAGTCAAAGAAAGGTGCCAATAGGAGTTCAGACATATTAGAAATCATACATACTTACAGATTTTATTGTCCATCTCACAGCACTAGGATTGTGGAATCAGGAAATGCAAAGTTTCTTGAGAATGACTTGATCAGTGGGAGCGATCAAACCAGAAACATAGTTTCTGAGAAAGATCATTCAGAATCTCAACCTTCCACTTCAAGTGAAAGATTGGTTATTATTCATAGCACCCCTCAAGTACAAACTGGTGTTGAACAACCAATTGTTGAAGTTCCACAAGCTGCTGACGATATTCCAGTAGATCAAGGAGTTCAAGAGTTTCCAAGAACTTTTGAACAACAAGTTGAACCACATACTTCTCAGGAAGATGATGGTACAACATTAAGAAGATCTACTAGACCTAAGAGATCAACAATTCCTAATGTATGCTCAAGTCTGCACAAGACCTGACATTGCATTTGTTGTGGGAATGTTGGGACGATATCAGAGTGATCCAGGTTTAGACCACTGGAGAGCTGCAAAGAAAGTAATGAGGTACCTTCAAGGGACCAAAGACTACATGCTTATGTATATCCTATTTTGAGGCTGCTTTACATGGTGTATGGCTTAAGAATTTCATTTCTGGGCTTAGAATTATGGATTCTATCTCTAAGACATTGAGAATATATTGTGATAATTGAGCAGCTGATTTTATGGCTAAAAATGTGGGAGTCGAAATAAACACATCGACATTAAGTATTTAGCTATAAGGGAACGTGTTAAAGAAAAGAAAGTGGTCATTGAGCACGTCAGCACTGAGTTAATGATCACTGATCCTTTGACTAAGGGCATGCCACCGTTTAAATTCAAGGATCATGTATTGAATATGGGCCTTGGTTCCATTATGCAGTTTTTCATTGTATGGACAATGTTAATGAACTTCTTAATTATTGTGATGTTTTTTATCATATTTATGTGCACTTTAAGTTGATTTGAGAAAATTCATTTAAGAAGGACCAAGAATAAACATCAGGTTTATTCATTAAGAAATTGTTGCCACATAAATTATAATAAGAATAAATGCATAGTAATACATGGAAGATAATACTCGTCATAAGAGGACTTATCGCCATGATTCATGTATCTATTACTTAATACAGATTGTCAATGGTTTTTGAGACATTAAGTTTGGAAGTATGGACCAAGTGGGAGAATGTTAAGCTCCATTGATTTTGCACAAAAGCTACCTTGATTTATGGAATTGCAGCTTTTCTTAACTTATGGAAACCAACTGCAGTAGTTTCCTTAAGTTAAGAAAATCAACTGCAATTACTAAATTTATAATTGGGAGCTACTAAAGTGGTCCATCACTTTGATCTGATCTCTACCTTGATTTGTGGTTTTTCTAACACATAGCTTTTAGAAGCTTGATGGAAGCTTAGCTATATATTCATCTGTTTGGTCCCCAAGCTCATATCTCAATCCCCTTCAGTTCTACACCATCTAGCTGAGATATCAGAGCTTGGAAGTGCCTTCAGAATTCTTGTGTTCTTTTTCTTTTGCTTGGATTGAAGCTGGAGTGCAGAAGAAGTAGCAGGCAAGTGGACTGTGGCCTTCATCAAAACATCACCAATGGCTGGAGGTAACTCGTATCCCTGGGTATTAAGTTTCAGTGATTCTTTTCAGTTCTTTCCGCATGCAGAATCGTTTTTTAAGTTTATTAGTTTTCTAACAGAAGTAGAAGGAAGCAGAAGGCCTTCACGATGGAACATTGCCATGGAGTCCAGTGAAAGAGACCGTCTGTTGGTGGCCGGTTCAATTATGACCGTGACCCTCGGTTCAATGGGCGTTGTTTTACTGGCAATAGCCATTATCGATTTGCGTAGTTCTGTCCGTGTTAATAAGTTGATGTTAGCCTTAACAACCCCTCTGATATTCCTTTTTTACGTAATGGTGAGGACGGTACTGAGTTATGTCTACCTCTCTTTACTTCATCAGCGCACTGCAATTGGATATCATGCCAGATGTACGGACAGTAGATGAAAATAGTTTGACTCAGCGTAGGATTTATGTTTACGTCATTGTGTAAGAAGTTAAGTTTTATATTGTTATTCCTTTGTCATGTCAATCTGAAAATGGTTTCATCCCATTCATGTACTCTGGAAATTTCAAGTAATTAAGAATCTTTTTATGTACGCTGAAATTTTCTTGTCATTAAGAATCTATTTTATTGCATCGATGTGTAGTATGCTATGAAATTTCCGTATAATTCGCTAGATTTTGAATCTTAGCTCGTGCCCATGTAAAACAGGCCCTGTTTTTATTGAACAATGACATTCATGATATGTTGAGCTATTGCAATTAGTGTCTCGTTATCTTTTCCTCTTCCGTTTTTTTCGTTGTCGTAAGTCATGCAATGATCGCAAGAAACATGACTCTTACGTTGGCCTATGTCCAAAAGAAGAGGCCCCGCACATTTTAGCAAGATAGCACACTATCAATAAAGGCTTACTGTCAAGCTCATCGAAATCTTTTAATTTATGAGGTAAATGTTGTATCCTTAATCGATTTCCATTCTTATCTTTTCCCAGGGACATCTCACGAAATTGGCATATCCCCTTTTATATAATTTCACATTGTCATTTTATTTTATGATTCAATTATATTTATTTTATATTTTTACATGTTTATTTTAGAAGTTTTATGATTTATTATTTGTTTCCTTAAAAGTTATCTTAATTATTGATTTATTAAAAGTTTAGAAGCATCACATTTTTTATGTGCAATTTTCTTTAAAGTGCAAATTTTTAAGTAAAGATTTGTATCTCCAAAGATTTAATCCCTAAATTTATATCCGCGAAGATTTAATCTCTTTTAGTCCATATTAAGATGAATCTATATTAGTTCTATATATATACCATGTGTAATTATTTATTGTTTACTTAAAATATTTTAACCATCATTATTTTTTTTCTCACTTGCTTTATGTAATATATTCATCGTTCTTTTATGGCATATATAATATGCATATAACATATTCGTTGTTTTTTTAGTCATATATAATACATAAATACTTGACATTAAGATATTTTATTTATAAATCACAGTATCTATATTAAAATGTTATTATTGTTATTAATATGTTTTTGAATACACATCAATATTACTTAATCTGAAGTCAACCGTTGAATTCCCAGCCTAGATCCCCATGATATATTGGACATGATGAAGATGTAGTCTTGCTAATCTTACAAAAAAACTACACTTTAATGTTACATTAAGAATTAAATGAAGTACATATTTCCCTCTTTTATTATTATGTTTAAGATGAAATAATTACTTTTTTTACTTTGAAGTATTGGTTACCTTTGGGAATTAAAATATTTAATTATGGTTAACCTTTAAATATTTGTAATGTTCAAGTCATAACATACTTAACTCATGTCAAACTTCATTGGTTTCTGTCTCAATTCCTTACCATTCTCTCTCTATTTTTCAATTGGAAATATTGAGAGGGGATTAATTTTACTTACAATTAGTTGATTGTAAAATTCTTAGAGCATGAACAATAGAACAATAATCAACAACACATCACAAGAGGTCACAACAAATTTGTAGGTGAAAACCCTTCTAGGAAAAAATCACAGAATGTTTTTATAAGATTTTGTGAGTACAAAATTTTTTTGAGCTTCAACTAAAAGGGAAGCCCCAACTTCCTACTACTGCAGAAAAATTTTCAAGTTTATCAGGTAGCTCCAACTCCTAAAAGGATTATCTTACACCCTAGTTTTACTAGCTCCAACTAGAAGGATGTTCTAGTGCCTTACAACTGATAGGATGCTCCAGCACCTTGCAAGATCCAACTTACCCAGCATCACCATTCTACCCTGAAGTATGTTTAGCTACAACTACAATCTCCCTCCTTGCACCACCCAAGACCCTTGAAAATAAAGTAGAGATATAATTCTGGACTCTTGTAACATGGACAACTACTTACTTAAAAATTATTTAATAAACCCCTTTTCAACTTCAATATATGCATCATATATACAATAGAATCATATATGAAATAGAAAGCCAAACTTCTTTAGCAAGGAAATTCTTTAAAAGTCTAAGAAACTAACGTTATCTTTCCTGGCATGGAAAGTGCCTTCAGCAAATAGACACCAATTGAATTTCCATCATATTACTCCAATATGTCTTCAATAAATTTAATACCTTAATTTTGTTGATTCACATATGCGACTGATGCCCATGAAGATGCACTTAAGCTGATGACACTTATGTTTGATATGATCCTTATTCACCCTTTGTTATCAATGCTCTACCTTATATTCTAGAAAGTTGGTGTTATTAGTCTTCATATTTTGTCTAGATACAAGGATCAAGCCTTCATCGGCTCAACAATCATCAACTAACAATTTTCAAACAAAAAAACATGATATCGGTTTGTGGTAACTCCATCAATTGTCTGCTACAAACCATAAGCACATTCTCATATTATGTCTATCATAACAAGTAGAAATCAATCAAATAGGTGCCAAATATAAATATCATGTTATAGTGTTATCACGAATAATATCTGTCAAAAAATAGGTCTAAATATGCTTCACTATACTTCAGAGAAATGGACAGAGTATATGAGGAAAATGAGCCTCATGAAGACTGAATATTTCATCAATATGTATGGCTACAACAATACATAACCACGTCCACACTAGGTGTTGAAGTGAGGTTCGCCCTAGACTAGTAAATAAGCCAAAAATATTTCTTAATTTTTCAGATATTGCCTTCGATTTAGAGGTTGGAAATGTTAATCTAGTTTGTCTCAAAATACCAACAAATTGGCCACAGATTGTGCCAAAAAGATGCCTTGGATCTCATTCAATGGAGCTTCATTTGCAACGACAAAAAAACTTTAGATAAAGACAACCATTTCAATGGTGTACAAAATAATATTGTTATAATCCTTGGATAGACTTCAAGATGTTTTTCTCTTGATCATTTAATTTTTTTTAAATCATACACAAAGGTATACCTCTATTGTTTTAAATCATACACAAAGGTATACGTCTAATTCGAATCAAAATATAAGGATATAGAGCTTAGAAAACTCAAACAAGAAGGCTAAATTGAAATTACTAAACCCTCATAATAACCTCATAAGGGCTGCATATATGCCTCAAAAGGGTCACATGTATAACCTAGAAGGGCAGTAGACGTAACTCCCATATCAACCTCAAAAGTTTGCTGCAAAACTCAGTCTCAAAATCACATGTCAGTCACTGTGTAAGGCCAAACTTTAGAGCCTCAAGGTTTGCATAGGAGTAGCTTGAGATTTCAATGATCTTAGATAGATTTACACCATGAATACACTCCACACATATTTAATTTTTGTGTTCAGATTCTAGCTACGGCCCTAAACCACACGAATGAATAGTGAACAAAATGTTCACCACGAATACACTTTGGACATATTTCAATGTTATTTTGAGGTTCAAGTTATGATTCAAAACCACATGAATGAATAGTGAAAAGGAAAAATACATTGAAGGAAAATATTACATTATTGGTTTACAAGATAATGACCTAGCAATTTTGTAATCTTTCAAGATTTCTATATAGTTAGGGATTTAGATTAGGGATTTAGTTATAAATTAGGTATTTCTAGTTATAACTATTTTCAGTTATTGTTTTCAAGTATAAATATAACCTTCATTAAATGAATTAAGATATAGACCACATCATTTAAATCAATGGAATTCTCCAAACTTCTTATCAGTGGTATCAAAGCCTGGATTGAACTCCATTGAACTAGAATGCCTAGATCCTCCATTGTTGTAAACGAGCGAAGAAGATGTGCTTGCTAACATGAATACTTAACTATCAACAACATTGGTAGAGGTGTGACCTTGTAGTGTGCGCAAAAACATTGGGGGAGTGTTGGTAGAGGTGTGCTTGGTGGAGACTCTGCTATGGCTATTTTTAATATACAGCCATTGGGTTGTTATTAGTTTCTTTTCTTTTTTCTTTAAGTTAATACATAAAATATTTTTTTTTAAAGTATATTTATGTTGTAATGATTGAAACATAATTTTTTTTAAAGAATTTTGTTCCTATAATCATAACAGTTTTTTTAAGAATTCTATCATTATCTGAAAAAAAAAAAAAAAAAAACTCCTTGGTATATTTAATTGGGATTGTTCTGTTTGGAAAGGAAAATTACCAGGAGTGGTTTAGGAAGGTTAAAAATACACTTATTTTTAATGATTTGTGGGATGGAATCTCTAAAGGAAAAGAAAGGAATTCACCAAATCAGCCAGATGAGGAGAAACATTTAGCAATCAGGAAAAGTAAGGATAAAAAGGCATATGCCTTAATTTCCACTTCAGTTTCAGAAGAGGTAAGCAGATACATTGCTCATAATAAAATAGCATATGATGCCATAACAAAACTAAAAGAGCTTTACGCTTCACATTCTGAATTGGAGATAATTCAGTTATTTTTGAAGTTATTTAATTTGGAAATGAAAGATAATGATCCTCTAAAACATGCCTCTAAAATTAAAGCCATCAATCATGAAATTGAATCTACTGGAATTAAAGTTGACCTGCAACTCATTGCCTTTATAAAATCTCTTTACCCTAGTTATTCACACTGCTTGGAATCTCTCCAAGCTAGTGGGCAGTTAAAAGATTTAGATTTTGATAAATTAGTAGGGAAAATTGCAGAAAGAGAGAAGGCTTTTGGCAAGAAAGAAACATCACATAATTCTAATATGAAACCCTATGTCTTGCTCAAAAAGTCCAAAAACCTCAACAAAAATCTGAGAGAAATACTAAGCGTAATAGAGGTTGAGGTAAGAAGAATTATAGAGCCAGGGGGGGCAGAAATATTCAAGGAGATAAATAGCAGAATAATAAAAATAGAAATTTTCCTGATAAAACAACTGTAAAATGCTTTAGATGTGGTAAAATTGGACATACAACTACAAATTGTCTAATTCCCTGGGAGAAAATTAATGAAAGAAGAGAACAAATTATTGAGAAGAAAGACCATCTAAGTCCATAAAAAGGACACTCTTATGAGAATGCACATTATGTTTTTGCTCATTGTAATTTTCATATGGAAGATATATTTAGTACCTCTTTATCTTTGTGGCATGACAATTGGATTTTAGTCACAGGTGTGACTTGTCATATGAGCTTTAGAAGAGATATTTTTGAACAATTTAGTGATAATATTGATGGAGTAGTGTATTCTGCTGAAAAGTCTCAAATCAAACCATTGGGGATTAGTTTTATTCGGTTAAAAATCCCTGGACTTTCTGATTATACTTTAAATGATGTTCTTTACATTACTCAGTTTCAAAGAAATTTATTATCTCTTGTACAAATAAGACAATAGGGACATTCCATCCACATATTTGATGGTAAAGGTGAAATTCGAAGAGCAGCCAACAATAAAACTGTAATGACTGGTGTAGAAAAAGATAAATCGTTGAAATTAAAAGGTGTTTCCTCTGTTACATTCAACACAAATTATTTGGTTCAGCAAAATGATACTTTGTCATATTCTTAATTGTGGAATGGACGCTTTGGTCATATTAATTATGAAAGTATTAGAATTATGAGATAGTAGGGGATTAAAGGACTTCCAACAGTTTCCAAAAAATTGACCCCATGTAATGCTTGTATATTGGGCAAGCATCACAAACAATATTTTCAGAATTATACTTCTCGAGCTACAAGAAAATTATGTCTCATACACTCTGATTTGTGTGGACCTATGCATGTACCAACTACAAATGGAAATAAATACATACTGACTTTTATTGATGATTAGTCGAGGAAGTGTTGGGTTTATCTGCTTAAAGAAAAATCACAAGTTTTTTATGTGTTTAAAAAATTTCATTTGTTGATTGCAAATGAAGCTCAACTAAATATTGGTACTATAAGAACTAATAATGGAGGAGAATATACTCCACATGTCTTTGAAAAATATTTGCAAGAGCATGGAATCAAATAGTAGACCAAAATACCATATAATCCACAACAAAACAGTGTTGCAAAACAAATGAACAAAACATTGCTTAATATGGTAAGGTCAATGATGTTTTTTAAGACTGTAAAATTGATGTTTTAGGGAGAAATAGTGCTCTGCGTAGCATATATTAGAAATTGATGTCCATCCTATTTCATTAATAACAAAACTCCATATGAAATGTGGTCTAATCGTCTTCCTATTGTTAAAAATTTGAGAGTTTTTGGTTCTCAATGTTATGCTATGATTCCTAAACAGTAGAGGACTAAGTTGAGTGAACGAAGAAGAAAATGTATTTTTTTATGGTATTATATGGCTTCTAAGGCATACCGATTATATGATGAAGAGAACAAGAAATTTATTTTGTCAAGAGATGTAATTTTTATTGAATCTGTTAAAGATTCCCTCATTGTTGATAAACAACTTAATTAGATAGAAAAGTTTGTGCCTCAAGAGTTTTATTATGAATCAGATAATATACTTCCACATCCCGAGGGGAGATACCTATATTAGATCAGCATGTGGAGTTTCCTTCTCTCAATGATGATAATTCTTCTATTGATGAGAAATTGGTTGATCTAAGTGTTTCTACAGACATGACAGGGACAGAAATGGTAACAGAGTTGTTAGGGATAGAAATGGCAAGAACTGAGACAAATGAAGAAGATGAGCAACTTCCTACACAACCTTTGCGAAGATCATCTCATATTCGAACATTTCTGAAGAAATATGATGATTTTAAGACTGGAAGTTCCTCAGGTAACTATTCTCATTGCAAATTTAACTTTTCTGTTGATTGTGAACCTACTTGTTTTGAAGAAGCAACTAGTTATAATCAGTGGAAAGATGCAATGCAAAAGGAATATGATGCTTTCATAAAAAATGGCACATGGAGGCTGGTGGATCCTCCTGTTGGCATCCAACCTATTTTATCTGAACTGGATCCATGAAAACTATCAAACTGTTATGACTGTATCAAATCAGGACAGACTTCAAAAATTTATGAACAAAGAGCTATCAAGGAGACCTTTGGACAGTGGCAGTTTGTAGCTAGCAAGGAACGACGAGGACCTCGGCCAAAGCACGCTGACTGAGGCCTATGGAGATTATGCACGCGCATCACTGGGAAAAACCCCTCGAGAAGGAAAAGCCCCGAATCACTCAGTCGCATGGGAAGTCGGGAAACCGTAGAGAAAGCACTAAAGCAAAAGGCAGGCTCCGCGCTCCAAAACCAACAGAATATCAGAGGCATATTAGGCGGTAAGCGGATTTGGCAGAAAATGAGCAATTCCATACATTGCATGACGTGTGTCCGGCGGATGAGAGAGAAAACCGCCTCTTATCACGGGCTAACAGTCGAGAAAGTCAACTGCATGATAAGAGCGAACACCGTAGGATCTGGGGGCTCTAGATCTGACGGTAGAAATTGCACCCGATGGGAAACCAGATTTCACGGGGGAATTAAGCCGCGGCATATAAAAGTCTAAAGTCCAATTTGACCACTGAGTTGGCAGATTGTTGACACCTAATCCTCTACGGTTGGGTGAACCTGGAATGTGAACAGTCATCAGAAGATGAACTGAGTAGTCACATTCTTGTATATAACAATAGCTACCTAATGTAATAAATCGAATCATTTTTTCTGAGTTTTCTGCCAAACTGGAGTTACTCCTGGCCGGACATGGTATCAGAGCCAGTTCTAAAAATAGTTGTAACTCCTGATCATTTCTACCACTGCCTCTGTCCTGATCATTGATGCCACTGCCTCTGTCCAGAGCGCTACTCTGCCTCTGCCTCTGTCACTCTCTGAGTAGTCAGACCATGCATAATTTCTTCCTCGCCCTCTCTGGTTAAGGTGGCACGCAGAAGGTTGTCTACCTAATGCTGAGGTCGTTATACCTGTGCGTTCAATTACCGTGGTGTGTTGTGCATTTGAAGGACCCAAAAATTACATTAAAATGATTTCTCTACGCACATGAACAGATTCTTGTAGCTCACCTGCAATTAGTCTCATATTCTGAGCAAGAAAATGCTGAGTTCTGGTCCTCCAGTGCCATCAATATTCATCATGTAGAATGCCTCGGAATCCCTCACCCATTGAAACATCCTGCACCATCTCAATTATCTTTTCGTCTGTCATAGAGCAGCTCCTCTTCATGGCATACCCATTCTTCTTTCCATTGCAATACATGGTCCAGATAGGCTCCTGATAAAGCCTCCCTCTGTTCACAGCCCTCTCGCATTCAAGGGCAATTCTCACCAGCCCTGAGGCCATTTCCTTCACCAGAAAATTTGTGGCTATTGCAAACTCTATCAACAACACGGGAGGGGACCTCGGATCCTCCTACACTACTGTCGCTCTGTTCAATTGCCAACGACGGCAGTACTCAAGTGTGACCCGGGTTCGATCCCCGACAACGGCGACTGTCGTTTTGCCTTCCTGCGAACACCTGTTCAATTGCCATCGACGCAGTGGTATTATCGCTTCGAGTTCTCAGTGCTCACGGCAGTGGTATTATCGTTTTATGCGCAACATTATTAACGTTTGAATGCCTGAGAAATTTTGGGCTGCCTGCATTATATCTCTATTGGTAAAGCTCGTCTGGCATTCAAGTGCCTCAAGGCATGTTGAATGAGGCTAAAGATTGGTTGGAATGGTGCGGAATGTGCCGCGATACATGAAGAGGGACGCCGACGGGATGCCCTGTAGAAGGCTTTATTTGGTTGAAGGCATTGTGAGTCAAACCTTCGCATCCAACTCTCATTAAATTCTCACTGTTCACTCTCCGGTGTTTTATGCAAGATTTTTGTCCACGAAAAAAAAGCGCACAGCTTTTTATATACATATGCCATTGCATGTTTCAATTTGGAATGGTATATTTCAAATAAATGCTGCTGACATATATTTTGAAGTTTTTAAATAAATACGCTTGTTGCCTGATTCAAATAAGTTCGAATTTAAAATAAGTTTTGTGCGCTGGCCTCCATAACTTGGTTTAATTCTTTGCCGAAGTTGACCGCTGTAAATTACAGTTCAAAGAATGTGCATGACCATGATATTTATAGGTGAAGTTTTATGAGATTTATATAAGATTTATAAGGTGAAGTTTTATGAGGGTTATATGATGGACTTATATGAAACTTATATGAGGTTTATGTAAGGTGAATTTATACAATGATGGATTTATAGGGGTCACATTGTGGATTTGAAATCTTTTGAGTTGCCCTTTTGAGTACAACTTCATTGTATATCAGCAGAAAGTTTTTTTTTATCAGCAGAAGTTTTTTATCAGCGAAAGTTTTTTATCAGCAGAAGTTCTTTTTATCAGCAAAAGTTTTTTTTATCAGCAGAAGTATTTTTTTACAGAATGCATTCAATCATCTCTATGGTAGGAATAGTTCTCACTGGCAAGGAGAACTATCCTGAATGGTCCCGGCTGATAAAACACACCCTCATCTTCAATGAGTTGTGGAAATGAGTGTGTGTCGGAGAAGGAGACAATGACCCAGTGCAGCCTACATCAGACAAAAAGCTCGTCATTTGGGAAAACAAGAACAACAAAGCCTATGCAATAATCGCAGCATCTGTCAATGAAGAAGTAAGTCGCCATATTTCATCATATTCAACTGCCTTTGAAGCTTTACAAAAGTTGAAAGAACTCTATGACTCACATTCTGCACTTGAAGTTGTTCAGCTCATGATTAAACTCTTCACTCTTGAACTGAAAAATAATGATCCTCTTGCTCTTGCATCTGAAGTAAAGTCTATAATGCATGATATTAAATCCACTAAGGTTGAGCTGGATATCCCTCTTATTTCTTTTCTCAAGGCACTCTATCCTACCTACTCCAATTATCTTGAGTCTTTACAAGCAAATGAAAATCTTAAATATATAACCTTTGACTCTCTTGTGAAAAAGTTTTCTGAAAGAGAAAAATCCTTTGGAAAGAAGACAGCTCCTGAATCTTCTGAAGAGATTGTGTGCCTTGCTCATAAAGAAAAGCATCCTGCTCAAGATTCTACAAGAGGAAGAGGTGGATGAAGAGGAAGAGGAAGATACTTCAGAGGCAGGGGGGCAGACATTCTCAAAGAGAAAAGGTAGATCTGCATTGCATTCACTGCAAACGAAATGGATCACATGATGCTTCTACATGCAAGCTACCATGGGACAAAATTGAGCAAAAAAGAAACCAGCAGAAAGGTAAAACTGATGATACAGACAAAGGTAAAGTACCTGAATCCGCTCACTATATTGAGGCACAATGTAACATGGGAGTAAATGAAGATTTGTTTAATGCTTCACTTGCTTCTTCGAAAAATGAGGTTGCTTGATTCAGGAGCGACCTGTCATATGACTCATAGAAAAGATTTTTTTGAAGATTTCACTGACAATGTTGATGGAGCAGTATACTTTGCAGATCAGTCAAAAATCAAGCCATCAGGGCTTGGCACAATTAGGCTTAAACTGCCTGGTCTTCCAGACTTTCTTCTGGATCATGTTCTATATCTCCCACAGCTCAAGAGAAATTTGTTGTCCTTGGTCCACATCTGCCAGCAAGGTCACTCCATTCATATGTTTGATGGCAATCTTGAGGTAAGAAAAGCATCTGACCACTCACTTGTCATGAGGGGAATAGAAGAAGAAAGGATTCTCAAACTGCAAGGAACCTCTGCTCATGCACAAAATTTCTCATATACTTCTCATCATGAAGAAGGTACACTTCCATCAAGTTTATTATGGCATGCTAGATTTGGACATTTAAACTATGACAGTCTCCACTTATTGAAGAAAAATGGTGTTGCTAGTTTGCCTACAATTCCTAGGAAACATAACCAATGCGATGCTTGCATTCTAGGAAAGCATAGCAAACAATCTTTTCATGATTCACATTCAAGAGCACATAGGAAGCTTGAACTCATTCATTCAGATTTATGTGGTCCAATGCCTGTTCCTTCTGCAAATGAAAATAAATATATCATGACATTTATTAATGATTACACCAGAATGTGTTGGGTTTATTTATTGAAGAACAAATATGATGCTTTTCAAACATTCAAAAATTTTCATAAATGGATTGAAAATGATGCACAATCTCATATTGGGTCTATTCACACTGATAATGGAAAAGAATATACATCAAATGAATTTGAAAACTATCTTCGCCAACATGGGATCAAACATCAAACAACTGTGCCTTATAATCCCTAACATAATGGTGTAGCTGAAAGAATGAATAGAACAATCTTGAATATGGTACGATCCATGCTTTTCTTCAAAAATGTAAAGATAATGTTTTGGGCTGATGCTGTTCTATGTGCTGCATATATAAAGAATAGATGTCCATCTAATGCTATAAGAAACAAGACTCCTTATGAATTGTGGTATGGACATGTTCCTTCGGTAAAACATCTCAGGATCTTTGGTTCCACCTGTTATGCTTTGATACCAAAGGTACATAGAAACAAACTTGGTGCTAGAAGTCATAAGTGTATCTTCCTGGGGTATTCAAACACCTCTAAAGCATACCGCCTCTATGATGAAGTAAATAAAAAGTTTGTTGTAGCTAGAGATGTCATTTTTCTTGAATCATCCAAATCTGACAATGTTGTTGAGCGGCAACTTGATCGCTTGGATAGATTCACAAAAATGAAATCATTTCAAGAATTTGATAATCAAATTCCACATCTTGAAGGGGGGATTCCTATACTAGAACAACATGTGGAATCCTCTTCTTCTGAAGAACAATCTCCTCTACATGAAACTCCAACAATGGATGATGCTTTAAGTGATGTAATTGATAGAATTGGGAGACTCAATCTTGATTCAGTCCCAACTCAATCAACAGAGCAGCCTGGACCATCTCAGAAAGGTCCCCCAAAGTGGCTGACAAAGACACTTGAAAGTGTTCATCCTGATGAAATTGGAAAAACAGGAACCAGAAATTCAAACCGACAAGATGGAGGTGATGTAGATGACTCTAATTCACCTGTTGATATGGATGTTACTTATGATTGTGAATTGAACTTGTCTACATATTTTGAAACAACTTCCTTCAAAGAAGTTGCTTCTCATGATGAATGGAAAGAAGCGATGAAAAAGGAGTATGATGCCCTCATAAAGAATGTCACTTGGAAGCTGGTTGATCCTCCATTTGGAACCAAACCAATTGGCTGCAAGTGGGTCTACAAGAACAAATACAAAGCTAATGGCTCACTTGACAAGCACAAAGCTAGGCTTGTGGAAAAAGGTTTTGCACAGAAGAAAGGGGTTGATTATGAGGAAACTTTTGCCCCCACAACAAAATGGGCCACCATCCGGACACTCTTTGCACTAGCAGCTTAGAACGGTTGGAAAGTCCATCAAATGGATGTAAAAACTGCATTCTTGAATGGAGATCTAAAAGAGAATGTTTTTGTGTCCCAGCTTGAAGGATTTGCTGTGAAAGGACATGAACAAAAAGTATGCAAACTTGTGAAGTCCTTGTATGGCCTCAAACAAGCACTGTGAGCCTGGTATGAAAAACTAACTGAGCATCTTCTGAAACTCAACTTCAATCATTTTGATCTTGACGATGCAACTTTATTTGTCACGAAAGTTGGCAAAACAGTTGTATATCTTGTGGTATATGTAGATGATCTTTTAATGACAAGGAACAATGAAAGCTACATTGCATCCCTAAAGAAGGAATTGGGGAAAAGTTTTGAAATGACTGATTTGGGCTATGTTCATTATTATCTTGGCATTGAAGTAACCCAACATCCAAAATCCATATTTCTTTCTCAAAAGAAATACATTGGAGATTTGTTAAAAGGATTTGGCATGACAGAGTGCAATCCTCTTTCTACTCCAATGGAACAAAACTTAAAGCTCACATCTATTGAAGGAAAGGAATTTGAGGATGCAACAAAGTATAGACAGCTTATAGGAAGTCTCATCTACCTCACTACTACCAGACCAGACATTTCATTTGTTGTTGGAAGCCTTGTGAGGGACATTGGTCTGCTGCAAAAAGAGTTCTAAGGTACTTGAAGGGAACTCAACACCTTGGAATCAAGTATACACAGGTGGACGACTTCAAATTGATTGGATACTCTGATTCAGACTTCGATGGAGACAAAGAAAATTGGGTATATACTTCAGGGTATGCTATGCTATGAGTCTTGGATCAGGAGCTGTCTCTTGGAGATCACGCAAACAATCAGTTTGATCAGATTCCACAACAGAAGCAGAATACATGGCAGCAGCTGAAGCAACGAAAGAAATTGTGTGGCTCAGGAAAATTCTTGAATATTTGCAGGTAAAACAAGTACAATCAACTCCACTCATGATTGACAACACCTCTGCAATAAAGTTGGCCAAGAATCCAAAGTTCCGTGATCATACAAAGCACATCAATACTAAATATCATCTGATCCGACATCATGTTGAGGCCAAAACAATCCATCTCCATCATTGTTCCACAAATGAGCAAATTGCAAACATCTTCACCAAAGCGCTTGGAAGAGAAAAGCTTGAAATATTTAGAATGATGCTTGGACTTACCAACATCCCTTCAGATTAAGGGGGGGAATGTTGACACCTAATCCTCTGCGGTTGGGTGAACCTGGAATATGAACAGTCATCAGAAGATGAACTGAGCAGTCACATTCTTGTATATAACAATAGCTACCTAATGTAATAAATCGAATCAGTTTTTCTGAGTTTTCTGCCAAACTAGAGTTACTCCTAGCCTGACACAGATGAATCATTACACAGCGTAACTAAAATATCGAATCGTTGAAGAAGACTTGGTGCAGTTCGTGACAGGACAAGTGGTCACTTCCCTATGGGATGTTGGTGATGACACAGAGGCAGGGAACTCCAAACAAATAGCAACAAGCGATCAGAAGGGGCAAAAGAGGAAGCAAATAGTCAAGAACATATTGGCTTTAAGCCATGAATAGACAGAGAACAGAACAACGAAGAATCAAAGAAGAGAACATGAAAAAAAGGACAAGATAGATAGTAAAGCAAGAGGCAGAAAAGAAATAGAGAGCCGAGCTGACCTACAGCGTAAGGCAGCATCGAGCAGAAAGAAGGATTGAGAGGTTCAAGCGATCCCTATGAGGAAATCTATCAGGAATTGAGCACCACAGTAGACTCATCCTGCTAAAGACTAGTGAGGTCAAGACTTGGTAAGGAAAGAGTCTGTGCACTCTAGTGGCTTGGGGAATCCAAGAACCACCCTACCAAGCATTTTCTATTTCAGGAGACTCAAGTTGGTCTCCTGATCATAAATCTCTGCTTTAAAGACACAATAAAAGAAGGCCACCACTGAAAGCTAGACCAGAGATGTAGCCCTGGAGAATAGGATGAACTCCTTATTAATGTGTTTTGTTCTTGTATTTTCTTACTGTGCTTCCCTTACCATTTTCCATTTTCCAGTGTCTGTGTATTTTGCGATCTGATCGATCTGTTGCCTAAAATAACATAGACACACACCAGCACATGAGTCTATAACACCTTCATTCATTAATGAATTAACTAAGATCACTTACGAGTGAATTTCAGATCAAGTGGTATCAGAGCTCTAGGCTGTTAAGGTTAGACAAGGTTTTGTTTGATTTAGCTATTGAATGCTGACTAGATCAAAGCTCAAATTAGGAGAAGGAGAGTTGGTTGAAACTAATCCTGAAATTGGGAGAGTCTATCCTCGGAAGACAATGTCAGAGGAAAGTTCTATGGGGCCAGACCATAAATTCATAGATAGTTTCCTAGCCATAAATTCCATGGTAGATGAAATGTATAGGTACTTTAGAAAACATAAGGATGAAGATTCGTCAGACTCCAAACAAGACAAAGGAGAAGATGAGTCTCACTCCCATGACCACTCAAAAGGCAAGGGGAAAGAAGAAAGCTTTCTTACACCTCCTAATATCCCTAAACATAAAAAGAAATCATCTTTGATCAAACTACATGTTAAATTTGATTTACCTATATATGATGGAGAGTTGAATGCAGAAAAGCTAGACAATTGGATTAGAAAAATTTATGTTTATTGCAGAGTGCAGAATATCGATTCAAACAAGAGCAAGATTCAGTTGGCAAGCCTGCACCTTAGAGGCACTACCTTCGTTTGGTGGGAAGGCAGCACCCAAGCTGACATGAAAAGACATGGTAATACTATCTCTATCTGGAGTGAATTTGTTTTTGTAATCAAGAAGCAGTTCTATCCATTGGCCTACATGTAGAAAGCCATGATGAGCTGGCAAACTCTTTGACAGTTTAAATTGTAAAGTGTATAGGGATACACTCAAGAATTTAGAAAGAAATAATTAATTTTATAAATCTTATTAGACTCACATTAGACTCTGTTGAAGTACATTGGTGGTCTACACAGCTACATGAGGCACACTATCCTCATGTTTAATCCCACTAGTATAGATGAGGTATCCGTACAAGCTACTCATCTGGAAGCTAGAGGAAAGAATGGAAGTCCAAAAGTTGGGGGATCATCCTAACCCACTGCAAGCAAGAATAAGGAGAAAAGAAAGTAGAAATGGAAAGCAAGGAAGGCTAACAGTGCACAGAAAAGCAAGGCTTCATGCACTCACTGTAAAAAGGATGGGCATGATGATGAGCACTGTTGGATTCTCCATTCGGAGCTGAGACCTAAGAAGTTCGAGGGCAAGAAAAAGGAGACTTTTACAGCTATTCAGAAAGATTTGGGGTCAGACTCAGGAGATGAAACAACTATTGTAGCCATAGGTATAAGAGGTAAGAATTTTGAAGCATCTACTAGTAATTCTGCACAATCTACTATTGATGAAGAAAATGAGAGAAAAAGACCTGAGCTTTTCCATATTCGAGTTATTTATAAACATAAAAAGATTGATACTTTGTTTGATAGTGGCTCACAGGTAAATTTAATCTTTGAAGCAATTGTAAAGAAGTTGGAATTAGTAACTACACCTCACAAGAAACCATACCCAGTAGGATGGTTAAATGATAAATCATAACTACAAGTGACTAGACAATGCAAACTCAAGTTTTCTTTTGGGTCAGCATTTGTAGGTGAGGTTGACTTAGACATAATTCCTTTGGATATATGTGGAATTGTTTTAGGAAATCCTTACTTGTATGATAGAAAAGCTATTTTCTATAGAGCTGAGAACAAGTATCTAATTGTTCAAGATGGAATCGAATACTTTGTAAGAGCTCATAAGCTCAAGAATAATTATACTCTCATAAACTCAGGGCAGATGAAAAGAATGATAGATTCATGCAAAGAATTCTTACTGATGGTTGTAAAGGAAAAGAAATCTGATAAAACCAATGTATTTGAATGCTGTAATGCTAAACAACAAGCTGATTTAGAAAAGGTTGTTTCAGAGTATAATATCTTGTTTCAAGAACCTAAAGGTCTGCCACACAAAAAGGAAATAGTACATGACATTATTTTGCAGCAAGATGCTCCATTGCCTAACATTGGAATGTACAGGTTGTCCACTTTAGAGAATGCTGAAATCAAGCAGCAGGTGCAGGAGTTGCTCAAGAAAGTGTTCATCAGACCCAGCACATCACCATGTGGGTCACCGATAGTTTTGGTGAGAAAGAAAGATGGCTCGTGGAGAATGTGCATTGATTACGGAGCACTGAATAAGATAACAATCAAAAAATCGTTATCCCCTTCCTCGCATAGATGATCTTTTAGATCAATTGAAAGAAGCTGTTTATTTCTCCAAGCTAGACTTGCATAGTGGATACCATCAACTTAGAGTTGTATAACAAGATGCATGGAAGACTGCTTTCAAAACAAAGCAGGGATTGTATGATTGACTAGTTATGCCTTTCGACTTAACTAATGCTCCTGCTACTTTCATGGGATTAATGAATGATGTACTTAGACCTTTTCTTGATGATTTTGTTATTTTGTATATGGATGACATTCTAATACTTAGCAAAACGTGGGAATAACACTTAAAGCATGTTAAGCAGACACTAGATGTTTTGAAAAGAGAAAAACTTTATGTTAAACTCTCAAAATGTGAATTTGGAAAAACATCTTTGAATTATTTAGGTCATATAGTAGGGGGTGGTGAATTGAAGATGTTAGAAAATTATATATTACGGAGCAATGGAAAACATAAAATATTGCATAAATATAAACACATAAAATGCATAAAACGAGAGAGACACAGATATACGTGGTTCACCCAGTTTGGGCTACGTCCACCCTGAAAAACCAGTCCTTCCTTTCTATTATCCATCAAAATGAAGAGACACAACCTACAGTAGATCCGCTGTAATATCCTCTATTTTCTCTCGCGGTCTCACTTCTCTGTTTCTCGCTCACATAATACACATCTATTACATGGCCTCAAATACAATGCCCTCATACCAAGAGAGGGGTTTCCTTCTAGGGCAAAAAACCCTAAACTAAACATAAGTTCTATCGTCAGATCATCCGCCTAATGAATGGCCCAGATTGACTAGAAATTACTATACTTTCACAAGGAAATTTTACATCTGTTTTTAGCTTCAGGGGCGCTGCCCCCGAGCCCCCGAGCCCCCGTCAGGGAACCGCTGGCCCCCGGACCCCCCAGGCGGGGGGGGATTGGCCCCCTCGGACCCCCACAGGGGGGACAAGTCCCCCCCACACCTCCCCGCATGGAGGGGTGTACAAACTTCCTGGGGTATACATCCGGTTGAAACAAAGACCTCTGAACAATCATGCTCCACACACAACAATCTCTCACTTGAAGAATGACTGTAGAAACTCCACCGCTACTTTATTTGCTGGAAAATGAATCCTCTTTAGACCTGGTTGTTTCTCATATTCATCGTCATCCTTGAAGACCAATTGAAACTAAGCATATTCTCAATTTCTCCCTGGTTACAACTTTTGTTAGCATATCTGCAGGATTTTGGCTAGTGTGTATCTTTTCCAGCTTCAGCTCTCCATCTTCCAACACTGATCGTATGAAATGGTACTTGAGCTATATGTGTTTAGTCCTAGAATGAAATGCTGAGTTCTTTGCAAGATGAATGGCACTTTGGCTATCACTTTATAACGTGCCCATATCATGCTCCTTACCCAATTCACCCATAAACCTTTATAACCAAATCATTTCTTTACTACCCTCTGTAGCAGCAACATACTCTGCTTCTGTTGTTGATAGTGCAACAATACTTTGTATTTTTTAAATCCAACTGACAGCCATTCCACCAACAGTAAATACATATCCTGTAGTGCTCCTCCTATTATCTCTGTCACCTGCCATATCTGCATCAACATATCCCTGTAGGGAAATGTTTGAACCACCAAATCATAATGGTTGATTTGTGGTACCTTTCAAATATCTGAGAATCCATTTCACTGCCATCCAATGTTCCTTTCCTGGATTATTCATGTACCTGCTTACAACTCCCATTGCATGTGCAATATTGGGCCTTGTGTAGACCATTGCATAAATTAAGCTTCCAACTGCTGATGCATATGGAAGTTTAGACATATAATCCATGTCTTCTTGGGTCTTTGGGCACATTTCCTTACTAAGTTTGAAATGGCTAGCAACAGGTGTACTAACTGGTTTTGCATTGTGCATGTTAAATCTTTTCAACACCTTTTGTATGTACTCATTCTGAGACAATGTTAATTTGCGATTTTTCCTGTCTCTAGTTATTCTCATACCAATGATTTATTTTGCAGCTCCCAAATCCTTCATTGCAAATGAATTTGTCAATTTTCTTTTGAGCACATTTATTTCCTGCATGTTAGATCTTGCAACAAGCATGTCATCTACATACAATAACAATATAATATAGCTTCCATCATTTTGCTTTTTTCAGATAAACACAATGATCAGAGTGACATCTAGTATAACCTTGTTCAGAAATAAACTTGTCAAATTTTAGATACCACTACCTTGGAGCCTATTTTAAGCCATACAAGCTCTTCTTCAACCTGCACACTAGTTTCTCCTTCCCTTTCACTTCATATCCTTGTGGTTGTTGCATATATATCTCTTCCTCCAAATCCCCATGGAGAAATGATGTCTTTACATCTAACTGCTCAAGATGTAAATCTTCAACTGCCACTAGACTTAAAATAGTCCTGATTGAAGTCATTTTAACAATAGGAGAAACTATTTCATCAAAATCAATACCTTTCTTCTGTGCAAACCCCTTCACCACAAGTCTAGCTTTGTACCTCTGTTTTCCTCCATCTTCTTCCTTCAGCCTGTAAACCCATTTATTCTGCAATGTAGTTTTACTTGCAGGAAACTTGACTAAGTCCCAAGTCTGGTTATGCATTAAGGAGTCCATCTCTTCTTCCATGGCTACCTCCCACTTCTTCCTTCTTTCAACCTGCATTGCTTCTTCATAACATTCGGGTCCATCGGAATCAGTCAACAATAAATAATATAATGAAGGAGAGTATCGTTCAGGGGGTCTACTTATCCTCGTAGATCTTCTAACACCACTTTCAGGTGTTTGGGTTGGTTGCTGCTGTTGTGGTTGTTGATTATTATTATTATTTTAAAGCACCTTTACTTTTTCAGTGATTTCGTCAAGAACTGTGTATTCCTTGTTTTCTTTTTCCTGTTTCTTTTCCTGCAACTGATTCTTATATAAGACCTTTTCATTGAATATTACATCTCTGCTCCTAATGATTTTGTGATTTTCATAATCATATAAGCAATAACCAAAATCATTAACACCATATCCAATAAAAGTACATTTATTTGACTTTGCCTCAAGCTTTGTTCTATTTTCTTTATCAATATGGACAAAGGCCTCACAACCAAAAGGCTTTAAAAAAGAGTAGTTTACCTTTTTACCTATCCATGCTTCCTCCGGAACACCACCATACAAGGAACTTGAAGGCCCTTTGTTTATTAGATAAACAACAGTATCTACAGCATCTGCCAAAAACTGTAAAGGCAATCCTACATGCAATCTCATGCACCTTGCATGCTCCATGATTGTTTTGTTCATCCTTTTTGACACACCATTTTCTTGTGGTGTTCTTGGAATTGTCTTCTCTCTACGAATTCCATGCTTTGAACAGTACCTATCAAACTCTTTGTTGCCATATTCACCTCCATTGTCTTATCTAAGACACTTCAATTCATTTCCTGTCTCAATCTCAACCAAAGCTTTCCATTTCTTGAAAGTATCAAATACATTAAATTTATTCTTAATACAATAAATCCAAGTTTTTCTAGTTGCATCATCAATAAAAGTAACATAATAATGAGAGCCAATGAGAGATGATACCTGAGTAGGTCCCCATACATCTATATGCACAAGCTCTAATTTTTCGCTCTTCTTTTCTTTCCCAACTCTGAGAAATCTGACTCTCTTCTGTTTTCCATAAATGCAATTCTCACAGAAGTCCAAATCAACATTCTTCAAACCAGGCAACAAATTCCTTGAGTGAAGAATCTTCATCCCCTTTTCACTCATGTGTCCGAGCCTATGACGCCATAATGCTACATCTTCTCCTTTGGAAGTTAAAGCATTAACAAAGTTAGAAATAACATTGCATAGATACAATGTACCAACCTTTTTGCCTCTTGCTATTACCAGGGCTCCTTTCGTGACCTTCCAAGCTTTATCTGTGAAAGTTGTCTCACAACCTTCACTACCTAACTGCCCTGTTAAAATCAGATTTTTCTTCAGATCTAGAACATGCCTTACCTCCTTTAGTAGCCATTGGTTTCCATTCTGCTGTTTTACAAGAACCTTACCCATTCCAACAATTTTACAGGGTTTATCATCACCAAAACGAACTTGTCCAAAATCTCCTTGAACATAGTGATGAAAGCATTTCTTATCAGGTGTGGCATGGAATGAGGCCCCTGAATCTACCACCCAGGAATTAGTAATATTTTCGAAAGAAAGAATCAAAGCATCTTGTAACACCTCACCTGTCACATTTGCTTCATTATTGTTTTCTTGCTGTGCATCTCCTTCTTTTCCTTGCCGAGATCTAGAGTCTTTCTTTAGGTGTCCTTTCTTTTCGCATTTCCAGTACACTATCCCTGATCTAGACTTGGATCTGCCTCTCCTTGATTTACTGCAATATCCTGAGCTCTTTCCTCTTTCCATTTTTCCTCCCCTAGACTCTGCACTCAAAGCATTATCTGATGTCTCATCGGAGCTTTTCCATTGCATTTCTTCGCTAAGGATAGCAACGACAACATCATCAAACTTTAAAGTACTAGATCCAGACACAGAGTTACTAATGGCCATTACTAAACCATTCCAAATTTTTAGCAATGAGCACAAGAATAACAGAGCTCTAACTTCATCATCAAAGTTTACCCCTACAAAACATAACTAACTTGTATTAGTATTAAAATCATTTAAATGATCTACAACAGATCCACCTTCTGACATCTTCATATTAAATAACCGTTTCATAAGAAATATGTTGTTTGAGGCTGAGGGTTTTTCATATAGTTTCTCCAACGCCTTAATCAAATCCTCTGTCATTGTTTCCTTTGAAATGTTAAAGGCGACCGACGCTGCAAGGCACAACCGTATTGTTCTGAGTGCCTTTCTATCAAGAAGGTTCCATTCTTCATCTGTCATAGCCATCGGCTTCTTTGTTTTTCTGCTCAATGATAGGTACAGATCTTTATGATACAGATAATATTCCATCTGCATCTCCCATAATGAGAAGTTTTGGCCGTTAAATTTCTCGACCCTAAACTTACCATCTTCCACTATTGCTCCCACTACAATGAGGAACCCTTCTTTCCTGCGAGTTTATTAGCCAAAAAGAACTTCGGCTCTGCTACCAGCTGTTAGAAAATTATATATTACGGAGCAATGGAACACATAAAATATTGTAGAAATATAAACATAGAAAATGCATAAAACAAGGGAGACACAGATATACGTAGTTCACCCAGTTTGGGCTACATCCACACCGAATAGCCAGTCCTTCCTTTCTATTATCTAGCAAAATGAAGAGACACAACCTATAGCAGATCCGCTGTAATATCCTTTGTTTTCTCTCACAGTCCCACCTCTCTGTTTCTCGCTCACAGAATACACATCTATTACACAGCCTCAAATACAATGCCCTCATACAAAGAGAGGGGTTGTCTTCTAGGGAAAAAACCCTAAACTAAACATAAGTTCTACCGTCAGATCATTCGCCTAATGAACGGCCCAGATTGACTATAAATTACTATACTTTTATAAGGCGATTTTACATCTATTTTTAGATTCAGGGACACTGCCCCCGAGCCCTCGCCGGGGGACCGCTGGCCCCCAGACCCGCTAGCCGGGGGCGATCGGCCCCCCCTGCACCCCCCCACGTCGAGGGGTGTACAAACTTCCTGGGTATACATCTGGCTGAAACAAAGACCTCTGAAAAATCATGCTCCACACACAACAGAAGGTAGATCCCTCTAAAGTGGAAATCATTGTGAGCTAGCCTAAACCCAAATCTACTACAGAAGTTAGAAGCTTCTTAGGAGCAACTCAATATTGGAGAAAGTTCATTCCTAACTTTTCCTTAATTGCAGCTCCCTTACATGCTTTAACAGGGTTGAACAAGGTGTTTCAATGGGGAGGCAAACAGCAGAAAGCCTTCGACACCTTGAAAGAAAAGATTAGTACAACACCTATACTAGCACTGCCTAATCTTCAAAGACCATTTGAGATCCAAATGGATGCTAGTGACTATTCCATGGGAGCAGTGTTGACATAGCACGGTAAACCCATTTGTTATCATTCTGAGACATTTAATTTTGCAGTAGTTAACTATCCTACATATGATAAAGAATTGTATGCATTAGTACAGAGTGTGAAAAAGTGGAAACATTACTTAATGGGAAAAGAGACAATAATACATTCTGATCATCGACCACTTCAATATCTACACTCCCAAACTAAGTTGCAGCAATCAAGACACTATAGGTGGATGGGATTTCTACAACAATTTCATTTGGTCATCAGATATAAAAAGGGCATACACAATAAAGTTGCAGATATGTTATCTAGACCCATTATAAATGCATCTACTTTAAAGATGTATATGCAACTTTAAGTCAAGGCAAATGAGAAGAAGAATTAGATTATAATGTAAAGGACCGACGCTTATATCATTGTGGGACGTTATGCATTCCACAAACTAAAATAGTAAAGATAATTTGAGAAGCACCCACTTTTCTAATATCAGGTCACTTTGGGGTAAGTAAAATAGTTGCGCAGCTGCAAATATTTTGTTATTGGCCAAAACTGAACGAGATAGTTTCTAGATATGTAAGAGGGTGTATTATGTGTACAAAAATCAAGCCCAGCAATAACAAACTAGGCTTGTACACTCCATTACCAGTTCCTTCTCACCCTTGGGAAAGTGTTTCCATAGATTTTGTTATAGGACTACCTAAATCTAGGAAAGGTCATGATTATCTGTATGTTGTTGTGGATAGGTTTAGCAAAATGTGTATTTTGATACCTTGTAATAAACAGATTATAGTTGAATAAACTGTAAAACTGTTCTTTCAACATGTATGGGTTCATTTCAGATTACCCACTTCTATTGTATTTGATCGAAACACTTGATTTGTTGGGAAGTCTTGGTCAAGCTTGTGGCAATTGATGGACACCAAACTGAAAAAAAGAACAGCTTTTCATCCACAAACTGATGGCCAAATAGAAGTAGTTAACAGGATAGTGATCCAGTTACTCTGGGGATATTGCAGCAAGCATCCTAAGCTTTGGGATAAACATTTATGTTGTGTGCAACATGCTTACAACAGAGCAAAACATTCTTCTAGACAGAGATCTCCTTTTGAGACCTGTTTTGGTTTCACACCAAGGTCTCCTTTACATTTTGTCTTTGGTAAAGATACCATAGTTGAGGGACACAGTGATGTGGATAGGGCAACTAGGTTCACTGAAAATATCCAAGAGATCTACCAGGCAGTACAGGAACAGCTGGAAAAGAGCCAAGCCAAATACAAGGCAAGGCATGACAAGCATCATATGGAGCATAGTTTCCAAGTTGGTGACCAAGTCTGGTTGTATATTAGCAAGGATAGGATGTAAGGTGAAGGTAAAAATCTTAAGCCTATCAGGTATGGACCCTTCAAGATACTTGAGAAGATTGGTGAGAATGCTTTTCGCCTTGATCTACCAGCTTACATGCACATCTACTCAGTCGTAAATGGAGATTGCTTGAGATTGTTTGAACCTTAATTAATTGAAGATCCCAAAGAGCAGAGTAAATTGCCTTCTATTGATGACCTGCTACCTGAATATATTAATTAATTACAGGAAGACACAATTTTGGACAGGAAGGTGAGGACGACGTGCAGGGGAGATGTTGAGTACCTCAGAGTTGGGCTCAAGGGTTCAAGGCCGAGCAGTACAAAATGGATAGATATTGGACAAGCGAGACAATTGTACCCTCACTTAGTTGATGCTTTAAAACCAACTTTTGGTGGTCCAAAAGCTTTTTCAGTGGAAAGGCTGTGATCTGAACTGGATCCATGAAAACTAGAAAAGCGTTATGACTGCATCAAATCAAGACAGACTTTAAAAATTTATGAACAAAGAGTTATCAGGGAGACCTCTAAACAGTGGAAGTATGTAGCCAGCAAGGAACGACAAGGACATCGGCCAAAGCGCACTGACCAAGGCCCATGGAGACTGCGCAGGATGCAAACTGGCAGTTAAAAAGTCCAGATCAGAAAACAGAGGACGTTTCTGATGCGCGATTAGCGTTAATCATGCATCACTAGGAAAAACCCCTTGAGAAGGAAAATCCCTGAAGCGCTCGATCGGGAAACCATAGGGAAAGTGCTAAAGAAAAAGACGAGCCCACGCTCCAAAATCGGCAAAATATCGAAGGCAAATTGGGCGGTAAGCGGATTTGGAAGAAAACAAGCGATTCCATACATTGCAAGACACGTGTCCAGCAGATCAGAGAGAAAACCACCTCTCATTGCGGGCTAACGGTCGAGCAAGTCAACCGCACGATAAGAGTGAACAACGTAGGATTTTGGGGCTCCAGATCTGACGGCGGAGATTGCGCCCGATGGGAAACTAGATTTGACGGGGGAATTAAGTCGCGACATATAAAAGTATGAAATCTGATTTTACCGCTGAGTTGGCAGATGAATCATTAAATAGCATAACCAAAATACCAAACCGTTGAGGAAGAGCTGGCACAGTTTGTGAGAGGACAAGCGACCACTTCCCTGTGGGACGTTGGTGATGACATAGAGGTAGGGAACTCCAAACGAATAGCAGCAGGCGATCTGAAGGGATGGAAGAGGAAGTAAACAATCAAGAATAGATTGGCTTTAAGCATGAACATATAGAGAACAGAACAAGGAAGAATCAGATAAGAGAATAGTGAAAAAAAGGATGCGAGAGATAGTAAAGGAAGAGTTAGAAAAGAAACAAAGAGTCGAGCTGACCTGTAGCGTAAGGCAACATCGAGCAAACAGAAGGCTTGAGAGGTTCAAGTGATCCTTGTGAGGACATCTGTCGAGAATTGAGCACCACAGTGGACTCATCCCGTTAAAGACCAAAGAGGTTGAGACTTGGTAAGGAAAGAGTCTGTGCACTCTAGTGGCTTGGGGAATCCATGAACCACCCTACCATGCATTATCTGTTTCAGGAGACTCAAGTTGAGCTCCTCATTGTAAATCTCTGCATTAAAGAGACAATAAAAGAAGGCTACCATTGAAAGCTAGACCGAACACATAGCCGTAGAGAATAGGGTGAACTCCATATTAATGTGTTGTGTTCTTTTGTTTTCTTACTATGTTTCCCTTATGGTTTTCCATTTTCTAGTGTATGTGTATTTTGCAATCTGATCGATCCGTTGCCTAAAATAACATAGACACACACCAGCACATGAGTCTATAATACCTTCATTCATTAATTAATTAACTGAGATCACTTACGAGTGAATTTCAGATCACTACTGGTTGCAACTCGATTTATAAAACTAGGTATAAAGATGATGGCTCACTAGACAAACACAAGGAAATACTTCTAGTGGACGTATATGCACAAAAATAGGGTATTGACTATACAAAGACATTTGCTCCTACAGCTAAATGGGGCACTATTAGATATTTATTTGCTACTGCAGCTCAAAAAGAATGGAAAATTCGTTATATGGATGTCAAAACTGCTTTTTTAAATGGATATTTGAAAGAAGATGTTTACATGTTTCAGCCATAAGGTTTTTCTGTTAAAGGGAAAGAACAAAAGCTCTTTCCTCTTTCCATTTTTCCTCCCCTAGACTCTGCACTCAAAGCATTATCTGATGTCTCATCGGAGCTTTTCCATTGCATTTCTTCGCTAAGGATAGCAACGACAACATCATCAAACTTTAAAGTACTAGATCCAGACACAGAGTTACTAATGGCCATTACTAAACCATTCCAAATTTTTAGCAATGAGCACAAGAATAACAGAGCTCTAACTTCATCATCAAAGTTTACCCCTACAAAACATAACTAACTTGTATTAGTATTAAAATCATTTAAATGATCTACAACAGATCCACCTTCTGACATCTTCATATTAAATAACCGTTTCATAAGAAATATGTTGTTTGAGGCTGAGGGTTTTTCATATAGTTTCTCCAACGCCTTAATCAAATCCTCTGTCATTGTTTCCTTTGAAATGTTAAAGGCGACCGACGCTGCAAGGCACAACCGTATTGTTCTGAGTGCCTTTCTATCAAGAAGGTTCCATTCTTCATCTGTCATAGCCATCGGCTTCTTTGTTTTTCTGCTCAATGATAGGTACAGATCTTTATGATACAGATAATATTCCATCTGCATCTCCCATAATGAGAAGTTTTGGCCGTTAAATTTCTCGACCCTAAACTTACCATCTTCCACTATTGCTCCCACTACAACGAGGAACCCTTCTTTCCTGCGAGTTTATTAGCCAAAAAGAACTTCGGCTCTGCTACCAGCTGTTAGAAAATTATATATTACGGAGCAATGGAACACATAAAATATTGTAGAAATATAAACATAGAAAATGCATAAAACAAGGGAGACACAGATATACGTAGTTCACCCAGTTTGGGCTACATCCACACCGAATAACCAGTCCTTCCTTTCTATTATCTAGCAAAATGAAGAGACACAACCTATAGCAGATCCGCTGTAATATCCTTTGTTTTCTCTCACAGTCCCACCTCTCTGTTTCTCGCTCACAGAATACACATCTATTACACAGCCTCAAATACAATGCCCTCATACAAAGAGAGGGGTTGTCTTCTAGGGAAAAAACCCTAAACTAAACATAAGTTCTACCGTCAGATCATTCGCCTAATGAACGACCCAGATTGACTATAAATTACTATACTTTTATAAGGCGATTTTACATCTGTTTTTAGATTCAGGGACACTGCCCCCGAGCCCTCGCCGGGGGACCGCTGGCCCCCAGACCCGCTAGCCGGGGGGGATCGGCCCCCCTGCACCCCCCCACGTCGAGGGGTGTACAAACTTCCTGGGTATACATCTGGCTGAAACAAAGACCTCTGAAAAATCATGCTCCACACACAACAGAAGGTAGATCCCTCTAAAGTGGAAATCATTGTGAGCTAGCCTAAACCCAAATCTACTACAGAAGTTAGAAGCTTCTTAGGAGCAACTCAATATTGGAGAAAGTTCATTCCTAACTTTTCCTTAATTGCAGCTCCCTTACATGCTTTAACAGGGTTGAACAAGGTGTTTCAATGGGGAGGCAAACAGCAGAAAGCCTTCGACACCTTGAAAGAAAAGATTAGTGCAACACCTATACTAGCACTGCCTAATCTTCAAAGACCATTTGAGATCCAAACGGATGCTAGTGACTATTCCATGGGAGCAGTGTTGACATAGCACGGTAAACCCATTTGTTATCATTCTGAGACATTTAATTTTGCAGTAGTTAACTATCCTACATATGATAAAGAATTGTATGCATTAGTACAGAGTGTGAAAAAGTGGAAACATTACTTAATGGGAAAAGAGACAATAATACATTCTGATCATCGACCACTTCAATATCTACACTCCCAAACTAAGTTGCAGCAATCAAGACACTATAGGTGGATGGGATTTCTACAACAATTTCATTTGGTCATCAGATATAAAAAGGGCATACACAATAAAGTTGCAGATATGTTATCTAGACCCATTATAAATGCATCTACTTTAAAGATGTATATGCAACTTTAAGTCAAGGCAAATGAGAAGAAGAATTAGATTATAATGTAAAGGACCGGTGCTTATATCATTGTGGGATGTTATGCATTCCACAAACTAAAATAGTAAAGATAATTTGAGAAGCACCCACTTTTCTAATATCAGGTCACTTTGGGGTAAGTAAAATAGTTGCGCAGCTGCAAATATTTTGTTATTGGCCAAAACTGAACGAGATAGTTTCTAGATATGTAAGAGGGTGTATTATGTGTACAAAAATCAAGCCCAGCAATAACAAACTAGGCTTGTACACTCCATTACCAGTTCCTTCTCACCCTTGGGAAAGTGTTTCCATAGATTTTGTTATAGGACTACCTAAATCTAGGAAAGGTCATGATTATCTGTATGTTGTTGTGGATAGGTTTAGCAAAATGTGTATTTTGATACCTTGTAATAAACAGATTATAGTTGAATAAACTATAAAACTGTTCTTTCAACATGTATGGGTTCATTTCAGATTACCCACTTCTATTGTATTTGATCGAAACACTTGATTTGTTGGGAAGTCTTGGTCAAGCCTGTGGCAATTGATGGACACCAAACTGAAAAAAAGAACAGCTTTTCATCCACAAACTGATGGCCAAATAGAAGTAGTTAACAGGATAGTGATCCAGTTACTCTGGGGATATTGCAGCAAGCATCCTAAGCTTTGGGATAAACATTTATGTTGTGTGCAACATGCTTACAACAGAGCAAAACATTCTTCTAGACAGAGATCTCCTTTTGAGACCTGTTTTGGTTTCACACCAAGGTCTCCTTTACATTTTGTCTTTGGTAAAGATACCATAGTTGAGGGACACAGTGATGTGGATAGGGCAACTAGGTTCACTGAAAATATCCAAGAGATCTACCAGGCAGTACAGGAACAGCTGGAAAAGAGCCAAGCCAAATACAAGGCAAGGCATGACAAGCATCATATGGAGCATAGTTTCCAAGTTGGTGACCAAGTCTGGTTGTATATTAGCAAGGATAGGATGTAAGGTGAAGGTAAAAATCTTAAGCCTATCAGGTATGGACCCTTCAAGATACTTGAGAAGATTGGTGAGAATGCTTTTCGCCTTGATCTACCAGCTTACATGCACATCTACTCAGTCGTAAATGGAGATTGCTTGAGATTGTTTGAACCTTAATTAATTGAAGATCCCAAAGAGCAGAGTAAATTGCCTTCTATTGATGACCTGCTACCTGAATATATTAATTAATTACAGGAAGACACAATTTTGGACAGGAAGGTGAGGACGACGTGCAGGGGAGATGTTGAGTACCTCAGAGTTGGGCTCAAGGGTTCAAGGCCGAGCAGTACAAAATGGATAGATATTGGACAAGCGAGACAATTGTACCCTCACTTAGTTGATGCTTTAAAACCAACTTTTGGTGGTCCAAAAGCTTTTTCAGTGGAAAGGCTGTGATCTGAACTGGATCCATGAAAACTAGAAAAGCGTTATGACTGCATCAAATCAAGACAGACTTTAAAAATTTATGAACAAAGAGTTATCAGGGAGACCTCTAAACAGTGGAAGTATGTAGCCAGCAAGGAACGACAAGGACATCGGCCAAAGCGCACTGACCAAGGCCCATGGAGACTGCGCAGGATGCAAACTCGCAGTTAAAAAGTCCAGATCAGAAAACAGAGGACGTTTCTGATGCGCAATTAGCGTTAATCATGCATCACTAGGAAAAACCCCTTGAGAAGGAAAATCCCTGAAGCGCTCGATCGGGAAACCATAGGGAAAGTGCTAAAGAAAAAGACGAGCCCACGCTCCAAAATCGGCAAAATATCGAAGGCAAATTGGGCGGTAAGCGGATTTGGAAGAAAACAAGCGATTCCATACATTGCAAGACACGTGTCCAGCAGATCAGAGAGAAAACCACCTCTCATTGCGGGCTAACGGTCGAGCAAGTCAACCGCACGATAAGAGTGAACAACGTAGGATTTTGGGGCTCCAGATCTGACGGCGGAGATTGCGCCCGATGGGAAACTGGATTTGACGAGGGAATTAAGTCGCGACATATAAAAGTATGAAATCTGATTTTACCGCTGAGTTGGAAGATGAATCATTACATAGCATAACCAAAATACCAAACCGTTGAGGAAGAGCTGGCACAGTTTGTGAGAGGACAAGCGACCACTTCCCTGTGGGACGTTGGTGATGACATAGAGGTAGGGAACTCCAAACGAATAGCAGCAGGCGATCTGAAGGGATGGAAGAGGAAGTAAACAATCAAGAATAGATTGGCTTTAAGCATGAACATATAGAGAACAGAACAAGGAAGAATCAGATAAGAGAATAGTGAAAAAAAGGATGCGAGAGATAGTAAAGGAAGAGTTAGAAAAGAAACAAAGAGTCGAGCTGACCTGTAGCGTAAGGCAACATCGAGCAGACAGAAGGCTTGAGAGGTTCAAGTGATCCTTGTGAGGACATCTGTCGGGAATTGAGCACCACAGTGGACTCATCCCGTTAAAGACCAAAGAGGTTGAGACTTGGTAAGGAAAGAGTCTGTGCACTCTAGTGGCTTGGGGAATCCATGAACCACCCTACCATGCATTATCTGTTTCAGGAGACTCAAGTTGAGCTCCTCATTGTAAATCTCTGCATTAAAGAGACAATAAAAGAAGGCTACCATTGAAAGCTAGACCGAACACATAGCCGTAGAGAATAGGGTGAACTCCATATTAATGTGTTGTGTTCTTCTATTTTCTTACTATGTTTCCCTTATGGTTTTCCATTTTCTAGTGTATGTGTATTTTGCAATCTGATCGATCCGTTGCCTAAAATAACATAGACACACACCAGCACATGAGTCTATAATACCTTCATTCATTAATTAATTAACTGAGATCACTTACGAGTGAATTTCAGATCACTACTGGTTGCAACTCGATTTATAAAACTAGGTATAAAGCTGATGGCTCACTAGACAAACACAAGGAAATACTTCTAGTGGACGTATATGCACAAAAATAGGGTATTGACTATACAAAGACATTTGCTCCTACAGCTAAATGGGGCACTATTAGATATTTATTTGCTACTGCAGCTCAAAAAGAATGGAAAATTCGTTATATGGATGTCAAAACTGCTTTTTTAAATGGATATTTGAAAGAAGATGTTTACATGTTTCAGCCATAAGGTTTTTCTGTTAAAGGGAAAGAACAAAAGCTCTTTCCTCTTTCCATTTTTCCTCCCCTAGACTCTGCACTCAAAGCATTATCTGATGTCTCATCGGAGCTTTTCCATTGCATTTCTTCGCTAAGGATAGCAACGACAACATCATCAAACTTTAAAGTACTAGATCCAGACACAGAGTTACTAATGGCCATTACTAAACCATTCCAAATTTTTAGCAATGAGCACAAGAATAACAGAGCTCTAACTTCATCATCAAAGTTTACCCCTACAAAACATAACTAACTTGTATTAGTATTAAAATCATTTAAATGATCTACAACAGATCCACCTTCTGACATCTTCATATTAAATAACCGTTTCATAAGAAATATGTTGTTTGAGGCTGAGGGTTTTTCATATAGTTTCTCCAACGCCTTAATCAAATCCTCTGTCATTGTATATGCACAAAAAGAGGGTATTGACTATACAAAGACATTTGCTCCTACAGCTAAATGGGGCACTATTAGATATTTATTTGCTACTGCAGCTCAAAAAGAATGGAAAATTCGTTATATGGATGTCAAAACTGCTTTTTTAAATGGATATTTGAAAGAAGATGTTTACATGTTTCAGCCATAAGGTTTTTCTGTTAAAGGGAAAGAACAAAAGCTTTGCAAACTAATGAACTCTTTGTATGGCTTGAAACACGTGCCACGAGAATGGTATGAGAAACTAACTGAACATCTTCTAAAGTTAGATTATAAACATTTTGACCTACATGATGCAACTCTTTTCATTAAGAAAGTTGGAAGATCAGTTGTATATCTAGTTGTATATGTTAATGATTTGATGATCACAAGAAACAATGATGAATATATATCATCTATTAAGAAGGAATTGAAAAAGGTTTTTGATATGACAGATTTAGGTTTACTTCATTATTATCTTAGAATTGAAGTTGATCAAAAACCACAACATATTTTCATCTCTCAGAAGAAGTATGTTGGTAAGTTATTGAACATATATAGTATGATGGGTTGTAGTCATGTTGCTACACTAATGGAGCAGAATTTGAAACTTACTTCATAAGAAGGAAAATCATTTGAAGATCCAACAAAGTATAGGCAACTTGTCCTCATATAACATTTTTTGTAGGAATACATTCCATATTTATGCATCATCTTTGTGAGGGGAATTGGGTAGCAGCAAAAAAAAGTACTGAAATATTTAAATCGAACCTAAACTTACTTCCATCCTACTGGTTATTCAGATTCTGATTTTGATGGAGATAAAGAGAATGGAGTCTCTACTTCTGTCTATTTGATGAATCTTGGATCGTCAACCATCAGTTGGAGATCACGCAAGCAATATGTTCCTCCTGATTCTACCACCGAAGCCAAATATGTTGTAGCAACTCAAGCCACTAACGAAATCATTTGGCTTCAGAAAATACTTGAAGACTTCCAAGAGAAACAAAAAGCTTCAACTCCTTTATTTGTTGAATACTCTTCTACAATTCAATTGGCCAAGAATCCAAAGTTTCATGATTGAACCAAACATATCAACACCAAGTATCATTTGATTCGACATCATGTAGAGGCAAAAACAATTCATCTGACACATTGTCCAACATCAAAACAAATTGCAGATATCTTTACCAAAGCATTAGGACGTGGAAAGTTTGAAAAATTTAGATCTTTACTTGGTATGTCAGATGTCCCTTTAGATTAAGGGGGGAAATGTTGTAATCCTTCAGGATTTTTGTATAGTTAGGGATTTAGTTATAAATTAGGTATTTTTAGTTATAACTATTTTCAGTTGTCATTTTCAAGTATAAATGTAACCTTAATTGAAGAATTAAGATATAGATCACAACATTTGAATCAATGGAATTCTCCAGACTTCTTATCAAGAAAAGCCTTAAAATAAACACTTTAACTCATTCTGAAGCTTCAGGGAGTGTGACAAGAAGAAAGTTAAGGTATAATTATCTTGCTAGAATAAATCACAAGCATTCCTATGTCCAAAAAAGAGAGATCCCACACATTTCAGTAAGACAACACACTATCAATAAGGGTTTATTATCACAATCGTGGATATCTGTTAACTTATGATGTAAATGTGTAACATTAATCTAAAGATTACCATTCTTATCCACTTGGATATCTGAAAAAACTCACATATCCTTTTTATAAAATTTCGCACTAGCATTTTATAATTCATTTTATCTTTTTTATGTACATTTTTGTTATTTCATTATTTTTACCATTTACTACACTTGATGCAATAGCTTACCCTCTTCTTCAATCCTCTTGTTCCTACAACCAAGTCTTGTCTCTTGGCAAGCGCTTTGAGCCAGACTCATCCTCAACATCTCGAATCATATCAGACTATCACATCCTTCCATGATATAATACTGACAACCACATACTATGCTCCAATTAGTAATATTAACATCAAATAAATTTATGTTCAGTAGTTGTCACTTACATAAGTATTTAATTATCTTATAGGTAAGCAGATCACATGGAATTATGTTCATATGCTAAAATATTCAACGATGTAAAATGTAAGGAGCCAAAAACATCAAGAACATCCTATGCAATTGAATCAAAATAGATTAGTTGAAATATTGTCTGTTGGAAAATCGAGCACCGCCACCCAACCTAGAACTAGCTTCCTCAAGTTCACCCTCGAGTCGAGATTTCTTGCCCATTGATAAAAAAATGACTTGTTGATCTCTTCGATGGGTATTTAATTCCCTATTTCATGATATGGTTTCCTTTAGTGGCATCCCTCTTTTGTCGATCCTTTTATCCACACTTGCATAAGCTTTTCCCATAAAAGCTCATCTTTCTCCCCCACGAGGCTTTTAAGATTTTCCTAAACTTAGCATCTTTTTCCAGCAAAGAAACTTAATGGATATTTATCTCTCATCCATGCTTATTGAGAATTTGATCTAGAATTATTATCATGAAAGAATTATCCATTCCCATTCACCAATGGGATTTCATTTGGTAAGAATCTCATCTCTAGGTGTCTTATTTTCCAAGAATTTAAATTATCTTTATTTGTAAAGTATTTACTCCCATTTTGACCCCCCTAGACCTAGATTTTTGCTATAACTCAGTCTAGCTTTGGTACAACATGATAGAAATGAAGGGTTATTACATACTTATCCCCTTAAATTCATAGGCTCCTTAGTGTATTTTTGCATCTTACAATTTATTTCCTCATTCTCAGGTAATCATCTCTAAAATTGCATGTTCCTACGGCATTGCCACATAAATCAGATTTTTCTAAGATGTAGGTTAGAAATGAGTTCTACGAGCAAATCTCCTTTAATTTCTACATATAACATTTGTTTCAATCAATTTTGTGAGAGACATCAAATGCCCCTTAATTATTTATTCACAACTATATTTAGGCATGTCCAATCAAACCAAGCTTGGTTTGTCAAATGGAGAATAGAGAATTAATTGACATGTTCAAATTTTGCAACTAGATCCTAACTGAAGAAATTCATATCAAAGTATTTAACTGCTTCTATTGAGCTAATATTGATCATATATCTTCTATTCATAGGAAAATTCAACACAATGAGAGAAAATGATAACATAGAGGTAATCACACATAATACAACTTTACAATACCAATTAAATTGGGTTTGAGATTGAATCTGTCATGAGACAATGTCTTAATGGCATAGGAAATATGACCTCCATCCAATCATAAAGCAGGCCATTGTCAATGATAGTTAATCTAGTATGGATTTCAATGTTATATTTGAAGTTTAATGACAACCTTAACCATGTCCTTAGCCATGAAAATAATTGATTGGTACTCAAAAGTACCTCACCCATAGTCGAGTTATGCCAAATGATTTCATCCCCTTGCAATGATTTCTTTTCATGAATTCATGTTTTCTCTTTCTAATCCTACTCCAACACCTAGTTGAGCCATGAACAAATCAAACAATCAGTATGCATGTACATACACCTATACATGAATCATAAACGAAGGTTACAATGTTCTCAACTCCACACCCACTTAATTTTCGGGCGCTATATGTACCAGAGTGTGAACCTATGTCATTAACATCTTGACGCCCCACCATAAACACTAGATCACAACTTGGTAGAATATAATTCATTTCGTGGAAGAAAAATCAATTATCAAATTCATTAAAATAAATCCCAGAATAGTTTATGCAACAATTGTTATGTTGCCATATTCAAAACCAAATAGCACTAGCAATGCAATCCCGCATGTAAACTTCCCCAATATTGCTTGGTAGGAAATAGTTATACAAAATATGCATCACAGATTATACGATTGTGAATTAATTTGAATAAATTGCTAAATATAATTTTATCAAAAACATTTATCCTTATACACCATAATATCAATTACATGTACCACTTAACTCCTTTTTACATTATACCAATTTATAACTTAGCAATTATAAACCTTATACCTTAACAAGGTCAGTGAGAAACATAGATATCTTAGTTATCAATTTAAATATCACCATACTATTTTTCTCACATTACCAACTAAATGTTATTTTTAATTTAAACTCCACTCTTGGACGTACCCATGTTTATCTGCTATAGATGGTATTAAAGAGCGACCTTATATTATACTTGGTTTTATTCCATGACATCTAGTGAATGTGATGATCCCATGGTTTGAGGGCCTTTGCACCACTAACAATTTAAATTTTTAGGACGAGGATTGATTAAGGTCCTCGAGTTTCAATCTCATTTCATTTTTTAGTTTGGTTCACATGATCAAGATGCCATACAAAAATTATGTAGGGTGTCCGCGCCCCTCGCAGCCTTACATTTTAGCTTACATAGCTTTTAACCTTCACTGTCGTAGAAGATTTATTGCAATAGCATCTTGCTTATAATGTGATTATTTGATTATCATATTCCTATGATATTACACATTGGTACTCCAAACAAATTCTCGTATGCTAATTTAATCCGCTCCATCTTGAACAATAATCCCATGGTTTGGATACTTAAGATGTCGGCATGAATTAATTTTCCTAATTACACTAACCATTCTTTATATTGATTAAGTATGTTACTGTATTAGTCTCATTATGACTTAAAATCGGCCTTGGTTGCAAAGGAGTGATTTCTATTGGAATTTGTTCCTGGATATATATATATATATATATATATATATCCTATACTGTTTATTCAACTATTGGCTCGTACTTGGATTAATAGTGCACTAATTGTGACTTCCCATGATGTTGTTTACGTTAATGTCGTGGAATTTTATGCGGGTGCAGGATTTATTAGGTTGTGTTTACTTAAATGTTAAGTACGTTAGTGATCTTTATTTTTGGTTCCACATTGTCATATTTTATACTGAGAAGTTTCCACCTTATAGGTGTCGTTTTCATTCAATTTAATGCGGAAATTTGTAATGTAATATTGATGACTCGTATTATTGAACCACTTAATTTCCAAGCCATTAATTACTCCTCATTCATAATCTCTGAAGGGTTTTTATTTTAATTATTATATTTTATTTGTTTAACTTCTTGGTTACTGCCACACGTAACAATGGAACGTAAAGTAAGTAGGATACCTCAGAGACGTTATATAAATTTATTATAATAGTCTTACTTGTAATTATACCATATGTAACCTACCTTACTTTTCAATTCCATTTAGTTCATTACCAAGATGCAATATCATTCCTTGAATTTAGGATGTGTACACTGCCACTAACTATTTTCTTGAGTAGAACAAGAATGCAGAAATTATTCTATCTACGGATGCAGTCTTCGTTTCAATAAATACAGTTTTTCTTTTCGATATAGCATACAATACTTAATTTTTAGGTCTTGGTTTCACCTGTTTTCTTCATATTTCCACATGTAGGGAGTATAAAATTTTCTTTTATTTCGTGGGGTTAACGCCATGAGCTTTTTCTTCGTGCATTTTTCCACCATATCTTTTATGTGATTGACTCTGCGCTCTAATTATATGGTTTTCCATTATCCACTTGTAAATCTGTCAAGCTGTTGATTTGGACCATTGAATTCCCATATGCCGTCGCATACACCTTACGCCCTCCCAACATATGGTGTGGTTTAGAACTTATTCCCCTTGATTCCCCTTAATCATATCTTATTCGCCCAAGTACATGGTAATACCTTATTATTAACTGTTAGGTGGCGTTCTCTTTACTATAGCTCGAGTGTTAAGTATTAATATCTCGTTGGGGTATCTCTATATCATCTTATTCCTCATACACAACATGTTCTTTGGAATAATCACCACGCATTGATTGTAACGTGTCCCATTTTCCCTACAATTTTTTTTTTCTTTTACAAATATAATTGGTCGATTAAAATGTTGCAATATTAATTGCCAACTGCCGTGTAAATGTTGGAATATTAATTTCCAACTGCCGTGTAGGATCAGCGATTTACTTCACGGAAATACAGTATCGGTGGGATGGAGCATCGGAGGTATCGGTGGTAGCATTGTGATGAGCGATCGCCGATATCGCATCGGCGTGTCGCTATCGGCGCTTTCATATCGGCAGGGTTTTTCACACAGTTATGTTTGCGATCCGATGAGCCGGACCCGACCGTTTATATGCTCTATTGCATAATATTTCAGTTCCGCCAGCGGCCAATTTTCCCGTGTTTTGCAATATTTCCATGCATAGGTCAAAATCCATCGCATCGGTGGATATTGCATCGGCAAGTCGCGACATTTTGTTATTGGGGAAACCAAGGATGCTCAACACTTCCATATATGCGCGCAATGCGATGGTGCAATATTGTGATAAGCCATGCATTAAATTCCGATAGGATATTTTTAGCCGAGTAATCAATGAAATTTACTGCGGTTGGTAAATGTAGGTAGGATATTTTTTTTTATCTTATCATTTAAAATCAAATATGATTTTAACATATATATGTGTAATGAACAGCAGCTCTATTAAGAAGAAAAAAATCTTTGAAGAATCTGAGAGTTCTGTAATTATCTGAAATGCACAGCAGTGCTCAGATAGTGAAATCAGATTCTGGAACTGGAGCGTTCATGTTGTAACCCCTCTGAAGAGGAAGACAATTCTGTAAACAGTTTTTTTTTATGATTAAGATCCTGTATTGAAAACAGAGCGTTGTTCTCTGTGCAATTTCTTTTGTGTTTGAAATTAACAGAAATTTCCAACATGGTATCAGAGCTAGTCTAGGCACTCAGCAAGTCAAAAATAGAATTTGTTTCTCACTGTAGGAGCTATAAGAAGCTTATTGAGCAGATTTTCTCAAGAAGAGAAAGTTTTTGCTTATTTTTATTTATACAGCCAGTATCTCTTCTTTATTTATACAAGTTAAGATGGCAGACGCTGGAACTGGTTTGACAAATTCTCAACTACCACAGTTTAATGGGAAAAATCATAGTTATTGGTCCATAACAATGAAAGCATTGTTTGCTTCTCAAGGATTATGGGAGCTGGTTGAAACTGGCAATGCTGAACCTGCAGATGCAACAACATTGGCTGCTTTGGCAGTAGCAGAAAGAGACCAGTTGAAGAGCGACAAGAAGAAGGATGCCAAAGCCCTCTTTTTTCTCTTCCAATTGGTACATGAAAGTGTTTTTCCACGAATTGCAGCGGCAACAAAATCCAAGGAGGCATGGGATATTCTCAAAACTGCCTATCAAGGCATGGAGAAGGTGAAGACTGCAAAGTTGCAGATGTTGAGGAGAGACTTTGAAACACTTAGCATGAAGGAATCTGATACAATATATTCATTATTCACTCGTGTTATTGGGTTGATAACCCAGATAAGATCTCATGGTGAGATTCTTGAAGAAAGAAGGATTGTAGAGAAGATATTGAGATGTTTACCCTCAAGGTTTGAAGCTATTGTGGTAGCAATAGAAGAAACAAAGGATCTCTCACAGTTCACAGTAGATGAATAGAGTGCTTCTCTTATGTCTCATGAACACAGACTGAGTAGAGGAACAGATTCCTCTTTTGAGCAAGCATTCAAGACTCAGATGTCTTTTGGCCAAGGAAAAGGTCGAGGCAGAGCAAATAACAGAGGTCGTGGAAGAATCCAAAACAAAGGCAGAAATAATCCTGCAAGCACAAGTGGAAGGAGCTGCAATCAGAACCAAAATGAAGGTTCAAGCAAACAGCAAGCTCATGGACAAAGGTATGACAAATCCCAAGTCCAATGTCATTATTGTAAGAAATATGGGCACTACGCCAATGAATGTAAGAAAAAACAAAATGACATGAATGGTAGGCAGAATGCTAATTTTGCAAATGAAGAAGATAAGAATCCAAAGATTGTGCTGTTAACATGCAACATTGCACAAAACAAACAAGAAGATTTTTGGTTCTTAGACTCAGGTTGTAGTAATCACATGACTGGAAATATTGCAATGTTTGCCAATCTGGATGAAAATGTGAAATCTGAGGTAACAACAGAAACTGATAGTAAGATATCTGTAAAGGGCAAGGGCAGAGTCAGTATCCAAGCAAGAAATGGAGAATAGATGATTGTGCCAGAGGTATACTATGTACCTGGTCTGAAATGTAATCTTTTGAGCATTGGACAGCTTATTAACAAAGGTTACAATGTGTTCTTTAAAGATGATATGTGTACAATCAGAGACATACCTCCAAGTAAGAAGATCATTGCACAGGTGCAGATGACCAGCAATAGAATGTTTCCTCTCAAACTCAGGGCAGATTTGAAGGAAGGAAGAGCTATTGCAGCTGTAACACAAGAAGTCTTTCAGGAACAAGTGAAAGATGAGAATTGGTTGTGGCACTTGAGATTTGGACATCTCAATTTCGGAGGCTTGAATCTATTGCACAGAAAGGGAATGGTAAAGGGATTGCCATTGATCGAAAAACCGGACAGCCTTTGTGAAGGCTACATCTTGGGCAAGCAACACAAAGAAAGCTTTCCAGCAGGAAAGAGTATAAGGGAAAAAGCATCGTTGGAAATTGTTCACTCTGATGTGTGTGGACCGATGCAAATACCATCATTTGCGGGAAATAAATATGTTTTAACTTTCATTGATGATTACACTAGAAAGACATGGGTGTATATGCTGAAGTAGAAGAGTGAAGTGTTTGAGAAATTTCGCCACTTCAAAAATCTTGTTGAAAAGTAGTGTGGGCATTATATCAAAGTGCTCAGAACAGATAGAGGAGGAGAGTACATCACCAAAGACTTTCTGCATTTTTGCAGAGAGAATGGCATACAAAAGCAGTTCACCGCGAGGTATACACCTCAGCAAAACGGTGTTGCCGAAAGGAAGAATAGGACCATTCTTGACATGGTCAGAAGTATACTGAAGGAAAAACACTTGCCCCATGAGTATTGGGCAGAAGCTGTCATTTGCGCAGTTTACATCTTGAATAGATGCCCAACTAAAGTTGTCATGAATAAAATACCAGAAGAAGCATGGAGTGGTCAAAAGAAAACTGTCACTCACATGAGAGTATTCGGTTGTGTAGCCTATGCACATGTACCGGATCAGCTAAGGAAGAAGCTTGACAATATGGGGGAGAAGTGTGCCTTTATTGGTTATTCTGATGAGTCAAAAGCATACAAACTCTATAATCCATACACTAAGAAATTGATAGTAAGCAGAGATGTGCAGTTCATTGAAGATGAAGCTTGGGATGGAAGCTTAGAGAAGACAGTGAATGTGAAGACAATTGTGTCTCACGAAGAAGAAGAGGAAGGGATAGCATCAAATAATCCTTCCTTGGTGGCTCCTCCTCCACCACAGCAAGTACAATAAACCACACCACAAGCTGGAATTCGAACAGCCTTGAGAAGTCAAGGAAGTGCTTCTCCAAGCACATCACAGGGATCAGAAATACCCTCAAGTTCGGATGGAATTCCAAGCACACCAAGAAGACCAAGATTCAGAAATCTGAATGAGATTTATGAACAAGGAGAGGTAAGTAACGATACCGGTCTGAATTCATTATTTGCTTTGTATTGTCATGTTGATGACCCAGTTCATTTTGAAGATTCTGTAAATGAAAATAAATGGATTGAAGCAATGAATGAAGAAATTGGTGCCATTGAGAAGAGTAAAACATGGGAGTTAGTGGACCTCCCTGTAGGCAAAGATGCCATTGGAGTTAAGTGGGTCTATAAGACCAAAAGCAATGCTGAAGGCAAGATTGACAGGCACAAAGCAAGACTTGTTGTGAAAGGCTACAAGCAGCAACAAGGCAATGACTATGATGAAATCTTTGCACCAGTAGCAAGGATGGAAACAGTCAAAACAGTGTTGTCTATTGTGGCACAGCACAAATGGAAGATTTATCAGATGGATGTTAAATCTGCATTCCTGAATGGAGTGTTAAAAGAAGAGGTTTATGTTGAACAACCTTCAGGCTATGAAGTTGAAGGCCAAAAGCATAAAGTCTGCAAACTGAAGAAGGCTCTTTATGGGTTGAAGCAAGCTCCAAGAGCATGGTACAACAGAATAGATGCTTATCTGATTGAGAATGGGTTTGATAAGTGTGATGGTGAACCCACACTCTACATAAAGGAGAATGACGGTAAGATTCTTATTGTTGTTTTATATGTAGATGATTTGATTTTTACTAGCAATGATGCTTCTCTCATTGCTGATTTTAAAGCAGTCATGAAAAGTGAATTTGAAATGACTGACTTGGGCTTCTTAAGATATTTTCTTAGAATTGAAGTAGACCAAAGTGAAAATGGTGTTTTCATTTCTCAAGTTAAATATGTAGAATCAATGTCAAAGAGATTTAACATGCAGAACAACAAGGCAGCTGTGACTCCAACTGTAATGGGGTTGAAATTGACCAAAGAAGACAACAGCAAGGATTTTGATCCAAAATTATACAAGAGCATAGTTGGCAGCCTTATGTACTTAACTGCAACTAGGTCAGACATTATGCACGTTGTGAGTTTAATCTCCAGATTTATGGAAAGACCGAAAGAGACTCATTGGCAGGCAGCCAAGAGGATTCTAAGGTATGTGAATGGAACGAAGGGGTTTGGTATTTTATACTCCTCTTCTGAAAGTTTCATGTTGACAGGTTACACTGACAGTGATTGGGTTGGAAGTGTTGATGATAGGAAAAACACATCGAGATATGTGTTTCATATGGGATCGGGAGCCATCTCATGGGCTTCTAAGAAGCAACCTGTTGTGTCTTTGTCAACAGCAGAGGCAGAGTATGTGGCAGCAACAACAGCAGCGTGCCAAGCAGTGTGGCTGAGAAGAGTTCTCAGAGACTTGTGTCATGAACAAGAAAAGGGCACAACCATTTACTATGATAATAGCTCGGCAATAGCATTGTCTAAAAACTCTGTTTTTCATAAAAGGAAAAAGCACATAGACACCAAATTTCACTTCATACGTGAATTGGTTAACAATGGTGAGATTGTTTTGCAGCACTGCAGTACAAGTTAGCTGACATCTTGACAAAACCATTGGGAAAGAAAAGTTTTGATCATTTCAGGAAATGTCTGGGTATGACTAAACGCCCAGCAGTTGAAATTAAAGGGGAGTGTTGGAATATTAATTCCAACTGCCGTGCAGGATCAGCGATTTACTTCACGGAAATATAGTATCAGTGGGATGGAGCATCGGAGGTATCGGCGGTAGCATTGCGATGAGCGATCGCTGATATCGCATTGGCGTGTCACTATCGGCGTTTTCATATGGGCAAGGCTTTTCGCACAGTTATGTTTGCAATCCGATGAGCTAGACCCGACCGTTATATATGCTCTATCGCATAATATTTCAGTTCTGCCAGCGGCCAATTTTCCCGTGTTTTGCAATGTTTCCAAGCATAGGTCAAAATCCATCACATCGGTGGATATCGCATCGGCGGGTCGCAAGTCGGCATTTCGCTATCGGGGAAACCAAGGATGCTCAACACTTTCATATATGCGCGCAATGCGATGGTGTGATATTGTGATAAGCCATGCATTAAATTCCGATAGGATATTTTCAGCCGAGTAATCAATGAAATTCACTACGGTTGGTAAATGTACGTAGGATATATTTTTTTTTTTATCGTTTAAAATCAGATATGATTTTAACATATATATGTGTAATGAACAACAGTTCTGTTAAGAAGAAAAAAACCTTTGAAGAATCTGAGAGTTCTGTAATTATCTGAAACGCACAGCAGTGCTCAGATAGTGAAATTAGATTCTGGAACTGGAGCGTTCCTGTTGTAACCCCTCTGAAGAGGAAGACAATTCTGTAATAGTTTTTTTTTATAATTAAGATCTTGTATTGAAAACAGAGCGTTGTTCTCTGTGCAATTTCTTTTGTGTTTGAAATTAACAGAAATTTCCAACATAAAATTCTAGCTACTTCCTTTTTCTGTTATTTTACTAAAATGAATGACCACTTTTTGAATATAAACTTCTATTGACATATTTCCACTTACATTAGATCCCTTTCAAGTAGACCCTCGTTCTTTGCACTGAGGTACTCATCTCTTTGAAATCTATAGCTCTCAAGATTCGGATCTCAAAAGAAATGTCTATCACGGCTACCTGTATTTAATGTGCTAATTGTGATCCTCGTAGTTATACGATCCAACTCCTTATACTCCATATCCTTCCTTAGTTCCAAGGAAGAGCTAATATTCTTCACACAGTTCGGTACTCACACACTTCATAAGCATACTATGATTCCAGATAATGGTAACAACATTAATTATTAAACGTTCACCCCACACGATTTCATTTATGTCCAATATTTTGTGTTCAGTTGGAATAGATAATTATAACAGTGGGGTCATGGATCCCATTACAAAGCAAAAAGAAACAGTTAATTCAAACATATGAAGAAGATGGAAAATCAGATTTCAGCACACTGTAAAATCAAGGAAGTAAGAAAAAATGAGTAGCACCAATAATCATGTGTAGAATCAAATTGAGGGCACTCAGGGTGAATCAGTTTTCCATTTTAGGAGTAGATTTTATTGATCATATTCACCTAGTATTGACTCTCTGAAATGGAGGAATGAGTCTCCCGTTCTACGTACATCACAATCGAGGATAGCAGTTAAAAGATATGTAGCTGGCCCATGAGATATGAACTACAGAAACAGACAGACCTAGCAATAAAGCATGTAAGCCCATACTTAATTAAAATAATAAAATGTTAAAACTGATTTGAATGACTTTTCCAAAATTGATTACACACAATCACCTCATGACTTCGTGATTACTGCTGGACAACAGAGGACCACTCAACCTCCAACTAATTGTAATCACATTTCAAAGAAACCGGCAACATAATTCCTAACTGTCCCAACCATTCGAACAACTAAGAATGGATGTTCCTCAACTCAGTTCTTGCTACCTGGTTTTAAAGTATTTTCAAGCTGGTATTGCCTTAGTGCGATGAACTTACCTTGGCATCCTCTGCATGACACCTGGTCCAAAGTGGTTGTATGTAACAGTTACCTTCATGTTTTTATCACCTGCATAGTCATCGCTGTGGCCTAACATTACCTGGTCGGTTGTTGGAAATAGTAATAGCTGTGGAAGCAAGTGAAACATCAATGAGACCGTCTAAGCACCTGGAGAGGGTGTTGTGATCGATCCATATATCTTTAGAACCAGTGATAGATATAGCATCTGGATCCTGTTTTGCCATACCTGACACACCAATAGTAGCTCCAGACGTAGACTCCATCACCTGAATGTTACACGCGACATTGGGCTTACAATCATGGATGTTCAACCCATGAATAATAATGTTGTTCACGTTGTCAAGGCGGATGCAAGGCCCATTACTGATCTGAACATTGGCCCCTCTTCCATCAATAGTCTTGTGGCTTGCAACAGATAGGGGCATCTGCCAACTTCATTCGATTTTGTGCCCAATTTGCATCTCTTCTCTAGCAGTTGCCAATGGCGTTGGAGTTGTTGCTTGTAGAAAAAGAGAGGGAGGCTTGCAACAACAACGAAACCAAAGCTAATAACATCCATGCTACTCCAGTGATGGCCATATTAGGAGTTAAATTCATTCGATGGATGGATGTGCCTAGAATTGGAAATTTGAGCCAAAAGTTGAAGATAGAGGTAACACGATCCGATTGCATGTAAGTTTATGCAAACTTTCTTTTCAATGTCTGGATTCTCAACCTGTTCTATGTATTAAATCTTGAGGTTTATAACCAATTTTATTAGTATTTCTAACCCATCTTCTTTTATTATCTGCAGAAGAGGTAAATAATGATTGGTTGGAATATCACATCATCAACGAATCTAGTTATTTAGATCAGATTCTCTACCTCAGAGAAACCTATGATTTTTGTTTAAACATCGATATTAGGTAGATGTGTATTGCACAGTGTCGTACAATAGTTGATACTAAGTGTTGTCCTGCTCGTAGTGGATGGAACATTCAACGAGCCGAAAACGAGCACCGATGCGTTATTGTGAATATCCCAAATGCGGGTAGCAAGATATGTTTTGCATAGGGTGCAATCAATCCCAGAGGTTGACTGCTTGCAAACCTCACGCCCATTGGCAGATGGGGCACCCAAAATGCATGTACTTGATGCTGTGTAGTTGTAATCGCCAACGCAGCAGTGAAAATAGACCCGGCTTCCCTTGGAAAAGTAGCAGATTAACCACCATGAGCACCAGTGGTTTAAGACACAACATAGAAAGTGAAAAAAAAAATTGAGGAAGGGATGCTTTGTTAATGGACTGTCCATAAGCTATATTCTGGATATAAGCAAGGGCTATAGCAGTCCTCCCTCGAGCTTCTTGCCTTCCATGTTTCACGCAAGAGTTGAGAGACGTTGGAACCCCGAACCAATTAATGGGGGAACTTCACTTGGAGGGAAAACTCATGATCATATGATCGTCCCTTCGAATCAAAGCAGTAGGAGCAGTAAGAAAAGGGTTAGCCCCACTAGTAACAGCAGCTAGCTGAGGCAGCGCAAAGCTCTTTGGAATCCATTACGAAGGACACTTTACGACCTCGAGGAAGTGTTTAGCACCAACCGTGTGAGTACGATTTCTAGACTAACAATAAAAGGACTTCCTATTCGGATCTTCTGCGTGTCACACAAAGTCGATACCAAAGTTATATTCAACGTGCCTGTAGATATGCCAGCACTAGGGTCAGTACCATTACTGCTAACGGGAAGCCAAATAACCTGACCGATATAGCTACCTCGAATGATATATATATAACCTCCAATAAACTCTCTGATTCTAAGAAACTCTCCGATTGGAAAGCGTTATTGAGATGCTTATCAATGTGTCGTCGTTTCTTGTTTTCGAAAGTATTGACATGGTTTTTTTTTTAAAGGAAACACGTAGAGATTTGACTCGGTCAACTTCTATTTATCTTGCCTTGTGACTTGCTACTTATGTTCCCAGTTTAGTTTTCACATGATTGTTCCACTGCAGACTATCCAACCGACTGGTTACCTCCCCATTTCAATCTTGGTTGATCACTGAACTTCCAGTTTCTCATTTCATGTTACGGGGTCTCGTAAGTTTTTTTACAGACTTCAGCCTCATCCCTCTGCCCGGCAGCGGGATTTTTTTGACTAATTTTTTTGATGGTTCATCCGACTCTTAGAACAACTGCATTATTGAAATAAATCATACATTTCTTGGTAATTATATCACTTTGACCACCGAATGAGTATCAATTATTCTCATTGAATTGATCTCTAGAAATTACTCACACTCACACGCTAGTGAAAATTGGTAGAAAATACTTCTTTTGGGCTATGATGGCAACTAGCTCACATATTAATTTGAGCATAGATATCGAAATATATATATTACTATTCGAGTTGTGGGTTAGCCCATAAGTCTCCATATTGAACTTACCTTGTGATACCCATTGTCACATCCCTCCAGGATATAGAACTAGCTACCACATACTATGCTCTAATTACTAATATTAACTTCTAATAAGTTTATGGTGAGCACTTGTCACATAAGTATTTAATCATCCTATAAGAAAGCAGATCATACTCAATTGTATTTATATGTCAAAATAATCAATAACATAAAGTGTAAGGAGACAAAAACATGGAGAACATCTTATGCAATTGAATCAAACTCTTATGCAATTGAATCAAACTAGATTAGCTGAAAGAGTGTCGCTTGGAAAGTCAATCACTGCCACCCAAAGTAGAATTGGCTTCCTCTAGTTCACCCCCAAGCCGAGAGTTCTTGCCCATTGATCAACAACCTCTTGTTGATCTCTTCAATGGGTATTTAATTCCCTCTTTCATGATATGACTTCCTTTAGTGGCATCCCTCTTTTATGGATCCTTTTATCCACTTACCTAGGCTTTTCCTATAAAATCTCGCATTTCTCTCCCACGAGCCTTCTATTTTTTTCCTAAACGTGGCATCTTTCACCAGCTAAGAAATTTGATGGATATTTATCTCTCATCCATTAATCTTATCTTGAATTTGATCTAGAATTATTATCATGAAAGAATTCTCCATTGCCATTCACCAATGGGATTTCATTGGGCAAGAATATCATCTCTAGGTGTCTTGTTTTCCAAGCATTTAAATTCTCTTTATTTATAAAGTATTTACTCCCATTTTTACCCCCTAGACCTAGCTTTTATTCTATAACTCAGTCTGGCTTTGGTCCATCATGATAGCAACACAGGGGTATTACACTAAGTGTCTAACATCGATCATCGCATTGTCAGCAATCCTCTCCATAGCATTTTGTCTATGATATTGAGACACCATTAGATATATGCATTGTTCTGCACTAACGTACAGTTGCAACTAACATATCCAGTTTTGAAAATCAGTCCAAAACACATACTCTGATGTGCTCACCTTGTTTTTTAACAAAACATATTAATTGGAAGTATCAACATGTCAAAATGATGGTTTATTTTTTAATGAAACATATTATTGTAAGTATCAACATGTCAAAATGGTGTAGGGTTCTAGGGTTGCTTGACAATTGAGTAGAAATTTGTCGAAATAACTGTTGAGAGTAATGATAGTGATGCACAAATTTAGGGAGTGGCTTAGAATCAAGGTAAAAGAAAATTTACATCATTATGTTCCAATGCAGGTTTCATGAAGGTGGAAATAAACTTTCAAAATATGAACTAATCCCACATTGAAATATTCTCTAAAGTTAAACATTAGAGAATATATTGTTCAAAACTCATATAATGAGTAGTTAAAAGAAAATCTATTGCTATAAGACTAATAATATATTTATCAAATGCTTAATTATATAAATAATTTGTGGGAGTCATTAACATTAATAATTTTTGCAATTTTGTAGTTCTAATACATTTTGCTTTTCAGAGTATTTTAATGTTAAAGTAAACCAATAATATAAGTCATATGGATGATTAATGTATATATTTCAGTCTTCTTACCATTTCATTAATTACTAACTCAACCTCTTAATTTCCAAGAATGAGTTCCATAGTTTTGTATATAACTATGCAAGAGTGGTCAAATTTTGGAATTTAATCGTAGAGGTTCATTCTATAGTAAATGTGCGAGAAATGTGTGATTTCCTCCATTGTTAATGTACAATTGACACGTTACTTTCAAAATTAAAAAATATATTTTTTTTAGATAAATAAATAATGTCTACTCTAATAAAAATATAAATAAATATATATATTTTGCTAGTTTTAAATAAAAATCATATAAATTAATGTAAACATTAGGTTAGTTTAACTAAAATCATTATAAAACATCAATATTTCGAGTGTCACACTAATTACTGGTTTCATTGTTAATAGCACAATTCAGTATGAAAGAGATGTTTTAAAATATTCTACTTTCACTCTCAAAACCATAAAATATTTCCATCTTTATTGTAAGTAACATAATTTTACATCAGCTTAAGATAATATATATATATATATATATATATATATATATATATATATATATATATATATATTTCAAAGATTTAAATAACTATTTGAACATCCTTATATGTATGTGGGGGCCAAAATAAAGAATTAATTAAAAATAAACTAATTTAGTGATTTTCTGAAAAAAGAGAAATGTGCAATCTATTAGAGTATTGATATACAATTGGTATGTAACATTTACTAATAGTAATAAGTTTGGATGATAAATAAAATATCTTATTTTATAATATTAAGCAATATTGATGTATATTTGAAAATCTATTAATAACTTAAATAAAAATATAATTTTTTAATATAAGCAATATAATGCATCAGTAAATTATTTCAATGTCCATATTAACTAATGTAAATATATAATTTACATAGTTAATATGTACATATATAATTTACATATATATGCATATTATGTATATATATTTACTAATATAATTTACGAGAAATTTACACGACGTATAAATTTCAATTAAAATTTAGTTTAATAAAATTTATCTACAATCCTATCTCTTCAGAAGTAAATATAGAAACAAATGGGAGAGTGCAAATGAACTGGATAATTTTTGTGGCTTTTTGAAGCACATGTAGGGAGTTGAATTTCTTATTATTCCAATGTGGCTAATGGTTTAAATCCTCCTCCTCCATGATCACAAATCCGAGTATACTACCATGCATTTTGTGTTGTTTTTAATACTCTAGCAAGTGAGAGAGAGGATGTACACATCTCACTATTCCACTTTAAATTATATTCCTTGATTGACTCTTTTGTGAGTGAAGAGTTATCACATCAGATCCATAAAAAATTAGTTCAATTTTTTCATGACGTTGAAGGATTTATATTATATTGTTAAAGATCTTCAACCTAGAATTGAAGGATAATAATCTCATGGATTTAGGATATAAAATTAAAGCCATCATGCATGACATTGATTCTACTAGTGTGAATATAAGGTTTTCTCTTAATATCTACCACGCATATTCTTATTATCTTAAATCACCTAATGTTCGTGGAAAACTAAAGACCTTTGATATTGACTCCTTGGTGCATAAAATTTGACCACGTGAGAAAGAGTTATAAGAGAAGATAATAATAGAGGATACGGAAAGAAGAATTTTAGAAGAAGTTTCTCATTATCTTGAATCACCCAATGTTCGTGGAAAACTAAAGTCCTGTGATATTGAACCTTTGGTGGATAAAATTCTACCACATGAGAAAGAGTTATAGGAGAAGATAATAATAGAGGACATGGAAAGAAGAATTTTATAGGAAGTGGGGTGTAAATATAATAAAGGAGTTTTTTTTTTTTAAGAATGGTTAGGAGAAAAATATATATAGATGCGAGAATATCAAATAAAGGTAGGAACAAAAAGATGAAAATGTAAAGATATAGAATTTTCGTTATTTTTCATTGGAATATTAGGATGAATTAAGATTGGTTCAAACTTTTATTTGATTATGGGAGAGATGTATGCTTTCATGACATTGATCTTACTTTCCACGATATATTTTAGATAGTCTTTTTTAATGAATTGAATGATGGTATAGAGGGTGCAATATATTTTGCAAATAAATCTAGTCTCAAATAGAAGAATTGGCACAATTACAACCAATTTTTTGTATTTTTATATTTTATTTTACTTGATGTTCTCTATATTCCTTATTTATAGAGAAACTTACTATACTTTGTACACATTCAATAACAAGGACATACAATTCACATGTTTTATGAAAAAATAAACCAAGTAGACATTGTGACTACTTGGTCATCATGACAAGATGAAAGAAGGAAAATTTGTTGAAGTTGAAAGGGACATCAACATGGGATATAATATTGCATAGCTCTCTTACAATGACGAAGTTACATTTTCATATGGTATCTTGTGTCATGCTAGATTTGGACACATCAACTATGATAGTATTTATATGATGAGGAAAAATGGCATTATAGTTTTTATAACAATCCAAGGAATCTAAACCAATTTAATGCATCTATCCTTGGTAATCATAGCAAGGCTAATGTGGAATTAACTCCGAACTCTCAAGATAATCAAGATACCCACCACAAAAATATTAAAACAATCCAGAAACATTCTCATAATTCCTTTCCAAGAGCATGTAGAAAACAAGAGTTGACGCACAATCCATGACTAATTCATATGCTTTTGGTAATAAATATATGATTACTTTTATTAATTGTTACACCAAGGTGTGTTAAATTTATTTGTTGAAATAAAAATATGGTGCATTCGAAACATTTAAAACTTTTCATGCATGGAATGAAAATGAAGCATAATCTTGTGTTCGAACTCTTCACAATAATAATGGAGGGAAATATAATTTTAATGAGTTTGAAATATATCTTCACCAACATGGTATCAAGCACTAAACTAATATTCCATAGAATCCTTAGACTATAGAAAATGTCTGTAATTGGCTTTCTCTTTAGCTTCCACTTTTCTTCCACTAATTATTTTTGCGTATTTTCTCCACCTTTTTGAAACATTTAGTGCTATTTATCAGGATTGCATTGGTTTTGGCATATTTCATGCCAATCACAAATAGTCGATGCTGAAGTTGATGCTATTTAGTGTCGATTTCACCCACTTTAGCCTCTTCTTTAGCTCCTAATGTAGCTTCTTATGCAACATCCTATTTTACTCTTACATATGGCATTGTTTTCAGTGTCCATTTTAACATCCTTTTTAGCTTCATTTGTAGCTTATTTTTTATCTTCCTTTATAACATCATATTTGAGTCTTTTTTATGTCATTTGATATGAATTTTTCTATCACACATGCCGAGAAAAAAATTTGTAATTAAGTTGGGGGGAGGAGTGTACAGTATGTATTGTACAATACACTATGACTATATCCAAATTTGGTAATTACCATATAGAAGAAACACAATACACTTATCTTAAATCATTAATTACCCATTGTTGTCATTACTCCTACTATCATTTCTAAAAATCAATGTGACTAGTTGTAAAATATTCCTGGTAGTTTTCATTTATTCTTGAAAGCCTCAATTCATTGAAAGGTTTATTTTAATTATTCCCCAACCATTTCCAAACTTAATTCGATCGATATTCTCCACCCAAGTGTTTGTATTTTCCAAGTGCTTCCCTGTGATAGTCTCTGAGCAATTATGAGAGATAAAATTTTCTCAAACAACCATGGGAGGAGTGCCAGTCCTTCACGATTAGATTCCATTGATGCACTACTACATCATTACAATGCCCTAGAAATATTTAGGAATGCATGGTGGTTCCTCTACTTTGAGAATTTGAAGGGTTTCAGTGAACATATCTATGGAATTCAGACAGGCTCTGTGGAAGAAACATTCAAAGGTTAGAGGATTTAGAATTATTGTTACAAAGGACCTAATTTCTGGGTTGATAGGTTTGTTTCAGATAGGGGCTCCCTTGCTTTTTAGGAAAACAATAGTTCCAATAGCTAGGGCAGCATTTTTATAACGAGGAGAGGAAGTAAGAATCAAGGGGAGAGTTATTGATAGAACATCTCATCCTCACTCTTGGGCGATGTGGATTTATTTATTGAGAAGTTCATTACTTGTGAGGGATGTTTTTGGATAATATTTAATTATAATTCGGTTATCAACACATCTTCGTAATGGAGAAATGATAAATTTTCCCTATTCTTTGCTAAAATATTTACAACATATTGAAGAGGCAGTACATATGGAAAAACATCCAAAGAGATACTTAAACAACTATGAACTCATCAAGTTAATCATAATTCATTCACTGTAATAGGAGGGAAGCATATGGACTAGTTTATTATCAAATTCACATGCACCAACCACTCAAACAAAGGCAAGTGAAAGTGAAGAATATGAGGTAAGTGTTGAAACAACACTAGAATATAGAGCAATTACACCTCACATACAAAGTAGAGCACCTACACTTCCTAGATAAAGAGGAGTGATTACACCTCCGACAACCCATCACAAAAACAATAAGAGATGGATTTCCATAAGAACATCCATCCACTAAATGAAAAAGAGCATCCACCAAAGAACATGTGTCTGCATCCAATGGAAAATCTAAGTATAGTTGTCATGCATTCCCTAGTGAGGAAGAAGGGCCTAAGGTAGAGACTGCTGAAACGGGGGCACCTAGAACAACGCCAACTGATGCAGGGGTTACTAAAATATAAATTCTCACGGAATCTAAGGAATTATTTGAAAATTATATTCCTCTACAAACTTTGGTGAAAAATAAGAAATAGAAGAAGTTAGAAAGTAGAGAATAGGAGGTAAGTTTCTACCCCTTTTTTTAAGGACAATGGGTAAGTGGAACTTGTTATGGGCTCTTCCTAACCCATAATTGTAGCTTCAACACTGGTTCCATTGCAACACTTCTGTTGTGCCATCTAACCCAATACTTTTTTTTATATTTTAGACTTTTATTCTACTATAACAATAAAGTAAAAACTAGTTTCCATGCAATGCTACAACTTTTCCTTTCAAAGTTGTCTACACTAGCACAAAATAAAATAAATGCATACATGCATTATTTAATCTCATTATAGTTAATAGAAAAGTTAATTTTTTTTTTCTCCTCTACAATTTTTTCAATTTAAATTATCTTACGAAGACTCCGCTCCGAGAACCTGTTGCAATCTCTTTCCTACCAAATTAGGGTTAGGTTTTCTTTTTCTTATAAATAAACACTCTTATTTATCTTTGGAAATTATTTATTTCACATCTAATCTCATGTTCTAATTGAGAAAATCTATCAATAAACATTCTTAGCAATAAAAGATTTAACAAAACACCTATCTATTCACTCTCTCAGGTAATGTAAGAAGGACTATTATGGTCCATTGAACTGTAAGTCAACCTCCTCGCTACTACCACATGCTCTTCTATCACTGAGAGGGAATAGATTTTAGGAATTTCCTTGTAGAGGGTCTTTCTTATTTTCTCCCTTAGAACCCTTTAGCAATATCCTGCTCATTCATTTGGCTTCAAACAAGGATTTATCTCCCATAGGTTCCAAATAGAAAATATTGTATTTCTCTTCCATAAGATTATAATTGGAAATCATTGCCTTTCCCTCCTATAGGATTCTAAGTATAAGAAAAAGCTATGGAATTTCTTTCCAACCATCCTCTTCTATTTTTTTTCTCTCTTTTTTTTTGTTTCTACCCCATCTTGGGGTATAACTGCTTTCCAACTATTTCCTATTTATTAAGTCTTATCCTAATAGTCCTCAACATGTTTCCATAAATATTTATCCACATAATTGTTATCACACAATTTATTTAAACACAAAAAAATATGTATATCATCAATTCTTTCCGAATTATATGTTTCTCTTTCTTTATTTATTTTTATCACCGAAAAAATAACTCCATAAATTTCTAAGTTAAATTAGAAAATGAGGTCTCAATTTAATTGATTGTTACATTACATCTAATAAAAAATGAAAAAGAAAGTGGATCTATACTAGCATGTCTACATAAAGTGTTTGGTGAATCCCACTTCAAAGTCGATGACAATGATGATGGTGTGTTATTGGAAGCAATGAAAGAGCACGTAGATGCTCGTGAATCCCACTATATTCAATCGAAAAAGGACGATCATTTAGTGAATCGAGCAATTGAGGTTGTTGATGACAATAAAACTTCCATTAGAGAAACTAGTGTTATGGTGAATCCAACAATTCAAATTGTATATGTTAACTTTGATGAAGAACAGTAAGCTAGTGATGAGTGGTTGCACGTGATCCAACATAAAGCTCTTATTGATATGATGTTATTTTACAATAAACTCCCACTTGTGTCTAGAATCCAAGTGGAATACAACATCTTTGTAGCATTAGACATTAGTAAAGAAGTGGAAGTGATAAAAGCAGAGAAGGAAGCGCAAGAGGAGAATTTTTTCATTGCGAAGCATAAAGAACAGAATCGATATGGTTCTGCAAATGTTTTTAAGGTTAACATTAATATGGAATTTGCAGATGTTAGCTACAACTAGGAAGAATCAATCAAGTTTGAGGAAGAATTAAAGTTCCTTGAAGCATGGCTGCAACACCATATTGTGATGTAGTCTACAGAGAAGTTGGAGCAATGAATGTTCAAGACAACATGGACATTGTAGAAAATGAAAATGTGTTATCGGGAAATCTAGTGTCCACTCGGAGCTACTAGTCCCACTAAGACTTGTAGCTATCTTAGAAACAAACAAACTAAAACTACTTTCATTTTCCTTTATGAGAAGTAGATAAGAGGGGAACGAAGGACACCAACCTCAGTCTTGTGCTTGGTTCCTTGCTCGGTTCCTCACCCTTCTGACAGATCCTTGCCACTTCTCCTTCGTCTAACCAGCTTCAAAGAGCACCTGTGGAATCAAAGCAGCATAATACTATCGAAGAATAGAGATCTACAATCATAAACAACATAGGACCAGATATATATTGACCACACGAAAGCATATATCATCAAACATACAAGAATGTGGAGGAAAACTTGAATAGCTTTATTAATATCAAGAATAGCAAAGAGGATTACAACCAATTGTTCTGACCCAGTGCCATCCTCCAGCATGAAAGCCCTTCTTTCACCTCATAAAAAGCTTAGATCACCCAACACTATGATGTTCCACCAAGAAACCAACAACACTCCCTTACAAGATACAAAATTCCAGTCTCTGGATCTCTGGGATGAGGGATTCATATATAGATGATTGCAGGGGAGTAAGTGAGCTTCTGGGATTTTGATTAGTGTCCTCTCTCTGATAGTTCTTGGTTCCACTTGGAGAATGATGATCTCTTGCTCATCCATGGGCGAATTCAGAGAGATAAGTGTCATGGGGAAGTTTTTGGAAGATTCCAAGATCATCCACTTAGCAAACTGCCTCCGCCATTTGTCTACTCTCATCCATCGCACCCTGTAGAAGGAATTTTCAGTATGCATCGCACCCCCCGTGTGTAGTAGGTGCGATGCATCTCACGCTCAGCACTGAGCAATCAGTATGGTCCAATTTTGACCATTTCTGAGTAGTTTTTCATGGAGAACTTCTGGGAGATGATGTAATCATCTGACCTTGTTCCTTTAGGGTATGAAACAACACTTTTAGGGACTTATGAGCCCTTGGTTTATGGACATGTATGATTAGGGTTACAATGCCCAAAAATTTCTATAACAGTTGCCCCCTAAAGCATGAGTTCATTAATCTTTTGATGTCGGGTGAAATTCTTTATCATGAGGATCCAAAGTTTTTCCGAGCTGGAAGGTGACCTGTAATAAGATACAATGCAATACATTATCTTCATAACATTTTTCATGATCTAGCTGAGGCGGGCATTCCCATGCTCAACTTTATAAATTCACTTTCATGTACATAAGACAGACAACCGTCTGTGCGGCAGACTGATGATTCTGATAGGGTCATCATCCTTTGATTCGAATGATCATCTGTACAGCAACAATGTACATTTAATGTCCTTGTTTTCCTGAATATATCGCAACCTGGATGGATGAAACTAGATCCGGAGTCTTCATACTCGTCCAATCTTCACTCGTAGTACAAGTCGATCCATGTGAAAGATGTACTGGAGTTGAACATGGAAAGACATCCCCTGATTACCATCCAATGATGTAAGCTGTTAATAGGCGTGAGAGGAATCACCAATAATGATGATGACCCTCAAGGTACTACAGTACAATTCGTGTGGTGTGAAAAAAGGGACTTGGCGTCGAACACCACGCAAAATCTTTCGGTCGAAGGCCATTGATGTAAACCCGTCGACGGAAGTGAGAAACTTTCCATTGATGCATGCAAGCTTCAAAGTACTAAAAGGGTTGTTCTTAAGTCAACTTCTTGGATAATGAGCTGATGTCGACAAGAAGCGACCCGTCGTAGGAGGGCCTTAATGAATCCCACATCTACGACACAGAACAGAGTAAATGATTTCAGATATGAGAACGATCTGATGATAGAGGGTTCAAGGTGGTGGTCATGAAAGAATGGAGCGTGAATGTATTGCAGTGGATGAGACACAGGTGAATTCTCTGAGCGACTTCTCTTGAACATACCGACGACACTGACATGGATTGGTAGCATTAACCCCAAAAATGGATGGTGCGATGGACCAATGGTGATATGACCGGTGAACGGAATAACCCAACCTAACTCGGATGTGGAGTGAAAGTGTCATGTTCAAGAGCGACTTGCTACCAATAAAGTTTCTACGAGTTTTCTTCCCAATTTTTCCCCAGTCATTGCTAACTAGTACCTCTTTATTTTTATCAAGCTTGAGGAGGATAACATATGCTTGTTCTATAATTTTCCCTTCGGGCAAACCCATCGCAATGTTTTAACGAGCCTAGCGACAGTGAAACTCGTTCTTATCTATATGGAAAAGTTTGTCGCTATTTGGTTTTAACGAGTTTAACGACAAATATAACTCAGTCCTTTGCAATTTTAGAGAGTCTGAAAGGGATGTAAAGGGAAGTTCAATAATCTTTTTTCGTCATATAATCCCTTAAGTTTGAAAAAGTATAAAATAATACGAAAGGGATGAATTTTCAGTAATTTTAACGAGCCGAGCAAAACAAGTGCTCGATCTTTTTGTGTAATAATCCCTCAGGTCTAAAAAGATTAAAATCTAGAGGAGGGATAGCACTCCCGGTATCTTTAACGAGCTAGAGAGGCCAATCTGCTCGACAATCTTTTCATATTTTACGAGTCAAAAGAAAAGAGCTTAAAGGAGACTCATTTTTTGAGGAATGAGTGATAATTTCAGGTGGCAACTGATTCCAGGTAAGGTTTGGAATTTTCCAATCACAGCAGTTTCACAACGATGGCTAACAGGATCACTCTTCGCAGCTGTTCCTCAGAAAGGGGTAAGCAATCAAATGGAGGTGAATGATTGGCTAAAACAGAGTGGAGGTGATGATGAGAACACGACCAAGGCTCAAAAGCTGATGATAATTCATTCGCAATGGTTATTTACCAGAAATTGGTTCATTTTTAATGAGCTTAAACTCTGGGGGAAACATTTTCTCATTGCTTAGGTTTAATTTTTAATGAGCTTGAACTTCACATAAAAATTGCTCGTGGCGGGTTTATTTTCTAATGAGCTTGAACCCTGCGGTGACATTGCTCATGATAAGTTTGCATGCCCCCATCATAATAACGCAAATTGAGGTGCATGCCCCCCAAGCTTCATTGCATTCATTGTGGTGGTTGGAATGAAGGTTTACCTTCGAGATATTTGAAATACTCGACTTGGATTTTACGAGATCATAATCAAAGAATCGATTTGGAAAGGGAGTTGTTTCATTTTTTAATGAGGTTGATACAAGATAGGAACTGTCCTTAGAATTCACCGTGTTTACAGTATTTGATAGAAAATCAAAAACAGAAGGATGATTAAGGTCGCTGGAATAATATTCGTGGTAATTTGGAAGATGGGAACGATGGTGGTGATCTTCCCATGGTGCCTCTCCTGTCATCATTGACTGAATGATTCTTTTGTCTGTAGAGTGTACATGCAACCAAGGATCTGAAGAGGTGCCATATTCCTTAGACCTATTTATCCAAACACTCGATGAGTGTTGACTTGAGTTTTCCCCCCAGGGAAAGAAAATTTTTTTCTACAATATTTCTATTAGGGCAATGATCCATGCTGACAAAATGTTCAGGAATCTTCTGAATCTAGAAGATATCATATTGCAGGTTCCCACCATGGCCACTTCTGCCAGATTGTTTAGAGGCGGTAGGAAAAAATTCCCCATCAATGTAGGGTCTTTTAGTAGGCCTACTCCGATATTTTGAAGCGAATGAGGGCTTCCATGGATCATCGAAATGCTTCCAATAACTTGTGAACTGTTGGGGAGAAATGTTTGCTGGTCAACGATTATAATTCCTCCTTGAAAGGGAAATGCAATCTTCCTAAAGTAGGTCGACACAACGGATGCCATAGCATATATCCAAGGCCTTCCCAGTAGGATGTTGTAATCGAGGTTTCCGTCAATTACTTCAACATCTATTTCTACTGTTTTTCCCCCCAGTTCGACTTGCAAGTTACTTAAAATCCCGTATGGGGTGTATGTTCATCAATAAAATTCTTTTAATGTTGTCGAAGATTGCGACAAGGGTGGAGATCCTAAAGTTTTCCAGCGACTCATCGACATAATACATGTAGATGCCCCCTCATTAATAATTGTTCGATGAATAGTTCTATTGAGGGCTTTCACTTGAATGAGGAAAGCTAGTTGAGCTGGTAAATGAGGGTCATATCCTTTGTGATTAAAGGACACAAGATTGGAATCCATTGGGTCAATCCCACCTATTGCTGATAATAAAGCCTGCTTTTGGGAGGGCAATTTTGGAGTACCTCAAGTGTCGACATAGCGGATGTTGATTGGGCCAGATCCTCCACTATATTATAATACTGTGCTTCTCTGGCATGAGGATTAAATGTCGATTTGTGTACTACTCCCTTTGGTGGCTTTATCGTTAGTTTAGGAATGATGGGTGGAACAACCTCGGTTGAAGTTGTTGTCGAACTACTGGGTTGATCATTGCCCTTGTTGTCCGACAGCTATGGATTACCGTAATATTTATTCCTTGTTGATATCAAAGCATCGTTTTGCTGCTTTGAAACCAACAGCATTAGCACTTGGGACGGGGAAGCATTGTCGCTAGCAACTAGATTTGTTCCTAGATTTGGAAATGGATCAGTCAATACTGCCGAGGTTTTTGAATTCTTGAAGAATTTTCTAAGCTCAGCCTTATACGAACACTCTCTTGTCCAATGATCCTCATCACATATAAGGCATGGACGATTTCGTTTCCTATCTCCAGAAGGGTTTGTAGAAGGTTTTTCAGGGGATGACTCCTCTTGTTTCTTCTTCTTCCCTTTCTTTTTCTTCTTGCCTCCTAGTTGCTTGGTTTCTCTGCCTTTGTCATTCGATACGACATTTACTTCCAGGGCGAGAAGTTCTTCATTTGCATTTTGACCTGAAACCGTACGGGCCTTCTTCGACTTAGCCTTTACGATTTTCGTGTTGGTCGTTCCTATCATGCCATTCCCGGCATGAGAGCCTTTTTTTGATTTAGGAGAGGGAGGAACGGAAAATTTCGGTCTAGGAGAATCAGGGATTTTATCGTAGAGCGTGCCAAACTGAGTATAGATCAAGTCTAAATATTACGCATGAGCAATTACTTGCTCTTTAGTGACGACTCCTCCCTTTGCCACATCTTCTGTAATAGAAGGTAACAACGACTTAATAAACCATTTAGCCAACAACTGATTAGGAACATATGTTTTTACCATTCTACGATGACGTCGCCACTCATGAATATCATTGGATATGTGAGTGGTCGTCGTTTGCTTGAAATTGGTAAGAAGGTCTGTTCCCATTTCCTACCTTATGGGTAACTGAAAATGGGTTAAAAAGGTTGTGGCTAAGGTACTGAAGTTATCAAACGAAGCTCTAGGCAATTTGATATACCATTTTGCTGCCGGACCAGTTAACGTTCGCTGAAAAAGGCGAAGCCTGATCGAATCATTGTTTAGAGTGTTAGATGAACACCATAGATGAAAGGTCATCACATGATTCGACGGATCTTCACCCGGATTTCCATTAAATTTAGGAATATCTGATGGAAGTTTATGAGGAATCGCTGGCCACCAAGGGGCGTAAGCGATTGGATCATTTGTTAGCCGGTTTAGATCTCGTAACTCTAAAGTTTCCACGAAGGGCAACTGTTGATTCAGGTTCGGCAAAGCATACCTAGGATAAGATGGGATTGCCTGAGTAGTGGGTCTTTGCATACTAGCATAGTTCATTTGATGCTGATAACTTTGGGAAGGTTGATGGGCATAACCATTATGAAATGGTTGATGTTGTCCATTTTGAATATACGACTGCCCATTACTTGCAAAGACTCTTTGCCCAAATCCTTGGTAAACTTGTTGGAATTGTGGTTGTTGATATTGCACCAGCCATGGTTATGAGACCATGTGTTGTTGTCCAATACTGGCTGTTTGACCGAGATGAGGGGTAATGGTACCCGTTTGAGCCTGGGTCACTCCAGTTAAGGAGCAACTAACTGATGATTATGGTGGCATCGCAGGGACAAGGGGCTGTTGGATCGCAACCTGAGAGACTTGAGGTTGGCATACAACAGGTAACGCTTGTACTTGTGACACCGTCACAATAGCCGGTGTAGTGGGGATATTTGACATAGGCATACTTTGTTGCACTGAGTATACAACTCTTGGTTGTTGAGGCAGTATTGGTATCCAACCACTGGATGTAATTCCAACATAACCTAAATTATGTTGCGAACCCTCGTATGTTTGACCTCCCGGAGGAGATAATGAAAGGGCATATTGTGCCCCATATGGCGGTAATCCAGTGCTTAAGGGAATTATTTGCCTTTGAGGACCGAACTACCCAAATTGACATTGCGAAGGATCAATTTGCTGAGACTCAACATAAGAGATTCCAGATATTATTTCGGATGAACAAACGAGAACAGACCATACCGTCGAAACAGCCCCTAGATGGATTCCATCCAGTGATTGAGAGCTAGTTGCGACAAATGGTACGCCGGCGAACATTGTTGGAGTGGCAGCAGGAAGTTCTACCGTTGCTGTGTCAGATGACACAGTCCTAGATGTTGACGGTTGTTCAGACATATCTAGTCTATCCAAAAGATTTCTTAGCGATTCTACAGGAACTTCCCATAACGGTAGACTAATTTCTGATGAAGAAGGATATAGAGTGATCCCAACTCCAAAATTCAATGGAGTAATAGATGGGGGATCCTCCTCAATCTCTTCTATAGAAATCAATCCAGGTGGAAGAGGTAGACCATCAGGTCCGTAAAATATTTCTGGTGCCGAAGAAGGTATCGATTCTGTAGCGACTGATGTTTATGGAACAACACCTTCCGAATCAGCTATAGATTGAGCCAGTTCGGGTATACTAGGATCAGTTCTACTGACCTCTAGTGGCTGTGGAACTTCTTCTGTAAAGGCAGGGGTACCAAAAATGTTTGGAGTAACCAAAGTCTCCGAGGGTGTCAGAACACTTGTTCCAACCCAACCAGGGAACTTTGAGCTGGTTAAACGAGTTTGCTTTGTCCGGAATAGTTTTGATTCTAGAGACAAAGGCGGTTGACTCGTAAGTCTTTACGAACGACGGAGTTCTAATTGACTTTCCTCCACGATTGCGAATTACTTGATCAACTAAAAATGAAGGGGAAAAATGTTTCCGAATAAATGAATTTTAGATGCTTTGGCACAACTTGTTTTTTCAATTTTTAAGAGTCGAGAAAAAACAAAAGATGACTCTAGTTGCCTTCGATTTTTAATGAGCCTAAAGTGACAAGTGCTCAGATGGACCTTTTCCTTTAAGGAGTCTGAAAAGGAACGAAAGAGACTACTACGGAAATCTAGACAGAGGGATTACCAAACCAATCGCAAAATTGCATAATACTTTTTACAGTACGGCAGTCAATCTTCCCGAATGTTGTGTTCAATGCATTGCGATCGATAGGGCGACATACACAGCTTCCTATGGATAAAGGATATGGCGTATTGTGGTCTCCCAATATATACTCGATGGTACGTGGGAGCATAAGTCCGTACTGGAACTTGTCGTCTCAAAGAGGAGGAATCACCCAACCAACAGTGAAAGCAATAGTTACCAGGCTTCACGACACCGGAATACGTCTCTAGCCTAGAATTCTAGATTTTGTGCGTTAGGTTCCAAAGCGTTTTTATGTTCATTGAATTTATTTTACAGTTGATATTTCTTAAGAAATTTGCCTTTCAAGTTCACCACGTGATGTGGATATAATTCCTAAAATGCAATCTAAGATGATAAACAATCGTTTAATCTTCTTTTTGCAATGAAAATCCTAGCTACTAAAGAAAGAGAGACGATATTCTTTCAACATAGAGCAGAGAGCACACACTAGATGCACTGTCCTAAATCAAATCAACAAGCAGTCTAAATGCAAATGCACATGCATGTATTTGTTTTTAGCTTTCTTAATGTGTGAATGACAAGAAGAATGCTAAGTACAAATCTGAATTATCTTTTAAAAGCAACAGTACTAACAAATTTGTTTTCAAAAACGAAAGGAAGATAATGACGACCCTTTGCTATTTTGAACTGAAAACTACTTCCGACACTTGAAAAACTACTAATTCAAATCAAATACAAGAGTAACTATATAATTTACCATCAAGAACAATAGAATTCTTTTCTTTGACTGAAAACAACACTTGCAACACTTTCAAATCAAAAGACGACAGTTTGATTATGTTACTTCTTTGTAAAAGAGAACTGAAAATGGCACACAATACATAAAAACATTCACAGTTCTTTGCACAATGGAGGCAGAATGATGGAAAGGAAGGGAGTTTCGACAGTGGTATACTGATCACAGACAACAAAACTCTTGAATAAAGCTGAAGAGAGTGAACACAAAAACCAAAATCTGAGATCAGAAGAGGTCTTGTCTGATCAGCGCACCTGTAACACAAGGAAAGTGTGATGCAACACACGAACTGCACACGGGAGGTGCGATGCATCCAGATTACCAAGAGGAGAAGGTGCGATGGTCCAGGGATGAGACTTCCACTGGGTTTTGGGTCACAGTTTGCAGCTCAGTTCAGGGATTTAGGCCTAGCAAGTGATGTACAGTAAATAGAAATCATAGGGGCTGATCTAATGAGGTTACTAGAGCCACCACTAGGGCAATTAGAAGGTTTGAAAATCACTTCTTCAGTTTATAAACAAAACCCGGAGATAGACTGAAGCAGCATTGATCTACTTTGCACTTGCATAACAAATGCAATTCGTAGGCTAGCTGGCTTGACTTCAGGCTTCATCTGTAAGTTTATAAAACAAACAAACATAGACAAACAAACAATCTATTCTCTCCCCAGCGGAGTCGCCATTTTGTTATTGGGAAATCTAGTGTCCACTCGGAGTTGCTAGTCCCACTGAGACTGGTAGCTATCTTAGAAACAAAAAAACTAAAACTACTTTCGTTTTCCTTTATGAGAAGTAGATAAGAGGGGAATGAAGGACACCAACCTCAGTCTTGCGCTTGGTTCCTTGCTCGGTTCCTCTCCCTTCTGACAGATCCTTGCCGCTTCTCCTTCGTCTACCTAGATTCAAAGAGCACCCGTGGAATCAAAGCAGCATAATACTATCGGAGAACAGAGATCTACAATCATAAACAATATAGGACCAGATATATATTGACCACACAAAAGCATATATCATCAAACATACAAGAATGTGGAGGAAAACTTGAATAGCTTTATTAATATCAAGAATAGAAAAGAGGATTACAACCAATTTTTCTGACCCAGCGCCATCCTCCAGCATGAAAGCCCTTATTTCACCTCATGAAAATCCTATATCACCCAACACTATGATGTTCCACTAAGAAACCAACAGCACTTCCTTACAAGATACAAAATTCCAGTCTCTGGATCTCTGGGATGAGGGATCTATATATAGATGATTGCAGTGGGGTGATTCAACTTCTAGGATTTTGATTAGTGTCCTCTCTCTGATAGTTCTTGATTCCACTTGGAGATTGATGATCTCTTGCTCATCCCAGGGCGAGTTCAGAGAGACAAGTGTCCTGGGGAAGTTTCTGGAAGATTCCAAGATCATCCACTTAGAAAACTGCGTCCGCCATTTGTCTACTGTCGTCCATCACACCCTATAGAAGGAATTTTCAGTATGCATTGCACCCCCCGTGTGTAGTAGGTGCGATGCATCTCACCCTCAACACTGAGAAATCATTATGGTCCAGTATTGACCATTTCTGAGTAGTTTTTCACGGAGAACTTCTGGGAGATTATGTAATCAGTTGACCTTGTTCCTTTAGGGTATGAAACAACACTTTTAGGGACTTAGAAGCCCTTGGTTTATGGATATGTATGATTAGGGTTGCAATGCCCAAAAATGTATATAAAAAATGTTAATGAAATGTTTAGGTATTGGAGTCCTAAAGAGATAAAATTATATTCTCATCTTATGTTGCAGCGAATTGATAATCAAAAAACTGATGATGAAAACCAAACCATAAAAGCTGGCATGTGGTAGCAGTCCACATACAAGTAGATTTTTCAGAAGTAGAAGACATGCATGGACAAATTGAAGAGTTTCAACAACAAATGAATCGATTGAAATTTGAAGCCTATGGAAAAAAGATAGAGCTGAAGCAATTCAAATGATAAAAAATCTGGAAGAAAAAAAAAAGAAAAAAATATTCTTGAGTAGTGGTAAGCCTAGCTCAGACTCACACCAATAGACATCTTAGCTTAAATTTTTATTGTTGTAATTAAGGGGGATTTTGGAGAAAATAATTCAAAAAATTAGTGAGTTGTCTACTAAGTGTCATAGAAAAATTTAGTTTAGTCTAATTCCAATGAGGTATAACTTTATAATTAATTTATTAATTACTGATGTCTCTTATGTGTCTCCTATGTAATCCATTTCTATTACATCTATTTAGTTGTTTGAGAAAAATAAAAAAAATACTTCACTTCACACTTTCAAATGTTTCAAATCTTTAATAGATTACATGCTTTAAATAAAATCACGACAATTATAAAATACAAAATCGATGTTATTTTCTATTTGCTTATTTACCCATATGATCCACATCTTTATTAATATATTAAATATACGCTAAAACAACGCTGAGAGTAACTCTCGACAACCTTTCTAATATCTATGTAATAACAATATATAATAACAAGGTAGGTAGCTAAGTAGCAAGTCCCTACCAATGAATCGTGGGCTTAGATTGATAAATGACTATTAGACCTTCCTCTAAGTCTTCTTTGATTAATATATCTCAGTTTAGTGTTTAGTGTTTGAGTCACTTCGGTACAAGCGAAGTGAAAATTAATATTACCTGGTACAAGCAATATTTGTTTTCATATTGTGTTTCTTCGGAATTCTCGATAGATTTTTAATTGTTGCATGGGTTTCTTTATTATTACTCAAAATTCTTGTACATGTACAATCGATCATTGTTTTTTAATTACCACTCACACAGGTGACCCAAACATCATTTTAAATTGATCTTTTACCAATCCGCCTGTAGAAAGAGGGTGATGATTAGGGGTTGACCATATGACTGGCTAGTGGAAGGTTGCAAGTTTGGTTTAATTTGAATTTAATACTAGTTAAAATTTAAAATTAAAAAAAAAAATTATCAGAAATAAATAGAACCAAAGCCTATAGCCAATAATGGATTACTATGTGTCTTTCGTCTTCACTTGAAAATACTCATCGTCAAGGACATAAATAGTTAATCCATCTCATCCTACAGCCGCATCTATGAAAACCTATATATTTTGTGGAGTAAACATGTTAGACTAATCAAAGCACAACTCAAATAATAGAAACATACACAGCACATACAAAAAACTAATAAAACCATAACACTGAGATTTAACGTGGTTCACCCAACCAATCTGGGCTATGTCCACCAAAACAGAGGCATTGGCAATCTTATTATTCAAAGGAGATTACAACAAATCTAATAATTCACACATGCTCTCAGCTCTCCCCTATTTCCTCTATTTTCTCTACACACTCTTACAATCCTCTACGGGATTACATTTCTATATAGCTGGAGCATAAAATTGAATCATAAATTCCCTCACAACAAATATAGGATGCATTAACTCCTCCTCAAAAAATACTGGAGCTAATATAGCAACTAATCCAATTGTTTTCACATACATGATATTTTTCCCAGATTAAATAAAACAGAAAATCTCAACAATCTCCACCTTGACAACAATTAGCCTGATGCCTTGTTCATTTATTATTTTTATCTTTTTCTACAAGCCAAGAGAAGCCAAAAACCAATGCAACTTCTCTAACAAAACTGGTTTCGTGAACATGTCTGCACAGTTTTCCTTCGTATGCACCTTTTCAAGAGAAACACCCCTTTCAGTGATAACCTGTCTTACAAAATGGTACTTGATTGGTATATGCTTTGATTTACTATGATAGGCTAGATTCTTAGCCAAGTGAATTGCACTTTGACTATCACAAAATAACTTGATGTTGTCCTGTAACCTCCCAAACTCACCAATCAAACCTTTCAACCAAACCACTTCTTTGCAAGCATGTGAAGCAACTGTGTATTTTGCTTCAGTAGTGGATAAAGCAACAATATTCTGTAGCTTTGACATCCAACTAATAGCTTCAATTGCAAGAGTAAAGACATACCCTAATGTTGACCTTCTCTTATCCAAATCACCTGCAAAATCGGAATCAACATAACCGCAAACAAATTCACTACTTTTATTATAAGTGATACAATAACCACTTGTGCCTCTCAAATACCGAAGCACCCATTTCACTGCTAACCAGTGTTCTTTACCTGGATTTGCCATATACCTGCTGACAACCTTAATTGCATGTGAAATATCTGGTCGAGTACAAACCATCGCATACATCAAACATCCTACTACATTGGCATATGGAATTTGAGACATATATTCCTTTTCTTCATCTGTATTAGGACATAAACTAGAAGAAATCTTAAAATGGGAAGCTAAAGGGACCGACACATGCTTCACATTGTTCATACCAAACCTCAAGATTATTTTCTCAATATACTTCTGTTGTGATAGCCACAGCTTACCATTGCTCCTGTCTCTGAAAATATCCATGCCCAAAATCTGTCTTGCTGCTCCCAGATCTTTCATATCAAACGTCCTTGCCATCTGAGCCTTTAACTTGTTGATCTCCACTATGTTTTTGCTTGCTAAAAGCATATCGTCAACATATAACACTAAGATAATGAACATGCCATCATTTAAATGCTTAAAATAAACACAATGATCATATTCATTTCTTATATATTTCTGACTCAACATGAAAGAATCAAATTTCTTGTACCATTGCCGAGGCAACTGCTTCAGGCCATACAATGATTTCTTGAGCCTGCAGACAAATTTCTTATTGCGATGCTGAACAAACCCTTCTGGTTGTTCCATATAAATTTCCTCATCTAAGTCTCCATGTAAAAACGCAGTCTTAACATCTAGTTGCTGCAATTCTAAATCAAGCAAAGCGACTAATGCTAACACAATTCTAATTGAAACTATTTTAACAACTGGTGAAAAAATCTCATGAAAGTCAATGCCTGCTTTCTGAGAAAAACCTTTTGCGACCAGCCTCGCTTTGTACCTGTCCTCAGTATCATTCACACCCCGTTTCAACTTGAAAACCCATTTACATCCCACAGTTTTCCTATCTTTTGGAAGTTCAACCAGATCCCATGTGCCATTCTTGTGTAATGCCATCATCTCGTCCTTCATAGCTTCTTTCCACTTTTCACTTTTTGAACCTTCTACAGCTTCCTGATAACACAGAGGTTCATCGTCATTAGCGGTTAAAGCAACTGAAGTAACATAATCATCATACATTCTAGGAGGACGTTTAATTCTCGTGGACCTCCTTAAATATGTTTCTAGTACTTCCAAAATTGGTTGACTACCATCTGTAGGAACTTCTTCATGATCAGCATCTGAGACCTGTTCATGATCTACATCTGAACCCTGTTCATGATCTGAAACTTGTTCATGACTAGTATTTGAACTATGGTCATCATGACTATCATTAGAAGTGCTTTCAAACTGAATGTGCTGAAAATCAAATACATCATCCTGTTTCAATCTATTATATACATCTAACTGTACAAGAGAGGATTCATTAAACTTTACATCTCTGTTGATGATGATCTTGCGGGTAGTAGGATCCCATAATCTATATCCCTTTGTTCCATCACCATATCCAACAAAGAGATACCTTTTTGACTTTGGATCTAATTTAGTTCGTTGATGTTTAGGCACTAGAGCATATGCATCACAACCAAACACTCTGAGTTTAGAATAATCACAAGGGTGACCTTTCCATACCTCTTGAGGAATCTTGCAACCTATCGCTTGGATGGTGATCGATTTATCACATAACAAGCTGTAGCCACCGCTTTTGTCCACAATTCCTTCGGCAAACCGGCGTTACTCAGCATACTCATTGCTCTTTCTAAAAGATTCCTATTCATGCATTCAGCAACTCCATTTTTCTGAGGAGTATAAACAGTGGTCTTATGTCTCTTGATCCCTACATCCTTGCAATAGTTTTCAAACTCCTTGGAAGTAAACTCACCACCATTGTCAGTTCTTAAACATTTTATAGTTCTGCCAGTGATGTTTTCTACCAATGCTCTAAACTGTTTGAAAACTGTAAACACATCAGACTTCTCCTTTAACATGTAGACCCACACTTTCCTAGAGAAATCATCAATAAACGATACAAAATATGACGAGCCACCATATGAAGTTGTAGGGGTTGGACCCCAAACATCTAAATGGATATAATCAAGTATTCCTTTACTAGTATGTTTTCCTGTTTTAAACTTTTTCTTACTTTGTTTTCCAAACAGACAATGTTTACAGAAATCTAACTTTCCAGACTTTAGATTAGGAAGTAACTTGCGATCAGCCAAAATTTTTAGCCCTCTTTCGCTCATATGGCCCAACCTTTGATGCCATAAGCGAATGGAACTACTGTCATGTTCAGACACCGTAGACACATGATCTGACCCGGTTCTTCCTTCTAATTGAAATAGATTTCCTACCTTCTTAGCTTTCATTACTAGTAAAATACCTTTGTAAATTTTCAATACTCCACCTTGAATTATAGTTTTATATCCATTTGTGTCAAGTGCTCCTAGTGAAATTAGATTTTTCCTTAAATCTGCTACATGTCTTACATCAGTTAATATTTTGGTTGTCCCACCAAACATTTACAGCTGTATACTCCCTATTCCCACAATATTACATGTGACATCATTACCCATGTACATGACTCCATCATTAATCAATCTATATGTCTTAAACCAGTCTCTATGAATACACATGTGGTTTGATGCACCAGAATCTAATAGCCAATGTTGATCATGATTTGACAAATTAACTGATAACACTTCATCACTCATACCTGAACCACATGCGGAACCTGTATCTGTCGTGTTTGCTTCTTGCTTCGCTGTCGAAGAGTCTTCTTTGGATGCTTTCTGTCTCTTCCAACAGTCCTTCCTCAAATGTCCCGATTTGCCACAAAACCAACACTTTACCTTACTCTTCTTCCCTTTCGATTTTGATCGTGAGTCGATGTGCTTACCAGAGCGTCTTTCTCTCGAACGACCTCTAGCCATCATTGCTTCTGATGTAGAGGTGTCCGCATTTGACCTCTTCCTTGTCTCTTTGGACAACAAAGCTCCAACAATATCATCAAATTCAATGGTTTCTGATGTACTTAGGCTTATAGAAGTAACAAAATGATCCCATGACTCGGGCAACGAGCACAATAAAGTTATAGCTTTATCTTCTGATTCAAATTTTACTTCTATGCTTTCTAATTGCACCAGCAGAGTATTAAAGACATTCAAATGATCAGTAATAGATGTACCTTCTTTCATGTGCAGACTGTATAATTGTTGCTTCATAAGAATCCTGTTGGTCAAGGATTTTGTCATGTACAGCTTCTCCAACTTTGTCCACAAACCAGCAACAATTTTCTCTGACACGAAGTTAAACAAAACATCATCCGCCAAACACAGTCGAATACCGCTCAGAGCTCTTCCATCCAACTCATTCCATTCGTCATTTGTCATGGGGTAAGGTTGTTTGGCTCTTCCCAACAGCGCCTTCGCCACACCTTGTTGCACAAGCAGATCGTGCATCTTCACTTTCCAGATCTCAAATTTATTTTTGCCATTAAACTTCTCGATCTCAAAACGATCACTTTGAGTTTTTGCCATGTTGTATCAAACAAATAATCTCCAATTCCGAATTTAAAAAAATTCCTCTGTCGTACCATGTAATCACAAGTTTAAAAGAAAAAAAAACCAAAATTGCAAGTTTACCAGAGGGAAAATCTGCCGGGCGCTCCTGGACAGTGAAAAAATCGCACCTAAAACACATCCACTACCTAGCGCTCCGCTGACAGCCGATCAACCGTGCCAGAGCAAAATCCATTTAAGTGTCACAAAATTGGCGCGCTTAATCCCATCGATTCCGTGCCAATTTGAATATTGAATCTCTGGCACGAGTATCAGACTCGGATCTGTGCCAGTTGGCGCGTCTATTCAAAAATAAACCGCGCCAACCCGTTCTGCTAGAAATTGGCACGACTGTCTCTGCTAAAACCACGCCACTCACTAAAACTCCACCTTAAGTCGATCTCTCACGCACACCAGCTCCACAACCAGAGACTTGTAGGTTGTGGGCCCTCCACGCTCTGCTGCGCCGCTCTGATACCACTTGTTAGACTAAACAAAGCACAGCTGAAATAATAGAAACATACACAGCACATACAAAAAACTCATAAAACCATAACACCGAGATTTAACTTGGTTCACCCAACCAATCTAGGCTACGTCCACCATAACAGAGGCATCGGCAATCTTATTATTCAAAGGAGATTACAACAAATCTAATAATTCACACATGCTCTCAGCTCTCCCCTATTTCCTCTATTTTCTCTACACACTCTTACAATCCTCTACAGGATTACATTACTATATAGCTGGAGCATAAAACTGAATCATAAATTCCCTCACAACAAATATAGGATGCATTAACTCCTCCTCAAAAAATACTGGAGCTAATATAGCAACTAATCCTATTGTTGTCACATACATGAGATTTTTCTCAAATTAAATAAAACATAAAATCTCAACAAAACCTTAGTATTATTGAATTGGAGTTCATATAGTAGCTTTCCATGTGGACTCTATTAAATTGAATAAAAAATCCACACGAACAAAATTACTCAAATTAAAATTTTGTGTTTACTCACCTGCTTGACGACATAGGCCCAAGAGTAGCCTACCATGTCATTGTTGGTGATATAGGCTATCAACTTGTCATCTTCTTTAGGTGACCATAGACCTTTTCTTAGCTTTCGTTTCAAAGGAGGTAGGGCAAAGTCTCCCTAGACCTCTTCCCCTAGCATTTGCATTAGCCTGTTCCTCATTTTCACCATGGTAATTGCTCTCCATTGAGTGAGTTAACTAAGAGCCTAGCCAAGTGCTCAACATGCAATATATCTAAGCTCAAATGCCCATAGACAAAAAAAAAAAAAACATAAATAGAAGGGACTTGTCGAATTAACTTCCATCGTCCATGATTTACTAGTTACAAAATGATGGTAGAGATGAAGTCATTTTTATCACCTTGGTTGGATTATTTAGCTTATAACTACATAATTCCTACAATCAATCATCATATTTCGCGAGGATGTGGTTTATTCTTGTAAGATGTGTGATTAATACTAGCGTTAAGACCTAGATTGATTAAATTAGATAATCTATGTTCTTCAAATCCTTTCCATTTTATATAGTGATCATGGAATTTCTAGAAAGTAAATGATATTTTCCTACCACATAGACATTGTTGGCCAACTTTATCTTTCCTGGCCGGATGTGGTTGATTCTTGTAAGATGTGTTCTTAATACTAGTGTTGAGAACTAGATTGATTAAATTAGATAATCTATGTTCTTCAAATTCTTTCCATTTTTATATCGCAATCATGGAATTTCTAGAAAGTAAATGATATTTTCCTACACATGGACATTGCTAGCCAACATTATGTTCCTTAATTAATTGATTAATCTATGACATCGATGTAAGTTATTTTTAACTTTTGAAACTTAAATCTCATTAACATTGACATGAAATCAACAATTACATGACACCAAACACAATTATTAACACACATTGAAAGTTTACTTCTTGGAAATTATCAAGTGTTTTCCATGTCATTGACAAGCCAATAACTTTAGGAATAATGTTTTGTATTATTAGTCTAGTTAACACTTCGGATTATCAGTCATGGTATAAATCTTCTTGGTTTAGGTGCATTTTTTTAGGTGGCAGTTCTGTTTGGTAATATTTTATAAAGATTAGTTGAAATCATAAGTTACAAATTGAAACTTAAATGTGATTAACACTGACATGAAATTGACAATTACATGACACTTAAGAATAATGTTTTCTATTATTAGTCTAGTTAACACTTTGCATTATCAGTCATAGTATATATCTTCTTAGTTTAGGTGCATCCTTTTAGGTGGCAGTTCTATTTGATAATATTTTATAAAGATTAGTTGAAATCATAAGCTTCAAATTGAAATAGTTAATGCTTTGCATTATCAATCATAGTCTAAATCTTCTCGGCTTAGGTGCAGTTTTTAGGTGGCGGTTTTGTCATCTGAATTGGATACTAAAACACTCTCTAAGTTTTCATGACTATTTCAAATTATGCCAAAAGATTCAAGTCTTAGAAAAATGAAAGCTATCAGAAGGAATCCTTGTAACAATGGCAATCTGGCTAGAGTGGAGCAACGAGGACCCTTGGTCAAGCGCACAGACCGTTGGCCCATGGTAGCGTGCACTGGCGCAAACTGGTAAAACCGAATGCTAAATCAAGAAACAAGGGTGGTTTCTGATTGCAGGGCATCCCACTCAATGAAGGAAATCCCCGAAGCACCCAGACCCGAAATCGCTATAAAATTCGGAAAAATAATGCATTCGGTTCCGTAGCACGGGATTCCAAAAACCGACAAGATATCGGAAGGCCTCCAGGTGGTAAGCAGTTTTGACTGAGTCTCGCCGGATTCCACACATCGAGTGACATGCGTCCAGCGGATGGGAGAGAAAACCACCCGCACCAGACGAGTAAATATCATGCGACTTTTCTGCCCGATATAAAGGAAAACCATAGGATTTGGGGGGGCCATATCAGCGGCGGAGATGCATCCCTATGACTAACCGTATTTGACAAGTCAAAAAGCAAGATGACAGGGGATTTGAAGCCTGATGTGGATGATGAGTTGGAAAAAAATTCATGATTCGCGGGCGATCTTGAAGCAAACGGAATTAACGACCATCCAAAAATGATTCAAGGAATCTGACACCCAGTTTGTTGGGAAACAGGTGGCCACATCCCTGTAAGGTGTTACCTAGTGATGATGACGTAGAGCAGTGGAGTTTGAGCAGAAAGAGGTAAGGAAACTAGAAGGCTGGGAAGTAGAAATGAACAGTTAAAATAATAGACTGGCTTTAAAACCATGACTTAATAGAAGCAAAAGAGGACAACACAAGAAGGCAAATAGCGAAGAGCAGAAAAAAGAGAGTAGAAGCCGAGCTAAACTGAAGGTAGCATCGAGCCAAACAGAACCAGAGAGAGTCAGAGAGTCTGTGTACTCCATAGAAGGCTTGAAAGGTTCAAGCAAACTCCTCAGCTTAGGCCTGTCACGCTACTCTAACCATCAGAGATCGAATTTCAGTAAGGAGAGTCCATGCACTCCATTCCTACTGACTTTTATTTGTTTAGTGAGACTCGGATTGAGCTCACTATTGTAATAACCCTACTTAAAAGCATAATAAAGAGGCCACCACCAAGAGATGGACCAGGAGACGTAGCTCAGGAGCATTGGGTGAACTCCTTCTTAAACTTGTTGTCTTACATGTTTTCCTGTTATGTTTCTCTCTAACTGCCTCAGTGTCTATGTATTTTGCAACCTTATCGATCCATTGCATAAAGTAACATAGGCACATTCATGCACATGAGTCTGTAATACCTTTAATTCCTTGTCCTGGATAAATTCCAAATCAAATGGTATCAGAGCTCTAGGTTACTAAGGTTAGACAAGCTTGTGCTGGATCTTGTTATTGAAAGCTAACTAGATCAAAGCTTAAATTAGGAGAAGGAGAGTTGGCTGAAACTAACCCAGAAATTGGAAGAGTCTATTCTAAGAGGAAAATGACAAAAGAAAATCCCTTAGAATCAGACCCCCAGTTCATGGATAGTTTTATGACCATGAGATCCATGGTGGAGGAAATGTATAGGGAATTTAAGAAAAATAGAGATGAAGATTCATTAAACTCCAAACAAGAAAAAGGAATACAAGAATCTCTCCTCCATGACCACTCTAAAGGCAAAGGGAAAGAAGAAAAAAATCTCACACCTCCTAATAGCCCTAAAAATAAAAAGAAGACGTAATTGATTAAATTAGATGTTAAATTTGATTTACCAATATATGATGGAGATTTGAATGCAGAGAAGCTGGATAATTGGATCATACAGATTGATGTTTATTGTAGAGTGCAGAGCATTGACTCAGACAAGAGTAAGATTCAGCTGGCTAGTCTATGCCTTGGGGGCATTGCCTTGGTATGGTGGGAAGGCAGGACACAAGATGACATGAAGAAACATGGTAAGATTCTTTCTATCTGGAGTGAATTTGTTTCTGTAATTAAAAATCAAGTATATCCACTAGCCTACATGCAGCAAGCCATGATGAGTTGGCAAACTCTTCGACAGCTAAAAGGGAAAAGTGTACAAGGTTACACCCAAGAATTTAGGAAAAGAGCTTTGATTCTAGGAATTTATTTAGACTCACCTGAGACTCTATTGAAGTATATAGGTGGTCTACACAGCTACATGAGGCACACTATCATCATGTTTAATCCCACTACCATAGATGAGGTATCCGTTCAGGCTACACATCTAGAGGCTAGAGGTAAAGAATGGGAACCCAGAAATTGGGGGATCATCCAAACCCACTGCAAGCAAAAATAAGGAGAAAAGAAAACAGAAATGGAAATAGAGGAAGACAAACACTATACAGAAAATCAAGTCTTCATGTAGTCACTGTAAGAAGAATGGGCATGATGATGAGCACTATTGGATTCTGCATCTGGAGCTGAAACCTAAGAAGTTCGAGGGCAAGAAGAAGAAGACTGTTGCAGCTATTCAGAAGGATTTGGGGTCAGACTCGGGAGATGAAGCAACAATCACAGCCACAGGTATAAAAGGTAAAAATTTTGAAGCATCTATTAGTAATTCTACACAGTCTACTGATAATGAAGAAAATGAGAGAAAAAGACATGAGCTTTTCATATTCGAGTTATTTCCAATCATCAAAAGATTGATACTTTGTTTCATAGTGGCTTAGAAGTAAATTCAATTTTTAAAGCAATTGTAAAGGAATTGGGATTACTAACCACACCTCACAAGAAACCATATCCATTAGGTTGGTTATGTGATAAAGCAAAGCTACAAGTGACTGGACAATGTAAACTTAAGTTTTCTTTTGGGTCAGCATTTGTAGATGAGGTTGAGTTAAATATAGTTCATTTAGATATATGTGGAACTATTTTAGGAATTCCTTACTTGTATGATAGAAAAGCTATTTTCTATAGAGCTGAAAATATGTATCTACTCGTTAAAGATGGAATTGAATATATTGTAGGAGCTCATAAGCCTAAGAATAATTATACTCTCATAAACTCGGGGTAGATGAAACGAATTGTAAAATCATGCAAATAATTTTTACTGATGGTTGTAAAGGAAAAGAAACCTGGTAAAACCAATGTATTTGAGGGCTATGGTGCTAGAAAGCAAGCTAATTTAGAAAAAGTTGTTTCAGAATATGATATATTTTTTCAAGAACCTAAAGGTTTGCCATCCAAAAAGGAAATAGCGCATGATATTAATTTGCAGCAAGATGCTCCATTGCCTAACATCAGAATGTATATGTTGTCCACTTTAGAGAATGCAGAAATCAAGAAGCAGTTACATGTTATAGACATTTTTGTGCCTTACAGCATGGAGCATGAAATGTCCATAATCTAAGGGATCCAAAGTCCCTAAACATGTTGTTCCTACCCCTAGAGGAACAAGGCCAACAAACCACAGCACTGAACAAAAGTTATCCACCTGAAAACACTCAAAAATAAGGCAATTCTGGATCATGTCAACTGCTCCACTGAGCATCTGCGCTGAATGTCAACTGCTCCACTGTCTACCTGCGTTGAATGTCAACTACAAAGAAGGCTACCTGCGCTGGGCAAGTTTGGACATGTGGCACAGTCATTCCTCAAGGTGTCAATGCCCAGGAAGCTTCCAAAATGACACTTGGATCAAGGAATTCGATTGGTGATGAGTAAGAGGTTCTAGATCTCCAAGTGGAAGCAAGAACCTCCAAGTGGACTCAAGAACTGAAGAAGAACTGAAGTGAGAGAGGACACTAGTCAGCTTCCCAGCCTCAAGCTGACTCATCCTTTCTCCAAAACTCCTATATATAGATCTCTCTCATGAGGTCTAGGGGGGCTGGAATGTTGTGAATGTAAAGAATTGCTGTTGGTTTGAGTTTAGAACTATTGGATGATTTGCTTTGAAGGAGGTGAAGAGGAGATTTCTTTCTGCTGGGAAGGTGATGCTGGATTGGGCCTCTTATGGTTGTATCACTTCCTGAACCTTACTTCTTCCATTAATAAAGCATTTGAGGTTCTTCTATATGCATGTGTCTCAATGGTGTATTGTTATACTTGTGTATTTGATTTATTCTAATCCTTGAATCAATTATGAATGTATGTTTCTTGTAGTTTCCCTCTCTTGCCATTTTGCAGGATCTTGGTGTAGCTGGGCCAGTGAAAGAGCAAGGAGCTGGGGGCAAGCAGCAAGGAGAGAAGATTGGATCAACCATTAGCGAAAGACATCGGTTAGTGGATCTCTTTCTCCTCTCTTTTACATCTCATAAAGAAGTAATCTCAGATAGCTTTGCTTTGATTGTTGCTAAGGAACTATCACCCTTAGAGTGGGATAGGGTCATTCCGTATTGGATACTTTTCCCAACAACAAATTGGCGACTCCACTGGGGATCGTATCTTGTTGGTTGTTTGTGTTTTTTGCTATTCATTTCCTAAACACAGGGAGTATCGAATCGAACTGCATTTGGATCTTTCAAATGCAAAGTAGAGGGCAGCTACTCTAGCTCAGTTTCTGGGCATGTTTATGATTTGAAGAGCTGATCCACAAGGATTCTGAACAGCTCTTAGTGATAGCTTTTCATCCTCCTTTTCATCCTTTAGTGTGTACTTGATTGATAGCTTTGATTTGGCCAAAAACTGTTGATTTTTGAGCAATCTGTAACCCGGAAACCAAGAGAAACGAGAGTTTCTCTCTTCATTGCAGGCACTGTGAAGGTAGTCTGCATTTCATCACAGGTCCCGAAGGGGCTACCTGTGCTGAATGTCAAACTGACAGTGTTCTACCTGCGCTGAACCTGTGTGGCCTTGTGCAGCTGGGGTTCCCTGCTTTCTGTTGCCCTATTTTCATCCCTGTTTTTGCAGCCTGTTATCAGTCAATGTACCTATCTGAAACCACCTTTCTTTGCCACTATTCCGCCTCGGTTGTATAAAGAAACTGTATTTGTTCTTTGTGTATTTCTTATATCATTTGCAGTTTCCCATAACGAAAGTGAACTAGTCTTGCTGTGGCCTCTTAGATCTAGACCTGTGATAAGTGTCGTTCTGATCTTAAGAGTTAGTTTGTTTGCTGTTCATAGCTGATTGAGCTTTTGCTTTCGTCATATGGTTTGAATTTATGTATTTCTAGTGTTGAAACAAGTAAATCTTAAGGTGTCTTTTGATTTTGGACAAAAACTTGTTTGCTTTCACTTGAAATTGAATTCAAAGTTATACAACAGCTTTCTTTTTGTAATACACCAACATTAAGAAAGAGAAAAGAAATACCTGCATTGTGCATGTGCATTTTGACAGTTTGCATGTTGATTTAGGAAAAAGTGCATTAGTGTGTGCTCTATGATCTGTGTGAAAAGATGATGTCTTTCTTTTCCCTCAGTAGTTAAGATTTTCATAAGTTGAAAGATTGAAAAGCTTGCTTATCATCTTAGACTGCATTTAGGAAGTTGTACCATACATCTCGTGGTGATCCATAAAGGCAAACTGCTAAACAAGATCAACCTAAAATAAATTGAATTTACATAACAACACTTTGAAACATAACGCAAACACATAGAGGTCTAAGCTAGAGACGTGTTCCGGCGTCGTTAAACGTGATATCTTAGCATTGAGTGGTTGGGTGATTCCTCCACGGTGAAGCGATAAGTATCAATACAGACTTGTGCTCCCACGTACCATCGCGTATATATTGGGAGACCCCTATAGGAACAAAGCCTTTATCCATAGGAAGCTGTGTCGGCCGCCCTACTGATCGCAATGCAGTGAACACAGCATTCACGAAGATCGACCACCCGTACCGTAAAACGTATTCTGTGGTTTTGAGAAAAGTTTGGCACACCCTCTGCCTAGATCTCCAGAGCAGTTTCTTTTGGCATTTTTCAAACTCTATAACTGAAAAAGTCCATCCGAGCATTTGTCACTTCGGGCTCGTTAAAATATCGAAGGAGACTAGAGTCATCTTTAGCTTTTTCTCGACTCTTAAAAAGTGAAAAAGCAAGTTGTGTCTAAAGCATCGTTATAAAATTTATTTTAAAACGGAACATAATCACCTCCTATTCCTGCGTTGATCTGTAGGTTGAGAACATGGAACGCGCCAACCAAGGAATTCCTCATGATGGAAATCCTAGTCCTTTCTCCTCTTGGGGAGAAGTTGGTGCGCCCCACATGGCCACATTGTCGCTTCCAGGACTGACAATTGGCCTGCCAATATGGCTATTCTCAACCAATGTAGTTCAGAACACCATGGTTCCTGAACAGTCGAGTCAACAGTTAGATCAGTCTAGAGCTACCTACCAGCCTTCTACTTCCTATAACTCTTCCTCCAATCCTTCGTCTTCGCAAGGTAGAGCCGGCAAAAGCCAAGCTCCCATGGAGAAGAAGGAGAAGAAGAAGAGAGAAAAGAAGAAGAAGGAGCCTAAGGCGACTGGGGGCAAGCAAAAGACATCTGATAAAAATCCACACACAGCACAGACCGGGACTAAATAGCCATGTGTCATATGTAGAGGAGACCACTTCCATCGAGATTGTCCCTGTATTCCTCGGATACTAAGGGACTGGTCCCCTCGTTTGCACAGTTCGGGAGAATCAACCTCTGATAGCCATGTTGAATGCTTACCGTCAACCAGCGAAAGTGAAGGTTCAAGACAAAGAGGGGGAGAAAGATCCCCCTGCAGACTATGTGAAGGCAATCACGCCATCCACCGTTGTCCCTTCTTAGACGAAGCGAAGAGAGTTTTGGAATATCGTCCGGTTTCACCGTTGAGACTTCCTCCTGGATACAAAAAGCTCGTGCCAAGTCCTTCGTTGGTTGAGAATACAGCTGGCCCGCTCAAGTGGTCAGCTGAAGCGTCAGTCATTGAAAATGAACCTACTGAATCTAGACCGGACGAAAGTCCAAAGGTCGAAACGGCAGTTGACCCGGTTCTCCCTTCAGAAGTTTCATCTTCAAATGACACTGTCACTGAAGATTCATCTTCAAATGACACCCTCACTGAAGAGAATAAGGATGACACCATCCAGATTCTTTTCATCAACACAGACTCTGACGAGCGTCAGGGAAATGCACCCATTCCTTTATTGTAGGAAGGAACATCGTCAGGGTCATATCCGGCCGTGTATTCGGTCCCACCACCAAGCAACCTGGTTGTGTCCTTTGATTGGAACCAACTAGGCAGACCCCGGTTGCCAGCCAGTATACCATTCAGAATCATAGTCCAAATATACAGAATGGTAATGGCTGGCACTATCATTGATGAAGGGGCATCTGTGAGTATCCTTTCCTCTGTTGCTTGGAAAGCACTGGGTTCCCCGGCGCTTTTTCCTGAGATAAGAAATCTCTCGGGTTTCGATAAAGGAACCAGTCGACCATTAGGGATCCTCCCCAATGTGCCCATTACATTGAAAGGGAAGGCCGTTCAAATGAACGTGATGGTCGTTCAAGGACCCTTGGATTATAACCTACTCCTTGGACGAGACTATATATATTGCATGGGAGCAATAGTCTCCTCACTCTTTAGAGTAATGTGTTTTCCACACGAAGGAAGAATGGTCAAACTCGTAGACCAACTTTCATTTCTGGGATCACGCATCGCAAATAGTCACATACCAACCCTGAATGGTCTATTCAATCAAGAAATGTCTCCACCCCCAGTCCTTCTTCCCGATGAGTACGAGTGATTCGGAAAGATGGGACTGGAACCCAGGGGGCATGCATCCTGGTCTGCGTTGGGCAGAGAAAACTTTGGGTATAAGGTAGAATTTCCGCGAGAGAATATGACTAGTCCGTACCCCGTCTGTGGGTGGAAGAGGGGTTGTTCTGGAATAAGATTCTTTTGTCAAAGTTACGTGTTTGAGAAAGGTCATTCATCCTTGTCTATTTCGGTAGACATTGCCGAGGAAGTGTTTTGTTGAAAAAATAACAAGACAATCTTTGGGTAACCAGAAAGAGGTAAGCCTCCCTCAGTAACACAAATGTTTTGTCTTTGAGTAGTGTTCTTCTCTTGTCGCAAGTAGCTTCTCTCTTGTCGCAAGTAGCTGTTCTCTTGCGATCTTGCGAAAAATATGTTGAAAGTTGGGCTGACGAGAAGACAAGTATCGTATAGACCCGTTAAAATTAACGAGAAGACAAGTATCGTTAAAATTGGACTAGAAAGACGACAAGTAGCTGTGAATACCCAAAGAAAAACAGAGGTGAGAAGGAGGAGGGGCAACCTTGAAATTGTATTTTATACCTGGGGGCATGCGAACCTTTTGGAGTGCAAGGAAAGAGCGGTTATTTATCTGTTTTTTAGATTAGCCATTTCCGAACTTGCATAAAGAAATGATGAGAGGGAGCATAGCTTTGGTAAGGCGCAAGCTCTATAAAAAATGGAATCTTTCAGGGGACATTCTTATCTTATGACTGGTAAAATCGAGCAATTTTAGCATAAAGTTCATGCTCGTTAAAAAATAAACGCAAGATCCGAGCAGTTTTAACACGGTCTTCATGCTCGTTAAAAAATAAATATAAGCAGTGAGCAATGTTTCCTCTAGAGTTTAAGCTCATTTTTAACTAAAAAATGAACCTATCCCGGTAAATAACCGTTGTGATCGTAAATTTATCAGCCATAAAAAGCCTTGGTCGTGTTTGCACCTGCCACCTCCACTTTCATTTGGCCGATCGTTCACCTCCATATGATTGTTTACCCATTTTGAGGAACAGCTACGAAGAGTGATTTCACCTAGCCATCCTTGTGACACTACCGTGATTGGAAAATTCCAACCTGTACCTGGAATCAGTTGCTATCCCTGTTTATCACTCGTTCCTCAAAAGACGAGTCTTCTTTAAGCTCTTTTCAACTGACTCGTAAAATATGAAAAGATTGCCGAGTTTTGGCCTTCCAGCTCGTTAAAGGACCGGAAGAGCTATCCCTCCTCTAGATTTTAATCTTTTTGGACCCGAGGGATTATTGCACAAAAAGGTCGAGCACTTGTTTTATTCGGCTCGTTAAAGTTATCGAAAACTCATCCCTTCTGTATTGTTTTATACTTTTTCGGACTTAAGGGATTAGATGACGAAAAAGGAATTTTGGACTTAACTTTATGTACCTTTTCAGACTCTCTAAAAATGAAAAGGACCGAGTTTTCCTTGTCGTTAGGCTCGTTAAAATGATTAAATAGCGACAAACTTGTCTTTAGACGAGAACGAGTTTCCCTATCGCTAAGCTCGTTAAAACATAGCGATGGGCTTGCCCGAAGGGCAGGTTATAGAACAAGCATATGTTATCCTCCTCAAGCTTGACAAAAATAAAGAGGTACTGGTCAGAAATGACTGGGGAAAAATTGGGAGAACCTCAAAGCTTTAATGGTAGCAAGTCGCTCTTGAACATGACACTTTTCCTCCGTACCACATCGGGTTGGTTTGTTTCATTCACCGGTCTCATCACCATGGTCTCGCCAAACCATCCACATTTGGGGTAATGCTACCGATCCATCGCATCAGTGTCGTTATATGTTCAAGAGATGTTGTTCAGAAAGAGTCAATCGTGTCCCATCCACTGCCATACATTATCCTTCATCCATTCATGACCGCCACCCTGAATCATATGTCACAGATTGTTTTCACCTCCATTAAAATCATTAGCTCCGTTCCGTGTCACTGATGTGGGATTCATTAAGGCCCTCCTTTGACGGATCGCTTCTTGTCGACTTCAGCTCATTATCCAAGAAGTTGATCTAGGAACAACCCCCTCAGTACTTTGAAGCTTGCATGCCTCAATGGCAAGTTTCTCACTTCCGGCGATAGGTATACATCAATGACCTTCGACCGAAAGATTTTGCGTGGTGTTCGACGCCAAGTCCTTTATTCACACCACGTGAATTGTACTGCAGTACCTTGAGGATCATTATCATTATCGGTGATTCCTCTCGCGCTTGTTAACGGTTTACATCATTGATCGGTAATCAAGCGATGTCTTTCCATGTTCGACTTCAGCGCAATTCTCACATGGATCGACTTGTACTTAGAGTGAAGATCGAACGAGTTTAAAGACCCCGGATCTAGTTTCATCCATCCGGGCTGCGATATATATTCAGGAAACATAAAGACATTTGACATGTACATCATTGCAGCAGATGGTCATCCTACTCAAAGGATGATAATTTTCACCAAAATTACCAGTCTACCATCAGACGATCGTCTGTTCTATGTACAAAAATGAATTTATAAAGTTGAGCATGGGAATGCCCGCCTCAGCTAGATCATGAAAGCAGAATGAATCATAATGTATTGTATTGTATTTTATTACAGGTCACCTCTCAGCGATTGAATGAACTACGGACCCTCCTGATAAAGCATTTCACCCGATAAACGACCTCATACTTTAGGGGGCAACTGTTATAGACATTTTTGTGCCTTACAGAATGAAGCATGAAATGTCCATAATCTAAGGGATCCAAAGTCCCTAAACATGTTGTTCCTACCCCTAGAGGAACAAGGCCAACAAACCACAGCACTGAACAAAAGTTCTCCACCTGAAAACACTCAAAAATAAGGCAATTCTGGATCATGTCAACTGCTCCACTGAGCATCTGCGCTGAATGTCAACTGCTCCACTGTCTACCTGCGTTGAATGTCAACTGCAAAGAAGGCTACCTGCGCTGGGCGAGTTTGGACATGTGGCACAGTCATTCCTCAAGGTGTCAATGCCCAGGAAGCTTCCAAAATGACACTTGGATCAAGGAATTCGACTGGTGATGAGTAAGAGGTTCTAGATCTCCAAGTGGAAGTAAGAACCTCCAAGTGGACTCAAGAATTGAAGAAGAACTGAAGTGAGAGAGGACACTAGTTAGCTTCCCAACCTCAAGCTGACTCATCCTTTCTCCAAAACTCCTATATATAGATCTCTCTCATGAGGTCTAGGGGGGCTGGAATGTTGTGAATGTAAAGAATTGTTGTTGGTTTGAGTTTAGAACTATTGGGTGATTTTCTTTGAAGGAGGTGAAGAGGAGATTTCTTTCTGCTGGGAAGGTGATGCTGGATTGGGCCTCTTATGGTTGTATCACTTCCTGAACCTTACTTCTTCCATTAATAAAGCATTTGAGGTTCTTCTATATGCATGTGTCTCAATGGTGTATTGTTATACTTGTGTATTTGATTTATTCTAATCCTTGAATCAATTATGAATGTATGCTTCTTGTAGTTTCCCTCTCTTGCCATTTTGCAGGATCTTGGTGTAGCTGGGCCAGTGAAAGAGCAAGGAGCTGGGGGCAAGCAGCAAGGAGAGAAGATTGGATCAACCATTAGCGAAAGACATCGGTTAGTGGATCTCTTTCTCCTCTCTTTTACATCTCATAAAGAAGTAATCTCAGATAGCTTTGCTTTGATTGTTGCTAAGGAACTATCACCCTTAGAGTGGGATAGGGTCATTCCGTATTGGATACTTTTCCCAACAACAGTACAGGAGCTGCTCGAGAAGGGGTTCATCAGACCTAGCACACCACCATGTGGGTCTCCAATTGTTTTCGTGAAAAAGAAAGATGTCTCATGGAGAATGTGCATTGATTACCAAGAACTGAATAAGATAACGATCAAAAATCGATATCCCCTTACTCACATAGATGATCTATTAGATCAGTTGAAAGAAGCTATTTATTTTTCCAAGTTAGACTTGCATAGTGGTTATCATCAGGTCAGAGTTGCAGAGCAAGATGCATTGAAGACTGCTTTCAAAACAAAGTAGGGATTGTATGAGTGGTTGGTTATGCCTTTCAACTTAACTAATGCTCCTGGTACTTTCATGAGAGTAATGAATGATGTACTTAGACCTTTTCTTGATGATTTTGTTATTATATATCTAGATGAAATTCTTATATTTCGAAAAACATGGGAAGAACATTTAAAGCATGTTAAGCAGACTCAAGATGTTTTGAAAAGAAAAAAAATTTATGTTAAACTCTCAAAACGTGAATTTGGCAAAACATCTTTGAATTATTTGGGACATATAGTAGGGGGTGGTGAATTGAAGATAGATTCCTCTAAGGTTGCAGTCATTGTAAACTAGCATAAACCCAAATCTGCTACAAAAGTTATAAGCTTCTTAGGAGCAACACAATATTGGAGAAAGTTTATTTTTAACTTTTCCTTAATTACAACTCCCTTACATGATTTAACAGGATTGAACAAGGTTTTTTAGTGGGGAGGAAAACAACAGAAAGCCTTCGACACCTTGAAAGAAAATATTAGTACATCACCAGTACTAGCACTGCCCGATATTCAAAGACCATTTGAGATTGAAACAGATGCTAGTGACTATGCCATGGGAGCAGTGTTGATGCAGCACGGTAAACCCATATGTTATCATTCTGACATTTAATTCTGTAGTAGTTAACTATCCACATATGATAAAGAATTGTATGCATTAGTATAGATTGTGAAAAAGTGGAAATATTACTTAATGGGAAAAGAGACAGTTATATATACTGATCATCAACCACTTCAGTATCTACACTGCCAAACTAAGTTGCAGTAATCAAGACACTATAGATGGATAGGATTTCTACAACAGTTTCATTTAGTCATCAGCTATAAAAAGGGCATACACAATAAAGTTGCAGATATGTTGTCTAGACCAAGTATAAATGCATCTACTATACTTAAGCATAATTCAGTATTTCATGAGAGCTACATTGAACAATATGCTCAAGATATGGATTTTAAAGATGTATATGCAACATTAAGTGAAGGAAAATGAGTAGAAGAATTGGATTATCATGTTAAGGACCAACTCTTGTATCATTTTGGAAATCTATGCATTCCACAAACCGAAAGAGTAAAGATAATTCAAGAAGCACGCACTTCTCTAATATCAAGTCACTTTGGTGTAAGTAAAACAGTTGCACAGCTGCAAAGATTTTGTTATTGGCCAAAAATGAATGAGACGGTTTCTAGATATGTAAGAGGGTGTACCATGTGTGCTATAAGTAAGCACAACAATAGAAAACTAGGCTTGTACACCCCACTACCAATTCTTTCTCATCCTTGGGAAAGTGTTTCCATGGACTTTGTAGGAGGACTGCCTAAATCTAGGAAAGGTCATGACTATTTATATGTTGTTATGGATAGGTTCAGCAAAATGTGTACTTTAATACCTTGTAACAAACAGATTACAGCTGAACAAGCTGCAAAGTTGTTCTTCCAGTATGTCTGGGTCCATTTTAGATTACCCACTTCCATAATATCTGATCAAGGTACCCAGTTTGTTGGGACATTTTGGTCAAGTTTGTGGGAATTAATGGACACCAGGCTAAAGAAGAGCACAAATTTTCATCTGCAAACAATTGGCCAAACATAAGTGGTCAACAGGATAGTGATCCAGTTGCTTAGAGGCTACTACAACAAGCATCCAAAGCTTTGGGATGAACATTTATGTTATGTGCAGCATGCTTACAATTGAGCTAAACATTCTTATACATAGAGATCTTCTTCTCAGACCTATTTTGGTTTCACACCAAGGTCTTCCTTGGATTTTTTCTTTGGTAAAGACATAGCAGTTGATGGACACAGTGATGTGGACAAGGCAACCAAGTTCATTGAACAAATCCAAGAGATTCACCATGCAATATAGGAACAACTAGAAAGGAGCTAAGACAAGTACAAGGCAAGGCATGACAAGCATCAGATGGAGCATAGTTTCCAAGTTGGTGATCAAGTCTGGCTGTATATCAACAAAGACAGAATGCAAGGTGAAGGTAAGAAGACAAAGCCAATAAGGTATGGAGCTTTCATGATACTTAAGAAAATTGGTGAGAATGCTTTTTGCCTTCATCTACTGGCTTACATGCACATCTACTCAGTCGTTAATGTAGATAGCTTAAGACTACTTGAACCTTCATTAATCGAAGATCCTGAAAAGCAGAGTCAATCACCTTTTATAGATGATCTGTTACCTGAATATCTTAATGAATTGCAGGAAGATACAGCTCTGGACAGCAAGGTGAGAACTACGCACAGAGGGGATGTTGAGTACCTGAGGATTGGAATCAAAGGTTCAAAGCCAAGCAGTACAAAATGGATAGAAATTGGGCAAGCAAGGAACCAATATTCTCACTTGATTGATGCTTAAAAGAAAAACCAACTTTAGGTGGTTCAAAATATTTTTCAGTGGGGAGGCCGTGATCTGAATTTGATCTTAAAACACTCTCTAAGTTTTCATGACTGTCTCAAATTATGCCAAAAGATTCAAGTCTTAGAAAAATCAAAGCTATCAGAAGGAATACTTGTAACAGTGGTAGTGTGGCCAAAGCAGAGTAACGTGGACCCTCGATCGATCGATCAGACTGTTGGCCAATGGTAATGTGTGTTGGCGCAAACTAGCAAAACCGAAGGCTAAACCAAGAAACGGGGGTGGTTTCTGATATGCGATTAGCACTAATCGCATATCGCAAGGCGTCTCCCTCAGTGAAGGAAAGCCCCAAAGCACCCAGACCCAAAATCTCTATAAAATTCGGAAAAGTAATGCATTTGGTTTTGTAGCATGGGATTCCACAAACTGATAGGATATCAGAAGACCTCAAAGTGGTAAGCAGTTTTGACTGAGTCCTGCCCGATGCCACACATCGAGTGACATGCTTCCGGCAGATGGGAGAGAAAACCACCTACGTCAGACAGGTAAATATCGTGCGACTTGTCTGCCCGATATAAAGGATGACCGTAGGATCTGGGGCCCCAGATCAGCAGCGGAGATGTGTCCCGATGACTGACCGGATTTGACAGTCAAAAAGCAAGATGACAGGGGATTTGAAGTCCAACGTGGATGATGATTTCGCAAATGATTCATGATTCACGGGCTATATTAAAGCAAACAGAATTAACGGCCATTCAAAAATAATTCAAGGAATCTGACACCTAGTTCATTGGGAAACAGGTGACCGCCTCCCTACAAGGCATTACCCAGTGATGATGATGCAGAGCAGAGGAATTTGAGCAAACAGAGGTAAGGAAACCAGAAGGCTGGGAAGTAGAAACGAACAGTCAAAAGAATAGACTATCTTTAAAACCATGACCTGACAAAAGCAAAAGAGGACAACACAAGAAGGTAGATAGCTAAGAGCAGAAAACAGAGAGTAGAAGCCAAGCTGACCTGAAGGCAACATCAAGCCAGACAGAGCCAGAGAGAGTCAGAGAGTCTGTGTACTCCATAGAAGGCTTGAGAGGTTCAAGAAAACTCCTTGACATAGGCCTGTCACGCTATTGTGACCATCAGTGGTCGAATTTCAGTAAGGAGTGTCTGTGCACTCCATTCCTACTGACTTTTATCTATTTAGTGAGACTCAGATTGAGCTCATTGTTGTAAAACCCCTTCTTAAAAACATAACAGAGAGGCCACCAATGAGAACTGAACTGGGAGACGTAGTCGAGGAGCATTGGGTGAACTCCTTATTAAACTTGTTGTCTTACATGTTTTCCTGTTATGTTTCTGTCCAACTTCCTTAGTGTCTGTGTATTTTGCAACCTTATCAATCCATTGCATAAAGTAACATAGGCACATCCATGCACATGAGTCTGTAATACTTTTAATTCTTTATCCTGGATAAATTCCAGATCATTTTGATTCATAATATTTTATAGAGATTAGTTGAAATCACAAGTTACAAATTGAAATAGTATGATAGCTATTGTAACTAAACTGATAGATTTTGTAACTAACATAACCTTGATACTATGAGTAATTAAACTAAGTGCAACTTCATAAATGTGTTTTACATTGACATTTCTGTATTACCCATCCAATAAAGTTAATACATTTTAGATTTTTTTATCCGTACTTAACCTTGAAACCCAAAGATTAAACAAATTTAATGCATGTTTCAATTTTTTATGTGTATCATTAATGAGCGTTAGCATCTTAGAGAACATTTTATGTATGGACTAAAGGGCGGGCCATCGTTAACCACTTGGCCCGCATTCTTTAAGCTGTGTCCATGGTGCTCTCAAGATTATCGTCCATTTATGGCATGTGGAGGAAGGATTTCTATATGAGTGAGGGACATGGATGCATTCCCTTTTTTCTTTATTTGATTAATTAATATATCACCTCCCATGTTTTAGTAGGTTTTACGGGTGGGAAAAACCTCTATTGGAAATAGATAAACGAGTTCAAGGTCAATAGTGTTTGCTTGATCCACTTTGTAAAAGGAGGGACAATGTCATGTTAGTTTCCACTCACTATAATGGATGACATGTTAGTTTCCACTCATTATAATGGATGCCTCGCTACGAGTGAGACATGTTAGTTTCCACAGGCTATAATGGATACCTCACTACCTGTGATACATTGTCATAGTGTGTTTTTGTTTTCCTTGATATTTGTTGTTAGACTAACAAAGGAAATACATAGGATAGAGAATGAATAAACGCTTAAGGTTTTTGATACCTAGGTAAAAATTATAGCAATCCTCCACCAAAATCAAATTTGACTCCATACAATACACTAACAACTTGAACAATGAGGTTATAGATAAGAAATGATGCATTTCTCTTTCTATATGCCTTCATTAAGACTTAGATGCATATTTTCTGCCCTTGGATTAAGCAGTTAGGGTGCACAAATTTTTGATCTAACCAAGCTTTCGGATGATAAGAACAAGATGATGATAGAGTCTATGGACTCAAAAGGTTTTTATTTAGACAATTCCTTATAGTTGAAGGCTTTCAATTTATCCACATTCCAATTACCTCCAGAAAAATTTCTTTGAATGATTTAATTGTTTTGGTATGCATTTCTTGTAGAACACATGAGACTGGAAACGAAAAAAAATGTATATTATTAAATCTTAATCAATGATGTACAATGTGTGCATATTAATACATACAAGAAAGAGTTGAATTAGTTCCCAAGAGTTCTTAGACTCCAATAACTACCCATGCTGATCGGAGGTTAATCCTAAGGATTAGTTGTCCAACATTCCCCCCTAAATCCAAAGGGATATACCAAATTCCAAGAACGAGAGCTAAAAATGAAAAAAATCATCTCATCCAAGAGTCGAATGTCTCTCAAAAATGGCTTTTAAGGATGACCACAAACCAATATGGGAGAAATCAAGGTCTCAACCAATACCAACTTTGGAAATTTCATACCGGTTCTTAGAACAACAAAAAATGTGATTTTAAGGTGACCATAAACTTTGGAACTATCACAAAAATCCCTCAAACAATTCCAAACATGGAAGTGCTCGATCAACTCAATCAACTCAAATCTAACTCAGGCTCGCTTGACATCTTGAACTTGAACCTGTAGCAGGCCATCAACAACTCCCCCCTCGTCTGATACAGGGTGAGAAGTACTCTTCATTACTTCAAGGCTAGTCATCACTTTGGAACATATTCTTTGATGTGACCTATAAATCTTCTTGGTTGTTTTCATCCAAACCTAAGAAGAAATCCATCTGAAATTTACCTTCTCTCTTGTCGTAGAATTCTTTCTGGAACATCTATTTGTATGATGATTTTTCTTTCCAAAATGCTCACATGGGTGAATATCAAAACACCGATCTTTCATATGTCCAACTCTGTTACATTGTTGGCATCTATCAACTTGTTCTGGAACAACACCGTCCAGAAATCCAGTGCTTCAGTATTGTATCAATTTAGAAAAATCTGGTATGTGAAAAATACATTTAGAATATCCTCTTTGTAACCCAAACTAGTTTTGTGTTTATTGTGTCTAATCTCTTCCCATGGCCTTATGAAAACTTTTGGAATAACAAGCTTCTCATTGTTATGAAACCAGCTCAAGAAAAGATAGAAAAGATAGATCAACGCTTTAGAATTCAGCCTCTTTGAGGGGGCAACCTCCTTTACATTACATAAATGAACAATTCTTGGACGATTCAAATGGAAAAACCTCCTTTCTATATATAGGAGTCTAAGGAGTTACAATATAACCCAGCCGACCTAACAATAATAATATAAAGCCACAAAAATAAAAATAGAGGGATTCTATGGGGCACCGTAATAACAATATGGGGATAATAGGGGCACAACAATATTAATAAGGGATGCAACTACAATGTTAATGGGGTAATCACTAGTATTATAGGGACCCAACATGCCCCTCTCCTTCAAAAAAGTGTTGTCCTCAACGCTTGAGTAGTTTTGGATGCTTCTGTATAAAATTCTCATCCTCCCATGTGGAATCTTCAGCAGATAAGTTCTTCCACTTGATAAGATACTCTGAAATTGATCAATTTCGTAGCTATCGAGTTCTTGTTTCTGTGACTGCTTCTGGTTCCAATATAATTTTTCCATCCTCGTCAAGTTCTGGCAATATTGTTTGAACTGTGAGCTTGTCGCCTATAACCTTCTTTAAACATTAAACATGGAAAACTGAGTGCAGTCGAGAAGCTACATGAAGCTCCAATTTGTATGCCATAGTACCAATCTTTTGCAACACCTTGTACGGACCATAATACTTTGGTGATAATTTATTATCCTTCTTAGCTTGCTTGAGGGACATTTGCTTATTTGGTTGTAGCCGTAGGAATACCTAATCACCTACATCAAAACTTCTTTTGCTGTGATGTTGATCTGCCTGTTGTTTCATTCTATCCTGTGCCAACACGAGGTTATCCTTTAAGAGTTGGAGGACTTGTTGTTGATGTTCAATGTGATGTTCTACTGCTTGAACCTTAGAATTTTCTCTTAAATATTATGTGATGGATGGTGGCTGATATCCATAAAGTGCCATAAATGGGGTCATTTTTGTTGCTGTATGGAAGGAAGTGTTATACCACCATTCAGCTAGAGGCAACCATTTGACCCATTGTGTCTGTTTATCAAATACAAAACAACGAAGATATCCTTCCAAACATTTGTTTACTATCTCAGTTTGCCCATCAAATTGAGGATGATAAGATGAGCTATGAGCTAACTGAGTACCAAGACAAGAAAATAATTCTGTCCAAAATTTCCAGTGAAAATGGGATATCTGTCACTTACAATAATCTTTGGGTTTCCATGTAGCTTTTGAATTGTTTCCATAAATGCAGTAGATACTGTATTGGCTTTAAATGGATGTGATAATGCACAAAAGTGTGCATACTTGGTAAGTCTGTCAACTACCACCATGATGACACTCTTTCCCTCAGACTTGGGTAAACCTGTGATAAAATCCATTGAAACCTCCTCCCAATGTTGGCTTGGAATGGATAAAGGTTGTAATAGACGCGGGGTCTTAATTGTTTCAACTTTATTTTGTTGGAAAACCAAACATTCTGCTACAAACTTTTGAATATCCGATTTAAGGCCATCCCAAAAAAATTCCTTCTTAACCCTGTGGTAAGTTTTTAAAATTCCTAAGTGACCTCCTAAGGGAGAAGTCTACAATTCCATAAGAATCTTTTGTTTTAGTTGGGAATTATTACAGAGGTATAAGCTATCTTTGTACCATAAGGAATCATTTTTTCAGCTAAATGTATCAGACGTACTGGAATCTTGTTGTAACTTTCGAATAAGTGCCCACACTTCTTCGTCATTCTTCCATTCCTCCCTTGCTTCGTTTATCCAATCTGGTTGGATAGTAGAAATGGCGCACAACAATGCTTCCACATCCTCATCCTTTCTTGAGAGTGCATCTCCCACCACATTTTGATTCCCTTTTTTGTAGATGATTTCAAAGTCATAACCCAACATCTTTGTGACCCACTTTTGTTGCTCTTCAGAGGATAATCTTTGTTCTAAAAAGTATTTAAGGCTATCATGATCTTTTTTACCTTGAAGTGTCTTCCCATTAGGTAGAGTCGCCATTTCTTAAGTGCATGGAGTATTGCGAACATTTCCTTGTCATAAATAGCTTTGCGTAAAAACTTTCCCTTGATTGGACGACTTTCAAAAGCAATGGGTCTTTCATCTTGCATTAAAACAGCACCAATTCCATTTCCTGAAGCATCACATTCCACAATAAAGGTTTTTGTGAAGTCTGGTGTAGCTAAGACCGGTGCTTGGCACATTGCCTCTTTAAGATGTTCGAAGGCCTTTGTTGCTTCTGGAGTCCATGAAAATGCATCTTTCTTCAATAATGTTGTTAGAAGTGCTGCTATTCTCCAATAATTCTTAACAAACTTGCGATAATACCCTGTCAACCTGAGAAATCCTCGCAAATGCTTTATGGATGTGGGCATTTTCCATTACTTAATGGCTTTAATTTTGCTAGGGTCTACCTTAACTCCTTCATGAGATACAATATGACACAGATATTCCACCTCTTGTACTCCAAAGAAACATTTGGATCTTTTTGCATATAATTGTTTCTCCTCCAATAGTTGTAGCACTCTGTCAACATGTTCAACATGATCCTTCAAAGACTTGTTGTAGATTAGTATATCATCAAAAAATACTAACACAAATTTTCTAAGGAATGGTTTGAAAATGGAATTCATCAAAGCTTGAAATGTTGAATCTGCATTGGTAAGGCCAAAAGGCATGACCAAAAATTCATAATGACCCTCATGAGTTATAAATGTTGTTTTCGGAATTTCTTCAGTCTTCATTCTGATTTGATGATATCCTGAATGAAGATCCAACTTGGTGAAGTAAATTGATCCATGCAATTCATCCAATAATTCATCAATGAAAGGAATCATAAACTTATCTTTAATAGTGATCTTGTTGAGCTCCCTATAATCTGGACACATGCGCCATGATCCATCCTTCTTGTGCACTAATACTACTGGAGCAGAGAAAGAACTTTGACTCGGTTGAATTATACTAGCCTCTAGCATTTCTGCAACCATACGTTCAATTTCACTCTTTTGGGCATAGGGATATCTGTACGGCCTGATGTTTGGAGGAACACTTCCTGGAATCAGATGAATAGCATGATCATGATCACGAATAGGTGGGAGACCTTTGGGAGTCTCAAATACCTTGGAATGATTGTTCAAGACTTTTTGGAGATCTGGAGAAATAGATGATTCCAATGTGGAAACATCTAGCGAACATAATTGTGCAATTGCACCCATTTGTTCCTTTCTTAGAAGCTTTGTCATACCATTAGAGTTGGTTATCTTTCGTGGTTTTCCTGCAATACCCCTTAATTCAACTTCCTTTCCTTCCACGGAAAATTTCATGAAAATTTCTTGAAAATTAAAATCTATTGTACCCAAGGATTGTAGCCATTGGACTCCTAGTACAACATCAGCACCTCCCATTGGAATGGAAAGCATTAGGCTAGTCAATACATATTCTCCCATCGATAGCTTGACATTATGGCACTTTCTAGAGCAATTTATTGTTCCTCCATTTGCAACCATCACTTGACACTCTGGTGCTGGATATAAGAAGTAATTCAATTCTTTTGCTACCTTACAATCAATAAAATTGTGGGTACTTCGTGAATCAATCAACACTATTACCTTTTTCTTCTTGATTTGTCCTTCTATCTTGATGGTTAAAGGAGTGGTAATTCCAACCAATGCATTACAAGATATGGTCAGATTCATTTCTTCTTTATCTAGGCTTTGTTACTGGAGTATATCCTCTTCTTTTGACCTTTCTTGCTCCTTTTCTTCTTCCTCTTCACAATCTATGTAGAATAATTTCTTCTCAGCACACTTATGACCTTTAATGTATTTGCTATCACAAATGTAACAAAGCCCATTTGCTCATTTTTCTTCCAATTGTTGTGGTGTCAACCTTATAGGTTGTGGAAAGCTAGGGGCAACAACACTTCCATATTTATAGTTTTGAGTGGTATGCTTCCTGGTTGCCATAATTTTTCTTTCTATTTTTCTTGCTAACCTGAATGCCTTCTCCAATGAATCAGGTTCCCAAAGGCGAACATCACGTTGGATATTATCCTTTGAAGACCCTATGAACACATCAATCCTATGCTCCTCTGGAATATTTTTTACCCTTATGATAAATTTTTGGAACTCCTCAATGTGCTCCATTATTGAACCCTTTCTTTTGAGACTTATCAATTGGCTAAAAAAAGTGTTGCTTTTGTATCCTCATAATGTGATGTCAATCCTTCTGTAAAAATTGCCCAAGTGATAATTTGTTTACGAGAGAAAAGCCATTGATACCTTACAAACTGATTTGGTTCCAAATATAAAGTTGCAATACGTACCTTTTGTGTGTTTTGCACATTATTGAGATCAAAAAATTGCTCCATCTGTAATATCCATGTTGCGGGATCCTTGCCATCAAACTTCCTCATATCGATTTTTGGAATATGGTGAGTCTTCGATCCCACATTAGAGCCTATGAAATCATGATTGACGTTTCTTTTGTTTGCATCATGAGTTTCCTTTACTACTTTTTCACCATTAGTAAGTATTTCTTGTAGAAAATTTGTCAAATTTGTCTTCAAATCTGCCATGCCTGTCTTCAAATCTACCATGTCTCTCTTCAAATAAGTCTTCAAATCTATCTTCAAATCGTCCATCTTAGCTTCCATGCCCTTTATCTTAGATTCCACGCCATTTATCTTAGCTTCTGTTAACTTTTGTGAGCGTGACATTTGTTGCACTTGTTCTTGTAATTTTGATATATCATGTAGCATTTCTTCCTCGTCTTCATGATTCATGCTAGGGCTTTCAGGTTGCTTACTAGGTGTTTGCATTTTATTTCCTCGGGGCATCCGCTACTGATAATAATGCTCTACTATGCCCTTTGAATTCCTTCAAAATAAATTTTCAAACCAATCTTAAGCAAAAATTTAAAAGAATCTACACAGCTTTTTTCACTTTGTAGGAGCTCGATTTTTCCTCTGATGTATCTTTGTACTTTCAGATCATCCAATTCTAAAATTGTGACCTGCAGTAGCCCTCTGTGTTCTCTTTCCAATGCCACCAATCTGATCCAAATTGGATTCTCCAAAGAAGAATTATGCAAAATCTCCCACAGTGACCTGATTATAGACTAGTTCAGTAGAGCGAACTTGTACGACGTGCCATGAGTCACTGTTTCGACCTTTGGCTCTGAAAAATATATACAAGAAACTACAGTCCGTCCTCTTTCTGTTCCTTCTTACTAAATTTCAATCAGATGCTCAGAGAGAAAGTTATGACGATTTCCCCCAAGTCACCTGTTTGGAATGAAATTTAGGAGTCTACAAGAAGACCAATTTCCTCAGATCATATCTCTGCAAATATAGCACGAACAGTTCTAAAATTAGAACTCGAGATTCAGCACGGTTTCTTCTCAAATGGGTTTTTTTTTAGCTTTTGAAACATCGCAGAAGAAAAGTTATAGCGAAAATGCCACGATGACCTGTTTGGAGCAGCGAAATCCTAAAATCCAAAGCTCTAAAACCAAATGTTATGAAACCGGCTCAAGGAAAAATAGAAAAGATAGATCAATGCCTTAGAATTCAGCCTCTTTGAGGGGGCAACCTCTTTTACATTACATAAATGAACAATTCTTGGATTATTCAAATGACAAAACCTCCTTTCTATATATAGGAGTCTAAGGAGTCACAATATAACCCAGCCGACCTAACAATAATAATATAAAGCCACAAAAATAGCAATAGAGGGATTCTATGGGGCACTGTAATAACAATATGGTGATAATAGGGGCACAACAATATTAATAAGGGATGCAACTACAATATTAATGGGGAAATCACTAGTATTATAGGGACCCAACACTCATAAAAACTTTCAATTGCATCCAACTTTTCTTTTGAAACCACTGCATTACTCTGATCATTTTCTGGCTGATGGTTAGGCTCAAACATACTGTTATTTTGAACAAGAACAGATTCAAAATTCTTCTTTTGCAGTTCTTCTCGCTAAAACTGGGACTCTAGCTCCAAGAATTCAATCTTGCTTTTCGCATTTTGCAAATATGTTTGGATGTCAAAGAGAGTGTCCTTGTTGACTTGGACACTGTTATGAACAGTGGATGACATTAAATTGCGTAATAAATGCAACAAATCATCGACTTTGACCATGTTCTTTAGAAATCAACTTTGAAAAATGGGTGTCGGCTACCACCAAAAATGCACCCAATACAAACAAATTTATGATAACTGGGTGTCGGGTTCAATCGATCATGAACCCATCTACAACATAACTTTAACATTGAATCTTCAATTCATACTTTGACTTTCAACATTCTACTTTTCAACTTTAACAAATTTTGTTGTAAAAAACACAAAAAAATCTTCTAAAATTATTTTTCTTTAACTTTGACTTTACACTTTAGCAAATTTTGTGATAAGACACAAAAAAATTCTAAAATTATCTTGTCTAGGATTTGAACCTAAGACCTTCAATCCACCAAAAAACTATATAGACTTTACCAACCATAACATCTTCTCTACAACTTCAATTTCAAACCCAAATATCCATATCCCAAATATTCACCACATATTCCAAATATCCATAAACCTCATATTGAAAACATAATGCACATATCCTAAATATCCATAAACCTCATATCGAAAACATAATGACCATGCATAATAACCCTTATGCTTTCCACTCTTTGAATTTTCATAGTACCTCTAATAACCCTTATGCTTTATGCTTTAGACTCTTTGAATTTTCAAATTTATTTGAATTTTCTTAAGCTCTCGGTCAGCATGTATCTCTGAGAAAGATTGATGATCAGCGTGTATTTGTGAGAAAGATGAAGAGTTTGACGTGCCTATGAAAGATTTGAAACATAAATCTCACGTTGATAACAGATCCAATAAAGCATGTGCACGCTCATTCGAATGACTAATTTTTAGTTAGAAATTATACCTCTTATGCTCTCAAGAAAGTGCAGGTTGTGCCACCATCTCTGTCTCTCAATGTATTCATCAGCAACCAATTCACCTAGGTTTTCTTCTTTGGTGCAGTCTTCCTTGTTCTTTCTGCCCCGTTTTATGCATTTCCAAAGACAAAAACTGGAAAATTTACTTTTACGCCATTCAGTAAAAAATCGGCCTTTTTGTAAGTAAATTCAAAGTCACAGCATTCCACTTATTTTTAATAGAGATTGTGCCTGATCTGAGGGAGTGTTTACAGTGAAAATATTTGCAGAGAGTAAGCGTAAGGCTTGTTTCTTCCTTTAAATCCTTCGCGTTACATTCATAACTTCACAATAACCCCATCTAGCACAGATTTTCTCAGTAAAACCTCCATTTCACAACATTTTTCTAAGAAAAAACTTCTATGAATTCAATTCCGATGGGAATCCAATTTTGTTGTACCTGAGATATATCATATGATGCAGAAAGCCCTGGCCATGAGTTTCAAGAACGAATCCATTCAGAAAGCGGTGATCTCGAAGGAATCTGAGTTTCAAACATCCAACAACGTCTAATAGCGTCTTCGAAAAGCTTCAAACGTCCAACAACGTTTTTCAAAATGCTTCATAATGTTTGGAGAACAGAGTACAATGGACCGAATATATAATTTCTGGCAGAATTTGACTTCAGCATTGTTTTTGTTCCTCGCTCAACAAAATTTGCCAAGATTGATGACGAGCACAGCCTTTACCATTGGATGACGACTCCTCTGTCACGACTTTGATATACAGGCCTTCATTCAGCAGCTTCACCAATTAAGAACCGGAGAACCTTAATATTTCTTGCACAGTGCTACTCCTCCTGCGCACAGCCTATCACCACCTGATCTTTCTTATTCAAAGACAGTTACCAAACTTCATAACCGCTTACCATCATAACAATCAAACTCGATTTTGTGCTTCTAATTCAACGCTGATAGGTTGGATAAAAATCTCAACCAGTTATCCCTTCCGCACATAAGTGTTAGGCTTGTGAATTACCAACGGGTTAATTAGAAACACATACCGAAATGTCGTAGCAGGTGGTGGAGAAATCGCCAGCAGCCATCAATAGAATAATCTTAGGGATCCATCTTAGTAACATATAATCTGGTACTCTATCGATGCCTTCAAGATTCTTGCGGTCCTTATAACTTCGAAAACCAACATCTGCTCTTCATTCATTGCAGTGAACCGGAGCTACAGGCCACCTCGATCCCCTTCCTTCAAGGCAAAGACTTCTTAAGACAAAAAAAATCATGGCAATATCTCATTGCTTTTCCATCTTTGAAAACTCCCTCTCACTAGCCATAAACCTCAATTAACATGCAGATAAATTTCTTGCTCTGATACCACTATAAAACACACGAGATTACCACTATAAAACACACGAGATTAGAAACCAAAAAAATGTATATTATTTAATCTCAATCAATGATGTACAATGTGTACATATGAGTACACACAGGAAACAGTTAAATTAGTTCCTGAGAGTTTTTCGATTCCAATAACTACCCAAACTGATCCAAATTTAATCTCGAGAATTAATGGTTCAACATTTCTCAACAATGCCTCTTGTTTGGTCTGGTTACATTTATTTCCTTTTGCAAGATTCTACTTTGTTCATGTCTCGACTAATTTGTACTCAATTCATTAAGGGAATCAAGTAAGGGAGTTGATCATATAGTTGATGTGTGTAACATCAATCATACTTCATACTTCAAACGATGACCTTTTTAAAGACCATTGAAAAGTTCTATAATCTGGTAATGTATGTTAGGAGGAAAAGCCCATTTCCAAGCTTAGAATCTCACGCTGGAAAGTCGAAGCATATAGAGATGGGATTATGCACCCAACATTTATTATATCTATTATATCTAAGTGAATATGATTTTGGAATTTCCAATTTTATCAGTTTGTAATTTAAAGGTGTTTTAATAGTTTTTCTATAGCTTTTTACAATGAGATTTAGTTATTTTGAGGGTTTTTTTAGGGAGAAACCTTTCTGATTCTAAACATAAAAATTACAAAAAACTTTCTGGTTTCAAGCCTAAGAATTACAAAAATTACTTATGATGCAATTCATGATACACGAGAAATTGATGAAAAGATGTTCGTGAATTACGTGAACAATTTGTTTAGTAATGTTGATGCATATGTTGATTTATGTTAATAAATCAAAATAGAAAAAAAAATGTGGTTTCTAGAAGTAAAAAAGGAAAAAAAAAATAATTGTTGTTTATTTTGTCTACGAAAAATTGTAAAGGAAAGATTATATGAGATTTTTAATTGTTGTGCATATAAATTGGTTTTACTTTCCTTTAGTTGCTAAGCTCAGAAAAGAAACATCTTAATATTGCATGGAAATAAGGGTAACATATGAATCAGAGCAAGATGAAAAAGCTGAAAAATGAGATATGAGAAGATATCGACCGCTATTTACAACCCCTTGCTAACGATGCTATAGGAACTGTGCATTTAGGGATGATAATCCAAGCGAGTTATGCCTGACAGAACGAGCCTCCATTAGCGGATTCATCCCTACGGAACGAGCCCTCAAAGGCTTAAGGTTGTGTATTATATGATGATTCTCTGAAAAAATCGAAGACAAAGTTTCCTTTCTCCACTCAACTAGCCTTTCAGAACCACTTGCAAACAGGTGTGAGGATACCCTTTAGGTTGATTTCGTGGTTCGGTTTGCTAAAGGTTATACTTGCATTTGTTAAGCATATCGCACGTCGGGTCAGACTTCTATATAGTTAGAATTGGCTTCCTTGTGATACGAGAACGCTGTTTCTCCTTCTGTCTAACTTAAGCTGAAAACACATTTTCCCTTGTTGACAACACGATCCATGCCATATTGTTGACACGTACAGGTCAGGAAAAAGTGTTGACATGTATGCAACACATATGTTTATATGTTTAGAAAATTTTGTTAGAAAATATTTAGAAATCGAGAATAGTCACTTTATTTTAATATTTAGTTAACCTAAAATGTCAAGAAATAAAATTGCAAGAAATTAATGCTAAGTTAAAGTAGTATTGGTTGATTAGTGTTGACATGTATGCAGCACCCATATTTACTTGTTTAGAAAATGTTTACACAATGAAAATAGTCACTTTATTTTAATATTTACTTCTATGTTAAGAAATTAATGCTAAGTTAATGTAGTATTAGTTCATTTGAACCAAAAATTCTATGTATCACTTATCCTTATTCTAAAGCTTTCTTCTATATGAGGCCAAATAAGACCTTAAATTTTTTATTTCTCTAACATCAATGTTTAATAGGCTCGGGGAAAAAATGAGGAAAAAGTGAATTAAACATGTATAACAAAACTTTGAGTTTAATCATCTATACTTTTTTACACCAGCTCATATTCCAAGGCAACTAGATTACAATAATACCTAGAGCCTTTTGGTACCGACTAATAATCATTAGTTTGGTAATAAGCATTCCTTTATTTAACTTTTGAAAAAATTACAAAACTATTATTTTTAAAATTAATATAATGATATTATTTAAAATATTCAATCATTTAATTAAGATAGAAAATTTATTATAATATAAAAATTAATTATAATTTATTATTATAATAATATTTTTTATACGGAAATTTAGAATATTTTATTTTATAAATTATTATTACAATATTTATATTAAATTATACATTGAAAAATAAATTCACAAATTTAGAATGAAATAAAATATTACACCAATAAAATCTTACAAATCCATTAAACACTGTATTTAAAGTTCTTTAAGTGAGCTTGGATGATTTAGTAATGAAACGGATATTTCATAGTTTTGTATCATTTTTTTGCCCCTTTATTTAAAACATAGTTTTCACAATAAATCTGTTACTCGCAATTTCGGCAACTTAATTTAAACAAAAGTTTTCGTCGCTGATAACAACATAGGAAAATTTGACTCGCGGCCCAAAATATATAACTAGAAAAATTTAATTATAAATATTTATAGAAAAAAAGAACACTTTTAAAAATTTTAATATAAAAATATGATTAATTAAAATTTACTTCTGAATGCAATTTACAATATTTATATGTTCAAGAACTATCGTTGCGTCCGATATACGAATTTGGTCCGGTTCAACTTTAGTTTACAAAATCTATTTAAAAAAATATAGCCGTTGATCTATTCAAGATAGAAGCATTTTTAATCTGGATGTTGGAACGATCATATTCAGAACGGAAAAATCTTGGTAAAAGGTGTTCATTCAGAAACCGCTCTCATTGCAGGAACGTAGGTTTTCGGTATTGGTAAGATGGATGCCATTTTATGATATTAGAATCGTCTCTGTCGATTTATCATTGCATGGATTAAAATTTTTCCAGTATAGAACTCTATAACAGAAATTCATCGTTGCGCAGGGCACGCAGTTGTTTCAACTCCGACGAGGCTGTTCAAACAGTGGCGTTTGAGTTTTCGGTACAGTTTAAAACAGAGCACTAAGGAGAAGTAGAAGGAAGCAGAATGCCTTCGCGATCGAACATTCCCATGCAGTCCACAGAAAGAGAGCGTCTGTTCGTGGTCGGTTCAATTATGACGGTCATGCTCGGTTCAATGGGCATTGTTTTAATGGCAATAGTCATTATTGACTTACGAAGTTCTGGCCGTGTTAATAAGTTGATTTTAGCTTTAACTGCCTCTCTCATATTCCTTTTTTGCATAATGGTGAGGAAACTACTTAGTTATGTCTATCTGTCTTGACTTCATCAACGCTCTTGAAGACCGATCTATGATATGCAGACGAAGCCGTCCTTCAGCATCTTAATTATCGCATTCATGTTTTATTAGCAATGATGTCCATCAGCACTGCAATTGGATAACATGCGAGATATAAGGACGGTGGCTGAAAATTGTTTAGCTCAGGTTAGGATTTATCTTTAGGTCATTGTGCAAGAAGTTAAGTTTTATCTTGTTATTCCTTTGTCATGCCAAAATGAAAATGGTTTCATCCCATTCATGTACTCTGGAAATTTCAAGTAATTAAGAATCTTTTTATGTACCCTGAAATTTTCTTGTAATTAAGAATTTATTTTATTGCATCCATGTGTAATATGCTAGGAAATTTCCATATAATTGGCTAGATTTTGAATTTTAGCTCGTGCCCATGTAAAACAGGCCATGTTATTAGTGAACTGTGACATTCGTGATAGGTTGAGCTATTGCAATCAGTGTCTCGTTGTCTTTTTTTTTTCCATTGTCGTAATATGCAATGATCGCAAGAAACATTAGTCTTCTGTTGGTAATATTGTATCAATATTTCTTGAATTGGGAACCATAGTCCTAATAAATTAAGCTTTCGTATTATGCTCTGAAATCATGTTATGTAGGTGAACACATAGTCTTCACCTGTTGCACAGCACGATAATGGCACTGTTGTTACCTGCTGATAACGTAAGGATTATTTGGCATTTTTGGGCTTTTCTCTCCTGCCAAGCACAGCAGAAGATCTTTTGAGCTCGAGTTCATGGAAGTGATAAGCTTCTGGGAGATATATGGAAGTCATGTGTCTTGCTTTCTGATCGGTTAAAGGTATGAAATACCACTGAGGGTTCAATGCTCTTAGATTTTCACTATGAATGCACTTCGCACATATTTGAGCTTTGTTTTGGGTTCAAGCTACGACCCTAAACCACACGAATGAATAGTGAACAGAATTTTCACCATGAATACACTTGAGACATATTTGAGCATTGTTTTTAGGTTCGAAGTTACGATCCGCAACCACATGAATTCATAGTGAACAGGAAAAAGACATCCAAGGCACATCTTACAGTATTGGTTTACAAAATAATGGCCAAACAAAGACTTAAAAAAAGTGAAGCTTCGGGTTAATGTAGAATTGTCTTGCTGGGATGTCCAAAAAAGAGAGATCCCGCACATTTCAGTAAGATAGCACACTATCAATAACGGTGTATTCTCAAAACCGTGGATATCTCTTAATCCAAAGATGCCCATTCTTATCATTGCCCGTGCATATCCGACGAAACTCACATATCCCTTTTCATAAAATTTCACATTAGCATTTTATAATTAAATTATATTCATTTTATTATATCATTAATTTTAAATGTTCATTTTATTATTCCATTATTTTTACAATTTATTATTTGTTTTCTTACAAGTTTATTTTAACCATTGATTTGATTACAAAATTATCAAATTCTTTAAGTGTAAACTTCTTATTTTAAAGTTATTAAATACTAAACTTATTGATCTAATAAGGTTATAAAGTTATTAAATTCTTTACATTGTTAAATTATTTTAAAATTTTAAATTGCAGAATTTTAGGAAAAAGTTTATATTTACACTGATTTAATTCATAAATTTGTAGTGAGAAAGATTTAATTTTTTTTATCAAGTAGATTAATGGTTAACATGAATTTATATTGTTCTTAGAATTTGTATTTTTGAACTTACTTTATATAATATATTTATTATTTTTTTAGCCATATATCATATATAGATATTTGACATTGAAATATTTTATTTATGATTACATTATGTACACTAAAATATGGATTTGTTATTAATATATTTTTAAATACGCAACAATATCATTTAACAGTGGATATGTGACATTTAGAATTAAATGAGGTACAAAATTCCCACATAATACTCTTATCATGAAGTAATTAATTTTTTTACTTTCAAGTGTTCTTTATCTTTGGGAATTAAAATACTTAATTATGCTTAACATTAAATAATTTTAATGTTCAATTCATAACACACTTAACTCATATGAAACTTCATTGGTTGGTGTGTCAAGATTCCTTATCATTCTGTCTCTATTTTTCCTTGGTTTTCTATAATTAACCTAACTTATTCTTAAAATCAATATAAAACTAGATTTTCAATTAAATTTGAATGATGAAAGAAGCTATTTTCTCTATTTTATTTCTCATATTTAGCTTTGCATACCCTCCCCCTTCAAGTCTCATAAACCAATTATGATTCTATATAATCCCATTTCATGGGGTTCACTTCTCTTCAAGTTTTTGGCGGATTCTATCTATGTTAACTCAAACCTCATTACTATAACTTCTAAGAGTGGTTGGATATTCTATCCATATCCTACCTGCATACTTATAATTTCTATTTGGTCTCTACTATCTCTCTTAGCCTTAACGGAATCCCCTTTATAGAGTCCAAAGATATATTGGTGGGCTAATTTGGAATTCCTTGTTTAGTGGTTGATAATTCCTATGCGAGTGATGTGGTAACTTACCTCACCTATTAGGTACAAACCTTCAAGCATGTTTTCTAGGCACATACCCTACCCCTAAAGTATTAAGAAAATGAATGCCATGGAAAAAAAAATAAAATTGGCAAGCACCCTTCACATACCTAGATGCATCAATGAATGGCTCAAGTCCACCCTTCACATACCTAGACGCATCAATGAATGGCTCAAGTCCACACATATGATGAAAGGGCAACATAGGATTTCCACAATTAATTCTTAGCTATTACCATACCTAGATGCATCAATGAATGGCTCAAGTCCACCCTTCACATACCTAGATGCATCAATGAATGGCTCAAGTCCACACATATGATGGAAGGGTAGCATAGGATTTCCACAATTAATTCTTAGCTATTACCATAGAGAGGATGGTGAAATTAGAAATAATCACGAACAGGAAAAGAAAAATGAAATTCCAAACAATGGGTAGAAGTAGAGTTTGAAAGTGAGATTCTTGATCATGGATATGGTAGAATACAAGATATTAAATATTCAAGCTAATATAATTATAATTTCTCAACAAAGCGTTCATGAGTCAGATAATACAGGAGTGAAGAAGCTAGTACTAAGATATCATAAATAGGTTACATGTAAGTTGAAGGAAATACCCTTTGCAGAAAATTTCAACACCAAGATTACTGCGTATAGATGTATAGAAAATCAAAGAGATTTAGAAAATCAAAGAGATTTTCAACATTCAAAATATTATGCATAAGTTTGTGCATAATTAAATTTGAAACAAGGAAGGATGACTAGGATTAGATCATAATTCTAAAAGGATGTGCTGAAATCACATTTTGCTAATTGGAAGGAAAGAACACATTTAAATTGATTAGCAGCCCAGACAAGTTCAAAGACATAAAGAAATAGAAATAATTTTATAGAGTAGAAGGAAAAGAAGGTGACGGAGTCTCTTTAAAAATATGTTATATAACTACTCTTCAAATTTTAGGTAGAATGGAGCATTATAAACATAAAATTTCAACTTTCATGTTTTAATTTCAAGCATCTATCGAAGCAAAACCATCATTTTATTGACTTGTAATAGATTTAATTTTCCAAATAATACACCAGGTGGAGAGTTAAATATTTTCATTTTTGTGTCATATTAATAAAAAAGAGTTATCAATATATATATATATGTATATATGTTATATATATATGTATAACGGTTAAATTTCTATTATAAAAGTTATATTCCATGTAGAATGGAAATTGTTAAAATGAAAAGATCTCTGTGGCATCATACTTCGTAATTAATTATTCAAATCAGAATTTTGCAATAATTACTGAAATAGGAATTTTGCAATAATAATTTAAAAAAAAAAGCTCTTAATTTATCTCTGCTTTTTGCCCAAAATAGAGTCAGAATCATAGGAAGAGGATCGAAAACTTGCCATTATTTTTTACATTTGTGGATTATCAGATGGCAGCTCTAATACTGGTATAGGTAACCGTGACCATACTCTTCAGCAGCACAGAAGCGTACGGTTCCAAAATGTTTCTCACCCTCGACCCTGGTCCGGCTCGACGCTGGTTTACATTCTGGACCGCCCTTTTGCTGCTCCCAAACTCCAGCCAGAACACGTTAATTATAACTCTCTTAGTAATCACAACCCCACGGTCTGCGATTCCAATTACTAGTTCTCCCCCATGATGCCACGCCTTAAATCTTTGCTTCTTTTTTGAATGTCGAAAATTAGTTGTCGTTTTTGGTTCCTCTGATGTAGCCGTTGTCTTCTGACCATATTAATTGTTGTTCTTGGTTTCTTTGATGCAATGCTTATTTTTGTAGCTCAAAACCAAGCAATTTTTTATGCCATTCAAATGCGTGACAACCTCGGTGTGACATAGAGTGAATGTGTCATTGAGCATGTACAATGTGGCACATATGAGAGCCTACTTGCATGGACTACAGGTGGCTCTCTGGAGGCTTCGAGTGGAGGCATCTGGAGCACAACCATCTCTCAGTTCAGTTCTACCCCATGGCGGATGGCAACCCATAACCGGTGAAAGGGGGCCGCGGGATCTCTTGGCCTTAGTCTCAGTGCATGCAGGGATTAGTGGCTTGTTGGTCGATGCATGAAGGGTGAATTCACTGAGAAGGCGTGTGGATCGGGTCGCAGAGGGCTGGCTGGGTTGGTTTTGGGAGCGGTTGATTCTTTCCATAGATTGAAAACATGGCCTTGTTCGGCTTCTGGCTGAGTGGAATCGATGGCTCAATATGATGAATCGAACTGCAGATTCGAAGGGGAAGCAGATTTCTATGCTGAGCTTGGAGATGGAGTGCTGACAGAGAAATAGCTGCGGGGATGGTGGAGCAAGCAATTGAGAGACCATGTCCCGAGGAATCGAACCGTTGATGCTGTAGCGGGCATAGAGTTTTGGGAGAGCTAATTCTCCCCATAACTCGAAAGAATGGCCTTGTTCCACTCCTGGAGTGGAATCGATGCTCAATGTGGTGAATCGAACCGCAGATTCAAAGGGGAAGCGAGCGGCTTCTGTGCCGAGTGTGGAAATGGAGTGTCGACAGAGAAATGGCCGCGGGGATGGCGGAGAAAACGATTGAGAACGAAATCTGGACGAATTGAATCATTGACGCGGGAGCAGCATAGAGTTTCGGGAGCGGTCGATTCTATGCGTAGCTAGAAAGAATGCATGTGTTTGGCTTCTGGCTGAGTGGAATCGATGGCTCAATGTGGTGAATAGAACCACATATTTGAATATTTGAATGGGATTTGAATATTTGAAGGGGAAGCAGGCTTCTGTGCTGAGCGTGGAGATGGAGTGCCCACAGACAAATGGGTGCGGGATGGTGGAGCAAACAACTTTGAGACCATGTCCGGAGGAATCGAACCTTTGACGTAATTAAACCCACGCATCTGTTTACAGTGCCACGGGTTTGACGTTTTATGCCACGTGTTTGATGTTTCACTCTATAGAGGAGGACGAAAATGAGATTTTGGGATCGGCTGGGATGAAAACTGTTTGCCCAGCCCAGCCTAATCCACGGAAGGAAGGTGTAAAAATAATTTTTACTCCACGGAAGGAAGGTGTAAATATAATTTTTAAAATTTAGAAGAAACACCTTCCCTGTAAAAATAACGTATAACCTTCAAAATTTAGAAACACACTTTCGATGTAAAAATAGCTTTTAAAATTTAAAAATAACCAGCCAACTGCATAGAAAGAACACCTTCTGTGTAAAAATAACTTTTAAAATTTAAAATAACAACTCTTAAATGCAACAAATATTTATTTCCAAAGCAATTTACAAAAATTCATATGTCAAAGAAGTGCTTGGACGTCCGATGTACGAACCGAATCCGGTTCAAATTTAGTTTTAAAAATCTATAATAAAATATAACCGTTGGTGATTAAAGATAAAACATCTTTTAAACAGGTTGGTGTTCAAATTTAGTTTAAAAAATTTATAATAAAATATAACCGTTGGATGATTAAAGATAAAACATTTTTAAACTAAATGTAAGGGTTATTTAGCATTCAAAGAATATAGTAGGGTTATTTGGCATTTTCAAGGACGGTCCTCTCCAACCCAGCATAGAAGACCAGCTATCGGGTTGGAGTTCTGGGCAGCTCTAAGCTGCTGGAGATATACGAATGTTACGGGTATTTGTTTTATTTATCATCTACAAAGGTGCGAAGCATCTATGAGGGTTTGATGATATGACATAGATTTTACTGTAAATATAGTTTTGCATGGTAATGCTTAAACCATAGATATCGTATTTAAATTTCAGTTTTAATTAGAATTTTATTAAAAATTCAAAATAATTTTATAGAAAAGTCACAAATAAAATTTATTATTTTTTGTTGTAGAAATTTATTATTTTTAATAATTATAAATTTCATGTTAATCTTATGTGTTAAGAAATCTTTTTGGAGAAATCATATTAAAGATAATTTATCGAGGCTTTTGGTTTTCCCTCCTATTTTAATATAAAATTTATTGTTTTTCATAACTACAATTTCTTTTAATATACAATTTATTATTTAGTGTAATTTTTTTATATAAAAAATTGTATTTTTATTTTTTTAAATATTAAATTTTATATTAATAAAAGGTCCTCGCGAAATCCATCAATTTTGGTTTCTATTTCGTACGAATATAATTTATTTTTATTAAATTTTATATTCACATAATTCAGTACCGAATTCCAATTAACGTATTTTGGAATCTTTTTTAACCAATACCGAACTTGCTAACTATTGGTCAAACAAAATAATTGCTTTGCAAGATAATGGTCGAACAAAACAAAAGGTAATGGTTAAACAAAACAAAGCTGTAAGAGATAAACAGCCTACATCTCGGGGAGAATGACAAAAGAGATAGATTCAAAGCAATCCTAACGCCTAAGGAGATACTTGGTGCATTATCAATAAGGTAGAACTCGTCCGTGCATATCTTTTAATAACAGGTGTTATAGAATTCAACCCCTTTATTATACGCATAAAGGAAGGGTTTCAATTTATTTCTATGTTTAATTTATTTTATATTAATTAATTAAAAGTAAGGTTATATCACTATTTATTATGATATTGGATATATAATATTAATATAACATCATCACACACATCTTTAAATTAATATACATTTCATATTAAATAAATGTTATTACATAAACATCTATTCACAAGCACATTAAATAAACCTATGGAACATGACCTAACAATATATACATCAAAACTAATATTTAAATTAAGTACATGAACATGAACAAAAAAAATACACCATACATATATAGATAGATAGATAAACAAGTCAAATAACTACATCAAATCAAAAAATCCTACTTATTATTAAGAATTTATATGATAAAGTGAAAATAATTATTATATTGTAAATTATTTATAATTTAATTAATTTTTATAGTTTTTTAATATCATGAAGTAAAATATTTTAATTCTTATTATAGATTAATTATCAAAATTTATCAAGCTATTTTTAATTTATAAAATAGATAATGTATTCTTAAACAAAGATTGTCATTCTTCTCCCTTTTATGATGAGGTATCCTTCTTCAAGAATGGAGGACATATTAAATCTTTATCAGTTTGGAGCTGTATCAGTTGCTCCCGTATTAAAGTACAACATAGATGGCAAGGGATTATATGCATTAGTTTAGAGTTTAAAACAATTTTGTGATTATTTACTGGGAAAAGAAACCATCCTTGCTAAAAATAATCACTCATTGATTTTTCTTAATTCTCAATCCAATATCCAAGTGAAATTCCACCTAAAATAGCCCATCTATATACAACACTTTCACCTTGCCCTTCTCTAAGAAGGAATTTACTAATGAGGTGGTATATTTTCTAAGTCACTAAAATTGTCTATCGTATTTCACATCAAGATTGTAGCTTTCGCAAGAACATATAAAAAATAAACATAGATATTTTCCCTTAGATCCCAAAATCAAGACTACCAGATTGATTTTTCATTCTTTTCGTTTCAATGTTACAATACATATATATACATGTCAAAGCATTCATAAACTCCAATCCACTAACTCTAGATTAGAACATAACCATAGTTCCCTTGACTAGATTTACAAAATACCATGGGAAGAAAACCATCATGCCCAAAACCATGCGAAAAACCCATGCACAAAACCATGGGTAGGTCCGCCTACCATCTTTGGGTATGGCCCCCATCCTTGGGTCTCCCAACTATTATTGGGTCCGCATAAAAAAAAAATCTTGGGGCACTACCCGAGACCTTATGTAGGGGGCGATACCCCCCAACAGGGGGGGCTAACACCCTACATGTGACCCCCCCACTACGACCGACGCAACATGCAATGCATGGAGCTAGTCCTAGAAAGAATATAACACACACCCAACAAAGAATCAATGCAAATACAAATATATTTTATTATATAATAGTACATTAGAAAATTGAATGACTATAATAATTCTTCTGAAAATTGAATCTTTCAATTTCTTGAAAGCTTGAAATTGCTTAGTAATTAAGAAACAAAAAATTATGAAAAGGTATATATAGATTTAGAAATTCCAAGTGAATAATTTCAATTCTTAGAAATAGATTGCAAAGTAGAACCCATCTTGCTCCTAATATTGTTCACCCTTAGGAAACCTAGTTCAATAAACCAAACCCCATTTTTGGTTTGCATTGTCCATGATGGTTGCTTATATCACCTATTAAGAATGTGCACCTATGTATTCCTACTAAGGAGGTGCAACTAATACCACTATGTGAATCTCATTCGTTTATATACAAGGGACACTTCATCATTTAGAAGATCATTTCTCATTTACAAAATAATATAATATCCTAGTTATAACCCTTGACATGTATCCAATCATATTATGTAAATGTTGTTAACATGCTAGTAAGGATTTTCAGTTTGGAGATCAAGGCCAACTCCCAACTAGTTAACGCCTAGACATGTATGATGTAAATAACCATATGTTGGCCATGTGTTAAGGATTTTTTTAGTGACTTAATAATATGGAAGTTTTAAATTTTGGAATATAATATTATAGTGCAATGTGGTCACAATAAGTAATAAAGGTGGTTTCATTTCACTACATGGGAAGATGGGAAAGAGACCTATCGGAAAATAGATCCCCCATATCTTTTCTATCATTTGCCTTAAATATATTATCTATGTCCTTTGAAATATTAAAAGTAATCATTCAATGCATGCAAGAGGTTGCTGGTAAAATCTTCTTGTGTAAGGATGTAAACATGGAATAAGTACACTCAATATATGATTTATGAAAGTCCTACATTTATTGGTCAATGTGGTTTAATCCATCCCTCCATAAATTTTCTAATTCTACTAATCCTATCATTCCTTCATTAACTTTGATCTTCATGCATTGAGCTACTCATGCTATGTTCACTATTTATGTCCATAGTAAATCTACAAAATTGATTGTAATCAACACTATTTAGAGGGAAAATGTAGACTGTTGATGAAGGTATGGTGGTTGTAGTGAGCATAATGGATAGGAAATTAAAGAAACCTTCACTCAATATGCATTATCTACTCATTGGATGCCTGAGAGTAATATTATTGATTTGTCAAGTAATTCTTAGAAAGCACACGATATATTGGACTCCTTATAAACACACTAAATATCATTGTAAGAAGAGGGTAATTTGAGGAACTTAGACCTTCTTTGTGTTATATGGGGTAGTGTAAGGCAAATCCTTGAATATGACTAATCGAATGAGACATTTGTCATGATCTGTGGTGAGTATACTGGTTAAACATGCAATCATATGGGTTAGGTTGAGAAAGGGAGGAGCTTATAACTTGTTTACTTCATTGTATTGGAATTATAGCCTGCATTGGGAGTGGTATCTATAGCAGATGCTTATGGTTGGCTGGAACCATTCTCACACAAAAATCTTCTTTGAAATTATTTAGTTTAAAGATAATTTTATTGTCATTCACTGTGAAAATGAAAAATTGGTGTTTATCTATGTTATAAAGTTCAAGTTATTTTGTTATTCTGTGTGATTTTTCTTGATATTTTTTTTGTATTGTAAGTGTTACATCTACATATACATTTTATTGAATTATGTTCTTTCCTAGGATACTTAATTATCTATTCTTATGGAGAATTTTCCTCTCAGGGGTTAAAATTTTAAAACCTATAATCTTGTCCTCAACCAATCAAGCATTAAGTAAATAAGAGCCACAAATTATTTATGAACACCCTATCGCACAATGGCCATGGTATATTGAAGATTGTATTTTGTTGTGGTTCACAACTCTCAACCAATTTTATATTATTTTTATTTTGTATAATGCATGGAGGGAGGAAGGAAAGATGAGAAAAAGCATATTCACACCACAACCAATTAAAATTCATATATTAGCAGGCATCACTAATTTATGGTTGCCCCATCTACATAAACATTATTATATATTGGAGCTTATACATTTTTATGGGATACACCACTCAATAAATATATTTACCTACATATAATATAATATAAAATATATAACTATCACTAAAAGTTGGCATCACATCAACTCTATATATATATATATATATGAATGAAATTTTATTTTAATAGTATCAATAATCCCAATCATATGGGGTTCCTATGCATGTTCCCAAAGTGCTAAGGTGAAGAGAAAAACTACGAAGTTTTGGACACCTCATTATTAACATCATTATCATAACTTGTTAGATTCTTTGGATGGTCTATCTCCCTCACTCACCTTTCTAATTATATTTTTTATTTTGTCATTGCAATTCCTCTTGGCCTCAATGTAAATCCCCTTATAAATCTTGAATACATATTGGCAAGTTTATTCAGATTGTGACTATGCTACCTAGTTGATAATTCCTTTTACATTAAAGTGGTCACCTATCTTCCTTGTGATCCATAAACTTCCATCGATATTCCACTGGAAAGTTCTTCACAACAAATATGATAATAATATATTAAAATTCTAAATTTTTTACACTATTACATTTTTATTATACTTCTAGATTTCTAAATTTAATTGTAATTATTGCATGCATACGAATGGAAATTATGCAGAAAAGTAGAGAATGAAAAATAATCTCACACACATGCATAAGGCACAAGTACATGGTTGTAAGTACAAAGAAGTAAGGCTTGTGCGTGGGCATCTACAATGCACTAATCCTCCCCGCGTGCTATACCTCCTATCCTTATTGGCTATCTTTTCTCAGTTATGGAATAAAATTCTCTTGAAGGAATGGAATACCTCTTCCCCCTAGTGGCTTGGTTATAACACTGCCTGATAACCTACTAGTGGTTAAGTTTGACTACATCAAATCTTAACAATAGTTACAATATAGACTCTTCTAGAGTCTTTTACAACAAAAACACGTTTCTAGCCCCTTTCCCATGAATAATGTGGGACAACGTGGCATCCTCTCGAATTATAGTTGTGAAAATAGGAAGGTCAACTTTTGAGTGGCATAACATTTGCATACAGACTTCGATTGACACACTTATTACATCGATGGAAATACCTTTGTGCATAGAACAACATGAAAAGGTGCAATTCTAAAGTGACAAAATTTTACCCCCAAAAAACATTATTTGATGCCCCAAAATGCTCTCAGAAGGTTTCAGACCATGTTTCACCAAAATGGGTCCCACCAATAGAAAAAGTCCCACGAGCTAATAACTCAACGTTTTCCACTCTAAATGCATCGAGATGGATGAAAAATAATACAATGATCTAATATAAATCACAACTCCACATTTTGGGAGGATTTTGGTCCCCAAAATAATTTACTAAATGAGGTGAGGAAATTTTTCCTTCACCTTCTTTGTATTGTACCATTTAGCTTTTCTTGGAAGTTCTCCCTTCAATCTAATCTGCCAAATCTCATGCTTCCCTTGACTTGTAGTTATGGAGCTCTTCTTCAAAACTATATCTTTTGTCAACTCCACCTAAACTTGTAGTGCCAAATCCTCCATAGAACGTCGGACTTGTTCCTCTTCCTAATCTAGCATTGAAGGCTCATAGAGTTTCAAATTATCTACATTGACAACTGAGTAAATGTGCATATATGGTGATAAATTGGGTCGATAAGAATTATCAGCCACTTTTTCCTGTATATCAAAGGGAGTATACCTTAGAGCCTTAATTTTATTATTAGGCCCTTGCAGCCTCTCCTTGTTCAATTGTAACCATACTTTGTCTCCCACCTTAAACGATTTCTTTGTTTTGTGTTGATCATGCCTGGAACTATACTTATCTTGAAAATTTTGTAGTGTTTCTTGTACCTATAGATGAATCCACCTGATTTTCTCTATAAAATGTTCAGCCCTCAAAGCATCTCCCATGAGATCTTCCCTCACTTCTCCTTGCTACCCATATGCAATGTCTAATGGTGAAGGAAGAAAATATCTAAAACAAGTTTCAAATGTGGACTTTCTTGTACAAATGTGGACTGCTCCATTGTAAGAATGTTGTATATAAAAAAAAAATTCATCTCAGGTCTTCAGATGCTTCTGTTTGTATCACCTTAGAAGTTGCACCAAAGTACTATTGACTACTTATGTAGGCCCATCTTTCTGTGGATGGAATGTTGTAGATATCTTTAACTTTATGTCCATCTTCTCCCAAAATGTAGTCCAAAGTGCACTGAGAAATATTGTATCCCTATATAAAATGATTCTCCTTGGTATCCCAAAGTGCACCTAGACCTATCAAAGGAACAGGTGTGTTTCTTCTTGTCTACTAATGGTCTTTTTATAGGGCATCAGAACAAATATATTTCTGAACCTATCAACTACCACGAACAGATAGCCATTTCCCTTCGTGGTTTTTGGTAAACCTCCCACAAATTCCATGGAAATTCTTTCCCAAGGATGAGTAGGTATAGGTAAGGGATGATATAGACCCTATATCGTGTTACTAGGCTTGCTGGTATAACAAAGCATGCATCCTTTTATGAACCTAGCTACCCACTCTTGCATATTAGGCCAATACACATACCTCTGTAACTTAGCCACAATATTCCCTATACCAAAGTTCCCTGCAACCTTGGAAGTGTGACCCTCTATAATTTTGTGCAATGTCTCACCTTTAGGAACACATAGCTTATCCAGCTTGCAGAGTAACCAATGTTGCAGATGGTATTCAATGGTGTTGTCGCCATGGTGTACATGATTCTCACTCTACAACTCTTGATACACCTCCTTGAAGTCCTCATCATATGAATATACCTCTCTATATGCATAATGGGTGATGGGCTCCATGTGCATAAGATTCCCCAAAGTTGTAATCTTTGACATGGGTGGCCTTCAAAGCATGTTGGCCAGCTTTTTTGTGCTACCCTTCTTATACTTGATCACCATATGAAACTACTATAAAAAACCCATCCACTTGTAATTTTTGGTCTATTGTACCTTACACTAGGCATGCAAGTAGTGTATCAACTAGTGGTCTATGTGGATTACTATCTCCTTTCCCATGAGATAGTTCTTCCACTTCTTCATAACTTGCACTATGGTATAAATATCCTTGTCTTAGGTTGGGTAATTAAGGACTTCCCCATGAAATAAATCAAAATGGTAGCATACAAGCATTCCTACCTGCATCAAGATAGCTCACAATGAATACCCACTCGCATTGTTATCATTGCAAAGGGCCATTACAAGTTTGGTAATCCCAGAAATGGTGCTTGTCTGATCTTCTTCTTTAGCTCCTAAGAATCCCTCTTCTAACATTTTCCCCACCGAAAACTCTTTCCACTTGCTGTTATAGCATGGAGTGGTGTTTCTACCATTGAATATGAGGCTATGAATTTCCTCAAGTACTCTGATGCCCCAATGAAAACCCTAACCTCATAAACATTAGTAGGCACTAACCATTTCATGATGGCCTCTATCTTCGAAGGATCTATCTTTAGCTCTCCTCCACCAATCACGTACCCCAAACAAACTAAGAATTGTTGTGTAAACTTGCAATTCTTCACATTTGCTAGCAGTTGGTGCTTCTTCAATGTTTCCATCACTTACATAAAATGTGAAATATGCTCCTCCCAGGTACTATTATATACTAGTATCATCCAAATTTACAATAAAAAATGAATCTATAAAAATGCGTAGTACATCATTCATTAATCTCATAAATGTAGCTGGTGCATTACATTGGCCAATTGGCGTGACTAACCACTCATACAAACCTTTCCTAGTTTTAAAGGCAGTCTTCTAGGTATGTTTTTTTTTTACTCAAACCTAGTAATATCCAAAATTCAAGTCCAACTTGGTGAAGTACTTTTCTTTTTGCCACTGATCCAACGTATCATCTAATCTAGGTAGGCAGTATCTTTTCTTGAGCATGATTTTATTCAACACCTTGTAATATATACACTTCAGCCAAGTCCCATCCTTTTTTGGCACAATTATGATGAGTGACTCACATGGTTATCTACTCGATCTAATGACACCATGTTTTATCACCTGTTGCAATTATTTCTTCGCCTCACTAACTTCTATAACAGACTGTCTCTACAACCCAATATTTGGAAATGGGGAGTATGGAAGATCTTGTGCTCCACTTTTCTATTAGGTGGTAATCCCTTAGGCTCATAAAACATCCATGTATGCGTGTAACAAATCCTCCAACTGTTGTTTCTATTTCTTAGTACACCCCTCCAAGGATTCATTTCCTCTTATTGACTCCTATTTATACCGACTTTCTTTTCAAAACAATAAAACACACTTCTTGCTAGAACTGATGAAAATCTTGCCTTGGTTTGCACTTACTAGTGAAATTTTCTACTTTCCTTTGTGTGCATTGATGATGAATGATTTAGAATCCTTGAGGGGTCTATATTGGTTCAATATCCTCATGAATATTGCATCCCACATGTACATGTATGGTCTCCCAAAGACGAATCCACATACACCAAGGGGAACCACATCTAGATCTACTTCATCAATAAAATTAACACTCATAGAAAATCTAATTTTACACTATTTTGTTACCTTCAACTCAATGTCCTTATTTACCCATCACAATGGATATGGATTTGGATGATCATGAACTTCAAGCCCCAATGTCTTGACTTGTATCTCTATATGGAAGATTTTGGTCATTTCTTTCTCTTCCTGCTATTAAAGGCTACTCAGATTCACCTCCTTCTGCGCTGATGTACATATGATCTTCTCTGATCTGCTTTCAACTTGGTTACTTGAATTAGTGGCCATGATATTCTTCTTCTTGTTATATTTCTTTTTTTTTCTTTTGGTTTATCTCTAGATGAAACTTCCAACACTTCTCCTCTGTATGACCATCTATGTTGCATTGGTTGTGGTGGTTGCTAGGATCTTTTCACTGGTGTGTTGTGGATTCCATATTTTTATCTTTTCCCATTTTTACTTGTTATGAAACCAACTCACAAAATATAAGAAGATATAGATCAATGACTTCAGAATTGGCCTCTTCAAGTGGGAAACCTCCTTTATATTACACAAATGCACAATTATTAGACGATTCAAATGAAAAAACATCCTTTCTATATATAGTTGTCTAATGGGTCACAATATAATCAGATTCGACATAAAAATAATAATGTAAGGGAACAATAATAATAATAGTGGGCTTCTATGGGGCACAATAATAACAATATGGGGACTACATGGGCACAACAATAACAATAAGGAGGATACACTCACAATAACAATGAGGTAATAATCTTGATGGATTGGCGATAAATATCCATCAAGTTACTTAGATGAAAAAATATGCTAAGTTTAAAAAACACATAAAATCCTTACAAGAGAGAAAGGTAATATTTTATGAGGAATATCCATGCGGGAGAGAAAGGAGAGATTTTCTGACAAAAGCCTAGGCAAATGGATAAAAAGAACCACAAAAGTGATATTTTGCTAATGGAAACCATATCATGAAAGAGGGTATTAAATACCCATTGAAGAGATAAATAAGGGAAGTTTATCCATGGAAATAACTCTCGGCTCAGGGGTGAACTAGTGAAAGCCAGTTCTAGGTTGGGTGGAGGTGCTCGGTTCTCCAAGTGACAATATTTCCAATTGCTCTTGTCTGAACCACTTGCATGGGATGTACTGTATGTTTACTCCTTACCTTTTATGTTGTTGAATCACTTGACACAGGTGTATAGTTTTATGTGTTATCTTTAATTATGAAGATGATTGAATTCTTATGCATGTGACCCTTATTGCATCCAAGTGTAGATTTAGTGACGGGAGCATAGTAGATAGTTATTAATACCTAGGTCAAGGAGCTATATGGCACATGTTACTAATGGTAGAATCTGCATGTGACCACTATGCATGAGTAGAATTGCATGTACTAACTTTAATTATGAGATGATTATATACGGATGCATGGGATAACTATGGAATCTAAATTTAATCACAATTAAATTTAGTGAAGGAACATAGTACATCTTTAAACTTATGTGATATCTCTGTTTTTAAGGTGGTGAATATTTAGGCATGAGACATCGATGTATGCAGAACAATTATGTTTTAAGGCTTCAAATTGTATAGCCTATGGTTCAGGTTATCTATGCTATACATTATGCGTCATAGGAATTGCCTCCAATGAGGCTAGTTTAGCTATTTATGCATATTGCATAAGATTTATGTCAGTAATACCTTCGACTATTCCAGTAGGACTATGATCATGATTCATGGCCATACTAGCTACAATAGACTCAAGATAACGTTCCATTAATGCTTGTGTTGAGTCATCAAAGAATCTTATTGGTTGCATGTCATGATTGATTCTTTTCTCCAAGTTGTAATTTATGCTTAAGGGTTGATTTGAAACCAAAGTCTTGGAATTGAATGTAAAAGCTCGCATCATGGATCCAATAAAGCATATAAGGATTTTGTAATATTGTGCCCACGGGGTATGGTTCATTACTTTTGATATTGTCGAATTTTGAAGAATATGAGTATAGTTGCATGAATAATAATTGTTCATGCAATTATGGAACAATTATACTTGTGACGAATATTGAATCTAGATTTAATCAAAGTAAATTTAAGGAGTGGGAACCTAGGAAATAATTGTCAAATTAGGCCCACGGGGTATGTGACAAATGTTATCGGAGGCTTAGGTTCAAACATTTTGGCCTATAGGCCAATCCACCCATATCAGATAAGAATGGGTTGTAGGTTTTGTTCCAATGAGTTTTAGGGTAGTGTCTAAAGGCATTAAAACTCAGAATCGTTGAAATTAAATTTTAAAATAAATTGTTGGAGGGGCATGTTAAAGAAATCACACAGACACACACATACACAAATATATATATATATATATATATATATATATATATATATATATATATATATGATATTGAAATCAAAAATAATTTTGAATTGACGCTTTTTTTAGGCAATGGTTATATATATTTCAATGAAAATTTCCCTCAGATTTGGGTAAACCTGTGATGAAATCCATTGAAACCTCCTCCCAACATTGGCTTGGAATGGATAAAGGTTGTAATAGACTCGGTGTCTTAATTATTTTGTTGGCAAACCAAACATTCCGCCACAAACTTTTGAATATCCGATTTAAGGCCATCCCAAAAAAATTCCTTCTTAACCCTGTGGTAAGTTTTTCAAAATCCTGAGTGCCCTCCTAAGGGAGAAGTGTGCAATTCCATATGAATCTTTTGTTTTAGTTGGGAATTCTTACAAAGGTATAAGTGATCTTTGTACCATAACGAATCATTTTACCAGCTAAATGTATCAGACGTACTAGAATCTTGTTGTAACTTTCAAATAAGTACCCACACTTCTTCGTCATTCTTCCATTCCTCCCTCGCTTCGTTTATCCAATCTGGTTGGATAATAGAAATGGTGCACAACAATGCTTCCACATCCTCATCCTTTCTTGAGAGTGCATCTGCCACCACATTTTTCTTCCCCTTTTTGTAGATGATTTCAAAGTCATAACCGAACATCTTTGTGACCCACTTTTGTTGCTCTTCAAAGGATAATCTTTGTTCTAAAAAGTATTTAAGGCTATCATGATCCGTTTTTACCTTGAAGTGTCTTCCCATTAGGTAGGGTTTCCATTTCTTAAGTGGATGGAGTATTGCCAACATTTCCTTCTCATAAATAGCTTTGTGTAAAATCTTTCCCTTGATTTGACGACTTTCAAAAGAAATGTGTCTTTCATCTTGCATTAAAACAGCTCCCATTCCATTTCCTGAAGCATCACATTCCACAATAAAGGTTTTTGTGAAGTCTGGTGTAGCTAAGACCGTTGCTTGGCACATTTCCTCTTTAAGATGTTCAAAGGCCTTTGTTGCTTCTGGAGTCTATGAAAAATCATCTTTATTCAATAATGTTGTTAGAGGTGCTGCTATTCTCCCATAATTCTTAACAAACTTGCGATAATACCCTGTCAACCCGAGAAATCCTCGCAGATGCTTTATGGATGTGGGGATTTTCCATTCCTTAATGGCTTTAATTTTTCTAGGGTCTACCTTAACTCCTTCATGAGATACAATATGACCCAGATATTCCACCTCTTGTACTCCAAAGAAACATTTGGATCCTTTTGCATATAATTGTTTCTCCTCCAATAGTTGTAGCACCCTGTCAACATGTTCAACATGATCCTTCCAAGACTTGTTGTAGATTAGTATATCATCAAAAAATACTAACACAAATTTTCTAAGAAATGGTTTGAAAATGGAATTCATCAAAACTTGAAATGTTGAAGGTGCATTGGCAAGGCCAAAAGGCATGACCAAAAATTCATAATGACCCTCATGAGTTCTAAATGTTGTTTTCGAAATGTCTTCAGTATTCATTCTGATTTGATGATATCCTGAACGAAGATCCAACTTGGTGAAGTAAATTGATCCATGCAATTCATCCAGTAATTCATCAATGAAAGGAATGGGAAACTTATCTTTAATAGTGAGCTTATTGAGCTCCCTATAATCTGGACACATGCGCCATGATCCATCCTTCCTATGCACCAATACTACTGGAGCAGAGAAAGAACTTTGACTCGATTGAATTATACCAGCCTCTAGAATTTCTGCAACCATACGTTCAATTTCACTCTTTTGGGCATAGGGATATCTATACGGCCTAATGTTTGGAGGAACACTTTCTGGAATCAGATGAATAGCATGATCATGATCACGAATAGGTGGGAGACCTTTGGGAGTCTCAAATACCTTGGGATGATTATTCAAGACTTTTTGGAGATCTGGAGAAATAGATGATTCCAATGTGGAAACATCTAGCGAACATAATTGTGCAATTACACCTCTTTGTTCCTTTTTTAGAAGCTTTGTCATACCTTTAGAGTCGATTATCTTTCCCGGTTTCCCTGCAATACCCCTTAATTCAACCTCCTTTCCTTCCACAGAAAATTTCATGAAAAGTTCTTGAAAATTAAAATCTATTGTACCCAAGGATGGAGCCATTGGACTCCTAGTACAACATCAGCACCTCCCATTGGAATGGAAAGCATTGGGCTAGTCAATACATTTTCTCCCATGGATAGCTTGATATTATGACACTTTCCAGAGCAATTTATTGTTCCTCCATTTGCAACCATCACTTGACACTCTAGTGTTGGATATAAGAAGCAATTCAATTCTTTTGCTACCTTACAATGAATAAAATTATGGGTACTTCCTGAATCAATCAACACTATTACCTTTTTCTTCTTGATTTGTCCTTTTATCTTGATGGTTTGAGGAGTGGTAATTCCCACCAATGCATTACAAGATATGGTTGGATTCATTTCTTCTTTATCTAGGCTTTTTTCCTGGAGTATATCCTCTTCTTTTGATCTTTCTTGATCATTTTCTTCTTCCTCTTCACAATCTATGTAGAATAATTTCTTCTCAACACACTTATGACCTTTAGTGTATTTGCTATCACAACTGTAACAAAGCCCTTCTGCTCTTTTTTCTTCCAATGGTTGTGGTGTCAACCTTATAGGTTATGGAAGACTAGGGGAAACAACACTTCCATCTTTATAGTTGTGAGTGGTATGCTTCCTAGTTGCCATAATTTTTCTTTCCATTTTTCTTGCTAACCTGAAAGCCTTCTCTAATGAATCAGGTTCCCAAAGGCGAACATCATATTGGATATTATCCTTTAAAGTCCCTATGAACAGATCAATCCTATGCTCCTCTAAAATATTTTTTACCCTTATGTTCAATTTTTAGAACTCCTCAATGTGCTCCATTATTGAACCCTTTTGTTTGAGACTTATCAATTGGCTAAAAAAAGTGTTGCTTTTTGTATCCTCATAATGTGCTTTCAGTTCTTCCGTAAAAATTGCCCAAGTGATAATTTGTTTACGAGAGCAAAGCCATTGATACCATACAGATTGATTTGGTTCTAAATATAAAATTGCAATAAGTACCTTTTGTGTGTTTTGTACATTATTAAGATCGAAAAATTGCTCCATCTGTAATATCCATGTTGCAGGATCCTTGCCATCAAACTTCCTCATATCGATTTTTGGAATATGGTGGGTCTTCGATCCCACATTAGAGTCTATGAAATCATGATAAACATTTCTTTTGTTCGCATCACGAGTTTCCCTTACTACCTTTTCACCATTAGTAAGTATTTCTTGTAGAAAATTTATCAAATTTGTCTTCAAATCTGCTATGTCTGTCTTCAAATCTGCCATGTCTCTCTTCAAATCATCTATCATAGCTTCCACGCCCTTTATCTTAAATTCCATGTCATTTATCTTAGCTTCTGTTAGCTTTTGTGAGAGTGAAATTTGTTGCAATTGGTCTTGTAATTTTGATATATCATGTAGCATTTCTTCCTCTTCTTCATGAGTCATGCTAGAGCTTTCAGGTTGCTTACTAGGTTTTTGCATTTTCTTTCCTCGGGGCATCAGTTACCGATAATAATGCTCTACTATGCCCTTTGAATTCCTTCAAAATAAATTTTCAAACCAAGCTTAAGCAAAAATTTTAAAAAATCTACACATTTTTTCACTTTGTAGGAACTCGATATTGCCTCTGATGTATCTCTATACTTTCGGATAATCCAGTTCTGAAGTTGTGACTTGCAGTAGCCCTCTGTGTCCTCTTTCCAATGCCACCAGTCTGATCCAAATTGGATTCTCCAAGGAAGAGTTATGTGAAATCTCCCACAATGACCTGATTATAAACTAGTTCAGTAGAGTGAACTTGTACGACATGCCACGAGTCACTGTTTCAACCTTTGGCTCTGAAAAATATATACAAGAAACTACAGTCCATCCTCTTTCTGTACCTTCTTATGAAATTTCAATTCGATGCTCAGAGAGAAAGTTATGACGATTTTCCCCAAGTCACCTGTTTGGAATGTAATTCAAGAATCTGCAAAAAGACCAACTTCTTCAGATCATATCTCCGCAAATATAGCGTGAAAAGTTCTAAAATTTAGACCCAAGGTTCAGTGCGATTTCTTCTCAAATGGGTTTTTTTTAGCTTTTGAAACGTCGCAGGAAAAAAATTATAGCGAAGATTCCACGATGACCTATTTGGATCAGCGAAACCCTAGAATCCAAAGCTCTGATACCAAATGTTATGAAACCAGCTCAAAAAAAGATAGAAAAGATAGATCAATGCCTTAGAATTCAGCCTCTTCGAAGGGGAAACCTCCTTTACATTACATAAATGAACAATTCTTGGATGATTCAAATGACAAAACCTCCTTTCTATATATAGGAGTCTAAGGAGTCACAATATAACCCAGCCAACCTAACAATAATAATATAAAGCCACAAAACTAACAATAGAGGGATTCTATGGGGCACAGTAATAACAATATGGGGACAATAGGGTCACAACAATATTAATAAGGAATACAACTACAATAGTAATAAGGTAATCACTAGTATTATAAGGACCCGACAAATTATCCAACTATTCAACACACTCTCCATTCATTTATGTGTACTTATTTCCTCTACGGGCTTACATGGATAAATAGCAATCTATAGTTTTTTTGTTTAAATCTGTCCATGAATTTTAAAGTAGTTACAAATAAACTTTCTACATTAATATAATATATATATATATATATATATTTATATATATTTATATGTTTTTTCTAAACTCAAATGTAGAAGAAACAACCCAAATGATAAGAACTAATTTTAACTATTATCCCAAAAATATAGGAAAATAGTTAACAACTTCTAACCAAATTGCCACACTTGAGTTACAATTTGCAAAAGAGACCATGATAGTGTCTAATATGACAAAAGGATTTCCCCACCTAATTATTAATTAAGCATACAAAGGGGAATATAAAATAATTTTCCCACCTAATAATTTTTTATAATTTAAAACAAAAAGAGTGCATTGCAAAATAAGTGAATTGTTACTGCACCATGGGACTTCGACACAACTCTGCTACTTCAAATCAAACTTGAGATCTGATAAGCGAAGTGCCTTACGATATGACCATGCTCTAATCACTAAGCTGAGGTGGCCATCTCAGAGACTAAGTGACTGTATTTGAAAAATATTTGGTACTCAGCTGCGACATCGTTATTTTCTAAAATCAAATTATCGCCATGATTTCCTTGAAAATTTTGATTGCCTCGCGACACTAAATTTCCCTTGTATTATCAAAATGCAAAATGTTTTCTTGTGTGCTAGATATGGAATTTATGTGAAATTACCCGCAACAAATGCATTCAACGCCTAGCATCATGCAAATCATTAATCAATAACTTTAGCATGCACGCCCAAACCATTTTCACATCTTGTTCATTGTCCCGAGATCAATATAGCTTCTATTACAGGTACCCTCACAACAAATTATTTTGGATATGCGAGCTCGTCCTTAGACATAACAACTTTCAAATGTTTGATTCAAATTGTTTATGCCTATTACAGATTTCGGTATGATTTTCTTGGAAATGTAGTGAGAATAATTTCCAAATGATTCTTTTAAACTACTTGAGTTTATGCCAATTATAAATATCGGTATCCAAAAGGGATGAAGCTTATGTCCATTGTATTTAACTTGATCCATATACAAAATTTATAATCGACATCAAGATGGTGATTGGAACTTCTATCCGTCGCTCTTTACTTTCTATCCCTACTAAGATTAAGAACCAATCATTGGAATCAAACTACACAAGCAGTGTGTGAGAGGTCGTTGAAAACAATGAATAGCAATTTAGTAATCCTCTTGCAATTTGTTGTGTGTAATATTATTTATTGTTGTTTCATAGTGGGAGATACCTTATCATCACCTCTATCGAAGCAGTCAAAGTGAGGAAGATGTCATTGTGCAAGGTGTAGAGGTGAATAAAATTGATATATTAATTTTGTGAGACTTAAATTTCAAATCATGGAAGTAATAATAAAATTTAGTAAAAATCAATTTTTATTTTATATTATATTTTACACGTTACATTATCAATCTATATATAACCCTTAAAATAAATCTATGTTTGAATTTGTTCAATTTCAAAACCATATCACCCCTCCATTTACAGAACTCATTTACTTATTTTCTTAATTTTAAAAGAGAATGTAGCCATCCCTATTACTCAGTGAGAAAAAAAAAAAAATTATGTTTATTACTTGAGACATGTAAATGCAAACCATATTTCCAATCTCAAAATAGAATCCATCTACACATGTAAATTCCAAACGGAAAATTATTAATCTACGTAAATCAAAAGAGTTTCAATTGTTTTATTATTGAGATTTATAACTCTAGAGATATAAATTAACGTTACGAAGATTATTTTTATTAAATAAAAGGTTTTATTAATTTGAGGAAGTATGAGTGCTCTGACCGAAGATTTTATTGTGCTATCAAGTTTCCTTGAAGTGCAGAGGTGCATAGAAAGCCTTTATTATGTGGACTACAGAGATGGGGTGGGGAGTGGAGAGTTGGCCATCTCAGACACTAAGTGACTGTATTTGAAAAATATCCAGTACTCAGGTGCAATATAATTATTTTCTCAAATTAAATTATCATTATAATTTCCATGAAAAATTTTATACTTCCGACCACTAAATTTCCCTTGTATTATCAAAATGCAAAATGTTTTGTGTGTTATATATGCATGGTATGTGTAATTACCCATGGAAATTATTCTCCCAACAGATGAATTCAACATCCAACATCATGCAAATCATTAATCAACAACTTTAACATGCACACCCAAACCATTTTCACATTTTTACTTTTATTTGTGTTCGTCGTTCCAAGATCAACATGGCTTGTATTACAGGCACCATCACAACAAATTATTTTGGCGATGCAAGTCATCAATCGACATAAAATCTTTCGAATGATTCATTCGAATTGCTTATGTCTATTACAGATTTCAGTATGATTTTCTTGGAAATGTAATGAAAATACAATTTCCGAATGATTCTTTTAGACTATTTAAATTTATGTCAATTACAAATTTCAATATCCAACCGGGATGGAGCTTACGCCCGTTGGAGTTAACTTACTCCATTGGAACTTCAGTTCGTCGCTCCTTCTTTTCTAGCAATCATTAGAACTAAACTACGCAGGCAGTGCCTGAGAGGTCACTAAAACTAGTGAGTGCTGCTTCAATTTTGAGAGGGACAACATGGTAAATAAAGGGAGATTACTTCACCATATTTCAAATGTTTTTCATTATCTGGTGCCGAAGATCATCATATTAGATCATCATATGTTCTTATGTTCTTGAGGAAATGATTGCTTAAAGAAGCAGCTAGGAATGCCACGAGGGCCATTATTGCTAAAGATATGCATTTTGTTAAAGCCATAGAGTACTTCCCGCGCCTCCACTACTTAAAGAAGCAACAAGGAATTCCACGAAGACAATTATTGCTATTAAAGTTACGCATTTTCTTAAAGCCATGGAAGACTTCGAGCACCTCCACATTTTCTCCCTAACAACTCATTTTAGCAGGCTTATAATATAATAATGTGAAAGATAAATCTGTGTGTTTCATGACAAAGAAATCAGTTTAATTTATATAATTATATTGGAATTGTTCGATTTTATTTTAAAACGATTAGTGTTTTCAAATAATAACAAAACATAGAACCAAACTATATATCGATAATTACCCAAAGATGCAAAGAATATGTAAGTTTTCATTGTGCATATTGCAAAAACGGAGTGTTCTTAAATAAAGACAAAACACAGAGCCATTATTGTAACCATGTGAGCATATCTATAATTACCAATGTGAGCATATCTATAATTACCAAAAGATGCAAAGAATATATAAATTTTCATTGTGGGGAGTGCTAAGCTGCAAGCTAGTGGCAAAGCCTAATTCAATATTATTTCAAATAGATTTGACTTATTTGATAAATGTTTGGATTTGAGGATATTATTTATTTGATAAATGTTTGGATTTGAGGATATTATTTATGACTGTAGGTTTCATTATGCTATTAGGTTTTAGGTTTTTTTGTAAATATTTGTTGAAATTAATGTCGAAATGTCTTAATGGAGCGGTTTAAAGCTAACCTTAGATTAGGAGTTTGTTCTTATTTTCTAGAGTATTGTTTCAACTTCTCCAAATGTGTGTATAAATTATATATATCTCATGTAAAACAGAACCTGTACGATTCAACTTCTCTAAATGTGTGTATAAATTATATATATCTCATGCAATGCATGTAGAACAGGTTATCTACAGTGACAATGTCCAAGTGTTGTTCCACACCTGTGAGGAGCCCTCAGGGTAGTTTAATAAATCTGATTCAGCGATTTTTCACATGGTATCAGAGCATACCAGAGCTACAGGGCTGACGGCCTGTAACCCTGAGTGGAGAGACCGGCGCATTTTGAAGGGAGATCGGTGAGGAATTTGGCGCAATAGCAGCGCCGATTCACTTCTCGCCTTACGCGATTTTTGTTCTCCAGAGCGGCGCGAATGAACCATTATTGAATCGCACCTACCGTGAAAGATGAAGGCATGGCGAGCAATCTGAGGAGCTCGGGGCTGTGTGAGGAGATCGGTGGCCAATGTTCTTGAGCTCACAGCCGATCCGTGATTGTTGCTCACGTGAAATCTGTGGAGGAGGCCGGACTGCCGAGGAAGAGGCGTTGTTGCTTGGGTGGTTGGCATCGAACAGCAGTAGGAGAACTGGATCGGCCGACATAAGGAGCTCGGTAGTGTTGAAGGAGCTCGGAGGCGGTGTTGAAGGAGCTCAGCAAAACAAGCGTTGAAGGGAATTAGCGTTGGAAAATTCGTGTTGAAGAAGCCCATTGCAGATTGAGTGTGACTTGTTGCACACACGAAGGCGTTGAATCCAATTCTCTCACTGCACACATGAAGGGTGGATCAAACAGCGTTGAAGCTGCTCCTCGACATACGATCCAGCCCTAATCGGAAAGGTGACCCTCTACGCTTTAGGTTTCTAGTGGAAATCGATATTCTTGAATCGATATTTTGTGTGAGAAGTGCCCAATTTCACACCGGACTTGAGAACAGAGGCTGCCATTGCTGCTACCTAAACTTTCAAATAGCTAAGACTGTTGTGAGCCATTCTGCCATCCAAGCTAATATATTGTTGTCTACGCGGTAAGCGGGTGTTGCTGTGTGTGGGTACTGCTGACAGTTTTTTTTAGGCGGAATGGAGTTGGGGGAATGGTGCCCAAAATGATCCTAATTCTGATTTCGGTGAAAGGAGATTGGAATTATTTTTTTTTAATTGAGTTTTTCAATTAATTTTTAATTTAAAAATTTAATTGGAAAAAAGGGCTAATGATTTGATAAAGGGGGGCAGATTTTTCATTTTCTTTTCAAGAAGGAATTGAAGTGATTTCTTAAAATGAAAAGGGATCTGGCTGAGTTTTTTTTTTTGGATTTGGCAGTAGCCTTGAAGATCTAGGGTCTTTTTTTAATTGCTGGGGTTGAAGTTTATTTTTTTTATTCATTCAAAACGAATAATCAGTTAGCAGAAGCATACATCAATGAGAATAACAAGTTGGATGGATCCAATTATTTTGGTTGGAAATTTAAGTTGCAGACCCTGCTTGAGGGACACAATGCATGAATAATTGTGAATAATGATGAGATGAAGCTGAACTTGGGTGCAAGAGGAACAGCAACAACAATCCAAGACTAGGACAAGCGGGAGACTAAGATGAGAATGCTCCTAAAATTGTTGTCAAAGATTGTGTTATTCCCCATATCCGTGATTACAAGACTACACCAAAAATCTGGAAGACACTCAAGGATCTCTATGAGATCAAAAACACCAATCTATTGTTGTTTTTGAAGAGTAAGATTCTCTCCATCAAGATGGAAGAGAATGAAACAGTTGTAGCATTTATTTCACGGATCAAGGAGCTCAAGAACAATCTGGATGACATCGGTGAAGTTGTGTCAGATACATATTTGGTCACGATTACCATGAATGGTATCACTGATAAGTATCAGATGTTCATCAATGGCTTGAATGCAAGAGAAAAAGCCCCCCATGTTTGAAGAATTGGCAGGGATCCTCATGCAAGAGGAGGAAAGGGGACTAACCCATAAACCTCAGAGTTCAGATCTAGCCTTAATGGCGAAGAAGAAGCCCTTCAGAGGGAAGCCAAATGCAACATAGAAGAGTAGTTCAGCCCCACAGATAAAGATGCCCCCACCTCAAGGTACATCTTTCAATAGAAATCTCTGAGACCAAATGTTTTTATTGTGGTAGAACCAGCCATATAGCCAGATATTGCATGAAGAAGAATTTTGATGAAGGCTGGAAGAGACATAAACAGCATGCAGGGCATTTTGCTGATGAAGAATAGAGTCAGAACCTTAGACTGTTTATATCTGACTCTACACCTTCGGCTAAGGATGATGAAGTAGATACCTGGTTTGTGGACTCAGGTGCATCCATCCACATGACAGGGAACAGATAGTGGTTTGAAGTCTTCAAAGAGACCAACAGTGGAGAAAACATATATCTTGGCGATGATAGAGGGTACCAAATCAAAGGTTATGGTAATATTCATGTTGTTTTTCCTGATTGAAATATTAGACATATCCATAATGTCATATATATACCATAATGTAATGTATATACCCGGGATCAAAAAGAATCTAATCTCTGTTTCTACTATAACTGATCAGAATCTCAAGGTAGAGTTTTATAAATCATATTGTGTCATTAAAGACATGTTCGATTGTATGAAGCCTATTGCATCAAGTATTCATGTGGGAGGATTGTACAAGCTAAATGTCAAAAGTGCACCACATCAGGCATTGACATCATTTGCCATGACTACAGTGGACTTATGGCATCAAAGGTTCGGCCATATTAACTTCAATGATCTGCTGCTATTACAGAAAATAGGTATGGTCGAAGGTCTTCCTGTTTTAAAATCTGTTCATATTGATTATGATGCATGTGCACTGAGAAAGTTGCACAGAGATGAATTTTCTATGAATTCTCATAGAAGGAAGAGAGATATACTCGAGCTGGTACACACAGATTTATGCAGGCCTATGTAGACAAGATCGTTAGGTTGTGCATACTATTTTTTATTCTTTATTGATGACTGTACTAGATTTACTTGGATGTATTTCCTTAGGAAGAAGAGCCACACTTTTGAATACTTCAAGCAGTTCAGAAGTATGGTTGAAAAGCATATAGGTAAGAGCATTAGGATTCTTCACTCGGATCAAGGGGGAGAGTATAAGAAAGCTTGTCTCCTCAAATACTACAAAGATAATGAGATACAATAGCAGTTTACAGTACCCCACACTCCTCAACAGAACGAGGTTGCAGAGAGGAAAAATAGAACGCTTGTGGAGTGTGCTCGCAGTATGTTAAAAAGGTAAGAATCTTTCTAATGGTTTTTGGGCTGAATTGATTAATACTACGGTATATCTAAAGAATAGGAGTCCAACAAGAAGTTAGATTTCAAAACTTCTTTTGAAGCTTTATTTGGCTATAACCCTGCAATTAAGCATTTGAGAGTTTTTTGCAGTAAAGCCTTTGCCCATGTCCCAAAGGAAGATAGAAAGAAACTGGATTCAAAGGCCATCAAATGTATTTTTATTGGGTATTGTATAGAATTTAAGGCTTACAAACTGTTTAATCCCTCTACTCATAAAGTTTTTGCGAGCAGAGATGTATTTTTTCATGAGCACGTTAATGATGGAAGCCATGAGAGTGCTAATGAAGAATGGCACATGCCCTTGTTGGTGGAAGAAGGAAGTAATGAATCAGATGACATCAATGAGCAACAGCGATAGCAGCGGCAGGAAGGGAAAGAAGATGATGTAGCTGTCAAGCCAAGTCCAGAAAATGATTATCAGACAAGGTTTGAAGCTACCTCACCATTGAGAAGATTAGGTATGAAGGTTCAGTTGCCAGCAAGATATAGGGAAAATTCTTTTATAACTAGTATGCTGAATGTTGTTGAAGCCTCTAGTTATAAATAAGCCAGTCAATATAGTGAATGGAGGGGCTATGGAAGAGGAATATGAGTCAATTCTCAAAAACAAAGCTTGGGATTTAATTAAACTACCTGAAGGAAAACAACCCATAGGATGAAAATGGTTGTACAAGCCTAAATTTAAAACAGATGAGAGCATAGATAAATATAAAGATAGGTTGGTTGCAAAGGGGTATTTGCAGCAAGAGAGTATAGATTATGATGATACATTTTCCCCTATAGCTAAACATAACACAATCAAAATGATAATTTCTTTAGCTACCAAACACCATTGGATGATTCATCAGCTAGATGTTAAATCTACATTTTTAAATGGGGGCTTAAAAGAAGAAGTCTACTTAGTGCAACCTGAGGGGTTTGTCAAACAGGGTGAAGAACATTTAGTTTGCAGGTTGAAGAAAGAGTTGTATGGATTAAAACAGGCACCCAGGTCATGGTATGACAAAATTGATTCATTTTTCCTACAACATGGTTATAAAAGCAAAAAAGACCATATTCTTGATACTGTGTTTGATAAAGAGGGAAGGATTCTTTTTATTTCTTTATATGTAGATGATCTAATCATTACAGGGAATGTTGATAATCTCATTAAATAAATCAAGGAGCAGATGTCACAAGTCTTTGAGATGAAAGACCTTGGAGAGCTACATTACTGTTTGGGTTTGGAAGTCTGGAGGGATTCTAGACAAACTTTTCTGTCACAGAGTAAGTATGTCAGGAGCTTACTGGAAAAGTTCAGAATGGATCAGTGCAAAGCTGCAGCAGTACCTTTACAGCAGAATTTAAAACTTCATAATGATGATGGATCTAAGGAGGCAGATGCGACTTTGTATAGACAACTGGTTGGGAGTCTAATCTACTTGACTACAACTAGGCCAGATTTGGCTTATGCAGTCAGTGCATTGAGCCAATTTATGTCAAAGCCCCTTGAGAGTCATTGGGTTGCAGCAAAAGGTGTTTTGAGGTGTTTTGGTATTGTTTACACTGATTTATGTGATGTTAGATTGACGGGTTTTTCGGACTCTGATTGGGCTGGAAATGTAGATGACAGACAATCCATAACAGGTTATGAATTTAGCATTGGATCGGGGTCATTACATTGAGCACCAAAAAACAAAAACACGGTATCATTGTCTTTTGCAGAAGATGAATATCAAGTTATGTGTGCAGCAACATGTGAAGCAGTTTGGTTGAGGAGACTTCTCCTTGATGCTAGAGAAGAACATAAAGTTGCAATAGTGATCAAATGCGACAACCAGAGCTCCATCAAACTTGCAAATAATCCAGTATTTCATAAGAACACAAAGCATATCGATACACAGTTTCATTTTGTCAGGAAGAAAGTTCAGTCAAAAGAAATCCATATTGAGTATTGTAATAGTTGTGACAATGTTGTTGATATTTTTACCAAACCTCTTGGTAGAATCAAATTTGAGTTGTTTAGGGAAGTGTTAGGCATATCTGTGAATCCATTTCTCCATTAAGGGGGAGTGTTGAGATTAATGTTGAAATGTCTTAATGGAGTGACAATTCAAACCGAACCTTAGATTAGGAGTTTGTTCTTGTTTTCTAGGGTGTTGTTTAAACTTCCCTAAATGTGTGTATATATATATATATATATATATATGTCATATAATGCATGTAAGGCAGAGCGTGTTCTGCAGTGGTAGTCTCCAGGTGTTGTTCCACTCCTGTGAGCTACTCAGGTTGGTTTAGTAAATTTGATTCAGTTATTTTTGACAATGTTTGGATTCGAAGATATTATTTGTGACTATAGCTTTTCTTTATGCTATCAGGTTTCAAGTTTCCTCTGAGTGCGAAGGAAGTTTCATTGTGCAAAGGTGCTAAGGCAGATGTTGTTAGCCTCACTCTCTTAAAAATCAATAATAAATCCAATTAGTAAATTAAATAAATAAAATCATGAAAATTCCTCAAACTAAAGAGTCTAGTTTGGATGAGAGATTCTCTCCAACTAACTCTCCTAAATTAGTGTGTAAGTTGAGAAATTGTCTCAACCAAGTGAGTCTAAGATAGGCACACTATCTTAAGACCACTTACTCATGTATTTAAATGTATTATTAAATTATTTGAATAATGCGAATTACATGAGCATGAGAGACCATATGATGGCTCTCTGCCTTTTCTGCTAGTTTAATTTTTGTGTTTTAATTTGTTGTGCATATGGTTATATGGCTTTGTGATTTTTCTTCAGATATATATGTTATAGCATATTGTGGAAATAGTTGTATCTGTTGTAGCAGATTACAAAAATAAAATCAAGTGTGACAACTTATAAAAATTCATTTTCATAAAGACAAAGCATAGACATTGCATTGCTTTAATGGCCTCAACCTACCAAAACTAAAAATAAAAATAAATAAATAAATAAAAAACATGACCATGCAACCATGGTATTTACCAAATTATTGTGGGGTTATAATATAGAAAATTGAGATAGGTTAAAAATGGCTCCAAAAACAAACTTTATAAATATCTAAAATTAAATAAACATAACTTCCCAAAAAAAACTTTTAAATGTGTATATATATATATATATATATATATATATATATATATATATATATATTAAAGGAGGTGTATTTATTTTGCCACGCGATTTAAAATATATATACGTTAAAGATGTACAGTTGTGTCCTATGCACGAAGTCCGTCTGGTCCGATCCAAATTTAGTTATAAATTCTTAGGGAGCTTGTATCGCGATGAGAAATCTTTCCTAAAGCTACTAATCCATAAACGGCTCTCGTTTCTGGATCATCTGGTCTGTATGTTTCAATCAGCTCGTCTTGCGTGTTATCAGCGTCCTTTTTATCACGAATCCTTGGAAGGCAGGATACATAGGCAAAGACGTGCTAAGAAAAATACGCACCATAACAAAAGGTTTCAATCTAAAACAGAACACGCAGTCTTCAATTACCAAGGTGGTGCATGAGTTTGAGGTATAATTTAAAACAGAGAACTATAGAAAAATAGAGCGGAGCAGAATGCCTTCACGATGGGATATTTCCATTGATATCACTGAAAGAGAGCGTCAGTTGGCCATCCGTTCAATTGTTTCCATGATGATCGCCGGCATTGTTTTGTTGGCAATAACCCTTGTCGATTTGCAGAAATGTGGCCGTGCTAATAAGTTGATGTTGGCTTTAAGCGTATCACTGATCCTCGGCCCTTTGCTAATAGTGAGGGCGGTCCTTAGCTTTATCAACCTCTATCAACTTCATCAGCATTCTTGAAGACCAATCTATGATATTCAGCCGAAGCCGTCGTTCACAATCTTAATTATCAGATTACATGTTTTATTAGAAATGTTGTCCGCAAGTACTGCAATTGTCATGCCAGATGTACGGACGCTAGCTGAAAATCGTTTAACTCAGCTTAGGATTTATCTTTAGGTCATTGTGTAAGAGGTTAAGTTTCATATTATTAATCCTTTGTCATGATGTCAATGTGAGAAAGGTTTCATCCGATTCATGAACTATGGAAATTTCAAATAATTAAGAATATTTTCATGTGCTCTGAAATTTTTATGTAATTACGAATCTTTATCACTGTATCCATGTTTAATATGCTATGAAATTTCCATATAATTCACAATATCTGGAAACTCAGCTCTGGCCTTGTTGGGCTATTCTTGTAAGTAATGCAAGGACCATACAATACACAGCAAAGGTATGAACATATACTTCTCTGCTGGCATGGAATACTTTTTTGTTTTATATTGATTATCATATTCTTCCTATCTCCATTAAAATTCTGTATACAAACGGGACATACATCATAATTTCTGCCATACTTATAGATGTGAAGAAAGCAGATGTGAAGAAAGCTGCACAACTGTCCATGTAAAAGCATTTTGATGATTATATAATATCAATATATAGCTTTTTTTAGTGCTGAAAAAAAGTAATGCAAGCAAGAAACATTAGTGTTATTAGCAATATTGCGTCAATAATTCGTGGGTTAACGTCTTCATTAATTAAGCTTGCGAATTATACTCTAAAATAAAATCATATTATATATGTGAACATATATAATTTGCCACTATTTCACAGATAACGAATAATATTCATTCGAATCCTCTTTCTATGGTCCTGGCAGAAAACTGTAGTTTAAAATTCTATGAAAAAATGAGCCTCAACATTGTGTTATTTACCCTTGTTACCTTTGAAAATGTAAGCGTTATTTTGCATTTTTATAGGCTTTCCTCTCCCACCGGGCGAACCAGAAGATCTTTTGAGTTCTAATTCTTGGTAATGATAAGCTACGGAGCGAGGTTCGGATGCCATGTGTCTTGTTTTTTAAAATTTTGTTAAGCGTTTATCATCATATGCAGAAAAAAGGATGGTGTGGAGTTTCATTGAGGATTCGATGAGTGCAGATAGATTTCAAGCATTGTCCCAAGGTAAAAGCTAAAAGTTAAAATCTCATACATTGAGACGACAAGGGAAAATAACATCTTACATTATATGTCTGCAAGGAAGTGGTTAACAAAGCTTTAGAACATGACACCCTACTTTAATCCAGTGACATGTTAAACAGCGAAGAAAGAAGTTAGCATAGGAATGCCTTGCTTAAGAGGTGTCATGTGATAGTAAAAGGCATTCGTATAGCCAAATAGCTTTTCTATGTCTTAATATGGCTGAATAGGTGTCATTTAATATTTAGACTCATAATTTAAACATAAATCAAATTATATTTAGTTGTTCATAATTTAATAAAAAATAACATATAAGTCGTATTTTAATGAAAATTATGAGGGTTTTTCTTTTTATTTAGAATACGGCCACCTTTATTTGCACCAAACCTAGTTTTAATTTTGGCCCAAGCTTAATTTTATATTACTTTTTGTTGAGTATTCAAAACAAAAAAAGGTTATGCTACGGTTGTTATGAGACTTTTGAGTTCCACATAACCAAGTTAAGGGGTATTTCATTTTTCATGAGTGGTTTGTCATTGGAAATTAGTATTACATGTATAATGGTATAAATTTTGAAAAGGTGTAAGTTTCTTCCTTGGAAATTAGTATTACAAGTATATTGGTATAATTTTTGAAAAAGTGTAAGTTTATTTTAAGAAGAAACCATTAAAACTCTAAGGTTGGGGTTAAATCTTCTCTTTGTTTTAGGGTAATCATTGAGTTTATTGAAGTATTTTTATTTTCTAATATCCTAGTTAAGATTCAATTTTGAGAGATACTCTAAATAGAGCTAAATGTTAAGAGTAGAGTGTTTAGGTTTTTTTTATTTTTTTTTGTGAAAACACATTAGATAATTAATGTATGGATGGTTTTTATTCAATAAAGAAGGCTTAATACTTTCATATACTTATTTTTATGTAATTTTTTTTAATTATTCATGGTTACATGTTATTACTATTGATTTTGTATTTAATGTGGAGCATCTTTAGAAGAGCTCTCCATTAATTTTTTACATAATAGATATATATGGTTAGTTTAAGCATGCTTATAACCATCTAACTAGACCGTTTTTTTTCATTTTGTTTGAACCCTCGTGATGATCTGAACTTAAGCAAGAACGCAACAAATTACAGATGTAATGATAAAGACAGAGATGTAGCAGAAAAACACTTCATTTCATTAATAGAAAAATACTAAACTATGCTTACAAACAGAATGGAAATAAGATAGCTCGGGCAATGGTAGCTTATCTTTGAGAAGAGATGTGACGGCTACATGCCTATGAACTGTGTTACAATGAAGCTCAAGGGCCTATTTATTATTGAAAAACATTAGAAAACCCTAAACAACTAAAACCCTAACCCCAGGAGATGTAACACCGAGAGTTTGTGGGCCTCGTTGGGGTTAGTTGGACAGCCAACTTCTTGGGGTCGTAACTTGGTCATATTATCTCTGTTTGGCACATACAATACCTTATTGGGAAGGTCTCCTGTCTGTGCCAACCCATTCACCCATTGTTATGGCTTTAACCTCACCACTCCTATATCTGGGTAGTGCACCTGTTTCAAATATCGGTCTGGTGCGAACTGAGGGTACTTCTTCCTATCATTAAAATCATATTCTGCGAATTTTAACTATGGGGTTTTTCCTAAAACTTCTCCTTTAAAGGGTATTGCTTCTGGTACCAAGGGTGTAACTGTGTCATAGTTCACATCCTTTGATTCTTTTACAGGTTTGGCATTTGGTTTGCTCGACGGCATGTATGGTGGTATGGATGATAAAAATATTACATCGCCTTCCTCTGCATGTATCTCCTCCACTTCTTCATCACTTTATTTGACTGCCTTGGGTTTTTACTAAGGTTTAAGGGGTTTCTTATCTTTCTTCTTCTTGCTTCTCACTTCCTTAGTCAGAATTTTTCTTGGGCATCTCCTCTATTTTTACAGTGATGGTGTTGCAACTAATGTTACTGCCGGTGTTGCTACTGCGGGCATCTGATTTGATGTTGTAGGTGTACCTACGATTATTGTGGTGGTTTCTTCCATGACTCCTTTTATGCCTCTTCCATTGAATATATGCACAAATTCTTCAGTTGACAGAACGTTCATGCGGAAATTCTCTGCAATTTCTTCGCACTATGAACAATCAAGATCTCGATTCAGCAAACTTCTTAATCTGAGCGGGAGGTAGCTATTTATAACATTTTTGAAATTCGAACTCCATCATGAGATTTGATTTTTTCTAGTATTGAATTCAATTTTTCTCATTAAGTGCACATCTATCCTTAGATTTTGCCAATTTGTCCTCATAAATGCAATTTTAGAAGAGCTCTCCATTAATTTTCTACATAATAGATATATATGGTTAGTTTAAGCATGCTTATAACTATCTAACTAGACCTTTTTTTTCATTTTGTTTGAACCCTCGTGATGATCTGAACTTAAGCAAGAACGCAACAAATTACAGATGTAATAATAAAGACATAGATGTAGCAGAAAAACACTTCATTTCATTAATAGAAAAATACTAAACTATGCTTACAAACAGAATGGAAATAAGATAGCTCGGGCAATGGTAGCTTATCTTTGAGAAGAGATGTGGCAGCTACATGCCTATGAACTGTGTTACAATGAAGCTCAAGGGCCTATTTATTATTGAAAAACATGAGAAAACCCTAAACAACTAAAACCCTAACCCCGGGAAATGTAACACCGAGAGTTTGTGGGCCCCGTTAGGGTTAGTTGGGCAGCCAACTTCTTGGGGTCGTAACTTGGTCATATTATCTCTGTTTGGCACATACGATACCTTATTGGGAAGGTCTCTCTAAGTACTACAAGTATCATCGCAGGCCCCTCCCTATGGACCACGGCTATGGGCCTGCAACGAACCTCAAAAAAAACGTCGTTTATGTAGGTTTTAATCCCGTACAGAAATTACGTACATACGAATTCTAAAAACAAAAAATAAACAATGGCGGGAGCATAACACATAAAATAAATATACACAGATATTTTCCCCTAGATCCCAAAACCGAGACTACCAAATTGATTTTTCATTATGTTCCTTTCAGTGTTATAATACATATATATACATGTCGAAGCATCCATTAACCCTATATTAGAACATAATCGTAGTTCCCTTGACTGGATCTACAAAAGACTGTGAACCAAAAACCATCGTGCCCAAAACCATGTGCGAAATCCATGCACAAAACCATAGGTAGGTTCGCCCAGCTAATATAGGTGGGTGACCACCAATATCAACCAGGCTCACGTGATGAGTTTTCTTAATTCCATCACCCAGTTGGGTACACACTTGTTAATAGCCTCATATTTCTTCAATTATTCACTATAAAGTTGTTTATAGAAAATCGCAACAAATTTGAACCTCCCCATATAACCATTTTGAGAAACCCGCATCAACAAGTCATTTTTCCATATTATTTCCAATCCACTAAAATATTACCTCTTTCCCCAATCCAACATTTCATACAAAACCTTAAACCTACTCCAATTGTGGCCTTAGTGAACATTTTCAATACAAAAAAAGGTAATTGATCTCTTATTAACAATTTACTTAATATTGTTGTCATTATCTTAAGACTATGAGCGTTCTTCCGATCACTTGCATTCTCCTAAAAAATTTTACTATTGTGTATCTAAGAGCTATTTCTTTGGTAGTATGAGAACTAGTGCTTCACTTCTCTCCTCATCTTCAATAGTAGTGGGAGCTACTTAGAATCACCAAATGAAACCGATAATCAATAACTCCACATAATGCATAAATAGTATGAAAATAAGTTTGAGATGACTTACAATTGATTTAAGCTAATAATATATTTATCGAATTCATACACACACACACATATATATATGTATAGAGAGAGAGAGATAATTTGTGGGATACATTATTATTATTAGTTTTTGGTATTTGTTGGCTTTAGGTTGGGTTGACCCAGGTTCAATTTTTTACAGCGCACCAACAAAAACTTCAATCACTAGCCCTTTTGGCAATAACCTGCAAGCAGATCACAATCTCACCCGAAGTGACCATGGGAGGATGTAGAACTAGGTTTTTACATCCTTGAAGGACGATGCAATGTGGTATTTTTATGTACTTGTATCTTTAACATTCATAAGTTACTTCGCATTCATACATTACTTCACCACATTACATTCATCACTTAAAACATAACATGTAAACCCTTAATCATTACTGCGCTATAATAAAATGCCACTGTAATAAAACTACTATGCTACAACATATAATAAGCAAAGATACACATGAAGACACTGATTTTACCGTGGTTCATCCCAATGTGGGACTACGTCCACAAGAACTGTTGCTTATAATAGAGAATTTGCACAACAAATAGTTCTTGACCTGCGCACTCAACTGCAGGAAGTTCGCACACTCAGTTGTGGACTTAGGCTTTTGCACACTCAACTATAAAGCCTTTTCTTCCTTCCCAAGTACAGATTAAAAAGATACAACCATATCACAGATCTGGATCAGAAGATGATATATCATGATTTTCTTCTTTATTATTTGACCCTATTATATACTATTACATCATGGGTCCATCCTTACAATACCATGATCCACATACCATGGTCTCCACAAAACAAGTAACTAAAACCATTTATCATTTACAAAATAGTATTCTTTTACAAAAAGGGAGGGGTTTCAACCTGTTCCGGAGCCCATGTACCATGCAATATATCTACTGCGTGGTGCATTTTGGCACTCCGCTACTCCACTACGCAGTTCACTTTTCACTCTGTTGCATCCTTTACTTCGCACTATGCTCCCCAAAATGCGGATTCTTCATCAAACTATAGGCCAAGTTAGGATGCACCCAATAGGCGCCCAACACTCACATGTGACTCGTCCCGAGTCACTCAGCTTCTTTGCCTCTGATTTTGGCTGCGATGTTGTTTTAGGCTTGGTTGAACTATTGCAGAGATTTTGTCACCTACTTGTCCTCGTTGCGTGCTTCCTCCAACAGTGCCTCTATCACATGTTTTGCAACCTTTTGCACCAACATTGTTTCCCTTTATCGAATCTTTAGAAACTTTTCATCCACTGCATGTCAATGTTCTCCTTGAGGGCCTTACTCTCATTGATTTTTATGAGCCTCTACGAGATTGATAATGTCTTCACAAATGCCTGAATCTCTTCTAGTTATTGTTGTTGTTGTTTCATTTCTTCCTGTAGTTTCTGTACATTTAGATCTTCCTACAGTGAAGTCTAAATTTGTAAACTTTCATCTAAAAACTTCCCATAGTGTTCCAATACTGCGGAGATGCTGGCTATTACAGTATTTAGGTCAGTCTTCCTCTGATTCCTTACTTCTTGTGGCATAGATGGTTGTAGCTTCATTTGCATCTCACCAATCTGCATTTCATACTTGAATTGTACTTCGACAACCTTTTCCTTATACCATTTTACTGCAAGGCCGAGCTTCACAACATTTTCTTCTACTGGCTCTTCCTCTCGAACATCAAGGTCTGGAATCTCCTTACATGTGGCTTCGACCACCTCCTTAATATTCAGGCATTCCTTTGCTATTTGATCCTTTTCTTGCATCACCTGCTCGAGCTTTTTCCACAATGTAGCTCGCTCTTTTTCCACCTGTATATTCAACTGCAATGTATGTTGTTCCCTTAGCTTCAGTTCTTCAATAATCTCCATGTGTAGCTTGTGTAGTCTTGGCAACAGCACTGCTGCGGTGTTCATGTTGATGTGTTTCCATTCTTTATCTTGCTATTGCAATTCAACAAATCCAAACTGTAAGGATCCTACAAGTATTTGTGCTAGTCTTACTGCAAACATAGGCTCTATCTACCTTTATGCTCCAACCCTTTCCTCTATCTACGCAGGTTGTCTGACCGTCTGCACCAGTATCTTCAATTTTGCGATGTGATCTAGAACATTAGTGAGAAGTGTGTCGTAGCGATCTTCGACTCTGTTCCAGGATTCTATTATTTCTTCCTATATCATACCACTGATTTGATCTAATTCCTCTTCAGTAAGGACCATGAGATCCTTCGTCTTATCAGCCTTACACTTATTGTTTTTTCTTTGAGGTAGCTTCACCCTCTACCTTCCTCTTTTCCATGAGAGTTTTTTTTTGTTTCTTCCTTTTCTTTCTCCTTGGTCTGCTCATCTCCGTCAAGAGGATCCTGCTAACCCTCATCATGCTTCTCTTCCTCCTCTGACTCATGTTCATCCTACTCCTTATCTTTTCCACTAGATCTGTCATGTTGCGAAGTGTCCACCTCTTCTCCTTCTATCTCACCATCTCATGTTACATCTAGCAGAGTCATCCATTCTTCGGGCCATTCTTGTATCTGCACTGCAAGATCATCTTCAGTCACCATATATGGCAAGGCATGTCATTTCTTCTTTGTATCCTAGCGCCTATATGTATACTTTGTGAAAATATGATTTGAACTTCGCCACAGAGATATACTGCTCGTATAAGCTCGAAGAGAGTCAGGGATGCTGGTTCACAAGCATATGTAAATCCACGTGGTACAATACAGAAAATATTTTGTTTTCTTGTGCATGCGATGCGTTGGTGGTAAACCATAGCGAAGCATACCTTGTGGCTTCACAGGTATCTGTAGGCACCTTAGGGAACTGTGACTCCTCTAGTTTTCTCCATGCCAAAATAGCAATAATCAAAATCAACCAAGTTTAGTGTAAATTTATACCTTTCTCCTGGACTTTGCCACAGTTGTCTAGGAACTCCTTGCATAGGTATTCGACCCAATTATACTGAACCATGCTAGCACACTACGCGGCTAATGACACCACCGATGCAGGAACTTCATTCACGTGACATTTCTTCATAATATTCCTAACCAATATGTGTGTCACGAAGCGAACTACTTAGTCACTAATCGAATTTATGTCGTAACCCCTCTTTCCTTTGACGAGCCCAAAGTTTTTCTTCATATTTTCCGCTATAGCATGGTCATGGTCTTTTCAAACTAACTCCTCCGTGGGGTTCCATACTTGGTATGGTAATCTTTTGATCCTCCATATCAACATAGGGTCTATAGGGATCTTCTTTCCCAACCATAAATTTCCACTGTGCACCAACACGAGTAATTTCCTCACACACGTTGTGCTCCCCGCACTTCTGCTGAAGTGCAGCACATTCAACATATTTAGCAATCCTGACTGTGCCAACCCATTCACCCATTGTTATGGCTCTAACCTCGTCACTCCTATATCTGGGTAGTACACCTGTTTCAAATATTGGTCTGGTGCGAACTGAGGGTACTTCTTCCTATCATTAAAATCATATTCTGCGAATTTTAACTATGGGGTTTTTCCTAAAACTTCTCCTTTAAAGGGTATTGCTTCTGGTAACAAGGGTGTAACTGTGTCATAGTTCACATCCTTTGATTCTTTTACAGGTTTGGCATTTGGTTTGCTCGACGGCATGTATGGTGGTATGGATGATAAAAATATTACATCGCCTTCCTCTACCTGTATCTCCTCCACTTCTTCATCACTTTATTTGACTGCCTTGGATTTTTACTAAGGTTTAAGGGGTTTCTTATCTTTCTTCTTCTTGCTTCTCACTTCCTTAGTCAGAATTTTTCTTGGGCATCTCCTCTATTTTTACAGTGATGGTGTTGCAACTAATGTTACTGCCAGTCTTGCTACTGCGGGCATCTGATTTGATGTTGTAGGTGTACTTGTGATTATTGTGGTGGTTTCTTCCATGACTCCTTTTATGCCTCTTCCATTGAATATATGCACAAATTCTTCAGTTGACAGAACGTTCATGTGGAAATTCTCTACAATTTCTTCGCACTATGAACAATCAAGATCTCGATTCAGCAAACTTCTTAATCTGAGCGGGAGGTAGCTATTTATAACATTTTTTAAATTCGAACTCCATCATTAGATTTGATTTTTTCTAGCACTGAATTCAATTTTTCTCATTAAGTGCATATCTATCCTTAGATTTTGCCAATTTGTCCTCATAAATGCAATTTTCCATGTATTATTCCCTTTTAATGGTCATATTTTTTTCTGACAAAATTCAATGCATTCCTCATTGTGCTGCACATCTCATCTTCTGTTGTGACTTCTACAATCTTCGACATACCCCATACTGTAGGGAAGTAACCTTCTATGTCGAAGCTTTCTGCAGCATAGTTTATAGTCCAATGCCCACTTTCAACTACAAGTGGCACTAATACTTTTCTTATTTCTTCCTTGGGGCGAAGTTGTAGGGGTAGGTTGTCCCTGTACAACTTCAATCTACTACCATTTACTCTTCCTTGAATCAACTCCCCATTTAAATTCCCTAAATAAATTGTGCCTCCATCAGTAATATACTTTATAATGCATTTTGAATTTTTCCTGGGAACTTCACAAAATTACTATCATAGAGGAGAACAAGGTCTTCTACCTGGAACTTATTTTGTTTAATATGCCTATCATTCTAGGCCTTTTCTCTTGCTTTTTGTACTTGTTGATGGAATCCTATTATAAATATGTCTTCTTCCAAAGCAATCGACTGCCACATTCTTTCCTTCATTATGTCAGGGTTTGCCATATTTGTAAAAGTTGTGATCCTTATGCTAGGCACACTGTATTCCATGGCCATCATAGCTTTTTGCCCATAAACCAACCTAAAGGGTGTCTGACTTGTCAACTTCTTGCATGTAGTTCTATAAGCCCATAATAATGTTGGAACTATAAGGTCCCACTCATCTTTGTTTACATTGCATACCTTATTCAATGCATTCTCCAAAATATTATTGAATGCTTCCACAGTTCCATTGGCCTAAGGGTGATAAGGAGTAATTTTTTGATGATAAACTTGAATTTCCTTAGTCAATGCTTCAATAATCATGTTTAAGAAATGTGAACCTTGGTCACTCATCAAGATCTTTGGACACCCGAATCTAGACAGTATGTACGCAAAAATGAACTTCGCAGTAGTCTATGCATGATAGTTCCTTACTGGTTGTGCTTCATCCCATCTTGTCATATAATCAGTTGCAGTAGTTATGTGCCTCAGACCAATCCTCTTTCCAGGTGGATTGATAGGTCCAACAAAATCAATAACCCATTTTAACTTGTGGTACCACTGGCATCTCATCTCTTCTTGAAGGCTTTCCTGTTCTTTGGCACACATAACAAGCTCTGCAATACTCCTTTTCATCTCTATATAGTGTAGGCCACCACAATCCTACTCTCAAAATTTTCTGCGTAGTAGCTTATCCTACATAATTTCTGCCAGTTGTACCTTCATTTTTTTTCCCGTGGAAAAAGTCGTAATTTCTTTATTAATGAGAAATTACATTCTGTAGATGCAAAGCATATTCGATGATAAGTTGTACCTGACAAACCAAAACTAGAAACTGTTGTTCCACCTCAAGTGTGCAGCTATTCAAAAATTTAACTTTTAAGGATGTTGTAGTACTCTTCGCAGAGAGACCATTACTGAAAAATAAAACATAAGAACAGTATGAATAATTACATATGATAATTTAGTTAAGAGTCGACACCAAAAGAAAAATTGTTATGCTCCAAGTTCTATAAATGGCCTGTGATAGTACTGGTAAGAGTTGTCGTCTCGTTCCTCCTGAATCAACCAAGAAGCATCGTCCCTGTGCGCTACTTCCTTGGATAGGTGGTCAGCAGCTATGTTGCATTCCCTATATATATGGCAGCAAGAGGATCAAAATATGTAATGAGTCTATGAGTTTTGTCTAGAATATGTTTTAGAGAATATGCATTGCATTGAGATTTTTTGTTAATCCAGTTGCATATTAATTAAGAGTCACCAAATAGTTGTAAATGCAGACAGTGTTTGTTCAATGCAAAGAGTATGAGGTTTTTGGCTGCAATGAGTTCAGCAAAATTGTTGGTCCCCCTGCCCAGCCCCATTTGAATTTTGAAGGTGTGGGATTCAGAAAGGTGGATGATTGCGCCCCCTCCACAGCCTGTCTCTTGGGCTGACACATCGAAATAAGCCAATGGCTGGGCTGTATTGATAATTTCCAAAGTTATATTCCTATGGGCCGGATGGAAGCCCTCATCGGGGATGGAACTGTGGTCATCATGGATTCTGGTGGAAATGGAGTGCCAGTGAGGGTCTTTTTGCTGGAAGATTGATTGATTTCTGGAAATCCAGATGGCCCAACATATAAGGAGAGGGATATTCTTCTCTTTATCAGAAGCAGATTGCCACCAACGGTTCCATGAGTCTGTGAAATTTTTACCCTGCCATCTTTTAGAGGAGGAGAGAGAATTAAGGAGGTCATTCCAAAGATCTTGAGAGCAGGGGCAATGGAGGAAGAGATGGTCCATGTCCTTGCTACCACCCTTGCAAAGATAACACCAGAATGAGCCTGAGAAGGATCTTTTCATCAGGTTGGCTCTAGTCAGGACCTTATTCCGGAGGATGGACCACATAAGTAATTTTGATCGAGGGGTCACCTTCAGCTTCCACAAATGCTTCCACCATTGCTCCAAGGATGGTGGCTTGTGATGCTCCATCAGCACCTGGTAGCCTATCTTGGGGGAGTATGCTCCATGTTTAGCAAATGCCCAAATGATCTCATCATCTCCCTTAGTTATTCTTATATGGGTCTCAGTCAAAGCTTTTGTATAATCCCTCCACTCATGTTGCCAGTGTTGCGGTATAATTAGATCATGCATTATTTTCTAGGCCTACTGAAACAGAGAGGAGCATAGCTCATCAGCAATATGGCTGATAGTCGATATGCCTAGGTCTAGAAGGTGGCCTCTCGGTCCCTCTAAAAGCCCGTGAGCGTTACCGCACCCCACCCAAGGATCTATGCCTATATGCACCTGAGATCCAGACCGGATCCTCCATGCCAGACCATTTCAAAGAAGTTCCTTGGTACTGTTGACTACCTTCCAAATAATGGAGATGTTGGCATTATTCCTATGGTCTTGCCTGATCCAGTCTTGCACATTTGAGGGGGATATATACTTGGACACAGCCACCTTTGTCCATAGACTATGATTGTTGAGTAATTTCCATCCTAAGTTTGCTACCAAAGCCTTCGAGAAGGTATCCAACCGCTTAATGCCCCAACCTCCCCAACCCTTCGAAAGAGCTAAAGATTCCCAGCTTGTCCAAGCAAATATTCTCCCTGTCTGCTTCCATTTCCATAAGAACCGGCAGCATTTTTTTTGTAGTCGAACTAGAATGCCTCGAGGTATCCATGCCAGCGTCATCCAATAAATCGGGATTGCTTCCAAGACAACCTTGATGAGGACTAGCCTCCCTGCTCTGGATAGGTATTTATGATATCATATATTAAGTCTCCTCTCGACTTTTGAAATGAGCCATGTCCAATCTACAATTTTGTATCCATGAGGTTTTAGCCTGTACGCAAGATACCTCAGTCCTTCTTTGAGGGTGACTTCTGCAAATGTAAATCTCCGAAGAGCAAACTGTAACTCATGTTGAGAGAAACTTGTGACAATGATAGTGTACTTTGCCTCGTTTAAGACCATACCAGTAGCTTTTAAAAAATATCACGAGAGCGGTGGAAGGAAGTGATGTCCCCAATTCCTCCATTAAGGAATACCAACACATCATCCACGAATAATAAATGGGTGAGGATGCATGCTTCAGTGATTTTGATTCCCCTTATTCGCCCTTGCCTATGGTCCTCTCCAATGACTCTGTTGAGCCCTCCATAATAAGTAGAAAGAGTAGAGGAGAAAGGGGGCAACCTTGCCTTAGCCCTCTTTCCACATGAAAAAAAGGGGAGGTAGAGCCATTGATTAGTACACTATAAGATACATTTGTAATGCAGCACATGATCCACTTGATGAAAGAGTACGGGAATCCTAGATGGGTTAATAAGATGCGGATGTAGAGCTAGTTGACCCTGTCAAAAGCTTTGAAAAGGTCAATTTTCAAAATCATTCCTTTGAGGTTTTTGGTCTGAACGGAGTGCAGGAGTTCCTGACCTGTGACGATGGTCTCGTGAATTTTTTTGTTCTGTAGGAAGGCAAACCGTTCAGTGGAGATATATGAAGACAAGATAGTCTTAAGGTGATTGGCAATAATTTTTGTAATAATCTTGTATATGTAATTGCATAAGGAGATAGGCCTGAAATCATCATAGGTCAAAGGGTTATCAGTTTGGGGATAAGAGTGATGAATGTGGAGTTGAAGCTTTCCCACATCCTTCCCCTCATTCGACATTCCTCTATCAATCTTAAGAGGTCCATCCCTAGGATGTCAAAGAAAGCAGTGTAGAATTCAACTGTCCAACCATCCGGTCCAGGACTCCTATCTTTTTTTAATCATTTGAGAGTTGCTTCCAGCTCTCCAAGGGTTAACTCCTTTGTTAGGTCCTACTCTGCCTCTTGGTCCACAAATCTAGGAAAAGTCTATGCAATGTGCATGACTTCGGCCAGGGTGGCAATAGGAGGTTCCTTGTATATACCCCTAAAGTGAGAGTTTGCCAGGCCTGCCAGTTCCCTGAATTTTTTTACAGGGATTCCTTGTTCATTTTTGAGTTCCCAGATGGTATTGATCACCTTTCTCCCATTTGCATGCTTGTGAAATAATTTGGTGTTGTCGTCTCCCTCCTTGAGCCATATAGCTCGGCTACGAAGTCTCCAGCTCTCCTCCCTGTCCTTTAGGATTTGTGTCCTCTTTTGAAGGAGAGAGGCCATCTTATCCTTTTATTCCTAGGAATCTATAATTCCTCCCATACCCTCTTCCAATGAAGCAATAGCCTCCTGTGCTGATTTGAGAAATTACTCCTCCTGGTCTCTTCTCCTCTGGGCCCACTCTTTTGAGAGAGACTTCAGGGCCTGCATGTTACATGCAAACCCTTCTGCAATGTTGCCCTCTGAGTCCACTGGGTGAGCCTTCCAGTAATCACCCACTTCCTTCATGTACCTGACATCCTTTAACCAGGTGGCATTAAATTTGAATGGGGCCTTTGGTTTGTTGATGACATCTTGAATTTCCAGATAGATGGGCCTATGGTCTGATAACCCTCCCGAGCTAACCCATTGTCATATGTGGAAGCCTCTGGCCAGAGCTTCTTTGATGAGAAAGCGATTCAGACTTCTGGCCAGGCTGGCCTCCCCTGTTCTATTATTTCTCCAGGTGGGCTGAATTTTAGCTGATGGGATATCTATAAGATTGTGATTATCCACCAAATTCTCAAAGAAAACAAATAGAGAGTCCACTTTTGCCTGAAGCCCCCATGAATTCGCAAACCCCAGAGAGAAGTTCAGGTCTCCTCCGAGGATAATATGTCTGCTTGCATAATAGAGGAGGATAGCAGCTTCCTCCAGAAGTAAGCCCTATCACAGCAGGGGCCATATACATTGATGATCCCCAGCTGCACCTCCATCAGCCTGTGTTAGAATGATTTTACTTTCATGTTCAGGAACATACCTGCGCAGTATCTCATCTAGTCCCATCTTATACAAGTGTCCTACTATCAATGTAAAATCAGTTGCCTTCACCACTAATTCTTTCTTATGCTTCGTAGTATATTCTAAAGGAGCCATTCCTGTGTTCAAAAACAAAATAATGTCTGCAAAATGATCACCTGTAATTCTGATTGCAAATAACTTCACATCAAGGAGTTTATCTTCTATACTAGTTGGTTCTTCACCTGTTTCCAATCTTGACAAATGGTTAGGTCGTGCATTTAGTCTTCCTGGCTTAACAATAATTTCAAAGTCATATTCTTGGAACAATAATAACCATATGAAAATATTCCCTCCTAAAATAGGCCTATTAACCAAATACTTTAATACAGAATGATCTATAAATATCTTGAAATGTGTCCCTAGCAAATAATGCCTAAACTTCTACAAGGCATATACCATTTCCAATCCTTCCCTTTCTGTTGTGGTGTAATTCTTATCTTCCTTAGATATTTTCATACTTGAAAAAGTTATAGAATGATCAATTTCTCCTACACCAGGATATGTTAGTACCACTCCCAAAGCTATACAAGAGGCATCCACATGTACATGAAATTCCTTATTCCAATTAGGGAATACTAGTATAAGAGCAGCTACCATCTTTTCCTTCGATATGTCAAGGCTCTTTGACATTCTTCATCCCATTAAAAGGTGACATCTTTCTTCAACAATTTTGCCATAGGCACAGTAATCTGAGCATATCCTTTGATGAACTTTCTATAATACCCTATATGTCCCAATATAGTGTGAAACTACCTTACTGTCTGGTGGCTTGGGTGCATGTGTAATGGAAAATCGTTCAAATCCAGTAACGATTTCTGCAAGTTCAAGTGGAACTTCTTCTTGGTTTTCCTTTGGAGTATTAGTCATCTACCTCCAAACTTGGTTCCTCTTCTAAATTAGCATAATTGTTTTCATTTTAACTGAAATATGATAACCTTTCAATTTCCACATAATTAAAAAGGATTTTAAATTTTGGTTAATTCCTTATCACGTCTGCCTTTTCCCACAAAATTATTGCACTAACTCTCAGCCCTTGATCTTACCTTTCAATCCAACAGTTGCTGGTTCACCCGATCAACAAAACTTATCGGCAAGCCTCCACCGTTGATCAAATCACATTTGATCCAACGGTTAACAATGATATCGGACGAGAATCTTGCGCAATATTTACCCACCCGATAAAGTGGTTTTCTCTCTCCACCGAGTGCTATGTGTCGGTCAATTAATGGAATCGCTTAGAATTTCTAAAGACAGCTTACCACTTTTTCTCCACCTGATAACCAGCTACACTGAATAAACCACTTTTCCTCCTCGACTAATGCACGAGCTTATTGGCGCGCGATCACTATTAGATTTATTGGATCTATAGGTCGGAAGGTTCTAGACTCCTTTGGTTAACACGATTTTGTCAGGTTTTCCTGTTCTTTGTTCTATCAAACTTAACACTTCTGCTACATTTGACTTGTCTCACCCTTGTTCTCCAATGTTTTTACAACATAACCTATTATTTCAAAATGCGGAATGCAAGATTTATCATATAATATAGACTTTACACACTCTAATTCAAAATCCAAACTACAAATCAACAGAACTCAGAGATATTTCAGAGGGATGCAACACCTCCAGGATTGACCAATTATACACAAAAATACACAGAGATACAATTTCTGTAACTTAATCTTATACGGCCAAGTCAAGCCAAATTAGTCAAAATCCCTTTACAATCATTCAGAACTTACATAAATACCATTTCATTCTAACAATCAGATCCTTAATCAATGGATCGAATCTATATAATCTTAGATAATACCTAATTTGGTTGATATTCTCCTCGAGAATCTCAACTGAAACTAAACAGCTTGAATTAATTATAAAATCACTCAATCGCTAAATCCTAGCTCAAATCCTATCCAGAAAACTTGTAAATTGACAGCTAAAAGATCCCACTCCTTTGCTTGTAAACTTTTTTTGTATTTTTGGAATAAATTCAAAGCCTTTTGTCTTCGAGCCTCATGCTCCTACATCACTGTCTTTGGTGGAGGTAAGTTCACAATGGTAGCAATTTTTGTTGGGTCTACCATTAATCCTTGCTTGGAAAAAATATGTCCCAACAATATACCAAAATCTACACAAAATATGCACTTCTTCAAGTTCAAGGAGATCTGATATTGTCGATGTGTATCAAGCATAAGTATTAAACTTCTAGTATGTTTTCTTAACAACCCAAATATTGTCCAATCATCAAAGTATACCTCTAGAAACTTGTGGATATTTTATTTGAAATTTGTGACCACCACTCTTGAAAATATAGTAGGGGAATTCTTCAATCCAAAAGGCATCAATGTGTATTGGTATGAACCCCATTATGTAGCAAATGTGATCTTATGTCTATCTTCAGGTGCAATTCTAATCTAATGATATCCTAGAAATCCATCCTTAAATGAATAAACTTCTTGACCTCCTACATTGTCTAACACTTCATTTGTGAAAGGGGTAGGGAAAGGATCATGTAAGAATGCATCATTAAGCTTCCTCAAATCAACATAGATCCTGATTTCTCCTTGAGTTTTCTTTTCTTCTACAACCATAGGACTTGCCCATTATGATTCTTCCACATGTTCAATGACTCTTGTTTTTATCATTTTATCCAACTCAACTTTTACTTTCTCCTTATACTTCAGATTCAATCTGTAAGGTCTTTTCTTGACTGGCTTCGCATCAGGCTTAAGGGGGATCTTCATAACTCCTAAATCTCCTACTATACCCTTCATTTCTGAAAACTTAGTGGGAAACAGCTCTTGATATTCATGAAGCAATTCCGTAACTTTGTTGATTGTTTCTTCATCCAAATAATCTCCTATAGTTGCAAACTTTGGTTCCTCTTCTGATCCTATATTTACCTCCTTTGTCTTTACAAGCTTTGTTATATCTAGTATCTTTGGCTTAGGTCCATTTACTTCGTGGTTCACTTCTCATTCTTCTATGTCAATTTTGTGAGGATCTTCTTCTTCTTCTACAATAAGGTTGTAGCATTCTAGTGCATGTTCTATCTGCACAGCCCAATCAGGTTGTTGCCATGTACGTGAAGCTGAATTCTTAAAGATATTCTTCTTAACTCTCGTAATGTTGGAGTCACGATTTCCGTTACACCAAAACCCGCAGGTGTTAGTAAACAAACACATCGCTAGAGTTAACGGATCCACGAAACACATGGGAGTGTTGGATCAACACCACCATTAACGGGGAGCGCAACAATCTCCCCCCTCAACACAAGCCAAGTGTGTTTCAAACTCAAGATCTTTGGCTCTGATACCACTTGTTGGAGTCACGATTGTCGTTACACCAAAACCCGCAGGTGTTAGTAAACAGACACATCGCTAGATTTAAGCACATGCCACAAAACACACGGGGAGCGTTGACCTTCTACACTGCCATTAACGGGGAGCCAACAATCTCCCCCCCCCAACGCTAGCCCAGTGTGTTTCGAACTCGAGACCTCTGGCTCCGATACCACTTGTTAAGAAATTTATTGCATAACATAAATAATTACCGAAAGGAATAAATATAAAAATAACCAGCAACAGCCATAAACACATAAACACACATGTTTATCCAGGAAAACCCCAAATCCGGGGAAAAACCAAACCTAATGATATATCATTAGCAATGGCCAAAAAACCCAGGCCAATCTGACCAAGTGAGCCTTCACCGCTCACCTTTAGGCCTTGCATTACAATGAAGTCCTTCCAGCCTTTTATAAGCTCCATTACATATAATACCACGGGCAGAAAACTATGGGTGCACAATACCATGTGCCCCAAAACCATCACTGTTTAACTTGGTCAACTTTGACTCTATCTTGAGTCAAGTTTACCTAACACTTAAGGGTTGAATCTATATATGGACAATCATCTTTAAAGCTAAATGTTAATATAAACCCATCGACCATATCTTCCCAGCTCACAATACCATGTCTAAGCTCTGTTTCCAAGTACTAATTCTGAGGAATTATCTCCAATGTATGAATGAACCCATGTACACATTCTTGTTGTGGAATCTCGTTCCATGCTATAGTACATAACTAGATATGCTCCCTAGGAAGGGGTCCACTCCTTAGGTTCATCTCCCTTAAAACAATATTTTCTTTCGATCAACCTTGATATCCACTCGTACAACTCAACATGAAATGAACTGAAGAAAATTTCGTATTGATATTCGAAAATATACTTTTGTAACCACCTTTCAGATTACAGATGAGGGCTTCTATTCTCTTGATATGCAAATTCTCGTTCCTTCTATTCTACCCAATATTGAATTTACTTCTTCGAAAAATTCCACATAAACATACCCCTCAAACAGATCCCGGTCCTAGTAATGCAACCATTTGTTGGCTTTAGGTTGGGCTTGTTGTCCTTTGAGATAAATCTAGGTCAATTAGTTATGCCAAAGAATCTATAATGTTTTGTTGTTTTGAATAGTTGGATGACCAGTGAACAATTTATTAACATGTGCTTTAGACTCAGATAGATTTCCAAGTAAAATAAAAGGTTGTTCTTTAACTATACATAGTTAATTTAATTTAATGGGGTGGAAAAGTAGAGCATAAAGAAGTATAATTCTTTTAATATTCAAACTAAATACTTAATCAACAAAATATAATTAAACTATTATAGAAAACTGATGTAATTTATATTTAAAGAGGAACTTACAATAACAAATAGTTTTGTAAGTTATTCTCTTATTTATAATAACAACTTCACAGAGGATTCAAAATGAGACTAAAACTCAGTTAAATTTTGAATCGGATAACTATAAAATACTTAATTTATATGAAGAAAACATAATGAATGAATAACATGAAATATAACTCACTGAGAAATAGACCATATGAGATAAATCCAAAATCCTTTATTATTCCAAAAGAAAATGCTCCAGCTTAGTACAAATCTACTTGATAGCTTGTTCAAGGGTTCAACCCATAATAACTCAAAGAAGAGTTATTTATACAAAAATTTGAAAAAGATCTATGTTCTGTTGGAACAGTATATCAAAATAGGACAAAATTACAAAAATAGGACAATATTGTAGGAACTTAGAAACTGTTGAAGAGGTGGTTCCATCTTTTGGGAATCTGCTGATGATCTGGCCTAAAAAATTTGATGAGTTGTCATACTGTTACAATCAGAAATTACTCAATTGTTTCACACAATTGATCCCATCTTAGCTCACTTGGGATTTCCAAATTTACCATCTTTCTAAATGTTTCATCCACTTCTGTATACCTCTCGAAATTTGGCTTGCTGAGGAACAAATGTCTAATTTCATGCTTGATGGTCAAATCAAACTCCAAGGCTTCCAGAAAGGCCTTCCCTATTATTTGTCCTTTGATTCTTGCAAACTTGGCTCTGTCCACTGCAATAGTATACAATTTCTTGCAATAATATTCTAATTTTATCAACTTATCATTTAGATCTACCAATATTGGTAGTCCCTTTTGATTTAAAATATTAAACTTTGAATGAAATCTTTGGACAGCAATATCCAGGGTTTGACATTTTGTTTCTAACTAGTTAATCAAATTCTTCTCTGGTAAGACCTTATTAATCTCTAAGATGGTAGTTGTTCTGTCATAAATATTTATTCCTTCTAGCTCTTCTCTGCTTTTTGAATTTAACACCTTGATCATATATGTGGCTTCTACTGGCTTGGTCTTCAAAGCTGCTTTCTATTCTTCTATCACTGCTCTGCATCTAGTGATGAGTGCTTGTTGCTCAAAAATAATTTGTATGGATGGTCATACATCTGTCATAGATTGTTTGATGTGTGTCCAAATATTTTCCTTGGCATGGGCCAAAGTATTTGCCATTAAGGACTCACTTTCCAATTTCTCGAACTTAAGTTCTAATCTGTGGGACTTCTGCATCTCCTTCACATACAAAGTATCATTCTTGAGTTTCTGCAACTCTAAACTTTGGAAATTTTGCAGTAACTTCTCATTTTCCTATTTTTGTATGGCCAATTCTTGTGATAATCTTTTTGGATTAGTTGTTGTTGATGTAGACTCAATGGTTTTTTATGATGAACTAGGCTTTGTACGTACAACTGCTATTGGGGTTGTTGTGAATAGAACCATAGAAAGTTGTGCTACTTCTTTCTCCTTTTGTAACCCTTCAAGCTTCTCTTCCATTTTCTTTAGCTGTATATTTTGTTCAATGATAATCTTGAGCATGTCCTCCTTTTGTTGTTCATTTTATGCTATTTCCTTTGTTAGAGGATCTTCTGTAGAAGGTAGCTTCAACTGTTTCTTTAATGCAACAATGTCTGCATCTTTCTTTTTGAGGAGTAACTCTGCAGCTTTGACATCTTTGGGATCATATCCTACTTTAATCACAAAGTCCTCTAGTGCCTTTATTCTATTATATTTGGCTAATGAATAAATCGTTTCTAACTTGAGCTGAGATAGAACATTGGATAGGGTAGTCCTAAGTTTGGAAAGAGACATAGTTGTAGTTGTCATGGTGGAAAACAACATTTCACCAGTCTGTCTATGCATATCCATCTACTCTATTGGATGGATTTGACTGGTATCAAATGAAAACACAGTCTTTTTATAATCTAATGGAGACTTAGGAAATGGAATTTGGGCTTGCAAGAAATCCATTTTCATTCTACCTATCTCACTGTCAAAAGCAGAAAGAAGCCTATGTTGGTAAGTTGATGTTTGTTTCCAGAATTGGTTGTATAAATTAGACTTCAAAGTCTCATTCTTCTATTTAATCTCAAGGAACCTTGAGAATATGTTATGGTCATCTGAGGAACTGGTTCCTATGGACTGAATGATTTCTAGAGGCTCCTTAGAAGGTGAAGCTGTAGGAGGAGTTGTTGAAACACTAGCTCTTGCTGATGTACAAACTTTTGAATCTTTGAGATCAATTATTATTGGCTGATTTTCTTTTGTTGATGTGACCAAGCCAACCTTTGGATTCTTCTATTCAAAAATGAATACTTTCATAATCTCCTCAGTAGATGAAATCTCCTCTCTCAACCTTTTCTGTTGCTTGCTCTGAGCAACCAGATTCTGTTCATTGGGGATGGATACAACCTGTTCATCTACCTCCTGAAGTGTCCCATCAGCTCATTGCTCTCGATTCATGAACTTTTCTATTTCTGGTCTTGGAGTATGATTATAGGGAGTCATATTTAATTCAACTCTCAAGGCATAAATAATACCAAAAGGGTCATAAGACCAAGTAAATCTAGGCTGGAAATTCATTTTCTTTAACAATTTTATCTGCCTCAATACCAGTTGATCTATTGTTGCAATTGAATGATCCAATATTTGACTTGATTTTAAACTGATATTTCCTTTTTCCCAACACAAAGTTCAGGTCATCCATGTTGATCATCTTCTTAATATATTTCAGAGAAAAGTTTCTCATAGGAACATACTTGGTAGCTTATATGGTACAATCTCACAACCATATACCCTTATCTCTGTATAGTTCTAATATAAATACCAGTCATCAGTTTTAGTCTTATCACTTAAATGTAAAATCCTCTTAATTTCATCCCCAATCCTTGGCTTTGTCTGACTGTTGAGAAGTTGTGCCATTGGATGTATGAATGTATCTATAAAATCTGAGAATGAAGAGCTTGTAGAAGTGGTCCTGACTATTTCGGTCCAATGAATCACTAATTGACTCACTCCTTGTTCATCCTATTTGCTGATCTTGATGGGAAAAAGATCTCCTTGTTGAAAAAGGAACATGTGGACAATTACAGAGCTATAGTTGAACACTCCCTGTACATGATTACTAATATTATAAACCCTAAATATTAATAAACCCTATGAATTACCCTTGATCGGGGTGCGTACGAGGGTCTCGACACAATCAACAGATTTAATAGTGAAGGCCTCGAAAGTTCAAGCCACCACCTTCCACATGCATGGCAAGCCTGGCAGGGTCACGTGAGACAGTTGGAGAAGTAATATGCATGAGGGTGGCAGCAGGAGGTGTATTCATCTCCATTATCGTTGTGAGGTGTTGAAGGACTTTCTATGGGTAGATACTTGGAGTCTGCAAGGAGATCGAAGCAACAGTGGACAGATGGACTAGGGACGCACTTGGACAGCCACTACGAGGGTGAATTGGTATGTAGTCTTCCCCATCTCCCTATTTGCAATGCTGGAAGTTTATGGGATTTATGGTCTGGGATGGAAAGGGATCATTTAGTGGGGTTCTCTGAGTCTAAGTCTTGCACTATCTACTTTTGTGTCGAGTCGGGGGTATGCATTGGAAAATTTCCTAGAGGCTCCACCATTTCCTTGCTATTTGGTATATGGTTGTCCCGCCTGGGGATCTTCCTAACCTTGAAAGATGGGAAGGTTTGTAGGGAGGATAGGAAGAGTGGGGAAATTGCATGCATGAGACCCGCTTGGATTTTGTCTGAATGACCTTGGGCAGAGGCTGATGCCAGGGGGTACAAGCGATCCCATGTAAGCATAAATATGAAATTGCTCGGTAAAACGTGGCCCCGACTCTATAACTGAGCGAGACTGACCCAACAAAGGACTGGGCAGTTAGAAAAAAACCTTTGCATGACGGGTGCTAGAATTCTGAGGGAAATGGGGTTGAGGGAGAGCAAGGTAACTAGATGCAGGGGGACATAGTAGTGGCGATAACCTCTTGTCATCATGGGGAGGTTAATCCCTTGAGTTGCACTTGTGCGAGGAGCAATGTATGGAGAAAGTTGCCTGGAAATCGCAATCCTCAGTCTGAATTGTATTGTGTCGTTTTTGGAAATTGTATTAAAATTTGTAATGAACCTCGAATGGATGGTGAGAAGTTATTTCATGTTTTATGTATGTTGGGTGATCTTTGTACAGGTAAGTCATTAAAAACGAGTCCAGGGAATTCTGAAAGTTGGTTTCTCACTCCTCTGAAGGGTATCCACTGCCAAAGAGCACACTCCAGGAGGTGGGACAAGATAGTTCATGTAGCACAAAACTCTCATAGCCCAGCCCCTCATGTCGAGGCAGAGGCTGGAAAAACAAGGTTAAGCAAGAGGAAGGGGAACCTAGCAATTCAGGGGGCAAGTCGAGAGGTTGAAAATCGATGATGAATATTATCAATGAAGCAGAGGAAGCCTATCATGAAGGAATATATGAAGAAATATGATAGATGATAGAGAAGTGGGAGGTCGACCCAAATCTGCAAGTAGGTTCTATGGAGATCGAAGTCGATGATTGGCGGGTCTTAGCGTCGGATCCCAACCACACCCGCGGCTGAGTGACCCAATTCAAACACACTATTTTCCTCTACTAGTTGATGAAGGGAATCTTGGGCAAGGCCCTGGAACAAATAGCTCTGAATATGGTTGTTGCAGTGCAGACATTCCCGGATTACAAAAAGGAATTTCATAAACTCATGTTTCAGATGCAAAATCAAGATGCGCACCTCCAAAGAATGGAAAATCATTTGCCATGCATACTACCAGTAGATGAACTCCCGGGGTCGAATGCAAAATACCCAGCTCCAATTGATTATGCCTCGGCAGAAGAAGCAGATCAATGAAACAATGTCTCTTGTCTAATAGTTTTTTATGTGGATAGCATTTACTTTTAATTGTAATTACAGTTATGGTAGTTGGTAAGTAGATAGAGGGATAGATATGGACATACTTTCATATGTATCTTAGATAGAAAGACTTAAAATGTTTCATTTTTGGATGGCTTATCATGGTGTTAGGTGGCCAACAAACATGGTTTCACGCAGGGCAAGTTGAGGCCACCTAACAAATCTCAAAACTGATTCTAACTTGCTGATTAAAATTAATAGAAAAATGAGGACCTACCAAGCTTAACAAAAAAAAACCTAGGGATTGTTAATATTATAAACCCAACCACATTTATAAATTAATTAGTGTTATTACTAATTATGATTATTTATTTATTATTATTATTATTATTATTATTATTATTATTATTATTGTTATTGTTGTTGTTGTTTTTATTATTTAAACCCACATTATTATCAATATTATAAATCGTAAGGATTAATATACCCTAGAGATTGTTAATATTATAAACCCACACGATTATTAATATTATAAATGGTAAGGATTAATAAACCCCAGGGATTGTTAATATTATAAAGTGAACCACATTTATAAATTAATTAGTGTTATTACTAATTGTTTATTTATTCATTTTTTATTATTATTATTTTTATTATGTTTATTTTTATTTTTATTTTTATTTTATTATTATTATTATTATTATTATTATTAGTTATTCATTTTTGTTAAGTAAGAGTGGATCTTTCTATTAACCGAAACAAGTACATTACATATTTTACAAGGTAAACCAAACTTCCTTGCATTTACCAAAAAATGGTCCACATGTCCTAACTGAAGCAGAATTGGCTTAAACCTTTAACACTTGGAACCATCCCCACAATCGAGAGAAATGGCTAACACAGGTAATACATTAAAGCCCGACCCCGTAACCTAAAAGTTCGGATTTCAAAATTATTACATTCGCGACCATAAAAAAGGTGGGTCCACATTCCCGGTACCACCGACCCTCCACCGTTGATCTACCCTTCGTGGATCCCACAATCTACGTAGATTTTGGGTGGACAAGTAGCTCGAGGATTACCCACCCGAAAAGCAGTATCCTCTTTACTTCTTGCTGCTACGTGTCGCTTTCCAAGTGGAATCAGAAGCCTTCCTCTGAATACCAATTACCACTTGGACCCCTTCCGAAATACCACTTGTGGTATTGGAAACCACTTCCTCGCGAATTGCCTTGTGCGCTTTACCGTCGAGCGATGACTATCGATCCACCCATCGGACGCTTCCCGCTCCTTGGATGGATTCACTCTGGAGTTATGCTTAAACCCCAGTTTCTTTGTTTTTCGCACACTCACTGTGTAGCCATTGATCCATTGAATCACTGTGACAAACTTGTAGCACTTCCAGAATCTGTCTTCACGCTACTGCTTCCTTCATTTTCCTCCACTGATCTCAACCTTTCCCATTGTTCCATATCTTTGGTCGTCTGGCAGAGACAGTCCTCTAATAGTTTGCCTAGGGGTAATATCTCCCAGACATACCAGATGTCCCTTTTCTTATTAATCACACCTTCGTTCGCCAAATGATCTGCTACCATGTTAGCTTTTCTTTTCGCATGGACAAAGCTTATAGTTTTTAGGATTTGCAAGTGAGAGTAGATACGACAAAAGACTTACGAGAGCCTCCAATGTTTTGACACTTTATCTGGTGATGTACCATTACATATTTTCTTGGCCGCTCTAATAATTAGTTCTGAATCTACTTCAATGATGACATTATAAGAATCAGAATCCACCAATATTTCCAAGCATTGTTCTAGGGCCATGAGTTCTGCCATGTTATTAGTGGCCTTTCCCAAGTGGCCATGAAAGATTTTCTTTATTTGACCCTATTCATCTCTTATAACACCCCCAAAACCAGCTAACCCTAGGTTTCCCTTAGATGCTCCATCTATATTGACTTTTAAGAAACCATATGGAGGAGACTTCCAAATATTTATATCTGAATTTTTTTGGCTCACTCCCTTGACCATGCCCTATGGGCTTATGGACTAGATACCCAAATGTAGAAGGATACTCGCATCTTGGGGTAGAGGAGGGTCTTTAGGAAGTTTTCTTAACAAGCTACTGACTCTCTTTGAGCTGCCTTAAAATTTGGTCAAATATGTGTTGGGGCTTGCTTGCTTTGTTCTTGAAGATCTGACTGTTGTGCTCTTTCCATACATTCCAAATTACAAAGCCTGGAATTAGGGTCCAGGCTCTGTTAACAATTCCATTCCCTGAGAAGTTTTTCCTCCAATTCTTCAAAGTGTTGGAGCTGCTGAGTTTGTCCCTATCAGTGTGCCTAAAGATTGAGGCCACCCATTCGCACACAATGGAGGTGAAAGGAGATAGGTTAAGAAGGTGATCCATCATCTCCTCTTGTGAGTCACAAAGGTAGCATTTGGATGGTCCAGTGAAGCCTTTTTTCAGGAGATTCTCCCAAGTTAAGATTTTCCTTTGATGAACTAGCCAAATAAATAATTTTATTTTCATCCAGTGGGGGCTTTGCCAAAGATTCTTCCAAACTTGATCAGGATTGGGATAGTTAAATCCTGTTACTACCTGTTTAGCTTCTTTGAGGTTAAATTTTCCTTCGGTGTTCTTTCCCCATCTTAGTTGGTCAGGCAAGGAGGATACGAGAATCGTCCTATGCTCTAGATCCTATGTAAGAGAGTCTATCTGGGCCCTCAGAGGACTCTCCTCATTGTAGCCTAGATTGTTCCTAATTCTCCATTTTCCATTATTCCTTTCCTGGTCCCAAAAGTCTTTTACCATAAGTATACCTTTGTTGTCTGTGTCATTCTTGAGAGATGCTAATTCATCCTTATACAAGTTGGGTTCCTGCTGCTAGTTATCCTCCCAAAATCGTGCATGGTTCGCAGCTCGAATTTCCTAGAAACTATGTTGCTGAACAATACTTTTATTTTCCCAGGCAAGGTTCCAAATGTGGGAGACCTTAATGTGCCCTGACATTCTAATGTGATCTTTCTCCTGCCAATTCTTGGCATAATTTTGTTTCCAAACCTGAGCCTAGGGAGTTGTTGATTCCTTGATCCATCTCTACCATAGTTTGGCTCCCGAAACCTTGTTGATGGTTTTAGGATCATGAAGCCCAAAGCCACCATGGCTCTTGGGTTTGCACATCTTGTCCAAGGATACTAAAGCCCATTTCTTTTTCACTTCTCCTTTGCCCCATAGAAAGTCCCTCTGGATGCTCCTGATCTACTGCTTAACTCCTTTAGGAGCAGGAAGAGTTGAGAACATGAATATGGGAATGGCCTGCAGGACAGCCTGTGTGAACACAAGGCGCCTCACCAAGTTTAAAGACTTGTATGTCCATTTTCAGATCTTGTCCTATAGTTTGTTTATAATTGGCTCCCATACTTCCTTACTGAGATGTTTATTTGTGAGAGGTATGCCCAGATATTTGGAAGGTAGCTAGTCCCTTTGAAACCTAAGAATTCTGGTGATATTTCTTTGAATAGCAATGTCAAAGTTAAAGAAAAAAACTTTTGATTTTTTTAGGATTACCTCTGTGCCATTAACCGCAGCAAATTCATTCAAAATTTGTTTGATCGTTCTAGCTTCCTTGACTGTGGATAAGCCCTGCAGCATTGTGTCATCCACAAATTGTTGATGTGTGTTTGTCATTCCATCCAAGGTGAGTTTGATGCCCTGGATTCTTCCTTCAGCATTAGCTATTTTGATCACTCTACCAAGCCCTTCCATCATGAGAACAAAGAGGAATGGTGAGAGTGAATCCCCTTGTCTGAGACCTCTAGAAGGTGTGAAGAGTCTTGAAGGAGTGCCATTAAGCAAAATGGAGAAACTAGTCGTGGTAACTAGTGCCATAACCCATCTAATCTAGTTTTGGTCGAAGGCATAAGCTTTTAGAACTGGCCTTATATAAGACCAACTTAGCTTGTCATAAGATTTCGCTAGATCTAATTGAATGATCATACCAGCTTTTTTGTTTCTTTTGAGAGAGTGTACCACCTCATGAGCTTGGATAATATTATTAAGGATTTGTCTTCCTTCCACATAGCCTGTTTGCTTCTTTGAGATGAGAGCTAGTAAGAGTGGCTTGAGTCTATTGGCTATCACCTTGGAAATAATTTTATACACCACATTACATAGGGCTATGGGTCTAAATCCATCCGAAGTCATGGAATTTTCCATTTTTGGGATCAAAGCTATGAAGGAAGCATTAAATGCCTTCAGAACCTTTTTGGATCTTCTTAATTCTTCCACCACCTCAAGGATATCCTGTTTGACTATTTTCCAACATGCTTTGAAGAAGTCTACATTAAACCCATCCGGGCCTGGAGCTTTTCCATTTTTCATTTCATTGATCACCTCACTGACCTCCTCTTCCAACACTGGCCTGTTAAGATTGTGGTTATCTTCTCTGGTGACCAGCTGAGGGATGTACTGAGTGAAATGGTTGATGAACTTGGATCTGTCCTCCAGAAGCTCCTCTGCAATACTAAGGAAATGTTGTACAAGGTGAGATTCCATGTCTATGTGAGATAAAATTCTCTCCCTTGAGAATCTTTGAGCTTTGTAGTTCTGTTGTGTGCCCCGTGATCCATGGTGGATTTGTGAAATAACTTCGTCTTTCTTTCTCCCTCTCTAATCCATTGTATCCTTGACTTCCGTCTCCAGAAGATCTCCTCTTGCAAGCGCTGATCTTCCCATTCTTCCTGCAAATATTCAGCTAGCTTTTTCCACTCTTCGGTAAAGCCCTCTGCAATGTTGATCCGATTGATTTCCTAGAATTTCTGCTCAGCTTCTCTTTTGGCTTTGAAGATATTGCCAAATTCCTTTTTGTTCCAACCTTTAAGCTTGGATTTGATATGTTTAAGTTTCTGTTGGAGCATGAACATTCTAGTGCCTTGAATGTTTAGATCCTCTTTCCACCATTTGTCAATATTACTATTGAATTTAGGGTGAGAGAGCTAAGCATTCTCAAACCTAGAAGGTATGTTTCTTGGTGTACCCATGAAAGTGGCTTCTAGTTGTATAGGCCAATGGTTTGAACCTCCAAATGGAAGAATAGAAGCTGTCATGGCAGGGCCTGAGAGAAAGAGTTCCTCTGAGATAATAAATCTATCTAATTTAGAGGCGACTTGTGAAGCCCCTCCCCTCTTTTTGTTCCACGTGAAGGTCCCATTTATTGTTTCTATGTCCACTAACCACATGTTCAATATGAAGTTCTGGAAAGCCAGGGAGTCTCTGCCTAGCTTCCTGATGCCCCCATTTTTCTCTGTAAGAGATCTTATCATATTGAAATCTCCTGCAATGATCTAGGGCATATTAGGGTAACTTGCTCTTCGTTCCTCGAGGGAGGTAAGAAGTTTGAATTTGTCTTCTTGATTTTGAGGGCCATAGACATTTGTGATCATGTATCTCTCCTTATCCCCTAAAGGTTGACATACCAAAGAAAGATAGTTCCTAGATGCCTCAGCATCTAGGATTCCAAATTTTGGTGGATCCCACAGCATGAGAATCCCCCCCGCTGAATTTTTTGCTTTAAACTCTAGATACTCATGCTTTATTAACCATTTATTATGTATTTCTCTAATCTTCTCTATCGAACATTTTGTCTCCTGAATAAACACCATATCTGGTTTTTCTTCTTTTATTCTATTACTGAGATTTCTTTGTTTCTTTCTATTTCCTATGCCTCTGATATTCCAGGTTGTAAGCTTCATTAAGAAAGATTAGTAAAGGAGTAACTGGTAAGCTCTTTCATCTTACCTGAGTTAATAAATAGTTTCCCACATTTGTTCAGCAACTCCTTCTGTTTTTTCCTTCCTCTTTTCCTGCCTGGGTTCTTTAGAGATTGTGCCTGTGTCTCCTCCATCATTTTGACCCCTCTATATTCCTAGCTTTCATGATTTCTTTTGATTCTAATTCCCTTCGATTGTGATCTCTATAGGAAGAGCTATTGAACCCTGTCATATTCCTCTTTTGGTAGGGATTCCACTCCTTTGGTCATTCCTTGTTCCAGAAATTTTTCTAGATCTATATTTTCCCTATCTAGGATCTCCTGCAGTTCATGGTCCTCCGTTCCCACCTCACTTGGAGTCATCTCATGGTCCTTAAATATCTCCATCATGGTTTCTATGATATCTTCCATGCTTTCATCCCTTTCCTTCTGAGTGATAATGTTCTCCATTTCTTGGTTTGTTTCTTTGTTTCCTTCTTCTTCTTCTAGGATTTTGAAGCTTTTGTGGCTCGGTTGCTTTTCCTCATTCATCTTGTTTTGTAGCCTCTTTCCGCCTTTCCCTTTGCCCCCAACCTTGGTAAAACCCTCAGGATTTTTATCCACCGTGGTTTTCACATTTCTCTCCATGTTGTTTGTTTGGAAGTCTCTATATAGATGCCCATGCTCATGGAATGTAAGGCATCTGAATGGGATGTGCTCATATTCCACCACCTATACCCATTCTTCATCGTATACTTCTAAAATTATCGCGTCCGGAAGTGCTCCAGATAATTCCATTTCCACACATATCTGAACGAAGGAGGTGTATTTTCCTTTCAGAGTTTCATCTGAGATCTTTAGAAAATGCCCCAGCCTATTGCCTATTGTTTTCAAATATTCTGGTAGCCAATAATCCAGAGGAAGGGAGTGTAGTCTGATCCATACTGGTACCAATGTAAATGTCTCACGTTCCGGAACAGAGTTCATCATCCATTGCCGCATGTAGAGGCCTATCGCAGCATAGAAGTATGGTCCTCCTTCGAACACTCTGTCTCTATCCTCTAGGCTTGTGAATACTACTGTGAAGAAGCCCTTGGATCCCAGATGAAGATGTATTTCCCCCTTTGGCTTCCAGTGGCTCCTTATCCATATATGCAGCACCCTCTCCGTCAGCCATATCCCCATGAATTTGCATATGACCGCACGTTCTGTCATATGATCCCTATGTGCTTGAATCGTTGGGTCACTCAAGATGAACCGAGGAATGATGTTAGACTTAGGTTTGTAGACCCAAGTTGTCTTTATAGAAGTGGGTTTTTGACTGCTACCCCCTTTATCTTGTTCCTTATTGGCTTCATACTGTTCCCCTTCCTATTCATGAGTTGTAGTCTTCTCTAGCAGTTTCTTGAAACGCTGCTCTTTGGCATCTTTGCTTCTATCCATAACTACTTAACTGTAGGAGGGAGCATCACTCCCCCCTGCGCATCCCGCCATGGTGCCCAACGTCAAAACCCTAACCCTAAGATCAAGTTGCAGAGTCGCACGTCAAAAAAAATCGTAAAAGACATATTCAACACTATTTTATTATTATTAGTAGTAGTAGTTAATATTATGAATATTATTTTTCATTAAATTTAATATCATTATAATTAAAAAAATTAATACTAATTAATTAATTAATTAACCATAATTAACTAATTAATATTATTACTTATTAAAAAATATAATCCTTGGGTTTTTTATATAATTTATAATATTTATTTTTAATAATAATAATAACAATTATGTTGTTAATTTAATAATTATTATTATTTATTTTTATTATTTATTAAAAATATAAAATATTGTTTTCTTTTATATTTATATTAATGATTGTTACAAGGAATTTATATTAAACCCGAGAATTAATAGTATTGCTATGAACAATATTACACTCTAGGAATATGAACCCTTAGATTAATTTTTTTTTCCCCTGGGAAAAAGTCGTAATTTCTATTAATATAAAGAAATTACATTTTGTAGATGCCAGATGCATATTCATATGGAGGCTAAGGAGCCTGACAAGTTCACAGTCTATAGATCTAAAGGAGTGTCTGGATGTCTCCACGCAGGGAGTCCACAACATCTGTACTAGTTGTAACTAAAAGATGATCAAAATTTTAAGTCCTGCTCTATGCAGAGAGCAACAAAAAAACTGTACGTTGCCAAAAAAGGAGTTGTTACTCATGTCCAAACAATGGATATATATACATGATAATACAAAAAAACAGATCTTGTTAATATGTGGGCCTTATAGCCCATTTTCTATAGGATCATCAAAAGGTCTATGATAATGCTGGTAGAAAGTTCCGTCTATCTCCTCCTGAATCAACCAGTCATTTCCTTGTTTGTGTGCTGCCTCTTTGGATAGATGATCTGCGTCTGAGTTTTGTTCCCTGTAGATGTGACGACAGACAAATGATTCAAAAGATGTAATCAGTCTTTTAGCTTCATCTAATATATGCCTCAATGAAAATGCATAGCAATGAGATGCATCATTCAGCCAGTTGCAAACAATTTTAGAATCTCCAAATAGTTGCAGGTGTCTGCACTGTTTTTGTAATGCAAAGTGAATGATATGTTTTGTTGTGCACAGTTCAGCAAAGTTATTGGTGCCTCTGCCTAGGTTAATTTGGATCTTGTAGCAGTGTGATTCATTGAGGTAGAGGATGGCGCCACCCCCACAGCCTGCTTCCTGAGCAGAGCCATCAAAATATGCCCAGGGCTTAGATTTGTCTATGATTTCAGGACTGATGGTGCGTGGGGGGGCAATGGTTTCCACTTCGGGGAGCAATTCAAAATCGGTGATCGTGTGGTGTAAAATGGCAGGCCAATGGGGGGTCTTTAAATTGAAGATGGCCTGGTTACGCGCAATCCATAATGCCCAGCATACAAGCAGTGGCATATTAATGAATTTTCCTGAGTGATTCTGACACCAATTGTTCCAAGCTTCCATGAGATTGTGCCCTTGCCAGTTTTTTAAGATTGGATAGTGAGAGATGAGGGATTGCCAAAATTCCTTAGCTGTATTGCAATTTAAAAAGAGATGCTCTGTACTTTCTTCTTCCTTGCGGCATAAATGGCACCAAAAGGGACCATAAAATGATCTCTTCATTAGATTGGTCCCGGTAGGGATCTCGTCAAAGAGAATATTCCACATCAATAAGCGTGTGCGTGGTGCTGCCTTGAGCTTCCAGAGCGCTTTCCAGGTTGGGAGGATGTCCTAAGGCTTGAAGGATTCCATGAACCTTATATAACCTTGTCTCAGGGAGTATACTTCGTGTTTTGCAAAGGCCCAGATTATCTCATCCGGTCCTTCTGTGAGTCTGATATGTGCTTGGGTAAGGTCATCCATGTAATCCTTCCATTCGTGATGCCATTGAACTGGTATCTCCAATGCTCGTGCAGATATCCATGCCTGCTGAAGAAAGGAAGAATTGTCGTTATCGCCGATGTGCTTGATGTGGGTAATTCCTCTGCTGTGAAGATATCTTAAAAGGTCTGCAGATAATCTATGGGCATTGCCACAGCCGACCCAAGGGTCCAATCCAATTCGTACAGCATTACCTTCCTTGAGATGCCATGTAATTCCTTCACGCAGAAGTGGTAGTGAGCCGATAACCGCTTTCCAGATATTAGATATGTTATGCCTTGTTTCATGCTGCTGATGGAACCAGTCCATTAAATGTAATGGCTTGATGTATTTCACTTGAGAAACTTGGGTCCAGAGACTGTTTGTGGTGAGTACTTGCTGCCCGAGCTTGGCCGCTAATGCTCTGGAAAATAAATCAAGTCTCTTTATGCCCCAACCTCTCCAACTTTTGGGTTTTGCAATGGTGTCCCATTTAACCTAGGCAAATAGCTTCCCCGGTTGGTGTCCTTTCCAAAGAAATCTACAGCATATACTTTGTAATCTACTCAATATACCTTTAGGTATCTAGGCCAAGGTCATCTAGTAGACTGGAGTGGCTTCAATAACTACCTTAATGAGAATCAATCTGCCTGCCTGAGAGAGATATTTGTGATACCATACCTGTAGTATTTTTTCCACTTTCGTAATGAGCCAAGTCCAGTCAGCGATCCTGTAACCGAGTGGTTTTAGTCTAAATCCCAGGTATTTTATACCTTCTGTCAAGTTCAATGAGGTGAATGGGAAGCGCTGAGATGCAAAGGTGAACTCATGTTGCGTACATCCGACTGTAGTAATCGTGGATTTGTTGTCATTTATCATCATTCCAGTAGCTTGTTGAAAAAGAAGGATTAAGTTATGAAGAGTAGTGGTGTCCCCAATACTGCCATTTAAGAATATCAGAATATCATCAACAAATAATAGATGAGTGAGATAAAAAATTTCAGCGATTTTAATGCCAGTCAGTTGATTTCTATCTCGAGCAGATGTTATAATCCTACTTAATCCTTCCATAATAAGTAAGAATAGCAGGGGCGAGAGAGGGCATCCCTGTCTGAGGCCCCTCTCTGAAGTGAAAAAAGAAGTAGCTTTGCCATTGAGAAGCACACTGTAGGACACATCAGTGATACAGCTCATTATCCATTTGATATAATCATAGGGAAACCCAAGATGAGTCAACAGAAGTTTGATGTAGAGCCAGTTTGTTCTATCGAATGCCTTGGATAGGTCCACCTTTAGAATCATTCCTTTCTGCTTTTTGAGCTGCATAGAATGCATGAGTTCTTGTGTTGTGGCAATTACTTCATGAATCTGTCTGTGATGAAGGAAGGCAAATTGTTTAGGAGATATATGACGTGAAAGAATAGGCTTCAGGCGGTTGGCTATGATCTTGGCAATGATCTTGTATAGGCAATTACAGAGGGATATGGGTCGGAAATCATTGAAAGAGACAGGATTGTTCGATTTTGGGATAAGTGCAATGAAAGTGGATTTGATGGCAGAGGATATTCTGCCACTCCTTCTGCAGTTCTCCACAATCTTAAGAAGGTCATTCCCCAGGATTTCAAAAAAAGCAATGTAAAATTCGATGGTCCACCCATCTGGACCTCGGCTTTTATCCTTTTTAAACCATTTTATAGTTGCCTCCAATTCTTCCATAGTTACTTCCTTCAGTAGATCTTCCGAGTCTTCTTGTAGTACAAACCTGGGGAAATGTTCAGCCACCCTCATGATCTCCATGATGTTTACATCTCTAGGAGCTTTGTAAATGCCTCTGAAGTGCTCTGTTGCTAGCCTGGCCAGGTTCTTCTGAGATGAAACTGTCTACCCCCGCTCATCCCGCAATTCCCAAATAGTATTGATAGTTTTGCGCCCATTGGCAAATTTATGATAAAACTTTGTGTTATCATCTCCCTCGGTGAGCCAAATTGCCCTGCTCCTAAGTCTCCAACTTTCTTCTCTTTCCTTCAGAATATGTGAGCGCTTCACAATGAGGGAGGAGTACTGTTCTTTGCTCTCAGGAGTGGGGAAGGTCCCATCTGATGAGTCCTCATGCAAAGCAATGACCCTTTCAGCCTCCCTCAGAGTATTGTCATCACGGATACGCTTATGATGTGCCCAGTTCTTAGAGATCCTCTTAAGTTCAGATAATTTCCTGATGAAGCCTTCTGTATGACCCTCATTTTCCATAATAGGGTTGGTCTGCCAATAGTTAGTTACCAACTGTATGTATGAAGGGTCCTTTAACCAAGAGGAATTAAATTTGAAGGGGCTCTTGATCTTATGATTAATGTCGATCATTTCCAAAAATATTGGTCGATGGTCGGATATGCCACCAGTTCCAACCCATTGATGAATGTGGGGAAGTCTGTTGTGAAGTGATTCCTTAATAAGGAACCTGTCAAGTCTTCTGGCCAAGCTTTGTTCTCCACTGCGGTTGTTTGTCCAGGTGTACTGTAATCTGGCAGAAGGAATGTCCACCCACTGATGATCCTCCAGTAGATTGGAAATAGTGTCTGATAAGGAGTCTACCTGCGCCAAGTGCCCCCAAGATTCACAGTAACCCAATGAAAAGTTTAAGTCGCCTCCAAGTATAATGTTATCTGCCTGTAGAAATTCAGATACCAATAAGGTTCTCCAATAATTGGCTCTGTCAGCACAAGGGCCATAGACATTGATGATGCGGATGTCCATCTCGATGGAATAAGCAAAAATGTCTAAACCAATGAATCCTCTGCCTCCCCATATATTCCTGATCTCCATAGCTTTGTTACTAATCCCAATAGCTAAACCTCCGGATCTCCCGGACGCATCCAGTGCATGAAAGGTCCAATTGGGCAGCCAGGAGTTGAGAGTAAGGATAAGAGGTTCAGCTAAACAGAGGGTTTCTTGAAGAAATATAATATCCGGCTGTGACGAGATGAGCAGTCTCCTGAGTGCTAGTTTTTTGGCCAAACTAGCAAACCCCCTACAGTTATAGGAAATGATCTTCATGTAGGGTGAAAGAGGGGGCCATTCTTCGCTCTAAGGGCCCTGAAAATAGTTTTCTGTCGCCCAAGGGCGACTTCTTCGTCAGCAGTGTGTCTAGCTTTGGTGATGCAAGAGGGTCGGCCTCGAGAGTTCTTATGAGCTACAGGGGCGGCTTCTGAGTCCATACCAATGGCATCTACACCTCTATCCTTCGATCGGGATCGAAGAGAGTACCTGGGAGATGCCGGAGGGGAAGGGATGGGGAGAGATGCGAGGGAGGATGTTATCAGAGATGGCAGGCAAGGGGATGTCGCGGGAGAAGGGAGCGGGAGGGAGAAAATGAGGGAGGATGGAGGAGGTAGGCCCCGGGGTTTATGAAAAACCACAGAGGTCAAATGTGCCGATAGTGGAGACGTGCAGATGATGTGATGAGATGCAATGCCAACAGATATGTAAGATTCAGGAGGCAAAGGAGAGGGGGATGAAAACAACATACCCGTCGTCGCGATGTCCTCCTGTGCAGTCGCTGAGTGTACTGGAGCTGGCGATGGTGGAAGAGAAGCTGAGGTTTCTTTAGCAGCTTCAGCATTATCGGGTGGACCTTGGGGATCTCCATCGACATCAGCTTGCTCCTCTTGATTCTTCTCCGAATTCTGCCTGGGAGGATGGTCCAAGGGATGCTCGGACTCCCCTTCCTGAACATTTTCCCTTCTTTTCCGGAGGAGTGGACAATCCCTGTATAGATGTCCCACTTTGTGACATCTACGGCAACGATACGGGATACCTTCATAGTCGATAATTTGTTTGTGTGTCGTGTCTCTCCATTGAATGGTGATGAACTCTTGTAGTCCTCCCCTGGTATCCAGATTGATAAGAATCCGGGCGTAAGACATCATGCCAGTGTGCTGGTAGGACTTATCATAGTCCATGTAGGAGCCAATCGCATTGCCAATCCGCCGGAAGATGTCTTCTAACCAGTACTGGAGTGGTAGGCCTGGGAGTCAAATCCAAACGGGCCCGATGCCAATCTGCTCTGTCTCTGGGTCAAATAAAAGAGTCCAACACTTAAGGAGCACCGGAGCATGTTCAAAGTGCTAGTAAGAGGACAAGACCCAATTGGTATGATCAGCACGAGCGAACCTCAACGCGAACCAACCCCTCACGAATGTTTGCACGAAGGGGATGTCCACCAGATGTTGTCCCCAAACTTTAGTTTCCTAGGTCTTCAAACATGCTGCCGAGTAGTTCCGACCTCTGATGCGCCCAACCAGTACCCTGTCTGCAAATTCCATAGTCTCACCCCACTGAATGTCCTCCTCTAGCCTGAGAAAGATGTCATCCGCCTTTGATTTGAAACACATGTACTTCTTTTTAGGGCCCAGAGGGGGAGGTAGGTTATGTGGCCGGCCCAGGGGAGGGCCAGTAACAATCGGGGGGGGAGGGTTTAGGTACGAGGAGGAAGGGTTTTGGATGCCGCCGGTAACAGGGGAGGGACCAGAGAGCGGGGGAACAGTGGTGAAGCTTCCCGACGGAGGACCAAGTGACCCGGTGAAACCGGCCGTGGCAATGGGCAGCGAAGGGGGTAAAAACGGCCGGGAAATGGTACCAGACGCCGAGGGATCAAGACCAGGGTTAGGGTTCAAACAGCCGGAAATGAAACCGAGGGTTGCCGGAGAGTGGGGGGGGTTGAAAGCGCAGGCCAGGTAGGAGGTACATCCGGGAGGACCACAGGATATGACCTTGACTGTTCCCCAAGCGAATACGAAGAGTAGTTTTCGGTGAGGCCAGAACTGTACATACCTTCTGATGTGGAGAAGGAGGAGCGCCAGATGGATACCCCCTCCAGCGGGTCTTCGGAATAATCAACAGCTTCGAGATCCTCCATTACGCCAGCTGCTTCTCGGAACGGCGGACACCTCAGATAGTAGTAAAAACCGGAGAAAATGACAGTGCTCAGGATAAACGGACCGAGCTGGGCAGGTAAGTAAAAAACCGTCGCGGGTTGTAACCGGGAGATGCGGCACAGAAACCCTTCCTTCTCCCGAAAGGTCAACCAGTTCGTAAGCGATGGTGGTGTGATAGGCGGTTGAAAGGTAAATGGCAGCTGTGCTGAGCGGGTAAACGGAGTCCGGTGCGGTCTCAGAAAACTACAGAAGGTTCCTAAAACCCTAACCCAAACTGTCACATGCCTTCTCCCGTCCGGTTTCCGCCATCAGCGTAACTGTGATGTCTCCCTTAGATTAATAAACCCAAGGGTTTGATATTTTAAACCCACGGGAATAATAAACCCAAGGGAATAATATTATACACAAAGGAATAAGATTATAAACCCAAGGTATATAAACCCCAAGATAAATATTATAAACCCTATAATTATCATGGTTATTTTCATATTGAGAAAATCTTTGTCACAATGCAATGTTTCACCATGGTTGACCATGTTTGATTTTAATATGCAATCAATCTTTGTCATAATGCAACATTGGACGATGGTTGATTTTCATATTGAGAAAATCTTTGTCATAATGTGATGTTGGACCATAGTTTACTATGATTATAAACCAAGGGGATTTATATTAGACCCAATAATTAATATTATAAACCCTATGAATAATATTAAAGCATAGGAATAAGAACCCTTGGATTAATAAACCTAAGGGAATAATATTAAATGAGGGATAGATATTAAAAATCGTAAAATCCCAACGTTTTATAAAACCACAGGAATAATATTATATCCAAGGGATTAATATTAATCCTTTGGATTTAATATTATAAATATAAGGTATATAAACTCTAAAACAAATATTATAAACCCTAAAATAAACATGGTTGACAAATCCCCAAGGGACTATGAACCCAAGGCAATAATATTACATCCAATGGATGAATATTATAAACCCAATTTATAAATACTGAAAGATAAATATATTGTTAGTCCTATAATTATCATGGTTTAACATGGTTGACCATGGTTGATTTTCATATTGAGAATATTTTTCACAATGTGACGTTGCACCATGGTTGACCATAATTGATTTTCATATGGAGACAACCTTTGCCACAATGCAACAGTGTACCATGTTTGATTTTCATATTGAGAAAATATTTGTCACAATGTGATGTTGAACCATGCTTGACCATTCTTATAAACCAAGGGGATTTATATTAGAATCAAGGATTAATATTATAAACTCTATTAATAATATTAAACCCTAAGAATAAGAATCCTTATATTAATAAAATCAAGGGATTGATATTATAAACCAAAGGGAATAATAAATGAAACGGATTAATACTAAAACCCTGAGGGATTATAAACCCAATGGAATAATATTATACCTAAGGGATAAATATTATAAACCCAAGGTATATAAACTCTAAGATAGATATTACAAACCCTAAAATAAACATGGTTGACCATTTTTTACCATGCTTAATTTTCATATTGAGATAGTCTTCGTCACAATGCAATGGACCATTGTTGACAATGGTAGACCATGGTTGATTTTCATATTGAGACAATATTTGTCACAATGTGACATTGGACCATGGTTGAACATCATTGACCGTGATTATAAACCCAAGGGATTAATATTAAACCCTAGGATTAGTATTAAACCCTAGGATTAATATTATAAGCCCTATGAATAATATTAAACATTGGGAATACAAACCTTTAGATTAATAAACTAAAGGGATTGATATTATAAACCCAAGGAAATAATATTAAACCTAATGGATTAATATTATAAACCTAAGTTATATAAAACTTAAAATAAATATTACAAACCCTAAAATAGACATGGATTAGGCCCAAGGAAAAATATTATAAACCCAAGGTATATAAACCCCAAGATAAATATGTAAACCCTATAATTATCATGGTTGATCATGGTTCATTTTCATATTGAAACAAACTTTGTCACAATGTGATGTTGCACCATGGTTAACCATGATTGATTTTCATATGCAATCAATATTTGTCATAATGCAACATATTAATCCCTTTGGTATTATAAACCTAATTTTTATAAACCCTAAAATAAACATGTATTAGGCCCAAGGATTAATATTATAACCTTATGAATAATCTGAAACCCTAGCAATAAGAACCCTTAGATTAATAAACCCAAGGGATTGATATTATAAACAAAAGGGATTAATACTAAAAACCCAAAGGATTATAAACCCAAAGGAATAATATTAAACCCAAGGGATAACTATTATAAACCCAAGGTATATAAACTCTAAGATAATTATTATAAACACTAAAATAAATGTGGTTTACCACGGTTTACCATGCTTGATTTTCTTATTGAGACAACCTTAGTCACAATGCGACGTTTGACCATGGTTGATTTTCATATTGATATTATAAACCCTATGAATAATATTAAACCCTAGGAATAAACCAAATTATTGATATTATAAACCAAAGGGGATAATAAACCAAAGGGGATAATAAACCAAAGGGATTAATATTAAACCCCAAGGGATTATAAACCAAAGTGAATAATATCAAACGAGGAATAAATATTATAAACCCTAAAATTCTAACATTTTATAAAACCATGCGAATAATGTTTAATCCAAGGGATTAATAATAAAACCTAAGGTATATAAACTCTAGAATAAATATTATAAACCCTATAATAAACATGGTTGACTGTGGTTGACTATACAATCCCTTGGAGTTTAAAACCCCAAGGGACTATGAGCCCAAGGCAATAATATTACAACCAATCGATGAATATTATAAACCCAATTTATAAATACCCAAAGATAAATATGTTGTAAACCCTAAAATTATCATGGTTGAACATGGTTGATTTTCATATTGAGACAATATTTCTCACAATGCGATGTTGCACCATGGTTGACCATGAATTATTTTGATATGGAGACAATATTTGTCATAATCCAACATTGGACCATGTTTGATTTTCATATTGAGAAAATCTTTGTCATAATGTGGCGTTGGACCATGGTTGACCATTCTTATAAACCAAGGTGATTTATATTAGACCCTAGGAATATGAACCCTTAGATTAATAAACCCAAGGGATTAATTCTAAAATCCCAATGTTTTATAAACCCAAGGAAATAGTATTAAACCAAAGGGATTAATATTATAAAACTAAGGTATATAAACCCTAAAGTAAACATGGCTGACTAAAATAAACATGGTTGACTATGGTAAACTATAAAGTACCTTGCGGTTTAAAACCCCAAGGGACTATGAACCCAAGGAAATAATATTAAACCTAAGGGATGAATATTATTAACCAAATTTATAAATACCCAAAGATAAATATTATAAACCCTAAAACAAATATCATTGACCATGGTTTCTCATGGTTGATTTTCATATTGAGACAATCCTTGTCACAATGTGACATAGGACAATGGTCGACCATGTTTGACAATTATTGATTGCCATATCGACACAATCTTTGCCACAATGCGACGTTGGATCGTGGTTGACCAAGGTTGATTTTCATATTGAGAGAATCTTTGTTACCATGCAACGTTAGACCATGGTTGACCATGATTGATTTCACACAACATGGCTAGCCATGGTTGACCATGGTTGGCCAAGATTGACCATGTTTGATGAAGATTGACCTTTGTTGACCATGATTGACCACGGTTCAACATGATTGATATTTTAAAGCAAAGGGAATAATAAACACAAGGTAATAATACTAAAAACCCAATGAATTATAAACCCTAGGGAATAACATTCAACCTAAGGCAATAATATAAACCCAAGGTATAAAAACCCTAAGATAAATATTATAAACCCTTAAATAAACATGTTTGACCATGCTTGACCATGGTTGATTTTCATATTGAGACAATCTTTATCACAATGCGACATTGGACCATGCTTAACCATGGTTCAACCCTTAGATTAATAAACTCACAAAATTGATTTTATAAACCCAAGAAAACAATATACCCACGGGATAAATACTAAAAACCCAAGGGATTATGAACCCTAGGCAATAACATTGAACCTAAGGCATTAATATTATAAACCATGTTTGAACAGACTTGAGGAGTGTTGACTGCCAAAAATACTCCAAAATAGTCAATTGTATTAGTAAATGTGGTTGACTAATGTAGTAATGTTGCATTGTGACATTGGATAAATTGCAATGTGTAATATTGCAACAATGTTTGTAACATTGCGACATCTGATAGATTTCTTTACCATTCTAACATCACAACATGTTTAATTATCAATATTAATCAATAATATTAATAGCCAATTATGTTTGACTGAAGTTGAAGATTGTTGATTATTAAACATAGTCAAACATGGTCGAAGAGTCACCCACATTCTAAAATGTGGTTGACAAAATGTTGTAATGTCGCATTGTGATGTTAGAAACATTTGTTTACAATTCCATCGTCGTCGTCGTCGTCGTCGTCGTCGTCGTCATCATCGTCATCGTCATCGTCGTCATCATCATCATCATCATCATCGTCATCGTCATCGTCATCCTCGTCGTCTTTGTCGTCGTCGTCGTCGTCGTCGTCGTCATCATCATCGTCGTCGTCCTCGTCCTCGTCCTCGTCCTCGTCCTCGTCGTCGTCGTCGTCGTCGTCGTCGTCGTCGTCGTCGTCGTCGTCGTCATCATCATCATCATCATCATCATCATCATCATCATCATCATCATCATCATCATCATCATCATCATCATCATCATCATCATCATCATCATCATCAAATTTAATTATTGACCAAGTTTGAATGTGGTCATGTTTGGTTATGTTTGACTAATGTGGTTAACTACAATAATTATGCATTACATAATTTCTTTTAATTATGTATGAATGATTTAATTAATATGTCAAATGTAATAATGTTAATAAATTAATATTATTCTTAATTAATATTATCATCTACTTATTTAATGTTTTAATTAATTAATTAATGAAGACTTTTTTGAGTGAACAATGTTGACTATTGTCAAATACAATTAACATAGGGTTGACCAAGTCTGAATTTGGTCATATTTGGCTATGCTTGAGTGATATGATTGACTATAATAATTATATATTAAGTAACTTTTTTAATTATATATCAATGCTTTAATTAATATATCAATGTATTAATGCTAATAAATTTATATTAATTAATATTAATATTAATATATTTATTTAAATTTTTTTAAAATTTGTCATTAATATTATTAAACATTTAAATTGATGTTTTAATTAATTAATATTAATATATTAATTTAAACATTTTTAAATTAATGTTTATATTTATTAAAATGTATATAAATGTTTTAATTAATATATTGTGAAATATTTTAGTTAATGTCATCAATATTTTAAGTTATGTTATTAATTGATTAAATAATATTTAAATTAATTGATGTTAATGTGTTAATTTTAATTTTTAATGTTAATGTTTTAATTAATTAATATTATATTAATTGAGGATTGCTTTGATTGAATGAGGATTGTTTTGATTGAATAAGATTGATTATTGTCAAATATAGTAAATATAAGGTTGACCCAGTCTGAATGTTTTAGCATTAAAAGTATTTTAATGTTTTAACATTCAAAATATTTTAGTACAATTCCAATTTGATTGGTTATATTTGACTAATGTGGTCATATTTGGCTAAGTTTGGCTAAGTTTGTCTAATGTGGTTGCCTATAATAATTATGTATTAAGTAACTTTTTTTAATTATGTATTAATGCTGTAATTACCATATCAATATATTAATGATAATAACTTGATAAATTAATATCTCTATTAATTTGTTTTTTTAATGTGTTTAAATTAATGTTATTAAGAATTTTTCAAACATATTTTAATTAACATATTGCCAAAAATTTTACTTAATGTTTTAACATTAAAAATATTTGAGTACAATTCTAACGTCACATTATTATTATTATTATTATTATTGACCAAGTCTAAATATGTTCATATTTGACTATATTCGAATAATATAGTTAACTATAATAATTATGTATTAATGATTTAATTAATATGTTAATGTAATAACATGTTAATAAATTAATTAACATTATTATTAATTAATATTAGTATATTATTTTACATATTTTTAAATTAATGTTTAATGTTATTAAACATTTATATATAAATGTTTTGATTAATACTACTAATTAATGTTTTAATTAATAAATTTTTAATTTTCAACTTAATTAATGTACATTAACTCAGGATTGTTTTAAGTGACCAAGTCTGAATCTCCTTATATTAAGCTATGTTTGACTAATGTCATTGACTATAATAATTATGTATTAAGTAATTTTTTTTAGTTAAGTATCAATACTTTAATTAATATATCAATGTATTAATGCTAATAAATTTATATTACTATTAATTAATATTAAATATTTATTTATTAATATATTAATATTAATAAATTTATATTATTATTAATTAATATTAATATATTTATTTAATCCAGGGAATAATGTTAAACCCTAGTCTATAATATAAATTAAATGTATATAAATCAGTATTATACATCATTTAATAAACATGTGAGTAGATCTCTCACTATAGTTCTATAATTGATTTTCAATTTAATACAATATTTTTCCCAAAGTAAAGATGGACTTTTGTCAACCATTAAACCATAACATAAATACTATAAACATAAAGAATATTAATACATTAAAAACTATTAACGCATTACTATCAATACATTAACATTGATACGTTATAAACAATTAATAGATGATGATGATGACGGTGCTGGTGGTGGTCAACGTCCAGTGAACCAAATTGATCTATAGGATCTATAATTTTCTTAATTCTTAATAAATCTTAAACCCTTGAAAAACTCATTTATCATATTTTTTAAACGCTTAAAAAACTCATTTATCATATTTTTAAACCCTTAAAAAAAAACTCATTTATCATATTTTTATATATTTTTATGAGTAATACGATCCAAAATCTCACCCAAAAAGAAATTAACGAAATTGTTTAAATTTCTATGGGCAAGAGTGTTTACCTAAGCATGGGTTTTTAAGAATTTTTACGAAATCCTTTCCAAAAAAATATAAACATTCATGATTAAAAAAATAAAACAAAACATATAACAATAATGTATTGAATTTTCATAGAAAATGAATTTAGTTGAATGGTTTGTTTTTATATTCGCTTTTATAGATTATCATCTATGATGTCTCATGAATGTGAATAACGGTTAAAACAAAAAAAAATTAAAATTAAAATTAAATGAGTATTTTATATTTATATAATAAATTTGGAATTAAAAATATAAAACCATATGGATTTCGTTGCAATCGAACTTCATTATAATTAAAATATTCTTGTATTTTTTTATTTGAATATAATTTTGAGGTCAGATTTGAATATTTGTTTCCACTCTATTTTTGTGTGGAATTTTTTTGCGGAAATCAAAACATAATATCATACAAAAATTTAATTTACAATTTAATGGTTAACTATAAATTCATATAATTTAAAGATTATTACATAGTTATATTAGAATTTTTTTTGGTTTCTTAAACAAAGAATTAGAGTCTACAAAGTTTAATGTACTCTTTTCCTTTGGATTTTAACCTATAATATTTTATAAAGAAATACATTATTATAAACATTAAATCTATTTAAACTATAAACTTAATCAAATAACTCGTTTTTAGAAAAACTTTTGATTATCAGTTCACCTAACCCCATATATACCTTCTATGACACAAAACACCAATTAGTGTATCTTCTCCATTTTAGAGAAGAGCATAAAGCTCAGGTAGATACCTATCTTATGATTACAATTCGACTCACTTAATTACAAAGCTAAACATTATTTGTAGACAACCTTAAGAAAAATTAATAACCAAATCGTGGTGTAGAATTACTCTAACACAAAGCACCACCAATAAGGTACCATCTTCATTGCAGGGAAGTCCAGTGAGTTGCGCAGAAACTTTATATTTCATGCTCAACTAAATCCACAATTCCTTTACTATTTGACCAACAATTTAACAGTTAATCACAAAACGAAGGATTATTTATAGAAAACCTTCGAATAAATTGATAATTGGTTTAGCTATTCTCGTCTAGACCTACTCCATCACAAAGCACCAATTAGGGTATCCTCTTCATTGCAAAGAAGATGAGGGAGGTGCACAGATCCTTATATTCCATTCTCAATATCATCTTCATCGGGTCAATATCTCCTTTATTAAATCATGGTTAGGAAAAATTTTCTAAAGCTATTTCCATTTCAAAAAAGGACTCTGCACAAGAGTGGAAAGAAACATTGAAATATAACCTCAAAAAATTGTATTCAATGAGGGAAATACAACGAGATTTCACTTACAGTGAACTTATATTGCAACCAAATCTATGTGGCTTCAGCTCCTCTCGGTGTTGTGGTCTAGTTGGGTGTCTCAACCCCATTAGTTGGATGTCCCAACTATGGCTCTTCAAATATGATCTTTCTCTTCAACGTTATGATCCATCTTAATCTTCAAAAAATCTAAAGGGCTAGAGACGGTAGCAGTATGATCGTTCATAATATTTACTTCAAGTATGATCTTTTGCTTCAGCATTATGATCCATCTTAATCTTCCCTATGGCAAGCGGCCAATAGAGGGCAATCATATGATCCAAAATGTTCATGAACAAAAACTTGCCTATAGAAAACATATTTCCTAGATATTTTGAATGTCTTTTTGTTGGAATTTATTGAGCTCAAAAGGGTGTTTCATAACCTGGTGCCATGTTGTTGTAGTTGATTGTTTGTAGTTTTTAATCAAGCAAGATGTGATTTTTTGGTTTTTTTTTTAAATGCTAACGAGAAGGAATTTGAAAAGCGCAGGTGCAATGTTGCTAAAAACAACAGAGGATGAAAAACCTTTCATAGTTGTAGCACAGTGTTCTTTCTCATTATATGTATTAATTGTTAATGATAGATAAGTGGCTATTAATCGCTAGTGTAGAATACTAAATTTTCACTGTAATTTTGTAAATGTTTAATTGTTGAGTTATTTTTTTAGTTTGGTTCATCTTCCCATATCCCTTCACTTCATGTTAATCTTAAGAGCTAGCAACCAACAATTGGCATGGTGAATTTTTAATCATGTTTTGCAAAAAATTAATTTATGTATGGTTTAAACATGTGATTTAGATATGCAAGAAAGTTAGTGGTTTTAATTTCATCCATTGATGTAGTGGCGACAACAAGAATATAATGGCATAGTTCGGTTTAGACCATGGGATCAAAAAGATTAAAGCGGCCAATTCCAATTGGGGGGGCGCCTATCGTCATAATTAGTGTTACAAATACTTTTCTTATTAAATAAAAATTTTTTTTAATTTGAGGAAGTATGAGTGTTATGACCAAAGATTTTATTGTGCTATCAAGTTTCCTTGAATTGCAAAGGTGAATAGGAAGCCTTCATTATGTGGAGCACAGAGGTGGGGAGTGAGGAGGTGGCCATCTCAAGCACTACGTGACTATGTATTTGAAAAATATCTAGTACTAAGGTGGAATATCATTATTTTCTAAAATTAAATTATCACTATGATTTCCATGAAAATTTTGTTTACTTCCCAACGCTAAATTTTCCTTGTATTATCAAAATGAAAAATGTTATATGTGTGCTAGATATGGATGATATGTGTAGTTACCAAGGGAAATCATTCTCCCAACAAATGAATTCAACATCCAACATCATGCAAATCATTAATCAACAACTTTAATGTGCATGCCCAAACCATTTTTTCATTTTTACTTTTATTTGTGTTCGTCATTCCAAGATCAACATGCCTCATGTTATAGGTACCTTCACAACAAATTATTTTTGAAATGCAAATCATCAATCAACATAACAACTTTCAAATGATTCATTAAAATTGGTTATGTCTATTACATATTTCAGTATGATTTTCTTGGAAATGTAATGAAAATACAATTTTCAAATGATTCTCTTAAACTATTTGAATTTATGTCAACTACAAATTTCAATATCCAACAGGGATGAAGCTTATGCCCATTATAGCTAACTTGCTCCATTTACAGAATTTATAATCGACATCAAGTTGGCCATTGGAAATTTAGTTCGTCACTCTTGTTTTCTAGCCTTTTGAGATTAACAACCAATCATTAGAACCAAACTGCACAGGAAATGCCTGAGAGGTCACCGAAACCAGTGAATGCTAGTCCAATAATTCTCCTAGAGGTTAAACGTGTGTAATGTGATTTGTTGTTGTTTCATAGCTAAAGGTACTAGATCATCACCTTTATCAAAATGTAACCAAAGTGTACCTTACCATGATCTTGGGAGTGTGGAGGTAGCTTTCATTATGCTTTTTTGGCACCTCCACATGTTCATGATTATTTATAATAATCTTTAAAGGTTAACAATTACTTGGCCCTATATTCAATTTATGTAGATTAGTAGACAATGCAAAATATAATTGATAATTTATTAAATATCCTTTTACCATACATTTCTCCATCTCACTTTTGAGAGGGACAACATGGTAAATAAAGGGAGATAGTATGGCAAATGATACTTCCCCATATTTCAAATATTTTTCATTATTTGGTTATAGAGATCATCATATCAGATTATCATATGTTCTTGAGGAAATGATTGCTGAAAAAAGCAGAAAGGTCATTATTGCTATTAAGGATATGCATTTTCTTAAAGCCATGGAGGACTTCTCACACCTACACACCTCCACTGCTTAAAGAAACAGCGAGGAATGCCAGAAGGACAATTATTGCTATAAAGATATACATTTTCTTAAAGCCATGGAGGACTTCCAAAACCTCCAAACTCCCACACCTCCACATTTTCTCTCGAACAAATAACTTTAGCATGCTTATAATATAATAATGTGAAAGATAAATCTTAGTTTTTCATGACAAGCAACATTGGAATTAGTCAATTTTACTTTAATAGGTTGATTTTCTTTATTTCACAGTATTAAAAAATTATGAAAACCATCTAATCAAGAAATTGAGAAGAAATGTGTGGAGGTATAATGATAGATTGGAAAAAAGATTGTGAAAACCAAGTGTTCTCAAGTAATGACAAAATACACTCACACTATTGTAATAGCATTAGCATATCGATAATTACCAAAAGAGGCAATGATTATGTAAGTTTTCATTATTCCTAGTGCAAAGGTACAAGGGATGGTAAAGTCTCATGGCAAAGCCTAACTCAATATTATTTCAAATAGACTTGACGTACTTAGCAAATGTTTGGATGCAAGGATATTATTTGTGACCGAAGATTTCATTATGCTAGTAGATTTCTTGGAAGTGCGAAGGTGCAAAAGAAGTTTTTATTGTACGGAGGTGCGGAAGTGTGAAGACAAAGGTATATATTATAGCCGATTGCAGAAATAGAGAGTGTAGCCACCTATAAAAAAAAAACCATTTTCATAAAAACAAAGCATTGACCTCGCATTGTTTTAATAGCTTGAGCATAAGAAACTATCAAAAGAACCCAAAACTATGCAGCTATGGTATTTACCATAAATTTGCGAGGTTGTAATATGTTAGGATATTCTGACACATAGGAAATAGTTAAGTACAACTTGGTCTAGTATAGAGTTAGGTATAGAGTTAGGTAAAGTGTGTTTCTTTACCGTTGTACATTTTGTAACTTACAATCCGACGGTCACGATATGTAGTGATCCGACGGTTCATTCTCTCCTCGATATTACCGACACTTGATCCGTGGCTTGACACCCGATTGGTCCATGAATTCTATTTAAAGCGCATGGAGGGTCATTTGTAGGGTAATCCTTGCATGAGAGAAACATATGTAAATTTTCATTCTTTTATTAATAAATTGCCTGAAGTGGCCACATTGGCTCAGGCCATGGACTGTTTCCCTCTTTGAGGGTTTTAACCACGTCAAAATACTGGTGTATTGATCTGCGATCTGTTGTGAGCGGTGTCCTTTTGGTGTTCTGTCTGAGGAACTTACCCTGTAAATTCCTACATGGTATCAGAGCTATTTGAGGGCCGCGTCCGTTGGTGATCCAAATCTGAAGCCGGTAGAACTGCATCCGACTGCCGTTTCCTAGATCTACTGTTTCTGACTGCTTTCAGGCCGAGAGGACTGCTCTGTTGTGTTGGGAGCATCTGTTCCAGTGAGGAACCCCTTTCGTTTCACGCGAAAAGGTTTCCGGTAGCCCTAGCTGCGTCATTTTTAAGATCTGGAGGTATACAGTGTTTATTTGTAGTTTACTGTTATTTTCTCTTTGTTTATTTCGGTTTCGGTTTATTTAGCATTTTTATTACCGGATCTATACCTATCATTTCTGCGTATGCTCTTTGCCCTGCGACTCTGTGCGATCTGGGCAAATCAGAAACAGAAAGGAAGGATTTTTCTCATGCGTATGCTCTTTTCCCTGCGCCTTAGGGTGATCTCGGAAAATCAGAAACATTGAGGAAAATATTTAGTTTCCGGCCAAAGCTAACTTTGACCCGCAAGGTTCATTTTTGAAAATATTTAGTTTTTCGACTAAAGCTAACTTCGAGCCATAAGGTTCGTTTTCTTTGCATGTCCGTGTTGGGTTTTGTGTTTTTTTTGTTTTGTAGGGAAAAAGAGATTTCTCAAAGCAAGCACGCAACCCAAAGCCCCCCCCCCTCTCTCTCTCTCTCTCTCTCTCTCTCTCTCTCAAATTTTTTGTATAGATCAATTGGTTCAAAGCTATTTTAAGAGAGTAGAGGTCTTGGGTTCAAGTCTCCATTTTGTGGGGGCGGACTTTTTCATTTCCGCACATTCCCGCACTTCGTCGACAACTTCAACAACTTTTTTTCAAAAAGCCATAACTTCTTCATCCGGAAGCCGTTTTCAGAGCCGTTTTTTTTAAACCAGCCTAATTTTTCGAGATCTATCCATTGGAACACTTATTTTCAGCATCTTTAGCTTCAGTTTCCATTGAAATGGAAAGTCAATACCAAGTCACCCTTGACAGCACCAACTACTTCCAATGGTTGGCTTACATTGAGGATTTACTTAGAAGTAAAGGTCTCTTCAGAATAGCCTCAGGCCAAGAAAAGAAACCGAAGGATGAAGATAAGGCTGCTAAATGGGAAAATAGGCAAGATCAAGCACGTGGATTGATAGGGATGTCTATTTCTCCAGATCTTAGATTCCATATTGCAGAAATTGATTCTCCTGATGAAGCAATGAAACAAATCAATAAAGTTTTTGGGATTAAAAATGAAATTAGAGCCCATCAACTTGAAAATGAGTTGCTTACATTGGACCCTAATAATTTTTCTTGCATTGAAGATTTCTTGTCCAAGTTCAAGACCCTTAGATATCTTTTGGAAGGTGTTAAAGTTAAGAAAGAAAATAGTAATCTTATCTATTCCATTCTTACAAAGTTGGGACCAGCCTACTCTGTGTTTGTTTCCACCTTCCATTCTACAAGAGAAGCCTTCATTTCTCAAGGAACTGACTACAAGTCCCCTTCCTTTGACTCTTTTTGTGATCCTTTAATAAGAGAACAAGAAAAACTCGTACACCTTGGTCTTCTTAATCTTGAAAACTCTTCCAAGAAAGCATTAGCCGCCCAGCAGCAACCAAATTCAAAGAATCCTAAGAAGTCATATCCTAAAAAGAATGGTCCTAAACCAAACAAGGGTCCTAAGCAATTTCAGCCCCAAAATGAAAAATCATTTCAACAAAATGATAAGACAAATAAAAACAAAGGGAAGAAGATTGATAGACATTGCAATTTTTGTAATCGAGATGGCCACTTAGAATCAAAATGCTTTAAGAAGATGGAAGCCTTGGAAGCAGCAATGAAGAAGCATAACATCCATTTGGGGCAATCTTCAACTTCAACTTCATCTTCAGGAATGGCACTTTCTGCATGTGGTTGTCAAGCATCTCGGTCTGGCTATGCATTAAATGTATCTTCTTCTTCTCATTCTCATGAGTGGCTCATTGATTCTGGAGCTTCTTATCACATTGCCAAAAACAAAGCCATGTTTTCTTCTTTAAATGATTGTAACACCAAAAATATATATGTTGGTGATGATAGATCTCTTAATGTTGTAGGGACTAGAACTGTTCATCTAGACAATGGTCAGTTTAATGATGTATTATGTGTTCCAACCTTATCCTGCAACCTTCTATCTGTCTATCAGATAACTCATTCAGGTGAAGGTAAAATCGTTGAATTTTCACCTCATGATGTTGTAATCAAGGACTTAAGAGATCCTAAACAGATTTTGGCTACTGGCATTGCTGATGATTCTACAAGGTTGTATAAGTTTCACAACTTTGGGTCATCAAATCTTCCCTCAGTATTTGTTGCTCATAACGATGAAGTGAGCAAACTTTGGCATGAGCGATTTGGTCACTTAAACTATCGCTCCCTTCAGCATCTATGTAAAGAAAATATGGTGACAGGTCTTCCTATGGTATCTTGCAGAGATGGTGTTTGTTCCGGATGTGTACTCAGAAAACATCATCGGGAAAGTTTTGAAAAACGTGCCTCTTGGCACGCCTCAGCCCCTTTACAGCTTGTGCATAGTGATTTATGTGGTCCACTTCCAGTTGTGTCATTCTCTGGCTGCAAGTATTTCTTAACTTTCATTGATGATTTCTCCAGACGCACTTGGGTATACTTCTTAAAACTCAAGAGTGAAGTATTTAACACTTTTTTGGCCTTCAAGGCCTTTGTTGAAAAACAATCTGGACATCAAATTCTTAAGTTAAGATCTGATAATGGCGGAGAATATGTTAAAAACACATTCATCAACTATTGCACTGAGAATGGAATTCAAATGCAACATACTGTTCCATATACTCCACAACAAAATGGTGTAGCTGAAAGGAAGAATCGCACCTTAAAGGAAATGGCTAATTGTATGCTACAATCTAAAGGACTTGGTCTTAGTTTTTGGGCAGAAGCAATTAACTGTGCAAATTACATAATAAATCGCACTCCTACTAAGGCTTTAAAGAATATCACTCCAGAAGAAGCATGGAGCTCAATCAAACCAGATGTAAGTCACTTTCGTGTTTTTGGAAGTGAAGCGTGGGCCCATATTCCAGATGAAAAGCATAAAGCTTTAGAACCTAAGAGTGAAAAATGTACTTTTGTTGGATATTCTGAAGATGTCAAAGGCTATAGACTTATTCCATTTAAGTCCAAAAATGTTATCATTAGAAGAGATGTAAAATTTGATGAAAATATATCGGCCTGCGAGCCTAGTCCGGCGGTTGTGCCACCTCTCCCTATCTCTTCTACTTTTGAAAACATTTCTTCTTCAGATGATGAAAGTGAGGATGATGATCCTCCCCCACCATCTCAGGATCTTCCTTCAGCTCCTCAGCTTCCAAAATGGGTTCGTGCTACTCGAGATGCAGCAGGTGATCTTGCCGGTGATCCTACAGATCAGCGACGTACACGTTCTCAGTTCGAGAGAGCCTCTTCTTTACTGGCTCAAGCTCCAATAAATTATGATCCTGACACCTTTGCAGAAGCTTCAGGCCATCCAGATTGGGAAGCAGTTATGAATGAAGAATATCATTCATTGTTGGCAAATGATACATGGGATCTTGTTCCTCTACCAAAGGGACGAAAACTTGTTAGATGCAAATGGGTTTACAGAACCAAGTATGGACCAGATGGGAAAGTTGATAAACATAAAGCTCGTCTTGTTGCTAAGGGTTTTTCACAGGTTGAAGGCATTGACTACACTGAAACCTTCTCCCCTATTGCCAAAATGAACTCTATCCGCCTTGTTCTTTCCCTTGCTGCCTCTTTCAAATGGGAAGTCCATCAGATGGATGTTAAATCTGCCTTCTTGCATGGGGACTTGCATGAAGAAATCTATATGGAACAACCCATTGGCTTCATACAAACCAAATCCAGCCTTGTATGTCGACTTAAGAAATCCCTTTATGGTCTCAAGCAAGCTCCTCGGGCTTGGTATGCCAAAATGGATAGCTTTCTTTTAGAATCTAGCTTTTCTAGGTGTCATTCTGACAATACTGTCTACACCAAGAAAGTGGGCAACTCTCTTATCATCCTTGTTCTTTATGTTGATGATCTTATCCTTACTGGTAGTGATCCCAACCTTATAAACCATGTGAAGTCTAGCCTTAAAAGGAAATTTGAAATGACAGACTTAGGACACTTACACTATTTTCTCGGTCTTCAAGTCTTGCAATCCAAGGAGGGTATTTCCCTTTCCCAGTCCAAGTATGCTTGTTATATTCTACGTCATTTTCACATGGAAGACTGTAAGCCAGCCCCTTCTCCCTTTTAGTCTAGAGTCAAACTTTCAGTCACTTGTACTTCTCCTGAAGTTGATGCTACCTTATACCGTCAACTTGTAGGAAAACTTTTGTATCTAACCCATACTCGTCCTGACCTTTCCTTTGTTGTTGGCCTTGTTGCTCGGTTCATGCAAAACCCCCGTGAAAGTCATTGGAAAGCAGCTAAAAGAATACTTCGTTATGTTCGAGGTACAATTCAATTTGGGATTCATTACAGTGCCGAAGCATCTCCTCTATTGGTTGGTTTCACTGATTCCGATTGGGCTGGTGACCCTGATGATCGGAAGTCTACTGCCGGTTATGTGTTCACTCTTGGTTCAGGACCTATTACATGGGCTTGCAAGAAACAAGGTGTCATTTCTCTTTCATCAGCAGAAGCAGAGTATCGTGGTGCTGTAGAAGCTAGTAAGGAAGCCTTGTGGCTTCGTCAGATCCTATCAGAGTTTGGCTTTGAGCAGCAGCATCCGACTACACTTTGGTGTGATAATCAAAGTGTCATTCAGCTATGCAAAGATCCAGTCCAACATCAGCGCAGCAAACACATTGAACTGCACATGCACTTCATCAGAAAGCTCATTCACGACCATGTTCTTGAAGTGCAATATTGTTCAACAGATGATCAAGTTGCAGACATCTTCACAAAGGCTCTCACAGAGGCGAAGTTCACTAAACTTCGATTTATGGTTGGAGTTCAGGAAGTTGTCACTAAGGGGGGATAGGCTCTAGTGCCTCCTTCCTTCTCCTATTGTGTCATGTTTGTAAATCCTTCAATCCTATCCCAAGTTGTTCTTAAGGGGGGATGTTAGGATATTCCGACACATAGGAAATAGTTAAGTACAACTTGGTCTAGTATAGAGTTAGGTATAGAGTTAGGTAAAGTGTGTTTCTTTACCGTTGTACATTTTGTAACTTACAATCCGACGGTCACGATATGTAGTGATCCGACGGTTCATTCTCTCCTCGGTATTACCAACACTTGATTCGTGGCTTGACACCCGATTGGTCCATGAATTCTATTTAAAGCGCATGGAGGTCATTTGTAGGGTAATCCGTGCATGAGAGAAACATATGTAAATTTTCATTCTTTTATTAATAAATTGCCTGAAGTGGCCGTGTTGGCTCAGGCCGTGGACTGTTTCCCTCTTTGAGGGTTTTAACCACGTCAAAATACTGGTGTATTGATCTGCGATCTGTTGTGAGCGGTGTCCTTTTGGTGTTCTGTCTGAGGAACTTACCCTGTAAATTCCTACATAATAGAGGAAATTGAGATAAGATAATAATGTCTCCACAACAAACCCTTTATATATCTAAAATTAAATAAACCCCTTTATATATCTAAAATTAAATAAACGTAACTTATTAAAAAACACTTTTAAAATTTATATATATTTATGCCAAGCAATTGTATTTATTTTCCTAGGCAATTTAAAAAATGTATACGTTAAAGATGTACAGTTGTGTCCTATACACGAAGTCGGTCCGGTCCGGTCCAAATTTAGTTATAAATTGTTGGGGAGCTTGTATCGCGAAGAGAAATCTTGCGAAAAGCTACTAGCCCATAAACGGTTCGTCTGGCATGTTATCAGTGTCCTTTTGATACATAAACTTTCAACCATAGCTAGCGAAGACGTGGTGAGAAAAATACGGACCATAACACAAGGTTCCAATATACAACAGAACACAATCTTCGAGTTCCAGGTGGTGGTGCGGGGACATGAGTTTGAGGTATAATCTAAAACAGACAACTATAGAAAAATAGAGCGTAGCAGGATGCCTTCACGATGGGATATTTCCATGGATATCACCGAAAGAGAGCGCCAGTTGGGCATCCGTTCAATTGTTTCCATGATGATTGCCGGCATTGTTTTGTTGGCAATAACCCTTGTCGATTTGCAGGGATGTGGCCGTCCTAATAAGTTGATGTTGGGTTTAAGCATCTCACTGATCCTCGGCCCTTTGCTAATAGTGAGGGCAGTCCTTAGGTTTACCAATCTCTATCGACTTCATCGGGATTCTTGAAGACCAATCTATGATATGCAGCCGAAGCCGTCGTTCACAATCTTAATTATCAGATTACATGTTTTATTAGAAATGTTATCTGTCAGCACTGCAATTGTCATGCCAGATGTACGGATGGTAGCTGAAAATTGTTTAACTCAGCTCAGGATTTATCTTTAGGTCATTGTGTAAGAGGTTAAGTTTCATATTATTAATCCTTTGTCTTTATGTCAATGTGAAAAAGGTTTCCTCTGATTCATGAACTATGGAAATTTCAAATAATTAAGAATCTTTTCATGTGCTCTGAAATTTTCTTGTAATTACGAATCTTTATCACTGTATCCATGTTTAATATTCTATGAAGTTTACATATAATTGGCAAGATCTGGAAACTCAGCTCTGGCCGTGTTGGGCTAGGGTTGTAAGTAATGCAAGCAAGAAACATTATTGTTATTAGCAATATTGCGTCAATAATTCCTGGGTTAGCCACCGACGTCTTCATTAATTAAACTTGCGAATTATACTCTAAAATCATGTTATATATGCGAAGCAGAAGATCTTTTGAGTTCTAATTCTTGGTAATGGTAAGTTACGGAGCGAGGTTCGGATGCCATGTATCCTGTTTTATTAAATTTTGTTAAGCGTTTATCATCATATGCAGATAGATTCACTGAGGATAAAGGTGTGGAGTTTCACTGAGGATTCGATGACTGCAGATAGATTTCACATTGAGGTATCAGTTTGGCACATTTGGGCATTGTCCCAACGTAAAAGCTAAAAGCTAAAAGTTAAAATCACATACATTGAGACGACAAGGGAAAATAACATCTTACATTATATGCCTGCAAGGAAGTGGTTAACGAAGCTTTAGAACATGACACCCTACTTTAATCCAGTGGCATGTTAAACAGCGAGGAAAGAAGTTAGCATAGGAATGCCTTGCTTAAGAGGTGTCATGTGATAGTAAAAGGCATTCGTATAGCCAAATAGCTTTTCTATGTCTGAATATGGCTGAATAGGTGTCATTTAATATTTAGACTCATAATTTAAACATAAATCAAATTATATTTAGGTGTTCATAATTTAATAAAAAATAAGATATAAGTCATATTTTAATGAAAATTATGAGGGTTTTTCTTTTTATTTAGAATATGGCAACCTTTATTTACACCAAACCTAGTTTTAGTTTTGACCCAAGTTTAAATTTATATTACTTTTCGTTGAGTACTCAAAACAAAAACAAAAAAGTTATGCTGCGTTTGTTATGAGACTTTAGAGTTCCACCTTACCAAGTTAAGGGGTATTTCATTTTTCTTGGGTGGTTTGATCATTGGAAATTGGAAATTAGTATTACATGTGTGACGGTATAAATTTTGAAAAGGTGTACCAATCTTCAATAGTAGTGGGACCTACTTAGAATCACCAAATGAAACCGATAATCAATAACTCCACATAATGCATAAATAGTACAAAAATAAGTTTGAGACGACTTACCATTAATTTAACCTAATAATATATTTATCAAATTCATATATATATATATATAATTTGTGGGATACATTATTATTATTAGTTTTTGGTATTTGTTGGCTTTAGGTTGGGCTGACCCAGGTTCGATGTTTTACAGCGCACTAACAAAAACTTCAATCATTGGTCCTTTTGGAAATGACCTGCAAGCAGATCGCAGTCTCACCCGAAGTGACTATGGGAGGATGTAGAACTGGGTTTTTACATCCTTGAGGGATGATGCGATGTGGTACTTTTATGTTCTTTTATCTTTAACATTCATAAGTTACTTCGCATTCATACATTACTTCACCACATTACATTCATCACTTAAAACATAACATGTAAGCGCTTAATCATTACTGCGCTATAATAAAATGCAACTGTAGTAAAACTACTATGCTACAACATATAATAAGCAAAGCTACACATGAATACACTGATTTTATCGTGGTTCATCCCAATGTAGGAGTACGTCCACAAGAACCGTTGCTTATAATAGAGAATTGTACAACAAATAGTTCTTGACCTACGCACTCAGCTGCAGGTAATTCACGTACTTAGTTGCGGACATTGGTCTCTACACACCCAACTGTAGAGCCTTTTCTTCCTTCAGAAGTACAGATTAAAAATATACAACCATAAAACAGATATGGATCATAAGATGATATATCATGGTTCTCTTCTTTATTATTTGACCCTATTATATACTATTACATCAAGGGTCCATCCTTACAATACCATGGTCCACATACCATGGTCTCCACAAAACAAGTAGCTAAAACCATTTATCATTTACAAAATAGTATTCTTTTACAAAAATGGAGGGGCTTCGACCCGCTTCGAAGCCCATATACCATGCAGTATATCTATTGTGTGGTGCATTTTGGCGCTCCACTACTCCACTGCAGAGTCCACTTCGCACTCCGCTCCCCAAAATGCAGATTCTTCATCAAAATATAGGCCATGTTGGGATACACCCAACAGGCCCCCAACGCTCACATGTGACTCGTCCCGAGTCACTCAGCTTCTTTGCCTCTGATTTTTGATGCGATGTTATTCTAGGCTTGGTTGAACTGTTGCAGAGTTTTTGTCACCTACTTGTCCTTGTTGCATGCTTCCTCCAACAGTGCCTCTGTCACATTTTTTGCAACCTTATGCACCAACATTGTTTCCCTTTGTTGAAGCTTCGGAAGCTTCTCATCCACTGCGTGTCAATGTTCTCCTGGAAGGCCTTACTCTCATTGATTTTTATGAGCCTCTACAAGATTGGTAATGTCTTCGCAGATGCCCGAATCTCTTCTATCTATTGTTGCTTTTGTTTCATTTCTTCTTGTAGTTTCTGTACATTTGGATCTTCCTGCAATGAAGTCTAAATTTGTAAACTTTCATCTAACAACTTCTCATAGTGTTCCAATGCTGCAGAGATGCTGGCTATTACAGTATTTAGGTCAATCTTCCTCTGATCCCTTACTTCCTGTGGCATTGTTGGTTGTAGCTTCATTTGCATCTCACCAATCTGCATTTCATACTTGAATTGTACTTTGACAATTTTTTCCTTATACCCCTTTACTGCAAGGTCGAGCTTTGTGACATTTTCTTCTACTATCTCTTCCTCTCGGACATCAAGGTTTGGAATCTTCGTAATGTGGCTTCAAGCACCTCCTTAATATTCTGGCATTCCTCTACTATTTGATCCTTTTCTTGCATCACATGTTCAGGCTTTTGCCACAATGCAGGTCACTCTTTTTCCACCCGTATATTCAGCTGCGATGTATGTTGTTCCATCAACTTCAATTCTTCAATTATCTCCATGTGTAGCTTGTGTAGTCTTGGCAACAACACTGCTGTGATGTTAATGTTTATGTGGTTCCATTCTTTAGCCCGCTATTGCAGTTCGGCAAATTCAAACTGTAGGGATCCTGTAGGTATTTGTGCTAGTCTTACTACAAACGTAGGCTCTATCTACCTTTCTGTTGCAACCCTTTCGTCTATCTACGCGGGTTGTCTGATCGTCTGCACCAGTATCTTCAATTTTGTGAAGTGCTCGGCAACACTATTGAGAAGTGTGTTGTAGCGATCTTCAACTCTATTCCAGGATTCTGTTATTGCTTCCTATATCCTACCACCAATTTGATCTAATTCCTCTTCAGTAAGGACCATGAGATCCTTCGTCTTATCAGCCTTCTGCTTCTTCTTTTTTCTTTGAGGTAGCTTCACCCTCTGCCTTCCTCTTTTCCATGACAATATTTTTTGTTTCTGCCTTTTCTGTCTCCTTGGTCTGCTCATCTCCATCAAGAGGATCCTGCTAACCCTCATCATGCTTCTCTTCCTCCTTTGACTAATGTTCATCCTACTCCTTATCTTTTCCACTAGTGCTGTCATGTTGCGAAGTGTCCACCTCTTCTCCTTCTATCTCACCATCTCATGTTACCTCTAGCAAAGTCATCCATTCTTCGAGCCATTCTTGTATCTGCACCGCAAGATTGTCTTCATTCACCATATATGGCAAGGTATGTCATTTCTTCTTTGTATCCTAATGCCTATATGTATACTTTGTGAAAATATGCTTTGAACCTCGCCACATAGCTATACTGCTCATATAAGCTCGAAGAGAGTTAGTGATGTTGGTTCACGAGCATATGTAAATCCATGTGGTATAATACAAAAAATATTTTTTTTTCTTGTGCATGCAACGCATTGGTGGTAAACCATAGCGAAGCGTATCTCGTGGCTTCACATGTATCTGTAGGCACCTTAGGGAACTGTGACTCCTCTGGTTCTCTCCATGCCAACAAAGCAATAATCAAAATCAACCTAGTGTAAATTTGTACCTTTCTCTTGGACTTCACTGCAATTGTCTAGGAACTCCTTGCATAGGTATTTGACCCAGTTATACTAAACCTTGTCAGCACACTACGTGGCTAATGACACCACCAACGTAGGAACTTCATTCACGCGGCATTTTCACATAATATTCCCTACTAATATGTGTGTCGTGAAGCAAATTGCTTGGTCACTGATCGAATTTATGTCGTAACCCCTCTTTCCTTTAACGAGCCCAAAGTTTTTCTTCATATATTTCACTATAGCGTAGTCCTAGTCTTTTCCAACGAACTCCTCTGTGGGGTTCCATCCTTGGTATGGTAATCATGTGATCCTCCAGATCAACATAGGGTCTATAGGGATCTTCTTTCCCAACCATAAATTTCCACCATGCACCAGCAGGAGCAATTTCCTCACACACGTTGTGCTCCCCACACTTCTACCAAAGTGCGGCACATTTAACATATTTAGTAGTCTTGAGTGTGCCAATCCATTCACCAATTGTTGTGGCTCTAACCTCGTCACTCCACTATCTGGGTAGTGCACCTGTTTCAAATATTAGTCTGGTGTGAACTAAGGGTGCTTCTTCCTGTCATAAAAATCATATTCTGCAAATTTTAGCCATGGGGTTTTTCCTAAAACTTCTCCTTCAAATGGTATTGCTTCTGGTAACAAGTGTGTAAATGTGCCATAGTTCGCATCCTTTTATTCTTTTACAGGTTTGGCATTTGGTTTCCTCGACGGGATGTATGGTGGTAGGGGTGATAAAAATATTGCACCGCCTTCCTCCGCCTGTATCTCCTCCACTTCTTCGTCATTGTCTTTCACTGCCTTGGATTTTTGCTGAGGATGATCCGAATTTAAATGGGAATGAAAAAAATTACAGAGATAACCATAAATATAGAGATGCAGTGGAAATAATACTTCATTTCATTACTGTAAAATACTGAAATATGCTTACAAACAGAAATGGAAATAAACCAACGAGGGCGGTGGTAGCTTATCTCTGAGAAGAGATGTGGTTGCTACATGCCTCTCAAATGTGTTACAATGAGGCTCGAAGGCCTACTTAATGTTGAGAAACATTGGAAAACCCTAAACATCCAAAAACATAACCCTAGAAGATGAAACGCCAAACTGTGGGCCCCTTTTGGGTAAATTGGTACATCAACTTCTCGGGGTCGTAACTTTGGCATACGATCTTTGTATGACGCACACAATATCTCGTTAGAAAGGTATATCCAAGAACTATAATTTTGGGAAGACAAACATTAGTCCATGGACCCATTTTGCTCCCAGTTTTCCCAAAAAAACGTCGTTTAGGGCCTCAAAACGGCTCCAAAAGTTCAAGACCCGAAAACTACTAAAATAGTAAATTGTGCTACAATTAAGGAAACTGAAAAGCTGAAAGAAACAATGGTGGGGGTCCAAGTGTACTTGGTGGGTGGCCACCAATATCCACCTAGATCATTCATCCCCCCTTAGGAAGCAATGGTCCCCATTGCGTTGAGTTCCTCCATGAGATGAGGAAACTTTTGCTGAGCTTGGTCCCTAGTGAGCCACTTTCCCTAGTGAAGGAGTTGGCCTGCTTTGACAATTCGATACAGTTGGATATTCTATTGGCGAGTGTGCTTGATCTGTGTGTCCATGATTCGATCATTTGTAGCTTGTTCTATGCAATCTGGATTTAACTCTGTGGGTGTGAGTTGTTCTGCAATGTCAGATGTGTCTAGTAATGGTGGAAAGTATGGCCGAAGGCGGTCCACATTGAACACTAGGTGCAGGCCAAGGAATGGGGGAATGTTGAGCTCAAATGCATTGTCTCCCATAGCCTTGGTAATGGTGTAATTACCATATCGGAGTGGTCTGAGTTTCTGATAGGCTCCGGTAAGGAGTTCCTTTTGCAAATACAACCAGACTTTGTCGCCCACCTGAAACTTGTGCGGCACCCGATGTTGATCATGGCACTGCTTGTACTTGGCATTTGATTTCTCCAGAATGTTGTGGACCTGCTGGCAAATATGTTGGATGTGCTCAATGAAGATGTTTTCCTTATCTGTTTCTAACTAGACATAAGCTGAATCTGCGTGAGTATCTACAAATGGCATGGCCACATCAATGGGACATAGTGGTTGGAATCCCAAGCCCACCTGAAAAGGGTTGTGGCCAGTCGAGCTGTGGAGAGCCCAGTTGTAGCTATGTTGAACCTAGGGGAGGCTCTCATCCCATGTGCATGGATGCTTTGAGTTGTACATGCACAAAATGTGTAGGATCATCCTATTCACAACCTCTGTCTGGCCATCAGTTTGAGGATGGAAGGCTGTGGAATTAGTGAGTTTGGTGCCCAACATCAACCAAAGGCTAGACAAAAATGTACTGAGGAACCTGTTGTCTTGATCTGAGATGATAGACTGTGGGATCTCAAAGTGTACCCACACTCATTCAAAGAAGAGTTTAGCAGTGACTTCTGCTATGATATTCTTCTTACAGGCCGCCATAATGGCCATCTTCAAGAACCTATCAACGACCACAAAAACACAGTGGTTTCCATGCTTAGTAGAAGGAAGGTCCAACATGTAATCCATGGAGATGAATTCCCAAGGTTGACTAGGGGTAGGCAACGGGGTATAGAGGCCTTGCTTCTTGATGGTCGGTTTGGAAATGGCGCAGGTAGTGCATGATCTGATGTACTTCTCGACATCCTGTCAAAGATTCGACCAATAGAAATACTTCTGCAGTACTGCCATTGTTTTCTCGACCCCAAAATGCCCAGCATCTAACTATAGTGTGCTTCCCAAATCATCTTGGCACGCTCACTTGAAGTAACACAAAGGTGACCCATGTGGCATAACATGGCATCCTGGACGTGAAAATTTGGAACATGCTGACCCTCCAAGAGTTTCTGGTATGCGTGGCCAAACTCTGGGTCGCTTTTGTAGAGAAGTGGCCAATCGGAAGTCTCATGCCCACAATATTTGAGCACGGTGGTTAACGTCGTGATCGGTGGTCGACTGAGACAATCTACAACATTATTGGTGCTTCCCTTCTTATACTTGATATTCAAATGGAACTGTTGCAGGTATGTGGACCACTTCTGATGGTGATCATTCTGCAATTTCCCTTGGGTCTGTATGAACAGCAGGGGTCGGTGGTCTGTGTGGATGACCGTTTCCTTCCCAAAAATGTAATGCTTCCATTATCGATAGGCTTGTACAATGGAATACATCTCCTTGTCATGAGTGGGATACTTCTAGACTGTGTCTGAAAGTATCCCGCTGTGATATGCCACCAGATGCTCGTGTTGAGTAAGGACTGCCCCAATAGCATAGTCAGAGGCATCTGTCTCAACCTCAAATGGTTGTTGCAAGTATGGTAATGCGAGCACTGGTGCCGAGAATATGCGATCTTTCAACTCTATGAATGCCTTCTATTGAGACTCAGACCAAAAGAATTTTGCTTTCGCTCCTCCCTTGGTGACTTGACTCAAGGGCCCGGTGATATGAGAAAATCCCAACACGAACCTGTGGTAGAAGTTGGCAAGACCTAGAAAGTTGTGGAGCTCTATCAAATTGGTTGGAGATGGCCAATCCTGAATGACTTGAATCTTGGTTGGATACACATGCACCCCCTGTTCATAAATAGTGTATCCCAAATACTAAACCTGGTTCATGCCAAAAGTTCATTTCTCTAAATTGGCACATAACTTGTGTTGTCGCAATGTTTGGAGACCCTGTCAGATGTGGTGGAGGTGCTCTTCCCAACTCTAGCTGAAGATCAGGATGTCATCGAAGTATACCACTACAAATGAGTTGGTGAATAGCTGCAAGATGTCATCCATTAGCCTCATGAAGGTTATAGGATCATTCGTCAATCTGAAAGGCATAACCAACCATTCGAAAAGGCCCTACTTGGATTTGAAGGTAGTCTTCCACACATCAGAGGGTTCGATTGGTACCTGGTGATATCCTGACTTCAAATTCGATATTGCTGAAATATTTTTCCCCCTTCAATTGGTCCAGAAGGTCATTAATCCATGGGATCAGGTACCTATTATGGACAGTGATCTTGTTCAGCTCCCGATAGTCAATACAGAGTCTCCAAGTCCCATCCTTCTTATGTACCAGCATGGTCGGGCTCCCACAAGGTGATGAACTCGGATGAATGTAACCTTTCTGCAACAGCTCCTAAATCTACCTCTTGATTTCATTTTTCTCCAGAATGGAGCGCTGATAGATTGGTCCATTGGGAAGCGACGCACCTGGGGTCATATCGATGGAGTGCTTGACCTGACAGTACAAAGGAACCCCTGCGGGGGATGTGAAGATGTCCTCGTACTCCTCCACGACCTTGTCCATCTATAGTTGTCATGCAGAGGGTCCCTGTCTGGAGGTCGTGACCACTGTCTTCTTCTTTCCTTGAGGGCATATCATCAGGAAAACAAATTTCTCAGTTTTGGAAATGAGCTTACTGTATTGTTTTGCAATAACCAAAGAGATGGTAGTAGGCGGTGCTGCCTCCAGTATCCTGTACAACTTATTTCTCAAAGTAACAATAACAGCATGGGGCCTTGATTCATACACAGCATGTTGCTTCCACAAGTATGGTTTTCCTAATAATACATCGTAAACATCAAGGGGAGCAACGTCACACAATACCTCATCCATGAAGGGCTTGATGTTTGTATGGAAGGCGACACTGTTGGCTTACGTAAAGATCTCGTCCTTAGTGAAGCCACCTGATGGTGTACGGTTGTGGATGTGTTGTGGTTGGTAAGCCCAGCCACTTCACGACCTCTGCCGAAATGAGGTTCTTTTGGCTCCCACTATTGACAATGAACTGTAGCGGGGAGCCCTTTACCCACATCTGGGAGTGGAAGAGATGCTCTTCCTCCTCTAGATATTCAGGTTCCTCCTTCTGGATCTTCATGGTGGCAACGGTGGCGTTGGGCTCCGCATCGATAATCTGCTTTCCTTTGTCATTCCCCTTGTCAGGTTCTGACTCAGAGTCGGACCATGCATCTAATTCTAAAACTCTTAGCTCGGCCACTAGTGACTACTTGGCCCGACACTCACTTGTGTTGTGAGTGGAGCTCTTATGGAACTCACACCACTTTCCCATGTCCTTTTTCAGCTTCGAGGCACTGTTCTTTGCTTGCAGCTTTGGCAAGTTATCTTGGGCCGCCTCACATTGGCTTTGTCCTTTGTTATGTGGTTTGGGGGCACCTTTCCCTTGCTTTGGATTTGCAGATCCAAAGTCTCACTTCTTCTGTTTAAACTTTTGCTCAACCTTGACGGCATATCGATATGTCATGCCAAGCGAGGAGATGTTCAGGAATTCTATTTCTTCTTGGATGTACTTGTGCAGGTAGACACAATATTTGAGTACCAAATGCTACTATGAATCCTTGATACCCAACTTTGTGCGAAGGGTATGGAAAATATTGGTAAACTCTGGCATGTCTTGATCCCTTCCCTGCCATAGCATGGTATACTTTATGTATTGATCCTCATAGTTTCCAACAGGGTAGTATTTCTCCTTGATGGCAGTCTAAAATGAATTCAAAGTGGGTGCGGCTGAAAATAGTGAGCACGTACTTTCATCCTTCTGCTCACAGTAGGTTTCCCACCAGTCCTTGACGTGGGGGGCTGCTTTGAGAAGAGTGAAAATAATATTTTCCCGACTTGAAAAATCATGAACATAAAAATACCCTTCTAGCATATTTAACCATTTATCTACGACATATGTGTCTATTTGACCCTCAAAGATGGGGATTTCAAAATTAACTTGTACCTTAAAGGGTGTGGAATTTCTAGAGTAGCTGTTGGAAGCCGATGTGTCGCCTTTGGGTAGCCGCTGAAGGATATGGGAAAAGTTGTCCATCATCGCGTCCCTTTGCTACTCGAGGGCTTCTTCGAGCAATATTTTGATAGGATCTCCTACCCCCTCGTCTTTATTTTCATCCACCATGGGAGGGAAGTCCAAGAGTCACAAAGGGGAGATGATTAATCATCTCATTTGTTATAAATATACCCTCATAACTCATGTAAAGGGATTTTGGTCGGGCTTTTGGCTTAGGATCAGAAGCTTGGGAGTTTTGTTGAGAGCCTTGGCTTCTCCTTAGCATAGAGGGAGTATCTTTCTTTAGAGGAGTAGGTGTTGGCTTCATGTTCCACTATTGGGACTAGTGGTTTGACAATTGTATATGTATGTTTTGGACTTTCACTTTAATAAAATCTCAGAGCCAGCATGTTTTCATGCATATCTTATGAATATAGTAGGATTATTCATGTTATTATTGCATTATATGTTATTTCATTTATGTTAACACTTATGAACTATTGTTTTTGGATTAGTATGAGTAGTGGTGGATGCATGCTATTGTAAATTTCATTCATGGTTATCATGTGAACTATTTTGTAGGATAACTTATGATCACTTCCATGCTCATATTTCCCTTTCAAGTTGTGTACTATTATAGGCTTCTAAGGGGCTCACTCACTTTACCTTTGTCATGTTAGAACCTTTCATGCATTGCACTCGACTCTTCACAATTTCACGCACCCATTTCACCAAATTTACAAATACGTCATCTATTTGTTATTGTAGCCAAGGCATACCACTAAAACCCACTATTTCAGCAACCAAGTTGTATTCCAAATGGGGCTCCTACTCCAAATGGTGTGAGGTCTAATTGGGACTTCATATCAAGGAGACCCCCTGAATGTTGGTGGGTACATCACTATAAACACAATTCTAGGAGCAAATGATCATCTCGGTTGCTATTGGATTTGTTGCTTGTTTCTTTGGTTACTCTTGTTTCTACTATTGTTTTCTTCAAGCCTTTTAAGTTGTTCATTATTTTTCTTGCCTACATGTGAGTTGGACTCTCCCTTTTTAAAATCAAGACCAGATCTATTCAATGGAGATATTTGGTTCTCTGAAAAACTATCTAAGGCTACAATTCTCTTCTCCATCTTCCACTACGTCCTCAACGTAATAACTTCAGCTTCAATATTTCCAATTCTACCCTCTTTTTCTTTCATTTGACTGGCCATAACACCCTCAATCATTTTGGATTATTCAAGTTGGATCTTCAAAGTAATAACCTTTTCTCTCAACTCATTTTCTTTTTCATCAAAAATTTGCATCAACTTATCATGCTTCCTACATGCATTTGTTAGTCTACTAACTTCAAGAGATAATTTTTCAATAGCATCTAGGGTTGACTCATATTCTACTTGAAGTAGCATTAATTTATCACAAATTATCATCATCATCATCTATATCAGCATGGCTATCATCATATCTAGCTAAATCATAACTCAAAATTAATTCGTCTGTGTTTATACCTTCATATCTATTGCAAGGAAGCACACTCAATTCTACTAATGCTTCATTTTTTTTATTTTTCAGGTGCACCATTCGTACTAGGGGGGGGATATTCTCAGGCTAAAATTCTTGCTTTTGAGAAACCTTCTTCTTTTTCTTACTCCCTCTTCTTTTAGACCTCTCCATTGTTGTTGATATCACCTCCAATCTGTCCTAAATCTCTTTAGCATATTTTAGATCTATTATCTTCCCCAAATCTGTACTGTGGAGATTCTCATAAATTATACATCTTTCTAGAGCATAATTTTTCATCACCTTTGTTGAACTAGAATTTCCACCATGTCCTTCACAAGCAAGTTGTCAAATTTCAAATCCATGAGATTATAATAGAGATTTGATATTTTCTTGCCATACCTTAAACTTTTCCGTTGTGAGCAAAGACACTCCTAGAGGATTTAGTCTGAAAAATAAAAATTTAAATTTAAATTTAAAAAATACACACACACACACACATATATATATATATGCCAACATTCCCCAAATCTACTCTTCATTGATTAAGTTGCAACCAAGAGCCCATGCTCTAATACCACTTTTTGGCAGCCTTAAATAATACTGGGGGGGTGAATAAGCATTGTGCACTATGATCAATTTTACCAATTTTTTCCTTTCTTACAAATCCTTATTCATTCACTTATTAGCAACACATCATAATGCAATCCATCGGCAGCACATTAGTAGATCATATAAACATATAAACATGTGAACAAGTAATCATGAGTAGAAACACATCAACAATACAACATGCACACATAGAGACACCATATGTAAGGTGGAAACCCAAAGGGAGAAAACCATTGTTGCAATTTTTTCTTCACTCTTATACTATTGTTATAAAATTCTTCTTTACAAAGTCATTGGCCACCATCACTATGTAAGCGACAACTTTCCAATCAAGTGAGCCACCACTCGCTCTAGGCCACTGCCTATAGAACTTTGTAGTCCACCACACCCTCGAATTTGCAGGCCACTACCTGCTGGAAGCCACCACTCCCAATAAGTCTCACCTAGCCACCAATACTGGACTATCTAGCCACCACTCCTAAGTTCTCTATCCACTACCTAAAGTATGCCACCACTTTCCTCACTGAAGGTACCAACCTTCAGGCTCTCCTATGGACCATGTGTCATAATGTTTCATATTGGATCCACAATCTCTACATACAAACACTTGTGAACCACATTTCATCCATTTTCATATTAGACTCACAATATCCTCTATATTCATTAACTAAATACAATTTTCACAACTGACTACAAACTCTACGATAAGATTAACCTCACAATTAAATTTCTTATTGAACTCAAACCTTGCAAAATCACACAATAACAAATTGATCCTTATACTTAACCATCACTCATAAAACTCTAGCAACCATACAAAACACATACAAAAATGGTAAAACAATGAATTCTCCAATAGAACCCCTATAACACAAACATATTAGAAATCTAATCTACGATCTACAACTGTAATTGCTAAAACAAAAATATGTTCTCCATATCAGTAGCAACACAATACTAGGATCTAAAACACAATCATGTTAAATATATAGATGCATAGGATCTTCATCATCCTCTCACATATACTCCAAATCTGATCTCTAATCAGCACTCTATATCTACATATTTGTAGTTAACATTCTCTCTCTATCCAACCATTTCTACTTCACATTCTGGAATTTTATCAATGAATAAAGATGTGATCAATAAAGCACTAATCCTCATTATCTTTGACTTTATCACCTTCTAGGATGTGGAGCAACTCAAGCCAACTTTAAACCATCAAAAACCTCGGGAAAATACCTTGGGAAATGCTCATGGAAAATTATGTTCATGCATAAATCAGAATTTCTTGTAAATCAATCATCATGGGGATAAGACATGCTCCCAGGGAGGATCCTTACTTGGATAGTATGGGCATTCCAGTGAGGATAGAAACATCTTTTCTTTGTTCACAAATGCTTCCCAGAGGACATGCCTCAACTCTTCAAGTTTGTATTCTCCTTGCACCCAATTTGTAGCTCAGCTTCATGACATCAATAGGTAATATTTAGACACTGTAACAAACCTAAAATACCATACATTAAACTAGTACAAGGCATATAAATTGTCGATTTGGTATCTTAGGTAAAAATTCCCTCCTTTGGATAGTCTTCCTCATCAAGAAAGACCCCTCCTAGCCCTTGGAAGAGTTTTTCTTCAGTTAAGGAAAAATGTATTTTTGAAGAGGAAAGCCACAACTGCACAAAAGCACACATCAGATTTAAAGAGAAATTTGGCACCCTTGGAAGCATATAAATACAAGTCAAGTGAACCTCATTTATACATCATAAATAATCATCTTCTTATCTCTCTTCTTTGGATTGGTTCATACATGTATGAAATTGGTTCGTGAAATTGGTTCATACTAGTCTAAAATTGTAGGGCCCAAGCTCACACGTGCGAAAAGAAGAAATTGCTTTGGAGCCACGGGGTTGGAACAGGGAATCCTCGGCTGTAACCACTCACTTAATAGAGTTCTCCCTACAGATGGAGAGTTGCAACGGCACTAACCGTTACTAGCTCCGTGTGGCTAAAACATAAGATATTTTTTATAGTTGACTATATATTATGACCATTGACCATAGGCTTGGGAACTTTAATTTTGATCAGTCTTGTTTATTGGGCTCATATCTTGGATAATGTTTGGTTGGTTTTGTTGGATATTCTTGTTATTGGTGAATTGGAGCATTGTACTCTCTGTTTACTAAACATTTTATGACAATATAATAAGAAGAATAATTTGAAAGGGTTTTCTTACTGTGGGTTTTTCCCTGTTCTTCGACCAAATCCTTGTGTCTCTTATTTCTCTTGATTTTCTTCTGCTATCTATTGCATTTATTTTTCTATCTAAAATTACTCTTGATAATTGGAAGAAAAAATTGTTGAAACACTGCTAATTAAAGAAAAGAATTGGGCTAAGGTGATTGTAACAGCATAGAATAGTAGAAATTAATAGAAAACATGATTACAAGGTTGAGCACTGGTTAACATCAATGGCAACACTACAATGCCAACAAAGGGTTTTTACATGCCCCATCCCCTTGGAGGAACACCATCCTCAATGTTCTAAACCTAAACACAATTACAAACATGCTTTAACCAAACATAAGAGACCATTATGAGCTTTATTTACATAGCTCTATACATTATTTACAAAGTTATTTACATTTTATTTAATTAGCAAACAAAAATGGATATATTGTCCGCATTTGATCAACCATATCCCATGTGGCTTCCTTAGGCCCAAAGTGCCTCCACTACACTTTTACTTGCTCGATAACTTGATTTTGGAACATGAGTTGCCTCCAATCTAGGATGCACAAAGGTTACAACTGGAACTCTCCCTCTGGTTTTTCCTTTAACACTGACCTATAATCACATGATTAGCATCTTGTATATACTTCTTGAGTAAATAAACATGAAAAAGCTATGAATCGTTATTGTAGGAGGTAAGGTCAATCTATATGCCACTAGCCCTACTCTCTCTAAAACTTGAAATGGACCACAAAACCGTGGTGCCAACTTAACACAAGACCCAACCTTTAGCGATCTTTTCTTGGGTCTAACTCATAGGTAGAAATGTTCTCCTACTTTGAACCCTTTATGTATGCTATTTTGGTCTATGTAGCTCTTCTACCTATCTTGAATCACTTTCAAATTTATGTGTGATGGTTAGCAGATCTCATTCCATCCCCTTTAACATATCATGCGCAATGTGGATCCTATTCACCAAGTCACCCTAGCGTATAGGAGTGTTGCGTTTAATTTTGTAAAGTGCCTCAAATGGGATCATCCTTAAGGATTCGGGATACCGATTTTTATAATAAAAAACTCCACAAGCAGAAGAAAATCCTCCCACTACCTTGGTTGATGCATGACATACATCTAAAGCATGTCTTATAGTATTATATTTATCTTTTTAGTCTTCCCGTCTATTTGTGAATGGTATGTTCTACAAAAATCTATTTTTGTCCCCAAACCAACAAACAACTCTTTCCAAAATTTTGAAGTGAGTTTTGTATCTGGATAATAAGATAATTTTCCTAGGTGTCCCATGTAGCATCACTATTTCCTTTATAAACACTTGATCCACATCACTTGTATGAGTGGATTTGACAACCACAAGGGAGCTAACTTGCTCAAGGTGTCCACCACAACCGTGATTTTATCATGTATCTTTGTTTCCCATGGAAAACTTGTAATAAAGCCCATGGAAATCACTTCCCACTTCCATTCTAGAATGGGTATTGGTTGTAATAATCTTGATGGATGCTTGCATTTAGCCTTAACGTTTTGGCATTCTATGTATTTGGAAGTAAACTCAGCCACATCTCTTTTCAAATCAGGCCAATAATATGACCTCTTGATGGTTATTAACATCTTGTTATACCTGGGGGGTCAGAATGAGTATTTTTATGAAATTCATTTAACATGAGCCTCTTTAAATCATTGTCACGAGGTGTGTATATATATATATATATATATATATATATATATATATATATAGATACAGCCTTTAAATCACAATAGTTTGTCCTTTGAGAGGAACAAATTATTATTTCTCTCACCTCTGGATCTTGCTGCAACACTTCTTTTAATTGTTGGTATTTATTGTCCTTTTGTTCAACTTCTTTAATATTCTCTTGCATATTTTCCTCACATGAGCTTGCTACTGCTACATGAGACAGTTGCAACCTCTTGCTGGTTGCATCAGTAACATTTTTCCCTTTATATAATTGATTTCAAATTTGAATTCACTAATTAAGGCCACCCATCTAGCTGGTCAGGAATTTAACTTTGGTTGGTCAAATAAATATTTCAGAACCCCATGATATGTCATTAAGATGAACTTCCTTCCAAGGATATATTGTCTCCACATCTTCAATGCATGAATAATCGCTACTATCTCTAAATCCTGAGAAGCATAATTTTTCTCATGCTCATTCAACTTTCTAGATTCATAACAAACTACTTGGCCCCCTACATCAAGACTACACCAAAACCTTTTTTGCATGCATATGTGCATACTACAAAGTCTTTATTTGGGTTTCTTATTCTAAGCATGGGTGCATGAGTTAGTAAATACTTCACTTGCTCAAAATTTGCAACACATTCTATTGTCCACTCAAATTTACGCCCTTTCTTTTGCAATGTTGTGATTGGGCAATCAATCTTGGAGAATATTTTGATAAATATTCTGTAGTAACCTTCCAACCCCATAAATGATCTTATTTCAGCTGCATTTCTTAGTGTTGGCTAGTCCATAATTGCTTTAAATTTCTCTGGGTCAACTACCACACCCTCCTTTGAGACAATATGTCCCAAATACTAAATCTAGGACCGAAAGAAGTCACACTTTTTGAGCATTGCATAGATTTTGTGCTTCCTCAATAGCTATAGCAGGATATCTATATGATCTTCATGTTCCTATTTGGTCTTTGAATACACCAATATATCATCAAAAAATACCAATACGGACTTGTCCAAATAAGGGCTAAGAACACTGTTCATCAAGCATATCAAATTTTTAAGTTCATTTGTAAGTCCAAAGGGAGCAACAACAAATTCATAATTCCCATACCTGGATCAAAATGATTTTTTATAGATATCTTCCTCTTTTATGTGCACCTAGTGATACCCATACCTCTAATACCCCACATAATTGATCAAACAATTCATCAATCCATGGCAAGGGATATTGATTTTTTATGGTGGTTGTGTTTAGCTGCATGTAATCTCCACACAGTCTGAGTGTGCCATCCTTCTTCTTCGCAAACAAGTTTTGTGCTCCCCAAGGTGACACACTCATCCTTATGCATCCTTTGTATAACATTTCTTTGATCTTTAGCTTTAGCTCTCCTAACTCTAGAATTCTCATTCGATTCAGATTTCATTGATGTTCTAGGTAGAAGCTCTATGGACAAGTCCACTTCTCTATGTGGAGGCAAATCATAAATTTCTTCTGGAAACAAATCTTCAAATTACTTCAAGACTTGGCGTTCCAATATGTCACTGCAACCCTCAATTTCATAATTATTGTTGACTTTGATATCAAAATGCTTACGAACCTTTTGCCAAATCCTTTTGGCCTACACCATTGTTATTAATTGGATTGATATCAGCTTCACCTTTCGTCGTAGCATTGTTCTTTCTCCATCCTTGCCGAAGCATTTTATTTATTTTTCAAAACAATCAACTTTGGTCCTGTTAAGGGTCAAACAATCCATCCCTAGAAATGTGTCATATGAACCCAACACCAATAAATTGAAATTGGTAGTTGTATGCATGTTTCTCAACTCAAATGGGCACAATTTGACTATATGCTTCACCCAACACCTTGTCCCTGTGGCCAATTGAACTAGCCAAGATTCTTGGTGTTTGGTCAAAGCACACTTTTGACAACTACTATATTGATATAACTAAAATTATATTTAGGGTCAATTAAAAAAAATATATTCTTATTGCAAATCATACCTTCCATCTCAATAATCAATTCATGGTGTTAAGCTTACCTATTTTTCATGGCTGCATAAATTTTGAGCATATTCCAAGCCATGTAGTTGATTGTCTATGCTTCCTATATGTTATGCAATCCAAGGAAATTCCTCTATATCAGAGGAAAATCCCCTCATAAGTGGTATCCCTTACACTCCCAGGATATCATGATTTTCCTTCAGGGCCCATCCACTTCTTCTCTAATATGTTTAGAGGGTTGGTGATGACTAACAGTAGTGACGAGCCTCACACTTCCACCTTACTGGCAACCTGCAGACTTTTTCCTCTTTCCTTCATAGATGGTATTTCCCTTGGATTTCCACTCATTCCTACAATTTGACTTGTGCCTCGATTTTTCATAATTGGGTTTTAATTTCTTGATTGTGTCCTCAAGGGTTTGTGGTTCATCAAAATCATTTCAACCTTTGAACATTTGTAGAAAGTCACTAATATGCCTCTAAACTTTCGCCTTTTCTTCCTTGAGGTAGGGGACATACCTTAACAACTCTAGAAATTTTGCGGTGTATTCCTCGTCAGGAAACCACCCCATATTTAGTTCATAGAACTCCATGGAATTGCTATCATAGTACCTCTCAGATAGGTACTTTCTCCTTAAAAATTATTTTCAAAGTCCCTTCGAGACCATTCTTCCTCTTAAATGTTCTTGACATTCTTTAGGTCTTCCCACTAGATATCGAATTTTCCTCTTAGGTTGAAGGTGGCTACCCTTGATTCATATTTTCAAAATAATTATGGGCTCTAAAAAACTTCTTCATTCCTAGCAACCATGCCTTCATTTCTCTAGCCTTCTTCACCTCTCCATCATTTATAAGAGGGTTTGCCTTCTTAAACTCTTCTAGCACATATTCCTTTCTCCTTATTTTATGTTGATAGTTCCTTTCAGTTGTAGCACTATGAAGGTGCTTGTGGATTTTTTCCCTTCTCTTAAGAGTACTCAGAGGAGTTCTACCCCTCACAGCATCCTCACTCCCTTGTTTCTATCTTTTCTTGGATTTGTTTCCCTCTGCTCCATCAATATCGAACTCTAGTCTTCCAAATCCTAATGAAATTTGCCTAAACTTGTATTTGGTTCCTAATTGATGCTAATTTTGTCAGTATGACTGCATTCATATCCACCTACTTTTCTTGGGCCCTGAAAAGTTTCACATTGTCAGCTTTATAGCTGCTCAACCCAAATCTCATAATTCTAAGAGTATCCATCCAATCAACATAACCTTCCTCTCCCCTCTTTTCTATTCTATCATTGTTATTATGAACCATCCTACTTCTCATGTCTTTATGTATTCCTATCTATTGTGGCACACACCTAATTGTTACACAATATAAACATAAATGAACAATATCCATCATCACCTTGGCTTGTCACTATAAGTCTATTGGTGCAAGCTATTTGAAACATCACATCTCAAGTTATAAATTCCATTAGAAGCAATAACCATATCAAAATCACTATACATACTACACATATATATACATCTCAAACATCACATAGCATCAATCATCATAACTACTATCATTTGTAATCCGGTCCGATAATCTATCATATGTGCAAGAACCACGAATCATTTCTATAGGTCCAATATTGAACTTAATGCTCTAATACCACTATGTAATGCTCCCTTTCATTGGCCCTGTTCAAGGCATTTGGGTGGCCAACATATATGCACACACACACATATGTGTGTGTGTGTGTGTACACCTTCCCTCAATACTTAGAATTATGTGACTCCCACTTGAGATTATGTGTGTGTGTATTTTAGTGGAACTCTTGATAATTAGATAGTGTCATGCTAACCCCTCTTGAGCTTATATTTATATACATACATATGTGCATATATAGAATTCCCATGACACATAATCAAACAGGGCGATATCTCTTGGATTTTTATGGTGTATATGTGTGTGTGTGTGTAGTGGATACTCCTTAGTCACAATCCCTCCTAAGATTAAAATGAAACTTACACAACAATGTTATTAGAGGAAGGTACAAAGGAACACTCCACTAAACAGTACAGCATCACAGGCCTCTTAACACAAATTATTTCAATACAAGTCATACTAGCCTTTTGAACATAATGATCAACAATAAGTATGCATGTATGTATGTATACACACACACACACACACATAGGCACACTCCACTAAATAGTACAATAGCACGGGCCTCTTAACACAAATTATTTCAATACAAGGCATGTTAGCCTTTTAAACATAATGATCAACAATAAGCATGTATGTATGTATATATGTATGTATGTATGTTGCAATTTAGGAATACAAGTAGATATCATTTGAAAATTATTCATTGGAGTATTAAGAATGGCCATACATGCACAGTACAATTAGCCTTGTAACCATTAAGACAAAAAATTCATCCAAGCACTCACATTTCACATAAGTAATAATAATTTATATGGAGTTAATTTACACGATAGCATAAGTAGGAAACTTATCTAAGGATTTGATGACTGGAAATTGAAATTGGGACTTCAACTCTCCTCCGAACCATAGGATGACTGCATAGCTATCATTTCTTGCAGCCAACCACCCTCGACCCATATTCAGAGTGTGAAGAGGTAGTTTTCTCAGAATTTCTCAACTTTTCACTCACATATAATTAACAAAGCCCATTTCTCATTTGTTCTCAGTAGATCGTAACTATTACTCCACAGTGGCTTAATCAAATAAAAAAACAACATATGGGTTCACACAAAGCAAATTGAGTCTCAATTCTATCTTTGAGAGAGGTATGTATAAATAGAAAGGAGGTTTGTTAGTTGTGTTAATTTTGTAGGAATAAGAGCACACTTTCCAACAACTTCTCAATCATGCTCACATTTGTTTTCTCAGCCCCCAACACTACACCAAGTAATATCATCCATGTAGCTCTAGAGTTCTTCAACCTCTTCGTAATTTCTCAACTAGCATAGCCTCTAGTGGTTTTTTCTATCTGAAAACAAGCCACAGCTTAGGAAATTCTCATCCAGAAAGCCCCAAAGATTTCTCAACCTGGATATCACCCATGCATCCCTACTTCATTGAACTATCTTTTGGCATCAACACATAGACATGCTTCAACCTCAATGAGAAATATAGAGGCACATAACAAGATTTTGGTAGCACAAGGGGTACACATGCATTGTTTTAAGCCCACATGCATAGAGGAATGCCTGGGCTAGGAAAAAACATGTCCCTTCTTCTTTTCTTAGTGCGTGAATTCCCCCCCTCTAACTCATGTGCAAATGCATCCCGCAAACACCACCAGTGTGTTTGGAAATTAAGCTACCTTCTTCAAGTGCAGGCAAGTAACTCTCTACCTCAAAGTTGTCATGGGATGAAATCTATGTTGTAAATATGTTTTCATTGATGGCAAAGGCAGTGGAAAAGGTGGCATAGGCATAGCAAAGGGAAGGGCCAAAAGCATTACAATTGTTAAAGGCAATGGCAAGAGTAGAAGCATGGTAGCAAAACCGTGCAGAGACTTTGGATCTAATTCTGGAGTAGTAGATCATCTCAGATGCAAGTGAAACCCATTTAGATGGGTATAGCTCTAAAAGATCTCTCTAGTGGTATGTAGAAATCTGAAAATGGCCTCCTGGATCGTGAGATAGAGCCATTCAAAATCGGTGACCCCAAGTTAAAGATATCAAAGTTAGAAGGAGTTTGGAGGAGCCTTGAAATGTAGCCAAGTTTGTCACATTGCCAAGGTGAAGTGGCAAGGTTGGTGAAGCCTCTACAAAAATCTTTGGGCATATGTGGCCAACAGCAAAGTAGCGGGGAGACATTTCACTAGTCGCAAGTGGAGACCACCCGACAATATCACCCCAACATGTCAACCCTTTTGGCGCACAAAAGGAATGGATCAGGAGACGAGCATCAAGACACAGAAATAGAGAGTCGGCCATTGACATTTGAGTGGATGAGCCCGATCTGACAGCTCAACCCACTGAGATTTAGCTCGGAGGTTTAACAGAGTTGCAATGCAGTAAAGCATCGGCCCGGTAGAATAATAAAAGGGCAAGTCGAGCCACATGGAAGCTTTCCAATAGCACCTGAGATGGCCCTTTACACAGGCTTGGTGGTCACGGGAGATGGTTTCCAATAGAATTGATCACGTAGATCAATGGTGGAGTTCCACTCCGGGACCTCTCCTCCAAAAATTACAAACCGCATAGGAGTGGTGTCGAGGCTGATTTCTTGGACCCGGTGGTTTTTTTAATAAAAAAAGGAAATTGTTTGTAGAGTGGGCCTTAATAACCCTTTCTCTCTCCTCCGGTAGGAAAGGTGGTGGCATGTGATTGCCTCTAATGAAAAAGTTGTGACGTCAGCATGGACACGTGGCAGGCGGATTCATCATTTTTGGGCACTCGAATGACCCATTTTTGGGTGACATGTATCACCACTCAGAGGTCGACACATGGTCATTGTGATGTCATCCTGAAGGTATGATCCCGGCGATATGATAAAAGTACACAAAGTAATGTGTTGGGTTACAGGGCATCAGGACATGTCGGCACTGACAACACAACGCAGCAACAGCTAATAAAAAGGGTGTCGAGCGGACCCCATTGATAGCTCATCTGGGTAGATGGAGCCTGGAAAATTAATATGAAGGTGCATGGGAATACACCGGGATAGAAGGGGATATGACCTACACATCTGCACAAGGTCTCTTGTATTTGTTGGAGACTAGGGGAACAGTGGATAATAAAAGGAGTCGGGTTTAGGAGCTTCCCGCTTAGTGCCTGGACCCAACCCTTGGGTCATTTCACGTAGAAATGAACCCAGGGCGTAGAGAATAGAGTTGCAAAGTCTCTTGGGAGGTGTCAAGATAAACGCCTGGACCTATCCCTTGATCGTTTTTCATAGAAACATGACCAATGACACGGGCCCATTAAAAAAAAAAGAATTAGGCCTGTGAAGGTCTTAACAGGTCTTAGTGCCCAACTGCTTAACTAGTGGTTGTGGAGACCTGGTTCTATGGTGGAAAAATAGGTAATGGAGCCCAACAAAAGGAGCTTAAAGGTAAAAATGGTGGAACTATTTGTTTGGCAATAGTTAAGCCAAATTAAACAACAATTAAAATTGGCTAAGAAAAACTATAAAAGAAGCCAAAATTAAGCCAAGAAGCCAAAATTAGCGAAAGAAAAACTATAAAAGAAGGCCTGAGTAAGCAGAATTGACATCATTTTTTTTTAGAAAAAGATTTTGTTGCAACATGGTGATGGTGATGGTGTTGTAGGTGATTCTATGAGTGGTGATTACAGCAAAATTATTTTATTTTGAAAAGAAGAGAAGGCATTCATGTTTCTGAGTATGAAAGTGGATGAGAGATGAAATAGTGAGTGTCAAAGCAAGTTGTAGCTTGCAGAATAGGGGTTGTTGCTCCTTCTAGTGGGTGTTGGAAATAGTTGGGGTTGTAGCTCCATTAAGTTGTAGCTAATATATTAGGAATTTGTAGCTTCCTACTTGTGATAGCCAAAAAATTGTAATAACAAGTTGTAGCTTTCCCTATGAATAAATTGAAGAAGCATTTTTGAAGAAGTTATTTGTTCTTTGTGTGTTCCATTGATTGAATGAAATTATTGCTTGTCATACTTATTGCTGAAAGTATTATTTAATGTCTTATTTTTCTTGCATAAAGTGAAAAGAAATTTTTTTAATGGTAAAATTCCTACAATACTAATTCACCCCCCCCTCAAAATATTTTCCTCGTTTCCAACAATTGGTATTAGAGTAGGTTATTTCTGATCAGTCTAATAGATGGAAGAAAGATCAAGAACCATGTAAAACTAGGAAGGAGGTTTTACCAATAAGGAACCTATTAAATGGAACAAACTATGTGCTTTGGAAAGTGAGGATGAAGACCTACATTCAATCCCTTAGAGTTGATGTGTGGGGTGTTGTGGAAGAAGAATATCAAAGACCTCTAGCGGTGGTTGCCAACGATCAGAAGTTGGAGTTCACATGTAATGCTTAAGTAATGCATCGCCTGCTTGTTGGCCTACCTGAATCAAATTTTTTCAAAGTAATGGATTTCACATCTACAAAAGCAATCTAGGACAAGATGAGCAATTTCTATGAAGGAGACAGTATAGTAAAAACGCTAAACTCCAAGGTTATAGGATCCAATTTGAATCATTGAGCATGCATGATGATGAAGATATTGCAAAGTAATTTCCAAGAGTTGATGAAGTTGTGAACACCATAAGAGGGCTTGATGAGAAGCTAGATGAAGATGTGGTAGTTCAAAAGGTATTGAGATCTCTTCCTGGGAGGTTTAACCAAGGTGTCATGCATTGAAGGAATGACCAATCTAGGCTCTCTCACTTTAGATCAACTCTTCGGCATACTCACTGCCTATGATATGAGGATTTATAAAGGAAATACTATAGCCAAAGAATCAGCATTCAAAGCAGAAAAGAAGTGCAAGGATGAACATGATGACTCATGTTGTGAATCATATGAAGAAGAAGCCAACTTCGTGAGGAAGCTCAAGCAAGGATCAGGGAAGTATAAAGGTAAGTTATCATTCAAATGTTTTAATTGTGGCAAATTTGGTCATTATGCATCAAAGTGTCTTGAAAAGAATATGAAAGACTATAATCCTAAAGAAAAAATTAAGAACGTTCAAAAGGACAGAAAGAAGGCTAAGAAGAGAGGTTTCTATGTTCAAGAAGAGAGCTCCTCAGAAAGTGAACCTAGCCAATCCTTATATGAGGATAGAGATGATGAAGCTCTACAGAATTTATGTGCATGGCCATAAAAAATCTCCAAGTTGAGGTTATTAATTCTAATGATGAAGAGGGAGAAGTCGATCCTGAAGGATAACTTGTAAGTGCTCTTGAAGAAATAGAAAGGCTGAGAAAGAAAAATAAAGTCCTGAAGGAGTCCTTGAAAAAAGAAAAGTATGAGGTTTCTGAGCCATTACTCTTGCAAATAAAAGAAGGTAAGAAGATACAAGATTCCTTGAACCAATGGTAGAATGAAAAGGCTCAAACATGTGAGAAGCTAGGAGAAATCATGTTGCTAAAGAAGGAGTTGGAGAAGGAAAAAATGCAGCTCAGTTTCAATCAAAAAAATAGAAAAGGAACTGAAGATTTGAATGAAATATTAGAAGCACAGCAAGCCTCCTCAAATTGAAATAGTCTAGGCTATGAAGTTGAGTCTAGTGTAGCAGTTGAATTAAAAGGTAAAAATGAAATTACCTTTGTTCGAACAAAAGAATGGACTTCAAAGTAGCAAGAGACAAATACAAAACTAAAGAAAAATTAGCAAAAAAATAATAGTGTTGAACATGCTCAGCGCAAAAGGAAGCCTTCCAGGAACAACAATATATTCCCAGCGTATTGTTTCACATGCACCAATTATGGCCACAGAGCAGCTAATTGCAAAATTAATCTCTCTTATAGACAGCTCAGATCTAGCAGAAGAATTCAACAAAGAAAAAGAAGACTCAAGTACAATAACTCTTTTTCTCCTCTAAACTCTTTGGTACAATGTTTTAAGTGTCAAAATTTTGGACATATAGCAGTCAATCGCAGACTCAAGGAGAAAAAGGTTGAACCAGTTATTGAGCAAACTGAACAAAAGCCCAAAGTGTGGAAAGAGAAAGAGAAATCAAAGCAGTGTGATATTCCTTTGTATGATAATAATGGTGGGATCCATTGGTATGCAGACAATGGTTGTTCAAGGCACATGACAGGAGACAAAATATTTTTACAACTTGGAAACCAATTGATAAAGGTAATGTGACCTTTGACAATAATGCTCCAGGAAAAATAATTGCAAAATGAGTAGTCAGTCTATCAATTGGAAAAGGTAAAGCTAATAATGTTTTGTATGTTAATGGGTTGAATCATAACCTACTTAGTGTATCTCAGATGTGTAATCAAGGCTATGATGTGATATTTAAAGCTAAAAATTGTCAAATCAAGTCTACGGGCATAGGTGAGATGGTTGTTGAAGTTGTGAGATCAGATAATAATGTTTATGTGCTCAAAGAGAAGACAAAGAGATGTTGCTTGACAAATATTTATGAGTATTGGTTATGGCATAAAAGGCTTGGACATTTGAACTTTGATCAGATAGTCAAGCTCAACAATAAAAACAAGAGAATACAATATGTAAATCCTTCCAATTGGTAAATCAAGCTCGAGTTCCATTTAAGTCAAAAGAGAACTCAGCATTAAATTCATTGCATCTGGTACACATGGATTTATGTGGACCATCCAAAACGTAGTCAACCATAGGTAAAATATATTTTATGCTAATAACTGATGATTTCTGTAGGATGATGTGGGTTGCATTCCTCAGAGAGAAATCTGAAGCTTTTGATAAGTTTAAAGAGTTCAAAGCCATGGTTGAGAATGAAACTGATTGCAAAATCAAAATCATAAGGTTAGAAAATGGAGTTGAGTACACTTCAAAAGAATTCTATGAATTCTATAAAAACAATGGCATCAAAAGACTATTTACAATATAATAAACTCCCCAGCAAAATGGTGTAGCAAAGAGAGAAAACAGATCAGTGCAACAATTAGCTTGAGCGATGATGACAGGAAAGAATGTGCAACAGAGGTTTTGGGCAGAGGCAATTCATACAATAGTATTTATTCTCAACAGAACTAATCTCATACTAAATAAAGACAAAAGTCCCTATGAGTTGTAGTGTGGCATACCTACAACAATCAAACACTTCAAAAAAATTGGCAGTGGATGCTACATCAAGAGAAATGCTGAAAAACTTGGAAAATTTGATGCCAGAGCAAATGAAGGAATTTTTATAGGGTACTCACACAAAAACAAAGGTTACAAATGCTACAATAAATTCACCAAGAGAATCATTGATTACATCAATGTGAAGGTGGATGAGCATGCTAATCAAGAAGAGAAACAGATCAAAAAATCTAGCGTTGATGAACTAGTGAGCATCAGTGAAGAGAAAGATGAGGCAGTTGCAGATGAAAGCAAGGAAGATCCATCTAGTCCTCAACCCAAAGAACCCCTGAGGTATGTACAAAAACATCACCCAGCTGATAAGATTTTTGGTGAATTAAATAATGGTGTGCAGATAATAAGGAAATTGTTAATTCCCCCTACGAAAGCACATGTTTTCCATGGAGGAACCAAAGGATGTTGTTCAAGCTAGTAATGATCAACATTGGTTAAAGGAAATGAATGAATAATTGGACCAAATAGAGAAAAATTAGACTCGGGAGCTTGTTCCAAGGCCTGCTAGTAAGAATTTCATTGGAACAAAGTGGGTTTTCAGGAAAAAATTAAATTATCGTGGAGAAGTGGTAAGAAACAAGGCCAGATTGGTATGCAAAGGCTATGCACAAATAGAAGGCTTTGATTTTGATGAAACTTTTGCTTCTGTTGAAATATTAGAAGAAATAAGAATGTTTTTGGTATTTCTTTGTTTTAAAAAATTCAAAATCTATCAAATGGATGTCAAATCTACTTTTATCCATGGAGAGCTACAGGAGGAAGTTTACATAGGGTAGCCAGAAGGTCTTCAAGTGATAGAGAAACCAGATTATGTTTGCAGACTTAAGAAGGCTTTGTATGGTCTTAAGCAAGCCCCTAGAGCTTGGTATTCCAAGCTAGACAACTACTTGCTCAAGTGTGGATTAAAAAGAGGTGCAGTTGATAACAACTTATATGTCAAAACAAAAGACAACAAACTCATTATAATGGTTCTACATGTTGATGATATCATCTTTTCCAGTGATTCAGATTTGCTGACCAATGAATTTGCAACTGATATGTAGGTCGGGTTCAATATTTCCATCCTTGGAGAACTTTCTTAATTTCTTGGATTGCAATATTGTACTGACCCCCAAACGAATTTTTATCTCTCAAATCAAGTATCTCAAAGAAGTGCTGAAGAAATTTGGCATGGAAGAATTCTCTTTAGTGAGCACTCCAATGGTAATAGGTCACAAGCTTAGTAAGATGGATGAATCTCTAGCAGTCGACTAGACTTTATATAGATCCATCATTGGACCCCTCTTATATTTGACAGCTTCAAGACTAGACATAATGCAAGTTGTTGCTATAGTTGGAATATTTCAAGCAAATCCCAGATAAATTCATCTACTAGCAGCCAAGAGGAATTCTTAGATATCTTAGAGAACCAATGGACTATGGACTATGGTACCCCAAAGGTAAATATTTTTCACTTATTGTTTATATTGATGTTTATTGGGCAGGTGACATAAACGATCGAAAAAACACAAGTGGTGGTGCTTTATTTCTTGGATAAATTCTAGTCTCATGGTTAAACAAGAAGCAAGCTTCCATTTCCTTATATAAAACTGAAGCAAAATATATTGCAGTAGGTTCTTGTTGTACTCAACTTTTGTGAATGAAGCAAACTTTGAAAGATGTACAAGTGTTCTATGATCATCATATTCCCATTATTTGTGATAACACCCATGCAATCAGCATGTCAAAGAATCTAGGTTTGCACTCCAAGACAAAGCATATTCCATTCAAGTATCATTTCTTGAGAGATCAAGTTGCAGCTCAAATTGTGAAGTTGGAATATGTTCCTACAAAAGAGAAAGTTGTTTATAACTTCACTAAGCCACTTCCTAGAGAACAATGTGAGTATTTGAGGCAAATATTGGGAGTTGTGCATCTTGCCTCCCTCCACTAGCTCTTCCTTTAAGAGGAAGTAAGGAAATTGTTGCATTTTCAACATATAAAGGTGAAGGTGCCAGGTTCACAAGATCCACATCATAGAGAAATATCATTAACAGATGGAGTATGGTGATAGGGGGAGCATGATGGTGTCTTTGCCATTGATGTCAGAGGGGAAGAGATCCATAGTCATCAAACAAAAATAATGAAACAAGGTGTGGTAGATGGTAATCAAAACAAATCAAGCACAACAACAATACGAGAAACAGTACCACAGTAGCAGAAACCATTAAGGACAAGAGAGGTGCATCTAAGGGGGAGTAACACTTAAAGGATTTATTTATATTTTGCTAAAGATGTTTTGTTTCATTTTGGTGTTTCCATCAATGCCAAAGGGGGAGATCGTTGGAAATATGTTTTCACTAATGGAAAAGGAAATGGAAAAGGTGGCACGGGCATAGCAAAGGCAAAGGCCAAAACCATTGCAACTTTTAAAGGCAGTGGAAAGAGTGGAAGCATGGCAATAGAATGGTGCAAAGACTTTGAAGCCATTTCTATAGTAGTAGATCATCTCAGATGTAGGTGAAGCCCATTGAGATGGATAGAGCTCTGAAAGAGATTTCTAGTGGTATGTGGAAATCTGAAAATGGCCTCCTATATCATGAGATAGATCCAATCAAATTTGGTGACCGCAAGTCAAAAATATCAGAGTTAGAAGGAGTTTGGAGGAGCCTTGGCATGTAGCCAAGTTTGCCACTTTTCCAAAGTGTAGTGAAAAGGTTGGAAGAGTCTCTACGTGAAGCTTCGGGTAGATGTGGCCGACAACAAAGCAATGGGGAGACATTTCATTGGCCACAGGTGGATTCCACCTGGCAATGATAGCCCAACAGTATCACCCTGGCGCAACCCTTTTGGTACAAAAAAGGAACAGGCATCGAGACACGACAATATAGAACCAACCAATGAGATTTTAGCAGAGGAGCCCACTTATACAGTTCAACCCAATGAGGGCTAGCCTGAAGGTTTAAACAAAGTTATAGCATAGTAGAGCGTCGATCCGGCTGAAGATCAAAAGGGAAAAGCGTCGGGCCACATGGAAACCTTCTAACAGCACCTGAAACGACCCTTTAGACAAGCTTGGTGGTCACTAGAGGTGCTTTCCCACACTGCCGATTGCGTAGATCAATAGCGGAAGTTCACTCCGGGACCTCTCCTCCAAAAACCACAAATCGCACAAGAGTGGTGTCAAGACTGGTTTCTTGGACCCAATGGTTTTTTTAATAAACAAAGGAACCTGCTCGTAGAATGGGCCTCCAGGACCCTTTCTCTCTCCTCCAGCAAGATAGGTGGTGGCATGAAATTGGCTCAAATGTAGAAGTGATGAAGTCAGCATGGACACGTGGTAAATGGATTCATCATTTTTGGGCACCCGAATGACCCATTTTTGGGTGATATGTATCACTGCTTAGAGGTCGACACGTGGTAGGTGTGACATCACAGTGACATCATCCCAAATGTATGGGCCTGATGGTATGATCAGATTGCACAAAGTAATGTGTCGGGTTACAGTGCATCGGGACACGTCAGCACTAACAACTCAACATAGCAGCAGCCAATAAAAATGGTGTCGGGGGGACCCCATTGACAGCTCATCCCACTGGATGAAGCCCAGAAAATTAATATGGGGCTACACGGGAATGTGTCGGGATAGAAGGGGCTACGGTCTACTCGCCCGCACAGGGTCTCGTATAGTCATTGGAGAATAGGGGCATGGTGGATAATAAAAGGAATCAGGTTTGGGAGATCTGAGTTTAGCGCCTAGACCCAACCCTTGGATCATTTCATGTAGAAATGAACCAGGGCGTAGAGAATGGAGTTGTGGAGGCTCTTGGGAGGTGTCAGGATAAGTGCATGCACTTGTTCCTTGTTCATTTTAGGTAGAATCTTGACCAAAGACAAAGGCCCATTAACAAAGAGAATTAGGACCGCGAAGGGATTAGCAGGGCTTAGCAGACAACTACTTAACCGGTGGTCACAAAGACCCAGTTCTGTGGTGGAAAAATAGGTAAGGGAGCCTAGAAAAAAAAGCTTAAAGGAAAAAATGATGGAACTATTTGTTTGGTAAAGTTAAGCCAAATTAAACAACAGTTAAAATTGATGAAGCTCTGCTAAAACTTGTTAAAGAATCCAGAATGCAAAAATATGCGGAAAAACTCAGTTTAAGTTGTAGAAAAAGGTGGTTAAGGGAAATTTGACTTGGAGACTAAGCCCAAAACAAAAAACATAGTTAGAAGATAATGTGAATAGGACAAAGGAAAAAAACAGTGATGCATGCAGAAATCCAAGAAGCCAAAACTAGCAAAAGAAAAATTATAAAAGAAGGCCTAAGCAAGTAGAATTGACATCAGTTTTTTTGAGACAGGGCTTTTGTTGTAGCATGGTGATGGTGATGGTGTTGTAGGTGATTTTGAGTGGTGATTGAGACAAAATTATTTTATTTTGAAAAGCAAAGAAGGAATTCATGTTTGTAAGTATGAAAATGGATGAAAGAGAAAACAATGAGTGCCAAAGCAAGTTATAGCTTGCAAATTAGGGGTTGTTTCTCCTTCCAGTGGGTGTTGGAGAATAGTAGGGGTTGTTACTCGTTTTAGTGGGTGTTGGAGAATAGTTGGGGTTGTAGCTCCTTTCACTTGTAGTTGATATATCAAGGAGTTGTAGCTTCGTGCTCGCAGTAGCCAGAAAATTGTAACTACAAGTTGTAGATTTCCCTATGAACAAATTGAAGAAGAAGTTTTGAAGTTATTTGTTCTTTGTGTGTTCCATTGGTTGAATGAAATTATTTATTGTCATATTTATTTCTGAAAGTATTATTTAATGTATTATTGTTCTTTCACAAAGTGAAAATAAAGTTTTAAATGGTAAAATTCCTACAATATTGATTCACCCCCCCTCTCAATATTGTCTTGGTTTCCAACAATCTATCAAGGACTGGCTGCTTAAGAAGATTTGAAGGAAAAATCAAGCCTAAGCCTTTTCCTCTTCATGGTATCTCCCTACCTTGGCTTCATGAACACTTGAGCTAATGGATTTTTAAGTACCTTAAGACAACTTTTATGTTTTAGAAGAAAAATTATAATGAAAAGTTAATTGGATACTTACCCAGGCCAAAATCCTAGCCAACACTATTCAATTATCTTGTCGCCTCTCTATGGAGGAATTAAGTGTCTTCATTGGAGTTATCTTTTAAGGGTTTGAAACTAGGGTCTTCAACTAGTTCATATTTCTTGAGTGTCAAAGGATTTATTATAGACCTCTTTAATCTTTCTAATCCACTAGGTTCACTTATGAACATAATTTGGAGAGTATAATTTGAAGAAATAGAAACTTTCAATCCTTCACGTGTGTGTTCAATGTGAAGAGGAAACAATGTAATTTGAGAGTAGTGATAGATCACAAGTCCTAGAAACTATTTTGAAAGCATATGGACATATGCAGTCCATGTTGAATTTTATAGCTATGGTTGGTCTTCATAATTTATATTTTAGCCCTTGAAATATATAATGAAAATATAGTACATGTTCTTCATGTAATTTTTATTATTTAGCCCGTGAAATAAATAATATAAGACATGTTCTTCATGATGGTATCAAAAGAGAAAATTTTGAATTATGAATTTTTGGCTCAAAATTTTTCAAGTCATCCCTCCTTCAAGATAAGTTGGCCCCGGTGAAGACGCACCCATTCGAATAGATATAACACTATATATAAGGCACTCGAACTCCTCCACAAGGTACCATTCAATCTCACACAACACGAGATATATTTTGGGCATATAAGCAAAGAATAAGAAGGACAAAGAAGGATGAATCTATCTCATGAACATCTCTCTCTCTTTGACTTTGCACATCTAAATTTATGGGTATATTCAAGGAAATAGATCAAACTTCTAGGCTGCAGGGCCAAAGTTCTGAGCAACATATTCTAGGTAGAAGGTCCAATTTTATGGGCAATTTCTAGGAGCTATTAATTTGTCCTAAGCAGATCAAAAAGGGCTCAGTTTGTTGGGAAAAATATTGACTTGACAAGAGGGATGTCAGACTAGTTTTGACCATAGCATTGTTTTTCAGTTTAACCATCATAGTTGGCTAGCAGAATTAGGTGTATCTTTTGTTGAACTGAAGAATTTCTCTAAGAAAAGGGTTGTTGGGTTTTCACCCTAGTGGATTTTCCAAGGGTAAATCTTGTGTTGTCTTTGGGAATTATGATCTCTACTTCCTTATGCATTTATGGTCCAATTTTTGAAGTGCAATTTCTTAATGATAAACTACAAGTACTAAAAGAATATCTACATCATTAGAAGTAATTATTTATTTTTTCAGAAATTAGTGCTTGTATCTATTGCACTTGAAAAATCAACATGGTTTTAGAGATTTCGTAAAGGAAAGGACATTGAGATCACTCTTGAAGAAGATTTAGTAAAGGAAAGAGAATTGTGATCACTCTTAAAAATACCTACATCTATTATCTACTTACTTATCTATGACCATGGGTTCCTTTATGAAGTCAAAAAACAAGTTAGAAGGAGCTACAAAATTTCAAGGCTTGAAAAACAAGTATTGACCTCATCCTTGCGAAGAATGATGTCTTAGATATTGTCAAAGGCAAAGTCACTAAACTAGAAGATGATGAAGGGAAAGCTAAATATGAGAAGGATGACATCACAACCAGAAGTATTATTGTAGATTCTATCTGTGGAAATTATGATGTAAAATCTACAACTACTCATGAAGTTTTAATCAAAATAAAAAGACACAAACCTTCTCTACTGATCTGCAGAAATAAATTCACAATTTAGAACACCAATCACAAACTTGCAATAAGAAATAAAACACATGCACACAGTATTTTTTTTGGGAAAGAAATCTTCTAAAAACCCCAATGTTTGCTTGCATTAATCTGATGAACAGAGATGTATTACAATTGTTGTGCTTAACTTAGCACAACTTGCAAGTGAATAACATACCTCTCTACTCACTGAGAAGATCTAACCCAAACTTAGTCATTTTCTGCCTCTGCTTGAGCTCCTATTTCCCTACACAATTCCTTGAGAAATTAGGTCCCTATTATTTAGGAAATTCCTCAAATTGATTGTGCAATTCCCAAGGTTGATCACCTGACTGCATGCAACACATGTACACTCAAGACTAGCCTACAACTATCTTGGAATCTCCACCATATTTGGGGAACTCAAATTCTTTTCATGCACTAGTTATTTTTGGTTGATTGATCAGTTAACTGGATCATCACTGAGTTTGACTGAAGTCCCACTACACAATTTACCTTCCACTAGCTCCACCAACAGCTAGAACTAGTTTAACTGAAAATCACTTGAAATAACTAACCTTAATTGCTAGAAATTAGCAATCACACATTCTTAACTTAACTGTGACTCCTCTAACTTGAATTTACTGAGCTAACTGAGTGATAATAGCCATGTCACCTCAATTAATTGCATCCAAGCTATCTGCTAATGTGGAAATTCGAATTTTCTCAATTTAATCGAGGCAAAATCAAATTGAGAATTTATTGCTGCATTTTTCAACAATCCCTCTTAGCAAGAAAGGGATTATCAACCACCCCTATCATGCACCTGTGGAACTAGAACTTCCCTCTTGATAAGGCCTTTGTCAAAATATCAGCATCTCATTCCTTTGTTAGAATGTACTGAAGAACCGTTATTTGCCTCTGCACACATCCTGTAAATGGAGATACCAGATATCTATACGCTTGGATCGATTGTGAAAGATAGGATTCTTAGAGATCTTGATGCAACATTTCTTATTACAGTAGAGCACAGTTGGATCCATCATCTGACCAAACGATCCCACAAGTGTCTTTCTCATCTAGATTGCTTCACACGTTGCTTGACTTGCAGCCATGTATTTTGCTTCTGCTGAGGTGAGTGCCACATATAATTGCTTCATGTTGTACCAGGAAACAACTATGGACCCAACACTAAAAATTCCACTTGATGTACTCTTTCATTCTGATGGACTCCTCACCCAATCTACATTTGTGAAGCCACACAACTTCACTCCCTTTTTCTGTCTATACCATGGTCCAAACTAGGTAGTGTTATGTGGAATTTTGCATCTACGGATAAACACAATTTCCCTAGGTGGGTAGCTACACCTAGAACAATAGATTTAAAGAGTTTAACCTTTTTCTATACAATATAAATAATACGAGGGACCTACTTGTTATCTTTCGCTTCCCTTTGTCTCCTTTGAAAAGCTCTTGTCACTCCTTCTCGAACTGAATATGCTAAACAAGTACCTGCAATCATAAACAGAGGACAAAAACCAATCAAAGAAAGAGATCTATCTACTATAAGAAAATGGAATCGAAAGCATTTACACATATAATCATCATACATAAAGACAAAAATATGGGAAAAGGTGTAAGCGGCTTTATTAAGTAAAAGGAAGAGTTACAACCAAGAAGTATGGTCCCATGTCACTCATCCAGCTTGAGTTCCATCCTTCATCACACCATAAGCACAACACTCCAGAAGCATAACAATACTTGCTTACAATCTCAAACCTCAAACCAACAGTATCTCCTTACAAATTCTCAAAGTCCAGCCCCTGATCACTATGATGAGTGCTCAATTTGTAAGGAAATGGAGGTGGTTTTGTCATAAATTGGGCATTGAATGGATTTTCAATTTGGGAGTTAGTTTCCATAGAGGAAGGGATGAGAGGGTAGGAGGTTATTTGATTCATTCCTTATCCAATTTCAAGCTCATAGGAGAGGATAAGAGGTGGGAATCTTCTAGAATGATCTAGAATGAAAGAATATTACTAGAACCCTATGAATATTTCGCTCAATCTCGCCCAGTGCAGGTCAAAGTGGGCCTAGGTGCTCTGCAGAGCAGGCTTGAATGGGCCTAATTTATCTATAGTGCACTTACCCCTGACCAAGGTTGCGCTAGTCCCTTAAGGAGTCATTTCAGGATGTCTTCAGCCCAGGAAACACTCAAGAATGATGGCATTCAATCTGATGACTTGTCTTGGGCATATAGAAACTGAATTAGGGTTTGATGAGCCCTAAAAGTACTGATCTGAATGATGGGAGTGATGTGCCCAAATAGACCTGTAACAGATAGCACCTCTAATGCACCGTAAAACAAGCTTAGCTACCTTCCAAAATAATTTGGTTGGCCTAACCATAGCTTGGCTCAATTGGTTGACTGCATAGCACATATTTGGTCATGTGTTCACAAGGTACATCAGTGAACCCACTAGCTACTGATAAATGGTAGCATTCACTTCCTCACTTGAAGTGGCATCCTCCTTCCTCTAGTTGGTCGCTAAAAGTGTCTCCACGGGTTTACAACTCTCTATGTGAAATATCTGTAGTATCTCATTGCATACTTGCATTGAGACACAAATAGCTCCCCATCGCCTTGCCATACTTCCAACCTAAGGATGTAGTGCATGAGACCCATGTCCTTCATTTCAAACTCCCTTGCAAGGTTTAATCAATTTCTGATCACCATTTAAAATCAAATCATCAACATATAAAACAATAATAAGCAATTTACCTTCTACCAAGATATGATAGAGGTTTGCATCCACATTACTTTTGGTGAAGCCCAAACTAGTGAGATAGATATCGATCCTGGTGCACCAAGCATGAGGTCCTTGTTTGAGACCATACAACACTCACTTGATTCTACACATATGAGACTCTCGATGAAATGTCTCAAAAACTTCCGGTTGCTTGATGTACACCTCCTCCTCAACAACCCCATTGAGAAATATTATTTTTACATCCATCAAGAGGATTTTTCACCCCATCTCCACATCCAATGCAAGAATTGATGTAATGGATGAGTTCCTTGCTACAAGAGAAAAGGTCTCCTCATTGTCAATTCCCTCAAATTGAGAGTACCCGTTAGCCACATATCTGGCCTTATACTTCTCTATGCTTCCATCTACTACCTGCTTCACCTTGAAGATCCATCTCAAACCCATAATTGATTTATCTACTAGTCTTCAAACCACTTCCAAAACACTGTTCTTTAGAATGGATTAGTATTCCTCCACCATTTCATCAACCCATACAGGTTGCTCTACTGCTTCCTTGAAAGAGGATGGCTTGGTCTCTACAAGCTTAGTCATTAGAGCCATGTAGCTAGTGTACTGATCAGGTGACCTTCTTTGCCTACACAAATTTGAAGGAGCTCCCACATTCTCCCTCGCATCCTCCACAAGTTTATCAACTTCCTTGGTCCTTTTTCTGCCTTCTCTGGATGGTTCTTCTTGAGTGGTTGTCTCCACTCTCTTATCCTCAATTTTTGGTTTCTCTACAACTTCTTGAGGATCCTGCTTTGGAGTTAAAATCTCCTCTTCTCGTGGGATATGAAGCTCCCTCTCAAGAGAGAACTACATCGCTTTCTCCTCATCAAATTTTGCATCCCTTCACACAATTGTCATTTTGAGGGATGGACAGTACACACGGTATTTGTGGGGAGTTTCTATGCAACCCATAAGGACCCCTAATTCTATTGTTGGCTCAAGATTCTTCCTTGATTCTTTGGAGACATGGCAGGAGATAGAGGCTCCAAAAATCTTGAAGTGTGACACATCCAACTTTCTCCTCGAAAAATACTCCTCCGGTGTAATCATGGCCAGAATCTGATGAGGACTTTGGTTTTGCAAATAGATTTTTGTGTTACATGGCTCTTCCCACAAGTGCAGTGGTAGGCCTTGGTCATGCAACATCACCCTCACTACTCCCGCAATGCTACAGTTGTTTCTCTCAACCACCCCGTTTTGTTGTGGCTTGTGGTGTGTTGTCAACTCTCGTCGAATGCCTTCTTTTGCACAGAGATTTTTGAATCCATTCGACATGTACTCACCTCCATCATCGCTCCTAAGAACCTTCACCTTCTTGTCGATTTCTTTCTCAACTCATTCCTTAAATTATATGAAATTGGAGAATGTATCATCTTTATTCTTCATGAAGAAGATACAACACTTCCTTAAGAAGCCATCAATAAAAATGACAAAATATTTGTGTCTGACAGTGAGGTTGTCGAGAAAGTTCCACAAACATCAGAGTGGATCCTTTCCAAGACTGCATTTGCTTTCTTGTCCCAATCATGGAATGTGGATTTTGTGTACTTCCCCAAAGTACATCCTTTTCATACATATTGTTGCTCAAGTTCTCCTTTGGGGAGGCTTGTGGTTATTTGTTGCATAATCTTCAAGGAACCATGATTCAAATGGCCAAGTCTTTTGTGTCAAAGTTCACCGATATAGTGACCCTGCACTTTCGCTGCCTTAGTGCTTAATGCAGCATAGTCTTCCACATCTATCTTATATAGGTTCTTCACACGAACCTCGATCCGCTTCACCTGTCCCATGGCTATGTGTCTTAAGAATTCTTTTCCTTTTCTAAATATCACATCATAACCACGGTCTTCCAAAGCTACAAAATTGATGAGATTTTTATTTAGGTCTAGAATGAAGATGATATCGTTGAGCCTGAGAGGGGAGCCTGACTCCCTATGAAAGGTGACTGTACCAATCCCAGTCAAGATGTAACTTCCATCGTCCCCCAACTTAACATGAATATGAAAATTTTTCTCCTCCAGATCACTGAAAACTCTCTACACTCTATCATGTGGAAAGATGTGCCTAAGTCCAAGTACCACATGCTCCCCATCATTGTGTTGGACATGCATGCAATAAGGGTTAATTCAAGCTCAAACTATGAAGCCAAGGCTTCACCTGCTTATCCTCTTAAGGTATTCTTGCTTGCCTTTTGTGTGGACACTTTGTGGCATGGTTCCTAAATTCATGACAATGGAAGCATTTAATTTTGGACAAATATTTCTTCTTTCCCCCTTGGCTGGATTTTGGTTTGGTTTGATATCTCTTCCCTTTTCCATTCTTTCCCTTTCCAACCAATGAAATTTTTTCTTCATCCCTACCCTTGGATGAAGTCCCATCTCTGGTATTCCACCTTATTTCCTCTTGTACCAAATCGAACCTTAAGCATTCCCAATTCAGTTATTTCTCCCTCCCTTTCACCGAATCTTGGTAGCTATACCAACTCTTGGGAAGGCCTAGAAGGGTTAGGCTTACCAAGTCATATTCTGCAACATTTACACCAACCCCACCAAGTTCATCATGAACTTGTGTGAACCTGTTCTAATATCGCGGAATAGTGTCATTCTTATGCATATTGATATTTTGAAGTTTATCCATGAGCACCAGCTTCCTGTGGTCACTACTATTCTCGAACAATTATGTCACTGCTTTCCACATTGCAATCGAAGTTTCTTTTCCATGGAGATTTTAGACAATTGGATCTTGTACTCCCTCCAATATTATGCTACTCACCTTGGCTACATATTTCTTCCACTGAGCAAGGTTTTGGGCATCAGATGCTTGTGGTTTTACAACATTTGTCTTGATGTATTGTAGCAATCCATTGTCAGCCAATACCGCCTCGATGTGATCCTTCCATGAGGTGAAATTAGAGCTACCTTCCAAGGCATACTCTAGCCTCAACTAGTTGAAGGTCATCTTCTCAGCTTTGAAGAGATCCTACTACAATAAACTTCAAAATCAAACCTCCTAAGGAACAAATTCGAAATTCTTGTTCTAATGTGAATCCTACTTTGATACCATGTAGAAATTATGATGTACATTTGCAACTGCTCGTGAATTTTTAATCAAAATCACAAGGCATAAACCTACTCTACTGCTCTGTGGAAATCAATTCACAATTTAGAACACCAACCACAAACATGCAATGAGAAATAACACACATGCACACATTATTTATTTCCAGGGAAAGAAATTTGTTAAAAAACCTAATGTCTACTTGCATTAATCTTATGAATGAACATGTATTACAATTGCTTTGCTCAACTGAGCACAACCTACAAGTGAATAAACTATCTATTTGTTTAGTAAGAAGCTATGAATCAGACTTAGTCAATTTCTACCTCTACCTGATCCCCTATTTCCTTGCGCAGTTCCTTGAGAAATTAGGCCCCTATTATTTAGGAAATTCCTCAAATTGATTGTGCAAATCCCAAGGTTGATCATTTGATTGCATGCAACACTTGTACACTCAAGACTAGTCTACAACTGATGTTACACTGCCTGGGAATCTTCACCACAGCTGGGGAACTCAAATAATCCGCATGCACTAACCATTTTGGGTTGATTGATCAATTAACTAGATGACCACTGAGTTTGACTAAAGTCCCACTACACAATTGACCTTCCACTAGTTCCTCCAATAGTTAGAACTAGTTTAACTGAAAACAACTAGAAATAACTGACCTTGATTTCCACAAATTAGCAATCACACACCCTTAATTGAACTCAAACTCCTCTAACTCGAATTTACTAAGCTGACTAAGTGGCAAGAGCCATGTCACCTCAATTTACTGCATCCAAGTTGTCTGTTGATGTGGAAATTTGAATTTTCTCAATTTAATCAAAGAAAAATCAAATTGAGAATTTCTTGTTGTATTTTTCAACATTATCAGAGATCATTTGATTATCTACATTGCAAATCTTGAAACTTCAAAGAAAATGTATGATGCCCTAGTTGGATTATACACCATTAATAACATTGGTCAAGCAATGGGTTTGAAGAATGAGCTTTATAACTTAAAATGTCAATAAATGATATTATAGCCTCATATTTCATGAAAATGTCTCAACTAAGAGATCAACTTCAAGCAATGGATGGAATCATTTCCAATATATAAATTTTAATTGTGGCAACTAATGGTTTACTTGACTCATAGGATTTGTTTGCATCTAGTATTTGTGGTAGGAAGGAGATTCTAAGTTTTGAATAACTATGGATCTCATGTACTCAAGAAGAATCTAGACACATATCAAAAGGAAGGATCTAGTGATCTGAAGAAGGTGACTCTCAAGCATTGTTATGCAACCAACTCACAAAATAGAAGAAAAGATAAATCAACGACTTAAAAACTATCCTCTTCAAGGGGTGTTGTAGCGGCTACAACCACCCTCCAAAATTTTTCCTTAGCTTCGTTTAGGAGCCTTTCTACCAACCTTTCACAGCAACATGTCTCGTCTTGTCAAGTACACAATCTTCAGTGATTTTCTTGCAAAATGACAGCCTATCCATCAAAGCTTGTTGCATCCCCCTCACAGGTTGTTTCATCGGACTTAGTCCATCTAAAGGCTGAGCAACTCCCTCCAGAAATTGTGCAAATTTTGAGAGCAACCAGCCTTCCCTCCAGAAATTGCACAATTCTATCTGGCAGCTTACTGGGCTCCAGAATTGCACAAATTTGCCTATCACTGTTCACTGAGAAAATTGCACAATTCCTCCCAGCAAGGCTGCTCAGCCTAGAAATTGTGCAATTCTAGTCAGCTTCTCTGCCCAGAAATTATGCAATCCCTCTGGGAATCTAGCCCATCTCCCTCCCAAAAATGCGCATTTTTTCCTCCTAGCTGAGCAAACTATTGCATGTGCAGTTGAGTTGACGGGTTCCCTTCGGGACCAACCAAAACTGATTTGCATGCATGGGTTGCTCCTCATAAGGTAGCATGCAAAGGCATCCCTTGTTTCGGGGAACTATTTTTAGCATTTGGAGGTTACATGCAAGGATCATTTCAGGAACCTCCCACCAAGTGTCGATTTCCCTAGATTTGTGGCATGTGCATCGCAACCTCGATTTTATCAAAACTCATCAATCAGACGTTGTAGAGCTCATTCCTCACATCGATCTTGCAGCTTTGACATCCCACATTGCATCTAGGAGTCATCGGCACATTCAGCTCAAATTTTTTGGGGTAAGCCCGCTTTTCATGTCTCGCATTGCGTTTCTGGCACCTTTTGTGTTTCACTTCATATGAATGTTGTCTGCTTGATTTCAGTGATCACTTGTTGTCGTTTTGATACATACTAGCTTGTAATAGCATTGTTTCAATTTTCATTAACATCTCATTGTTATCGCATGCATGACACTATTTTGCACGGACGATCGCCATTATGGAAAATCGCTTCACACATATGCATGCTTTCCCATTTTCTGAATCATGCACTTGTTGTTTGCATGAATGATCATTCACTCTTTTTTTCACTCATCTCATCATACTTTCACACTTCTCATGTTTTCAATCACCCATTGGTCGGACTGGGCTGCCTTGGCCCGAACCATGCCTTCTCCGACTAGCACTGTGCATTTCCAGCAGCAAAGGCTCTGCCTTCCCCCAAAAAATTGTGCAATTCTAGTCAGACACTGATCTCCAGGCTTTCATTGCGAAATTCTTGGAGGCAGTGTCATGTTGGCCTCAAAAACTATGCAATGCAGTTTGCTAGTTGCATGTCACTGCTGATTGAAATTGCGCATTATGCAGTTTTAGTCCTCAGCCAGCTAGGATGGACTATGAATTGTGCAATTCCAACATTAAGTCAGCCTCCTGACAACCCAAACTGTGCCTTGTGCAGTTTTGGTAGTCAGTCTCTCAACCTCCTGGCGGAAATTGTGCGACCTTCATCATCAGTCACATAGGTATGTTGCAAGTCAGTTCTCAAGTTCGTTTTGGTTTTTGATTGATAGATTACTTTCCATGAGTGTTGCCATGTCTTCAGTTATCGTAGGTGTTCATCTGCCTCTCAGCAGCACAGGTACAATGGTTTCCAGGAGAGAAGAGTTGAAGACACCATTTAGAGCACACTTGGGGATGCATTCGATCAAGTGTCTGTGAACTTGCCTACATGAAAAGACATCAAGTTTTTCATAGACAAGGACATCAAGATATGACGGCAGTAGCATCACAGCAAGTAGCACCATCAACAACAGTTGAAGGCAACATACCAAATGCAACGAACGCAAGAGGAAGGTTGTTAACAACACAGAGGCAAAACAAAGTCACATGCTTAGGAAGATACACTTGTGATAAAAGAAACTTTGGAGACTTAGGCTATGAGGTGACGTCACGACATGAAGATCGTGCGAAAACAGAGAATGGAATAGAGAAGGAGTTGCATGTGCTAAAAAGCAACTCAAGGAAGAACAAGAGCTGCATAGACGAGAGAATGAGTTGCAACAAGAATAGGTACAGCAGCGGGCGTAACATGCACTCATGGATGAAACTATGCCCATACAATTTATAGATCCATCCCAGCAGCTGGAACAGAGCAAACATGGTGAGCAGTGTTTTTGATCGCATGCAATGGAATTCATTAGCATGCATGCCATTGTGCGCACGCATGCGATCTAACCCATTTGGCACACTCATCGAGGCAAAGACAAGAAGCAAGTCCAATTGGAGTTGAACATACAGTTGACAGTTGATGCGCATGACCACCATCACACACTGGAAGATCAGCATGGACACTATGCATCAGTGTGTTGCCGGTTCGGCCACAACCAAGAAGACCATGTGCATGTTAGCAGATGAGTTGGATGGAGGAGCCACACCAATGGATCAGGATGCAATGGAGGCAAGAGTTCGCTTTAACAAGATGTCACCATGGAGCACATGCACACCATCACAGACAACCAAGCTTGGCATCAACTCACCACCTTCACCATCACAAGCATGTCAAAAACTTGGTCTCATCACAATGGACTGAGTGTCAGTGATGTCTTGCATGGATTGCTCAACCCATTTTGTCTCACATGGGCACATGTGCATTGTAATGTAACGTTTTGTCAAGTGGAAGTTCAAGTGTCAATAGTTGGATGTAACATTCATAGAGTAGATGAAGATTCATGAGGGTAGATGAACTATCACAAAGGGGAATGTCAAGGGTCACCCCACCCTTTGCTATAAATAAAACCTCATAACTCATTGTAAAGTCTTTTGGTCAGCCAAGCTTATGATAGGACTATCTTAGAGAAAGCTTGGACAGTATTGTAACGAGCCTTGGCTTCTCCACTGCACAGAGCTAGTATATCTCTTTGGAGGAGCAGGTGGTTGTGGTTGTAATGTTCTGTTGTTGGAACTAGTGGTTAGACATGGATGTATTGCATGACAGGAACTTACACTTATAAATATAACAGAGTTAGCACGTTTCATGCATATGTTGTATTGTATTCTATGCTATCTAGTTTACTCTAAATGATATATGTATTTGTTTTTTTACGCATGCATGTATGGACTTTTCTATGTATGTATGTATGAATCTTTATTAAACGTGTTGTTGGTTTAAGCATCACTTTGGATTGCTAGCTAACTTCCTTCCATGTTGTGATGCATCTTTTCTTGTGTGTTCCCTTCTTAACTTTGTGCTATCACAAGTTTCCAAGGGGTGCACTCATCTCAACCCCCGTTTGTTTGAACCTCTCATGCACCTTCCTTGGCTTGTTGCAGCTGTCACACCCTTGCTACCAACAGAGACATCTTACTTGCCTCTGTGCGAAATCGCAATCAAGGCATCACCATATGACCCACAGCTGGGACTCCTACACCAAACGGTCTGAGGTATAATTGGAACTTCTTACTTGGGATATCCCCTCACATGTTGGTGGGTCTAGCACCATCAACATTTTGGCGCTAGAAGGAGGGCCAGATGACAAGTTGAGTCCTCACCCCTGTTTTGAATCTCTACATATCTATCATGACTAACTATGGAGTTGCTCTTTTGGAGTGTATGTCTTATGGAAATGACTTCATTATCTCGAAAAATCTCTCGGATAACTTGTCACATAAAATATTTGATGGTGGAAGCCACGTAACCTTGGTTAGGCACATAGTTGGCATTGTAGGCTCATGCAAAAGACATGGAATCTTTGAAGAGTACATGACCTGCACATTGTTCGTCTACACGCTTCGAGGGCACCCCATGCACTGGTGTGCCACGCTGCCCGAAAAATCTATTCATTCTCTTGCTCATCTGGTCGCAGAGATAGACCGTGCTTTCAATCACTTTAACCATAAAGCACTCGATCAAGAAATTTTGAAATTACGAAAAGCACCCGATGAATCCATTGATCAGTTTTACACACACTTTTGTAATCTTGCATACCGATTTCCCGAAGATGAAATTGATTGGGAATTTCTTTATGGAATATTTGAATATCTTTTTCACAAAACTGAACCCCGCTCATCACACTTCGGTGATGGAGCTGCACAATCGCAAGCAGGGACAGTTGTTGTCACAAGTGACTATTCGCCTTCACCTCCTCAAACAGATCCACCACCGTGGAGTTATGTGGGAGATCATGAACACACATCTGTTGAACTGTCACATCTTCCCACCCCACTTGCTCTTGATATCTGTGCATATTTGGCTTGCAAGCCTGTTGATTGTCACGTGGATTCGTTCCCTCAGCCTCCGTCCCCACATTCTGTTGATCCTCTGGATTGTACTGTCTTGTTTTTTCCCATTCTTGACTCCTCACCTATTGTGAACGAGGATCAAGTTGTCAACGGAGTTGATGTTATGCAACCAACCTGCGCCATCATTCATGATAAGTGTGTGCGGAAATCTAAAGAAAAACCTGCAGTGAAGGATGACTCCCTTCTAGACGCGCCTCATATGCTTTATCCTGACATCCCTTGTGATTATGCCACTGCTGATTTCCCTTGTGAAAACCCATTTCTGGATTTTTCTACTTCCGATCATTCACAGGACACGACAGATGTCAGTTTGTCATCATAGTGTGGAGAGGACACATCTTCCTCTAAAAATCCTTACAATCTATCATCTATCATTTCTAAAAACACAAAGGGTGAACATATCTTTGCTTCTCATCTACCCCTCTGCCTGATTCATCAAAACATGAGGATGTCGCCAAACATCCTGAATTTTTTATCTTGGTTGTCATGATCTCTCTACTTCTTGATCTGATCACGATGTTGATTCAGTCATTGTTAATCTAAGGCACTTGTCTACGATGATCTATTTGTCAACGAAGTCGAAATCCCGCAGACTGTCGAGGCACTTCATCCCAAGCTGATGGTTATGTTAGGCCCTTGTTGTCCTGAGGTTGGTTTCAGTTCTGGTCAGGAAATCGTTGAAACACTCAAGGCTCCTCATCACTCTCTCCTTTCCATTGAAGATCAACCAAACACCCAGATTTCGCTTCCTCCACTTGAAGAACACGATCCCATTGCTCATGCATTGGAGGAATCTTACACAACAAGCACACATGCACAATATAAGTGGTCTACCTTTCTCATGTTTGCTTACATTTCACAGTCAAGAGAATGCATACACTCGGCATCTGTACGAAGTGTAACACAGCACCGTGGAAGCTCCATAGAGTGCATGTCATGCGATTTCACTCATCTTTGTTCTGTGGTCGCTTGTAATCTCAGAGTGTGTCCGTCTTCATCATTATATATTTCATGCTTACTGGTTTACACAACTGCGATGTTCGCAAACCGTGCCTTCACCAACATGGGTCAACCAATGCGTTGGTGGCTGCATTGGAAGTATCACTTCACGTGAGATAACCCATGCACTGTTAGCTTAAGAGTAGGAGTAGTGTTTTCTTTTGAGTTGTTTGCTTGCATGCATGTTTTCTTCTTTCTTTGTGTGTTTTTTTGCTTTGTTTGTTTGCTTACTCGCTTTGCTTCCACATTTGCTTCTACTTCTTGCTTTGATTTTTGGTTTGTTTTCTTGTTATTGTCCGTAGGTTAGTTTCACATGGACTGTGTGCGACTCTTGAAACAAGTTGGGTAAAGTACAAGAGGACTTGTACAACTATAAACATTTGGTTATCTTTTGTCCGCTCTCTTATGTAAGAACTTGTTATCTTCAGTCCATTATACATCAATGGAAAATACGTACTGTTCAAAGTGAACCTTGTTGAAAACACAACGCTTGCACACTAACTAGTATCATCTACTCTAGTTGGTTTTTTTTGGGTTAATCCTTCTCAGCTCAATCAAGTAAAGTAAGGTGAGGGGGAAAACCTTAACAAGCACGTCAGAGGTATACATAAACTACTTCTCTGAAGGAACAACCTCTTCTGCTCTCAATAAGTCGAGATCCCTCTTCCGCCTCTGAAATGAATAAGTTCTATGCACAGTTATGAAGATGAAAATTGAAAAAATGAAAAATGAATAAGGCGAAAGAAGAGAAATGCTTCCTACGCAGAGAGGTGAGGCAAGTGACTCTGCTGGGGTACTGACCAGGCTCGCTGGCAGTGGAGCCATGCTTGTGTTCCTGCGTGACTCCGTCAGGGTACTGTCCAGGCCTGCTGGCAGCGGAGCAACACCAGAGATGAAACTAAGACTCTGACGACTATACTGCTTGTGCATCATATACTCCTCAACCCCAATCGAAACAACTATGTTGGCTTGGCTTGGAATGTGTGTCAACCGACAAAGGGCTTGGCAAATGCTACATCTTACAATCAAGTAGTGTGGAAAAAAAGACGAACTGAGAACTGAACAATACTTTCGGAGGTGTTATACTTGCTTTTCATGAACAAGGTCCATTCAGAGAGCTAGAGTTCTACTAGTGTGTCACCAAGTGTTGTAGTGGCTACAACCACCCTCCAAAATTTTGCCTTAGGTTTGTTTGGAGTCTCCCTACCAACCTTTCACAACATCATGTCTCGTCTTGTCAAGTACACAAGCTTCAGTGATTTTCTTGTAGAATGACAGCTTGTCCATCAAAGCTTGTTGCATCCCCTCACGGGTTGTTTCACCGGACTTAGTACAGCTGAAGGCTGAGTAGCTCCCTCAAGAAATTGCGTAATTCTAGAGAGCAATTAACCTTCCCTCTAGAAATTTCACAATTCTATTTGGCAACCTACTGGGCTCCAGAATTGTGCAAATCTACCTACCGTTGTTCACAAAGAAAATTGTGCAATTCCTCCCAGCGGGGCTGCTCAGCCTAGAAATTGCACAATTATGGGCAGCAGTCAGCTGCTTTGCCCAAAATTGTGCAATCCGTCTGGGCAGCAGTCAGTTGCTCTGCCAGGAATTGCGCAACCCCTCTAGGAAGCTAGCCCAGCTCAAATGCGCATTTTTTCCTCCCAGTTGAGCAGACTATTGCATGTGCAGTTGAGTTGATCGGTTCCCTCTGGGACTGAGCAAAACTAATTTTCATGCACGGTATGCTCCTCCCAAAGCAACATGCAAAGGCATCCTTTGTTTCAAGGATCTATTTTTAGCAGTTGGAGGTTACATGCAAGGATCATTTCAGAAACCTCCCACCAAGTGTCGTTTTCCCTAGATTTGTAGCATGCACGTCGCAACCTCGATTTTATCGAAACTCTACATAGCTCATTCCTCACATCGATCTTGCAGCTCTGACATCCCACATTGCATCTAGGAGTCATTGTCACATTCATCTCATCTATTTTGGGGTAAGCCCGCTTTTCATTTCTCACGCTACATTTCTGGCGCTTTTTGTGTTTCGCTTCTTATGAATGTCGTGTGCTTGATTTCAGTGAGTGCTTGATGTTTTTTTATACATACTAGCTTTTACTAGCACCGTTTCAGTTTTCGTTAACATCTCACTGTTGTCACATGCATGACATTGTTTTGCATAGACGGTCGTCGTTTTGGCGATTCACTTCACACACATGCATGCTTTCCCATTTTTTGAATCCTTCACTTGTTGTTTGCATGAATGATCATTCACTCTTGTTTTCACTCATATCATCATGCTTTCACACTTCTCATGTTTTCAGTCACCCATCGGCTGGACTGGGCTACCTTGGCCCGGACCATGACTTTCCCGACTAGCACTGCGCATTTTCGGAAGTAAAGGCTCTGCCTTCCCCCCAAAAACTGCACAAGTCTAGCCAGGAACTGACCTCCAGGCTTGCATTGCACAATTCTTGGAGGCAGTGTCATGTTGGCCCCAGAAACTGCACAATGCAGTTTGTTGGTTGCATGTCACTGCTGACTGAAATTGCGCATTGTGCAGTTTCAGTCCTCAAAAGGCCAGGTTGTACTGTGCATTGCATAGTTCTAGCAGTCAGTCAACCTCCTGACAGCCTTGATTGTGCCTTGTGCAATTTTGGGAGTCAGTCTCCCGACCTCCCGGTGGAAATTGCACGACCTTCATGATCAGTCACATAGGTATGTTGTAAGTCAGTTCTCAAGTTCGTTTTGGTTTTCAACTTACAGATTGCTTGCCATGAGTGTTTCCATGTCTCTAGGTATCGTATGTGTTCATCTGCCTCTCAGCAACACAAGTACAATGGTTTCCAGGAGAGCAGAGTCGAAGACACCGTTCAGAGCACACTTGGGGATGTATTCGATCAAGTGTCTATGAACTTGCCTACCCGCGAAGACATCAAGTTATTCGTAGACAAGGACATCAAGATATGATGGTAGTAGCATCACAACAAGTAGCACCATCAATAGAAACTAAAGGCAACATATCGGATGCAATGAACGCACGAGGAAGGTTGTTAACAACACAGAGGCAGAACAAAGTCGCAAGCTCAGGAAGATCCACTTGTGATAAAAGAAAATTTGGAGACTCAGGCTATGAGGTGACGGCGCGACATGAAGATCGCACAAAGACAGAGAATGGAACAAAGAAGGAGTTGCATGTGTTGAAGAAGAAACTTAAGGAAGAACAAGAGTTGCATAGACGAGAGAATGAGTTGCAGCATGAACAAGTACAAAAGCAAGCGTAACATGCACTCACGGATGAAACTACGACTGTACAAGTTATAGATCCATCCCAGCAGCTCGCACGGAGCAGACATGGTGAGCAGTGTGGTTGATCGCATGCAAGGTAATTCAGTAGCATGCATGTCATTGTGTGCACAAATGTGATCTAACCCATTTGGCACACTCACTGAGGCAAAGACAAGAAGCAAGTCTAACTGTAGTTGAACATGCAATTGACAGTTGATGCACATGACCACCAGCACACACTGGAAGATCAGCACGAACGCTATGTGTCAGTGTGTTGTTGGTTCGGCCGCAACCAAGAAGTCCATGCGCATGTTAGCAGATGTGTTGGATGGAGGAGCCACACCAATGCATCGGGATGCAATGGAGGCAAGAGTTCGCTTCAGCAAGATGTCACCATGGAGCACATGTACACCATCAAGGATGACCAAGCTTGGCATAAGCTCACCACCTTCACCATCACAAGCATGTCAAAGAGTTGGTCTCACCACAATGGACCGAGTGTCAGTGATGTATTGCATGGCTTGCTCAATCCATTTTGTCTCACATGGGCACATGTGCATTGTAATGTAATGTCTTGTCAAGTGGAAGTTCAAGTGTCGATAGTTGGATGTAACAATCATAGAGTAGATGAAGAGTCATGAGAGTAGATGAACTATCACAAAGGGGAATTTTGAGGGTCACCCCACCCTTTTCTATAAATAGAACCTCATAACTCATTGTAAAGGCTTTTTGTCAGCCAAGCTTCCGACAGGACTATATTAGAGAGAGTTTGGACAATATTATAATGAACCTTGGCTTCTCCACTACACAGAGCTAGTATATCTCTTTGGAGGAGCAGGTGGTTGTGGTTGTAACATTCCATTATCGGAACTAGGGGTTAGACATGGATGTATTGTATGACTGGAACTTACAATTAATATAACAGAGCCAACACGCTTCATGCATATGTTGTATTGTATTCTATGCTATCTGGTTTACTCTAAATGATATATGTATTTGTTTTCTTATGCATGCATGTATGGACTTTTCTATGTGTGTATGTATGAATCTTTCTGAAACATGTTGTTGGTTTAACCATCACTTTGGATTGCAAGCCAAATTGTCTTCCACATTTGAATGCATCTTTGCTCGTGTGTTCCCTTCTTAACTCCGTGCTATCATAGGTTTCCAAGGGGCGCACTCATGTCACCCCCCGTGTGTTTGAACCTCTCATGCACCTTCCTTGGCTTGCTGCAGCTGTCACACCCTTGCTACCAACAGAGACATCTTACTTGCCTCTGTGTGAAATTGCGGTCAAGGCATTACCGTACGATCCACTGTTGGGTCTCCTACACCAAACAGTTTGAGGTCTAATTGGGACTTCTTACCAGGGATATCCCCTTGCATGTTGGCGGGTCCAGCATCGTCAACAGGATCTCATCATGTTTTTACCTGTAAATGAATGAACAATGTACCTATGACCTAATAGATGATAATGCAGCAAATTATACAAGGGAACAATGCTTCATAATGATTGTCAGATAAGTATGAGACCCCTATGCTTAAATCTATTGTTTACACCTATAGATTACTTATTTGGGATATGTTTGACGAAATGTCTGTCATGACTATAAAGGGTCTGGTTAAGGGCTTGTTCAATTATTTACATTTGCATCATTGTTTCCCTATTATCTTTCTGTTCTGAAGGTGTCATTCAATTATAGGCAGTGACCTCGGCTCTGGGCCTGAAAAAGTGACTGAAATCCCGAGGAGATTGGCACAACACTACGAAAAATAGTCAATGGACATTGGCATGCCTTGGCATGAGAGCGTCCAGAGCCTCCTCGGCATTATCAAGTCCATATCATGGGAGCATCCGGGGGTCAAGTGGTCTAAAACCTCAGTGGGACCTAGGGGCTAGTTACCTGAGTGGTTAGGATGGCTCTTGGGAATATTGTAGCTGATGTGGAAGGTATATATGTTATGTTTCTATCGATTCCACTTCCTTAAGGTCACATAGGAGGTTGAATCTAATCATAGTAGCCTCTTGTCACATGTTTACCCCGGTTGGTCGGTGGCTTGGGTAGATGTGGGAGGAGGGTGTTACAGTCTCCGACATTATATTCCTCAAAGGTTTGGCCTCTTGATTGTTTCTCTCTTGGTCACCTCCCCCTATAATCCTCTCAACTCCCCTTGACCATAGTCTCATGGTGCCTAACCCCTACATCTTCATTATGAGTAGTGACAGAGGAAGGCGACGCTACCCAGGCAGGGGAAGAGGTTGTGGTTGTCCCCCCACCACTCTAGGCGACACCTCCATTACTACCCAATTTGGTAACAACATCCTTGAGCACATAAGAAGAAGCACGGTTTCCATGGAAGGGGAGGAGACCCGCAGGGGGCACACGTCCCTTTGGGCTCTCCAGAATCTCCTATCCCATCAGTTGAAAGATAGGGAGAAAGAAAAGCCTAAAGCCACTAACTGGATAACGGAGCTTTCTTCCCACCTCAATCTTTCCACCTCCTCGCTAAAACAACTTACCATAGGCCTCAAAATAACCTACCTTGCAAACCTCCCGTACCCTACTATTTCTCCCTCACGTTCCCCTCTCGCCAGCTTGTCCCCTCCGCCGCCCCATAGAGCTCCTCCTCCTCCCTTTGTGCTTTTCCTCTCCCCCCCGACGACCAGCACTCCTCCTCCCTTCCCCCTCATCACAGCCCTTATGGGTGTGACATCCTAGAGGAGGCCCTTAAGGATTCCAGCAATGTGCATGCTCAAGGCAACAGTCAGGTTCAAGAAGGCACCAACATGACTACAATGAATCTCCAGTGCGGCGTGCACTAGCCACCGATGACATGATGAGCAAAAGGTTGGTAATTGTTTTTTCATTTTGATTAATGAATATCAGAGCGACCTTGTTTTGGCTTAATGGACATCTGAGCGACCTTGCCTCTTATGTTAGGCCTAAGTGTGCATGATATGGGCCCGAGAAGCTCCCAACACCATTACGGTTTGCAACTATCCTTCCTTTACAGTCATTATTTATGGCATCACGAGGCTCAACAATCCACCGTGAGCTAAATGGCAATATTTTTCACATGTTAAGCTCTCTGGAAAAAGAATTTGGTTTCCCCTCCTAAGAGGAGAGAATTGCTTTATCACAATTTGGTTTCCTCATTCTAAGACGAAGATGGATACTATGTCTGTACATTGTGTAAATTTTGATCTATTAATATAATATAGGAATGCTTGCTTACAAAAGAAAAAAATTGCATAAATAACATGATCTAAATTAAAAAAAAGACCCTGTTAAATTATTAATATAATTATATGTATTTTTATTTTTCATCATTTTTAATAACAATAATATGAAAAGATAAATATCAATATTTAATTGATGATGATGATGATGATGGTTAACGTCCACTGAGACCAAATTGGTCTATCGGACCTATAATTTTCTTAGTTCTTAATTGTCTGGCTTCTCATCTTTCTTGGCAAGATTGGTGTTGTAGCTTTCTTTTTTTCTCTACGGTCTTCCAACTTCCTTTATCTTGCTTCTTCTTCATCTCTTCTGGTTCTTGGGACATTGGTGTCTTAATTTCGCAATCTGTTGTGTTTATCCTTTTGAAGATAGTCGGAGAAGAAGTTTGGTCTAGAAGATCTTCTTTGCTATTAAATGAAGATTTATTTTGTGCGGTATTCAAATCCTCATAACTATTGATGCTTGAGGGGTTATCGAGTTCAATTTTTTGTTGTTGGGCGGGGCTTTCCCCTGCTTGTCTTGAGAGTTGTTTCTTTCTTGCCCGGTTTTTTGTGATTCAGAGTTTTATGGAGAGTATTCTTCCTTGATGACAGTGTAATGTCCTTTTTGTGCTTCTTTCCACCATGTAGATTTGTGGTGATTCTTTCTAGCAGAATTTTTATGGGAGGCTTTTGGGCAATTTTTGGCTAGATGGCATGTCTCAAAGCAAGATCAACATCTAAATATGACACTTTCGTAATCAAGTTTATGGTTCCACACATAGTCTTTACTTGTTAGGTTTATTTCAGCTAGGAATCCGGCGCTGAAGTCCATTTCCACACAAATGCATGCATAGGTGGTTCTGGCATATTCGTCTGTTTCTGGGCACCTGCAGTAAAATTTTCCAATTTCATTTCTAATGGTTTTTAGCGAGGAGAAATTCCATAGATGCAAGGGTAGGTTTGGCAATCTCACCCAAACTAGTGTTGAGGTTATGACTGTTGTTGAGGGATCGAATGATGGGTTCCATGGCTTCATGAATAGGCCTGATTTTTCCCAAAACCAAGGGCCGGAATCTAGAATACATTGTCTATTTTCAGGGTTTTCAAAATCTACTATAAAGAAACCCCTAGCACAAGGGTAGATATTAATTTCATCAGAAATGACAGGCTTCCATACCTCCGAGATCCAACAGTGGAGAGTTGTCAGTCGCGGCCAAAAACCATTGAACCGGCAGATTAGGGCACTTTCAGAAAATTTCAAAGCCTCATCGAGTGAGGCCTGGACCAGCTGGACAGTGGGAGCTAGGGCTTCACTGACAATACGGGCAGGAGCTTGCCCCCCAAAGGCAGATGGAACTGAGCCAACAGCAATCTTCACGAAGCTGGGAGCCATCTGGATCAAGGTCGGTCGATGATTCCCAAGCTTATGTATACCCCTGCAGAAGAATGCGAACCTAAAAGATAACCATGTGGAAGATTCTCATGCGAACCTGCGGAAGATTTTCTAATATCCAAATAAAACATTTTTTCAAAATAAATATAAATTATTTTTTCTAAGGTATTTTTAACTCAATATAATTTTAATTGTTTAAATAATTTTGAAATTAACAAAGATATATTATTTTATTTATTTCCCAAACATATTTCACTAATTTAATAATAATTAACATTTAAAAAATAAAAATATATTTTATTTTTTTAATTTAAAAATAAAAAAAAACACGCATTACTTTGGTATCATGTAATTAAACCACTTAATATAATAAAAAAATGTATAAAAGAAAAGATACAAAGAGGAAAAACATTGGTAAGAAATTGCTAAGAAAGCCTACCATTATATTTTTTTTTTTTTTTATTAACGCACAATAGATTAATTTAATAGTTTTTAATATGAAAATTTTAAAATAAATATTAAATATGGTAATATTTTATAAAAATTCAAATGACCAAAAATAATGATAATCAAAATATAAAAATTTTAAAGATATGTAAAATTATTCAATTTTCAAACATTTTAAAAATATTAATTTAATATTTAAATATTTTTGAAATATATATTTATATAAAAATATTTTCTTATTTTTTATCTGAAGATGGAGATTTTGTATAATTTTCAATGGTTTTCATTTTTTTTATTATAACCAGAAACCAAAATTACTTCAATTTTTTGGGTTTATGAGTATATTAAAAGCATGTGGATAAAATAAATATAACAGTACCAAACGAAAAAATAGTTCTATAAAAATAATGTAAAATAGCAATACCCATCTCATTAAACATTAAAATATTTAAAATTCGGCTCATAAAGATAAAATCAAAATGTTTAAAAATACACTATAAAAAAATATAAAACCTTCCGTCGTATAAATTATGCATCAGGTTAATAAAGATTATAAAAATCATAACCAAAAAAATTAAAAAACAACTGAACAAAAATAGGAGAAAGTTCACATTCGAAAATAAAAAGGGAAAAAGTTCACGTTCGAAAATCCTGGAAGTAACTTCTTTATTAAGCTCTATTATGAACATATGGGAACAACTTACCGTCAGTTTTGTGTTTCCTCTTTACTTGGATAGATAGTAGGCTTTATATCTTAGAGAGTTTGTTTAGGTTAAAGACCCGATGGGGACAAATCCCTGTAACTATGGTACCCCTCTCGTCGTCGGTGAGACTTTTGGAAGAAGCGCCTAGACACTTAATTCTAGACTTTTGGATGGCAGAACATTTCAGAGAAGCAGTAACTAGTCTCATCTCTATATGGTTATGCTATTTCATATTATAGTCATGAAAGTTTATGTAATTTTATAAGCTATGGAAATTACAATTCTAAAATAATTAGATTATGTTTATGTATTAATGATGTTTATTATAGATTTGATTTATGTGGAAATTTAAAATTAAATTATTATCATATTTACAAAATAAATATAATAATATAAATTTATTATATTTAAATATTATTATAAATAATATACACATTTTAGTAAAATAATAATTTTTTTATAGATTGATATAGATAGACATGTATTCATTTTTGTTTTAGGGGATTTTTCATTGTTAAATTTGAAATACAAAAGGACAGGGATTTTGCTTTGAAAAAAGGGTTATGGTTATGGGGATTTGCTAATCTTTTTGTAACCTCATGGTTCCTTAAAGTTGATGCAAATATCATGGTGTATCCAAAATGTAGTTGTGGGTGAGATTGCATAGTCTATTTCTTCATTTTTGGCATCAAAAAGTTCTAAAAGGAATTCTAAACAAGTTGGGAAAGTATATAAAGGCAAATACACAGAGAACTAAAGAAGAAATATTTACTTTTGCCAAAATCTATGTGGAAGTAAACCTTAGTAAAGGTTACCTAATCGCATTCATCCATTACATTATAAAAATGTTTAAAAATGTTGGATCCAATTTTTAGATTTTGAAAATACTGCATTTAGATGACTAATATGTCTACAAAGAGGTCATCTTCAAAATTCTTGTTCCCAAGTAAAGAAAGATTCAAGAAGAAAAAAGAAACAAACAAAAAAGCCCAAGGGAAAGCAGCAGAATCTCTTAAAAGAAGAGGACGAAAGAGAAGCAAGTAATCCCATTCTGGAGTCAGAATCCACAAGAAATAATACCTAACAGAGGAGGAAAACAAGAAGGAACAATGGTCCCAAGTTTGACACGTTCGAAATCAATAGGGTTTACGATCCCAATACAAAACAAAGAGATGGGAGGGTACAAACAAACTCATGTATTTCAGAGCTTTCAATCATGTAAGGAAAATCCAATTATAGAAGAAGAAAATCAGCAAACAATTGTAAATTTCACTCTAATATATAAGAGGTTGGTGGAAAGTGGAAAAGAAGAAAAGAAACAAAGGGTAACTAAATTTTTACTTAGTCTCCATAGTGGTTTTTTACTGTTCTATGTAGCTGCTTTACGCCACTATTTTTGTGGGGCACCACTTTTGTTTGGTATGATTGAATGCTCTTAAACATAAACAACATGTATTTTTATTTTTTAATAAAATTACAATTTTTTTTTTGGGAAAAATATAGACATGAATTTAAATAGGGGCTTTTTAACTAAAAGCAAAATGACTTCTCTTTTTTAATCAAAATTATGATTTATTATTATTTAAATGTGCAGTGAGCTTAATAGAAAAAATAGATTTTTGAGTTTTTATTAAATCTCTACTAAATTTTTATTAAATTTTATTTTAAGAAAAATATAGTAGAGATTTAATTAAAATTTAGTAGAAATTTAATAAAAACTCAAAAATCCAATTTATTTTTTTTATTGATTTAATAAAAACTCAAAAATCCATTTTTTCTATAAAACTCACTGCACATTTAAATAATAATAATAATATATATATATTATAAACAAACTTCGTTGTGTTTTTGAATCGAGAGAGCTCCCTGATTGTCTATATACGTCCAGAGTAAATTGCATCGTGTAATCGGTGTACATGATTAATTACACGGTTTCCCAGAACGGACTTAAAACATCCGCCGCAGGTTATAAAAAGAGCATAATTTAAAGTTATACATGAAAAGGTTCTATTCATAGGCTACTATTAAACCAGCCCAATTGGTGACTCCGGATATTAAAAAAAAAAATCTAATAATAAAAAATAACGTTACTCTATATTAATCCAACTACTCTATATTAATCCAGCCCAATTTGTGACTCCTCCGGATATTAAAAAATAAAAATTCTAATAATAAAAAATAACACAACTTCTCTATATTATATCATGAAAATAAAATAGAAAACGAAAATAAAATCATTTAACTGCACCTAAAAAGCTAAAATGGTGTGCAAGATTATGGCATATCACGTGCTTGAGAGACAACAATGATTACTGAACACGCCGAGAGCTTGCTGCACACGATGACAGAATTTGAATGTCATTAATCTATTTTAATATATAACTCGATTGTTTAAATCTATTTGTTTGGCAGATTTTTGAATGTTTATAATTTAATAGTTAAAAAAATTTAATATTTAGATCTTTAAATTAAACTAAGTTATATCTATTATGTATGATGATCATTATATGCTTATGGGTATTGGATAACATGTTTAGGGAGGGAGGAAGGCTTGCCATCTTGGCTCTTTTTTAGGCATTAAGGAGGGGATAGCCGGATTAATTCCCCCTGCAATCACAAATGTTATAATATATGATGAATTGACTTGAGTTAATATAGAAATTTTTGTGACTTCTACATCTTCTTGTCAAGGTTGGAATACTTGGAATTAGTTGGTCATTTTTTGCCAGCTAGATACGCTACAAATTTCTCACAACCGTAGGAGTGCATATGGTCGGTCCGAGCATCAATCGGTAAGAGGGACGACTCCAGGACTCTGTCAAGAACTTCTTGAATGAACACGCATCAAGAATGCTATAAAATTAACTAAATCGCATCATCTCTTGTTGATATTATTTCTACAATCATGAAAATATGATTATTTTTCCAAGAATATGGTTTTATTCATCAAGGTAGAGATCCCTACCATTGGCTGGGCTTAGAACAACTTCTTTCGTCACTCCTTCAAGCCTAGGAAACTCCCCTATTGCCTAATGTGGTCCCTTTTTTATCAGTCCAACTCACCCCACTCTAATTTTCCTTGTCCTTTCCACCCCTAAAGCTTTACATTTTGCTAGCTTTGCATTTGCCTCCCTTTGGCTTTGATTCCCCTGACTTGCACTCATATCCTAAACCTTCTCTTGCTAGGTTCTCTCCCTCCCATAGCTCCATGTCGAGGCAAAGAATACATTTGTGGCACAATTCCAGTGATTGAGGTTCCATAAGCCAACCAAGAGCTCAAACCCAATTATTCGAAGATAAAAAAATAGGCTCAAAAATGAAAGTGCTCAGAATATCCCGAAAATAGTGCTAGACCATAATTTTTGTAGTCCTGATTCCAACAACGCTTGAATCACCTCAATCTGACGTCGTATGCTCAAGTTATCACATTCTGAGGTTTTAGCCAAATAACTAAAAAGTCAAATAGCAAGGTTGATTGGGCTACAGATAGGGCAGACCATATAGTTGACGTCAGCATGCTGACTGGGTGTACAGTGGACATGAGGACCAATCTCGTCTCGACACGTGGTAGCACCATACAAGTTTGGATGACAGCATCTTATTGGTGGTCATTTGTTGATGTGGCCCAATGAGAGGGTGCCACGTGACCCTCTGTCATTGGTCAATTTTTTTACAAACCAACCAACCAGCCTTGGCGAGGTTTGAACCCCCGAACTCATCCCATCAAACCAAATGTCTTAGTAGTGTGCCAATGATGTTACTTCTTATATACAGGTGGCCCAATTAAACTTAAAGTTATATGACAAGTGGTTTGGGTAGAGGGTCGGGGCACATGACCCCAGCCCTGGTCACATTTCACACGACAACACTGGATGGTGGAAGGTGGAGGTGCTATCGGTGGAGAGGGCGGGGACTTGGCCCCAGCCCTAAGCTACATGTAGTGAATGTGACCACCGACACGCGTGAAGGGGAGTTGGGTTGAGCCATTAACTCTGGCCTTGGGCTTATGGGACCCTACGTGCCCAAGCAGAGGAGTTGCAACTGAGGATGCGGGAAGATAAGCCCTAGCCCCCAGTTTTATTAACAGCAGTTGTGACGACAAGTAAGGACTAAGCGAATGGGGGCAGGTGGTTAGCCCTAGCCCTTGGCCATGTGAATGCCACATGACCAATGACTGACGGAGCGATGGCTTAGCTGGCAGGCATAGGCCATTAGCCCTGACCCCCAGCCATATGTGCCCACATGACCTCCCTTCGGGGCTAAAGTTTCGGCACTAAGGCCTTATGCCGCATTTTAATGAGGCGAAAATTTCCCTTTTTGCGACAAGAATCTTGTCGGTCCGAAGCGAAATTGTCGCTCAACTAACTGTGTAAGGAAAACATTGCCCAAGTAGCAGGTTTTGCCAATTTGCATGACATATAGCAGAGTTTGGTTCCAAGAAACATATCTTGCTCAATTTTTAACCTTTTTGAGCTCAAGAAGAGCCTAGATCGGGGTTTTTCTAATGTCCTAAACTCAATGGCAGCCTCAGATTTCTTATTTGAGTAATATATGATGGGTTTTTTTAGATTCAACTCCTTTAGTGCTAAAGACAGAGATTTTTCAGGTCAGATGAAAGCATATTTGAGCATGGAAAGAGCCTAGTTAGAGATTTTCCATCCTTTCAGTTACATCTGTAGTGGTTGTTACTTCAGTAGAGCAGTTATTTTCAGTCTTTTCTCAATTTTATTATGAGAAAAACCATTTTCAACACTTCATTGTAAAGCAGTTGTATGTTTATGCTTTTTTATTTCAAGTGGAGTACAAGGACCTATTATGATAGAGTCGTTGCTTTGTTGACATAATCATGACTTGTTGTAGGGAGTCATCTTTTTTAATGAGAATTCTTTGTAGAATAATGTTTTCTTTGTAGAAGAAATGATGCCACTCCAAAGTCAACAATTCGTAATGTGCCCATTTACTACTGAAATCAATTAAGTGACCTAACTTTTGGAGCATGGCCTGGAGACGTAGCCTAGGAGGGGTGAACTTCATTATCACTTGCTTGATTCTTCTTTGCATGATTATCATCTTGAGTTGCATATGAATTTGTTTCACTTTTAATTTTATGTGTAAACTTAACCACTCATGTTTGAAGAGGTTTTGAAACTAATTTTACATTTAAAGACCCAAGTTATCAAGCTTGCGAAGTGTTAGAGGATGGTAATTTTTTTCATTTACAAATCACCCAAGGCCAACCTGTAATCGAAATTTACCTTTTAGTCACCACTCCTCAAATCTAGGATGGAATTTTCTAACTTGAATTCTAGGCTACAAATGACCAAAATTCCCATTCTAAATTAGAAATTCAGGGAAAAAAAATTATTGGGTCCTGGATCCTTACCATACTAAAGGTCGTAGGAACTAGTATTTCCACTCCATCACTCTAAATTGGAAACGAAAATAATGTTAGGCCACATCATTAAATAAAAATAGGATGATTGTAATGGAATCATAGCTTGCCTTAATGAAATCCATCATATTAAAAAAAATCAATGCTCCTATCTGGTCAGCTTGGATGATCAACTAACTCACATTGAAAGGAATCTTCAATATGGGAGACACTCCCCAACATGTCCAAGAACATAGGATCCCACCCCTCCTACTTCCTCTAAGGACTAATGCATGTCCAGGTCTCTTTTATTTCATGTTTATGTTTAGAGAACTTTATTTTACTTTCTCATATGTTTCACAATAGATACACTTAGTTGATTGTTTCAAGTTTTCTGATAACTCTGCTAGACATTTGTCTTGGAATAGTGATACACAAGAAGTAGGTTTATTTTGGTTAATTTTGATAGACATAAGAACGTTGCATTAGCTTTATTGTCATTGGTCTAGTTTCCTTTGTGGTAGACCATCACAATAATACTATTATTTGATATGTTTTGTATGCTTAAGTTGTGATCTAATGAAAGATAGCTAATTAACAAATAAAAGTATGATAGTGTTAAGGGGGTTTTCGCAGTTCACATATAAAGCATTGCGAAAACCCCATTAATACTTAAATTCAAAAGAGTGAAGGGAACTCTACTTGAATGGTTCATGAGGCACAATACTTGTTAAGGTTTTTCAAATGGGGTAGCAAGCTAAGTGGGCTTGATTGTGGGGAAAACTCCACAGTTAAGCGTGCTTGAGCCAGAGGCGATCTGGGATGGGTGACCTCCTGGGAAGTCCTGGTTACCGGGTGCAAGCCCCAGAAGTGATGATTGACGCTATGTGATTCATTTCACTAGTTTCAATCCCACTTCTTCACCCCTGTGTGCATCACCCGATGCAATGAGTGCTAAGTGGACTATTCAAAAATCATGAGAAATTAGTCAGTTACAACTACCTCTCATGGAAATGGTCATTCATGAATGACTTACTTAACACAGTTGAATCCCAAAAGATGATATCTAATATAATGCACTGCAAAAACCCCCTTAATACTTAAGTATGATAGTGATTAAAAAATATTTGAAATTTAACTACAGTTCTCTTTAAAGATTAATAAGACAAATATTAAAATGAAGAGAATGTAATGTATAAATAGAAAGAAAGAGTCATTGTTGCATTTGAGCTTAGGAAGTTTTGGAGCAAAAAAATCATAAAACTAAGGAAAATAATCTAATTCCCTTGAAGAAATGGAATTTCTACCTTAAAATCTTTTATGAAGCCTCTAATGCCATGGACACCATTTTGAATTTGAAAGACATTTATTTTGGGTTTAAGTGGCTTGCTAATGTGAAAGATAAGAATATTGAAGGTTACCTTATCTGGATTGGATAATTATAATGTTTTTCATCCAATCTCGAAGCATTTGGAGTGGAAAAAGTGGACCCAGTTTGGCAAAACAAAGTCTAAAACCTTTCAAGAGCATTTTGAAACATCAAACGACATTTTTGGGGGGTAAAACTTTTCCACTTTAGTGTCACACCTTTTCATGCTATTGTATACACAAATATCTTTCCAATGGTGCAAGAAGTGCATCAATCAGAGTCCGTATTCGAAAGTTCTGCCACTCAAAAGTTGACCTTGTTGTTTTCACCAACATGGTTCAAGCAGATGTCATGTCAGCCCCCATTATATATGGAAAAGGAGATAAACACATGATTTTGATGTAAAAGGCTCTAGAAGATTCTATATTGTAACTTTGGTTAAGGGTTGATGTAGTCAAACTTAACCACTAGTAGGCTATGAGGTTGTATTATAACTAGGCCATTGGAGGAAGAGGAATTCCATTCTTTCGAGTGCAATTGTTTCATTGCTGAGCAAAAATAACTAAGAGAAATAAGAGGTAGAGAACACATTGAGGATTTTTTCATTGTAGCAGACCACGCCCCATAGGCCATACTTCTTTGTACCTGCAGCCATATTTCCAAACAAAGAAAGAGAGTGAAATGACCTCACCTTCTGGCTGGGTTTGCTCCTGAAAGGGTTTCCCAGAGCATATCTTGTGTGTGTGTGTGTGAGATTTTATTTTTTCATTCTTTATTTTTTGCATAATTTCCTTTTGCATGCATGCACTAATTACAGTAAAATTTACAGATCTACAAATTTAATAAAATTGTAATAGTGTAGAATTTAGATTTTTAATATAATAGTATCAGATCTATTTTGACGAACTGTCCATTGGAATATACACGGAAATTTATGGATCATTACCAAGATAATGATTTAAAATGGGAGGGTCCATATTTATTCCTTTCAAACACAAGATCATGAATTTGTAAGGGAAACAAGGATTTCCTAACATTGGGATGTAGAGCCTTGTTAGCTCTGCTACAAAATTCAGCATTTGGAGTACCAAATATCAGCTTGGCCATGTGTTTATGCAGAAAGGGAGCTTGCAGCAGTCATTTACCTTCTTCTCCTTCAGCTTCATCATACTCTCTTAGCCCTCCGTATCTCTATTTTTCTCCTAAAACCTCTTCATTTTCAGCTAATACAAGCTTCTTTTGTTGTTAATTTCTCACTTTCCACTTCTATTATGTTCTAGGTTGTGCCTGTTATGCATTTTTCATGTGCTCTTGATGTTTAGCATTAGAGGGGTTGTCATCCCACCTCTGTGTTAGAATCTTGTATGTTTCATTGAATGTGTTATGCAGGTTTCTATTTACTTAGTGCCAGAGAGCTGTCATCTTGTTTGTGCATTAGGAAATAGATTTGCAGACCTCTTTACTGGTTGTAGCCGGCCATCACATGGTCTTGTGCATTTGCTGGTGTGGTCAGTATTCTCCATGTTCACCTAATCCTCAAACTGTGACTAATTGGTGGCCTAAAGCCTTGTAGTCTGGGGGTGTTCACCCATGTCTGGGGTTAAGCATAGTAGAAGTGGTTATCTGGCTTGAATATGCATCATTCCTTCCATTCATCCACCTATTTCCAACATTTTTGTTGAGTTTGTAATGTTCCCGAGCATCTCTGAGATACAACCTAGGAGAGTTTCTTGGGGTGATAACATTAATTAGCGTTGTTGCCGGGGAGAGGAGATTGAAGCTCAGCTTCCCTAGGAGACGACATAGTTCCAGATTTTGATGATAGACAAGGTCTGGACACATTTCTGGTTGTAATCATCTATCTGGCGACTCCATTGGGGGAAGACCAACTTTTGGCGACTCCACATTGAAGTTCTGGCTCAGTTTGTGAGGCATACTCGAAGAAATCCTCAGAAACCACCAGTTGAACTAGTGCCTGACCCTGAGAAGATTGTTAGACCAAAGAAAACATCACAGAAAGGGGCATCACGATCAGGTAAGCCTAAGAAATCTCATGCATCTCTGAAAGATAAGGCTGTAGTTGAGAATATACAATTTGAAGATATTGAGTCTAGTGTTGCTAGTGAGAAAATTCCTTCAGAGATTAATACAGCCCCTTGTTCAGTTAGTTCCCCTTTGAATCTCAGTCTAAAGAAAGCTTCCCATACAGTCCATAGCATCCCTTTGTCTCTGTCATCCATTTCATTGTTTCACACTGCTCAATCTGCTAGTGTCCTTCCACATACCCCAGTCATGGCAGGCCAGCAAGCACCTACGAAGATAGAAAGAATTGTAGCTACCAGGTATGGACCTCTGGTCTTGCCCATCCCTTTGAATGCTATGCTTGTTGGAGAGTATAAAAAATATATGCCTAAATTCACTGGTACAGAGGGAGTTACAGCAGAAGAACACCTTGAGGCTTTCCATAGTTATGTTGATAACTTAGACATAAGTGAAAATGATGTATGGATGAGAGTTTTTGTCCAGAGCCTTGATGGAGACACCAGAAAGTGGTTCAGAGAACTAGCCCCTAGATCTATTGTTGATATTGAAGCATTAAATGAAGCATTTTTGAAGCATTGGGGAGATAAAAAGGACTTGTTGTATTACCATACTGAGTTTGGTAACCTGAAGAGGGAAAATGGGGAATCATTGCCTGATTTTAATAAAAGATTCAATCGTATGTATAGTAAGATACCAACTGAGGTAAAGCCTACCCCCACCTTTGCCAAACTCACTTATGCCAATGCTTTTGACTCTGATTTCTGCCTATTGTTGAGAGAAAGGAGATGTGCTACTCTGGCAGATATGCAAAATGCAGCCTTTGAAGTAGAAGCAAACATCATTGCTGCAGAAAGACTCGAAGGTGATGCTGAAAGCAGAAGACAGGGAGGAGAGTCCTCATCATCCTCAGATCCTAAGATCGATAAATTAGCCAGAATGATAGAACTATTGGCCTTTGAAGTGTCCAGATTGGAGGTTGAGCAGTATTCTGAAGAAGCAGGAGCTCCTTGTTCCTTTACTCTTCCAAAGTCAAATCCATATAGAGGAGCACAGGAGCAGTTGTAGATTTTGCAAAAAAGTAGAGATACAAACGAAGACAAAAGGGTGAAAACTTTTTTTCAGAATATAGTCATGGAAGAAGAGCAATATGAAGAAGAGGATGAGGTCCATGGTTTGGAAGACAAGGGCAGTGCTCCTTTCCAAACCAGAGCTACCTATGAAGAAGCATTATCCAAAGGCATTGCTTGTGAGTTTGTTGTAGCTACAGAACATCAAGCTTATCAGCAAGAGAAACCAGCAGCAGATCCCTTCATCCTCAAAGAAACTAAGCCTAAAGCCAGCCCATCTTCCAATGATTATGCAGATCTACAAATTAGCTAGCCTGCTGTTATCCCCTGCCCAGTGATCAATAAGGGAGAAGAAAGCTCCCCATCATCTTCTATCCCTCTCTCCGCTCAAGTGACAATCCCTCACAGTTGCCCACTAGGCACTGAGGCAGGACAAATTTCAATGCTCAAGGCTGATACTGATCACCTCAGTCTTGATGTTCCGATGCCTACCTAGCTGGCCTCCACGGAGCTTGAAAGGGCAGTTTGCCAGTTGACAGAGGAAGAGGGTGCACAGTCTTGGGACTCCTCCTTGGATGAGGACTGTTCTAAGAAAAATGAAGGAGCAGATGATGTCTCTGTGCCCCCCGCACAAGAATACAATGGTTCATCATTCATATTAGTTGTGCAGACCACAAATGACACATATAAGTACACAACATTCATGGTTATCCAGCAGGTGTACAAAGGCTCCCGTGAAGAACATCCAAGGAGGAAAGTATACAGAAAGGGGATGAAATTTGATCCATATCTACCTATTAAGCTCAAATGTCCTAAACTATTTGAGGTAGATGATCAAATAAATCCAGTTTTGCAGCTCTATGATAAACCAGCCGAGAGGAGGAGAAACAGTTTTGATGGCCAAGCACATGGCCAGTTTTTGAATATTTATGTTGTTTAAGGTCCTCAGGGCTTAATGATTGTAAGCATTTTCTTTACAGGTTTTAGTGTACACTTAATTTGACTCCATGCCCAATGGATACTAGGCAATGTTTTTAAGCTTGTTTTGTATGAAGGCATTGGTCTGCAGTTCTTGAGACCTCACAGGGAGGATCTCATCCCTAGAAGGAGCCAATGTTAGCTCTGCTACAAACTTCAGCATTTGGAGGACCAAATATCAGCTCGACCATGTGTTTATGCAGAAAAGGGAGCTTGCAGCAGTCATTTACCTTCTTCTCCTTCAACTTCCTCATACTCTCTTAGCCCTCTGTATCTATGTTTTTCTCCTAAAACCTCTTCATTCCTCACCTTTCCCTATTTCCCCACTTAATTCCTTTTACCATGCTGCCTCTATTTTATTCTTCTAAACTCTGCATAACCCATATTTCTTTAGCCCCGTGCGCTTAACACACGAACCCGCGCCCATATAACCCTTTGCCTTAATCCCCACTGTTGATCGTCCTGATCCAACGATCCCCGCCACCACAGCCCTTTTTCCCACACGTTAAACCTCGTGTGCCTTCCTCGCCATCCAACCGTCCGTCGTGTGATCGGATGGTAGTCGCTCCTCCCGATCACGCGATTTTTCCACTCGTTATCATGTGGGGAAAGCGGTTTCCCGCCCGACGCGGAAGCCACGTGTTGCATGTTGAGTGGGATTGCACGGGTTTATACGGAAACCGCCGCAGCTCAAAAGGTGGTGTGGGGAATACCGCTTACCACCGTCCTGCCCGTCTCCCACTCATTAACCCCCGCGTACTTTCGACCTCTGATCACTGTCGGATCTGCCCGACTGCAATTCGACGACCCACGTTCGTCCGTCCACACTTCCACCCGATAGCTCCCTTCGATTCAATCCCAGTCGTTCATCCGCGCGATCCGACGGCTAATAATTGTTCCTATCATATTCATGCCTCCGCCATACTGTCTATACCACCCTGACTGTTCTCTGCTACCGAAGAAAGAAGGCGATCACCTACCTATACCCTGTGCAGTTAACCCTCAACAACTGCATTTAAAAGAAAGCATGGCCAAGGAAGGAAAGTACAGAGCACGAGCAAATAAACACATTTATCAGTCATGGAGCTTCTTTCAGTCAACACTCCACCTGCTCAGAGAAGGACCGCTGAACAGCAGAAAGATCAAATCCATTCATTAAGGCCAGAAGATCGTAGCAGAGACTCCATCAGAGAGTTAAGGTGGTTGGTGGTCCATTATGACCCCTCCATGCATAACACAGCAGCATATCTTTGTAAACAAAATCTATATATACCGAGAACACATATGTAATTAAGGTTGATGGTTGTAGTTTTGATGTAAGGTTCAACTTTTGGAGACTGTAGCTACTGTGATACATGTAGCGTCTGGTCTTCATTTTCAGCTAATACAAGCTTCTTTTGTTGTTAATTGCTCACTTTCCACTTCTATTCTGTTCTAGGTTGTGCCTGTTATGCATTTTTCATGTGCTCTTGATGTTTAGCATTAGAGGGGTTGTCATCCCACCTCTGTGTTAGAATCTTGTATGTTTCATTGAATGTGTTATGCAGGTTTCTATTTACTTAGTGCCAGAGAGTTGTCATCCTGTATGTGCATTAGGAAATAGATTTGCATACCTCTTTACTGGTTACAGCCGGCCATCACATGGTCTTGTGCATCTGCTGGTGTGGTCAGTATTCTCCATGTTCACCTAATCCTCAAACTGTGAGTAATTGGTGGTCTAAAGCCTTATAGTATGGGGGTGTTCACCCATGTCTGGGGTTAAGCATAGTAGAAGTGGTTATCTGGCTTGAATATGCATCATTCCTTCCATTCATCCACCTATTTCCAACATTTTTGTTGAGTTTGTAATGTTCCCGAGCATCTCTGAGATACAACCTAGGAGAGTTTCTTGGGGTGATAAAAAGCCTCATTGTGCCTATTCTTAAAATTTGGGATAAAATCATTCCCTCTAATTATAGTAATGTTATGGTTAGCTATATTTTATCCAATATGTATGAAATTATTTTGTAAAATAATATTATCCTATGGCTAGAAAGCCATGGTAAAGGATCTAAAGGCCAAGCTAGGCTTAAGAGATATCTTTCGACTATGGATCACCTTATCACTCTCAGGATCATTGCAAAGGAATGCCACAATAATAAAATTGATGTCTTTATTGTTTCGTTGAATTTAGAAATGCTTTACACACTATTCATAAGACAAAACTATGGAAGAGGTAATGGTCTTTTTCAAGTTGAGGGTTACGATAGGGAGAAAGTTTATTGTCATGTTTAGGTGCACCAGGGGTTGGTCAAAAGAAATGAAATGCAATATTGGATTCAACCAAGGGTGTCACTTATCCCCCACCATTTTTGGCATATACACTAATGAGCTAGAAGAGTGTTTGTCAGATGTAGATTGTGTTGGTCACATGCTCACTAGTATAGTCATAACTCTTCTCCTTTATGCTAATGATATTGTTATTTTTGCAAGGATTCATTATGATCTTGGAAAGAAACTAAGAATCCTCCAAGATTTCTGCTCCAAGATGTGTATGAATATTATTAATAACATAACTAAAATCATGATAATTAAATACAAAGATATAACATATACTGCTTCCGTATATGACAATAACAACTTGCAAAAAGTTCCTTCATACACATATCTCGGAATGCATATCCATCACAATATCAACTAGAATTATAGCATTGAGAAAAGCATAAATGGAGGATGGAAAGCTTATTATGGACTTGAAAATAAGTGTAAGTCAACAAATATTTGTATATGGGATTAACAAAAAATCCTTTTTGAGACACTTGTCACTCCTATTATTTTATGTGGATGTGAGGTTGAGGGTTGTAATATCTCTAGAGAGTTCATGGAAGAAGACAAAAAAAAATCCAAATGCAATTTATAATCTACAATCTCAAGATTAAAGGGAATACTCCCTATCTTATCCTCTTGATTGAAGCAAGCCTTCCTCCCCCATGAAAGAATGACTATGACTAGGTATCTTATGCATAAGAATAATTTTAACTACATGGAAGCTAATAGGTTTCCTAAAATTTCTTATGACTCTAGCCAAAACCCTATCATTGAATCAAGTAGGGATGGCATAAGGATGCCCAATCTTGGCTAGACCAACGGAGGATAAGGTGTTAATTTTGTAGAATAAATATAATATTTAAAATATTATTACATCAAAATTTAAGGAGATATTTTGGGGTGATAAAGAGTTAGAGATAAAAGGAAAATAATATATTATAAGGAGGTGATCAACCCCAATTTTGAAAATAAAAAATATATCTTTGTCTTGAATAATGTTAAGAATAATATAAATATTTATAAAATGAGAACAAAATTTCATGAGCTCTATAGTGAAATTTGTTGTTGGTCAATTTCCTGTTGATTTTCAATTGTTCTATGATTGTTACAATCACTTTAGCCCAATTCTTAACTTCAATTAGAAATCAAATCAATATTACAGTAATCAATAACAATTGTAGATAGAATAGTAAATGCAATGTACAGTAGCAGACAATCAAGAGGAATAACAAGAGACACCAATATTGGTCAAAGACCAGCGAAAAACCCCACAAGGGGGAAAACCCTTTCAAATACTTCTTCTTATTATATTTTCATAAAACGATCAGCAGAGAGAGTAAAATGTTCAAATTCATCAAGCAAGAGTCTTTTCAAGTGGAAGGTCAAGTGTCGATAGTTGGATGTAACAGTCATAGAGTAGATGAAGAGTCATGAGGGTAGATGAACTCTCACAAAGGGGAATGTCAAGGGTCACCCCACCCTTTGCTATAAATAGAAACTCATAACGCATTGTAAAGGTTTTTGGTCAGCCAAGCTTCCGATAGGACTATCTTAGAGAAAGATTGGACAGTATTGTAACGAGCCTTGGCTTCTCCACCGCGCAGAGCTAGTATATCTCTTTAAAGGAGCAGGTGGTTGTGGCTGTAACATTCCGCGGTTGTAACTAGTGGTTAGACATGGATGTACTGTATGACTGGAACTTACACTTATTAATATAACAGAGCCAGCACGTTTCATGCATATGTTGTATTGTATTTAATGCTATCTGGTTTACTCTAAATGATATATGTATTTGTTTGCTTACGCATGCATGTATGGACTTTTTTTTGTATGTATGTATGAATCTTTCTGAAATGTATTGTTGCTTTAACCATCACTTTGGATTGCTAGCTAACTTGCCTTCCATTTTGTGATGCATCTTTTCTTGTGTGTTCCCTTCTTAACTCCATGATATCACAGGTTTCCAAGGGGTGCACTCATCTCAACCCCCGTGTGTTTGAACCTCTCATGCACCTTCCTTGCCTTGTTGTAGCTGTCACACCCTTGCTACCAACAGAGACATCTTACTTGCCTCTGTGCAAAATCTCAGTCAAGGCATTACTGTACGACCCACTACTGGGACTTCTTACCGGGGAGATCCCCTCACATGTTGGTGGGTCCAACACCGTCAACAAGGGGGAAACCTCCTTTACATTACATAAATGAAAATTTCTTGGATGATACAAATGATAAGACCTCCTTTGTATATATAGGGGTCTAAGGGGTCACAATATAATCAGAGCCTACATATCAATAATAATGTAAGGGCACAACAATAACAATAGTGGGCTTCTATGGGGCACAACAATAACAACATGGGGGATACTTTGGCACAACAATAACAATAGGGGCTACACTAACAATAATAATAAGGGGAATATACTAGTATTATAGGGACCTAACATGTTACAACATGTTCCACAAAAGTTGGAGGAAGAAAGAAGTTTGGTTTCTAGAGAAGAAATGAAGATAGAAGACCTACTCCTCAAGGAAAGAAAGATATCAATGCTATCATTTTCACAAATATGATCAATTTAAAAACCAATGTCATCAAGGATCCAATTATAGAAAGAGAAAGGGAAAGTAGCATGCTACCGTGGCATACATTTGATGAACATCCAAAGAAACCCAAGAATCAAGATTCGGGTGAAGATATTTCTTCTATTTTTCTACTCTTACATGTTTTGTTGCAAATAGGATGATTTGCGGCTAGTAGATAATGGTGCATCAAGACACATGACAGGAGATCGTGACAATCTAACTAGTTTAATGGAAAGGAGATTATCTTAAAAGGTAGAGCTTCGAGATAATTATAGTTATGAATTCAAAGGCATTGGAAAACACCCATGGAGCTAAAATCAAGTGAAAATGTTCATCTTAGCAACATATTATATGTACTACATTTGAGAAATAATTTTCTTTATATTTAATATTTGGAAGATAAAGGAGATAGAGTAGCATTTGTTGATGTTAAATTCATTGTATGGACAAAGGGATCCAGTATAGGCTCAGTTATAGTAATTGGAGTTCATGAAGGAAGGTTGTGTAGACACTTGAAACAAACCGCTTAAGAATTAGTTCATAATGACATAATCACATCAATCCATGTGAACTATGGCATAGAAGATATGCTCACCTTCATTACAAAGCATTTCCAGCTTTAAATCAAATGGTTTCAGGTATTCCAAAATTACAGATGGAATGTGAAGGGGCATGTAAAGGTTGTGCACTTAGGGAGAATGTCGAGAAGCCTTTTCCAAGCAATGAAAGTAGGTCCAAGGAAATCTTGGACCTAGTTCATTATGATGTATGTGGTCCAATGGCAATGAAATATCTTGGAGGTTCTTTGTACTGTGTAACTTTTATTGATGAATTCTCTCACAAGATGTCTATTTACTTCATGAAAACCAAGGATTAAGTCTTCAACAAGTTCAAGAATTCAAGGTTGAAGTTGAAAACTTGACAAGAAAGAAAATCAAGATTTTGAGATCAAATAGTGGAGGATAATACACTTCCAAGTAATCCAGTTCCTTTTTTAAAGAAGTTGGGATTAAGAGAGAGTTGATATTTCCTTACAATCCATAAAATTATGGAGTTGTTGAAAGAAAGAGAAGGTCCATTGAAGAATATATTAAGGCAATGATGCATGATAAAGACTTGCTCGTGTTCTTATGGAGTGAAGCACCCATGATAACAGTCTCTATTCAAAATAGAAGTCCTCATCGAATCTTCGAAGATAAGTCTCTTGAAGAAGCATTCACCGGACATAAACCAAAGGTTGGACATTTGAGAATATTTGGTTGTACAACTTACATTCATGTAGCCAAAGATAAGATAAAGAAACTAAAACCTTTAGGAAAGAAAGGAATATTTGTTGGATACAATGAGTCATCAAAGACCTATAGAATCTATGTTTCAGGACAGTGGCAGGTTGAAGTCAATAGGGACGTTACCTTTGATGAGCATGTTGCCTATTGGAAGTCTAAATAAGTGCCCATGGACATTTATGATGATGAAGAACATGAAGCTCCTAAGGAAGAGGGTTTAGGTCCATCCAATCCTTCAAAACATCATGTAGATCATCAAGAAGAGCCAGAAGGGCCTAGTGAACTAATGGATCTAGTTGTTGTTCCTAAAACTAGAAAGAGGCCAACTTGGTTAATATCTACCTTGTAGGAAATAGAAGGACATGCAGCACCATGTGGCACCTTCAGGGAAAGCAAGAGACCAAAAAGGCATTCTAGATATGCAGCATTGATGACTAATCTCATTGATTCCAAACCTTCAAACTATGAGGAGGAAACTAGCTAGCAAGTTTGGAAGGATGCAATGTTGGATGAATACAAATCTATTATGAAGAATGATGTATGTGATATTGTGCCTAGACCTGAACGGAAATTAGTTGTGACCTCCAAATGGGTGTACAATATTTAGCAGCAGTGGATGGCAGTGTTGACAAGTACAAGACAAGATTTGTGGCTAGAGGATTCTCCAAGAAAGAGGAAGAAGATTACAATGATACTTTTGCCCAATTGTCAGGTACACTATCATTAGATCTATTATTTATATTGCGTCTTCTATGGGTTGGAACTAAAGACTGCTTTCCTTGATGGTGTGATTGAGGAAGAAGTGTACATAGAACTACCTCAACCTTTTGATGTTCATGGAAAAGAGTCTTGTGTTTGTAGATTGAAGAAATCCTTGTATTGACTTAAGCAAGCACCTAGAGCCTAGTATTCTTGAATTGGTGGCTATCTAACAAGACTTGGTTTCTCCAAAAGTGATGTTGATCCAAACTTATATATCAAGGTTGAAAAGAATGAACCTATGATTTTATTATTTTATGTTGATGACTTATTTCTGACTATTGTAGAGCATCTCATTATTCAGTGTAAGAGGGAGTTAGCCTTTGGATTCAATATGAAGGATATTGGGTTTATGAACTATTATTGGGGGCTAGAAGTATGACAAAATACTGGTGAAAAATTCCTTGGTCAAGGAAAATATATTATCAGGAATCTATAAAATTTTGGAATGTTGGACTATAAATCCATGGCAACTCCCATGGTGACTACTCTGAGGGAGCTAAGAGACTCGAAGTCAGATTTGGCAGATCCATCCATGTATTGGAAGCTAACTGAATAATTGAGGTATTTGGTTAATAACATGCCAGACATTTGATTTTGATTAAATCATTTATATATTTGGTTAATATGAGGTTGGACATTTGCTTTGTAGTGAATAATTTAAGCTAGTTCTAGGTGGAACCGAGACATGATCATTAGATTGCAACAAAGCATGTATTGAGGTATTGTGTGGTACAGTTGATTATGGTTTGAAATATGTCTCAAATGGTGATATACAACTGTGGTGATATACATATTCATATTGGGTAGAGAGTCCAGAAGACATAAAGAGTACATCTAGAGGTTGCTTCAATTTGGGTTCCACTGTGATTTCATGGATCAGTAGGAAGTAGACAGTTGTTGCACTTAGTACTGTTGAGACAGTATATTGCAGCCAATTTAGTGCTTTGTGAATAAGTGTGTCTTTGGAATTTATTTGTAGGACTATTTGATCAAGTACTAGAACCAACCATGATATATTATGATAATCAAAGTTTTGTGAAGCTTACGGAAAATCCATTTTTTCATGACCAATAGAATCACATCAATACTAAGTACCACTTCATTTTTGACATGGTGTTGAAAGGAGCCATGAATCTCTAGGGCATCTCTATTAATGAGAACATAATTGATATTCTTACAAAGCCTCTATCGAAAGTGAAGTTTGTATACTTGAGGGACAAGCTTGGACTTGTTGAGAATGCATCCTGTGGTGAGAGGAAGTGCGGAAGTGATAACATCAAAGACAAGCATTGTCGGACAATCATTCTTCTTGTGTCTTGTATGTTGAATAGAATTAGGAAGAATGATCCTAGAGGCAAAAAATCACTAAGTTGAGTGGGTGCCTTTCAACATCGGGCTCAAATTACTCTCCAAATAGGTTGAGTGAGCTCCTTTAGCATCATGGCCAAGAATGAGGCTTTTGGATCTGGGACCAGATTACTCAAATGAATTGATTTTGTCCTTCGGGTTTCACCACGAGTCAAAGAGATTGACTAGGATGATGGTGAACTAGGAATACTCAGTATACCATGGGTCAGAGATGTTGACCAGAATCATGGTTGACTAGTTTATGCTAAAGTTGTACAATGTGTCAGGAATATTGACCAGGATTATGATGAGGATACACCATAGGTCAAGACGTATTGACCGGATGTTATGAAACCAGCTCACAAAAAGATAGAAAAGATATATCAACGCCTTAGAATTCAGCCTCTTCGAGGGGGCAACCTCCTTTACATTACACAAATGAATGATTCTTTGATGATTCAAATGAAAAAACCTCCTTTCTATATATAGGAGTCTAAGGAGTCACAATATAACCCAGCCAACCTAACAATAATAATATAAAGGCACAAAAATAACAATAGAGCGATCCTATGGGACACAGTAACAACAATATGGGGACAATAGGGGCACAACAATATTAATAAGGGATACAACTACAATAGTAATGGGGTAATCACTAGTATTATAGGGACCTAACATGCCCCTCTCCTTCAAAAAATTGTTGTCCTCAATGCTTAAGTAGTTCTGGATGCTTCTGTATAAAATTTTCATCCTCCCATGTGGAATCTTCAGCAGATAAGTTCTTCCACTTGATGAGATACTCCAAAATTGATCGATTTCGTAGCTGTCGAGTTCTTGTTTTTGTGACTGCTTCTGGTTACAACATAAATTTTCCTTCCTCGTCAAGTTCTGGCAATATTTTTTGAACTGGGAGCTTGTCGCCTATAACCTTCGTTAAACATGAAACATGGAAAACTGGGTGCACTAGAGAAGCTTCAGGAAGCTCCAATTTGTATGCCATAGTACCAATCTTTTGCAACACCTTGTACGGACCATAATACTTTGGTGATAGTTTATTATCCTTCTTAGCTTGCTTGAGGGACATTTGTTTATATGGTTGTAGCCGTAGGAATACCTAATCACCTACATCAAAACTTCTTTCACTGCGATGTTGATTTGCCTGTTGTTTCATTCTATTTTGCGCCAACACGAGGTTATCCTTTAAGAGTTGGAGTACTTGTTGTTGATGCTCGATGTGATGTTCCACTGCTTGAACCTTAGACTTTCTCTTAAATATGATGTGATGGATGGTGGCTAATATCCATAAAGTGCCATAAATGGGGTCATTTTTGTTGTTGTATGGAAGGAAGTGTTATACCACCATTCAGCTAGAGGCAACCATTTGACCCATTGTGTCTGTTTATCAGATACAAAGCAACGCAGATATCCTTCCAAACATTTGTTTACTATCTCAGTTTTCCCATCAGATTGAGGATGATAAGATGAGCTATGAGCTAATTGAGTACCGAGACAAGAAAATAATTCTGTCCAAAAATTTCCAGTGAAAATGGTATCTTTATCACTTACAATAATCTTTGGGTTTCCATGTAGCTTTTGAATTGTTTCCATAAATGCAGTAGAATCTGTACTGGCTTTAAATGGATGTGATAATGCACAAAAGTGTGCTTACTTGGTAAGTCTGTCAACTACCACCATGATGACACTCTTTCCCTCAGACTTGGGTAAACCTGTGATAAAATCCATTGAAAACTCCTCCCAACGTTGGCTTGGAATGGATAAAGGTTGTAATAGACCCAGGGTCTTAATTGTTTCAACTTTATTTTGTTGGCAAACCAAACATTCCGCCACAAACTTTTGAATATCTGATTTAAGGCCATCCCAAAAAAATTCCTTCTTAAACCTGTGGTAAGTTTTTTAAAATCCTGAGTGCCCTCCTAAGGGAGAAGTGTGCAATTCCATAAGAATCTTTTGTTTGAGTTGGGAATTCTTACAGAGGTATAAGCGATCTTTGTACCATAACGAATCATTTTGCCAGCTAAATGTATCAGATGTACTAGAATCTTGTTGTAACTTTTGAATAAGTGCCCACACTTCTTCATCATTCTTCCATTCCTCCCTTGATTTGTTTATCCAATCTGGTTGGATAATAGAAATGGCGCACAACAATGCTTCCACATCTTCATCCTTTCTTGAGAGTGCATCTTCCACCACATTTTGCTTCCCTTTTTTGTAGATGATTTCAAAGTCATAACCCAACATCTTTGTGACCCACTTTTCTTGCTCTTCAGAGGATAATCTTTGTTCTAAAAAGTATTTAAGGCTATCATGATCTGTTTTTACCTTGAAGTGTCTTCCCATTAGGTAGGGTCGCCATTTCTTAAGTGCATGTAGTATTGCCAACATTTCCTTCTCATAAATAGCTTTATGTAAAAACTTTCCCTTGATTGGACGAATTTCAAAAGCAATGGGTCTTTCATCTTGCATTAAAACAACACCAGTACCATTTCCTAAAGCATCACATTCGACAATAAAGGTTTTTGTGAAGTCCGATGTAGCTAAGACTAGTGCTTGGCACATTGCCTCTTTAAGATGTTCGAAGGCCTCTGTTGCTTCTGGAGTCCATGAAAATGCATCTTTCTTCAATAATGTTGTTAGAGGTGCTGCTATTCTCCCATAATTCTTAACAAACTTGCGATAATACCCTGTCAACCTGAGAAATCCTCGCAGATGCTTTATGGATGTGGGGATTTTCTATTCCTTAATGGCTTTAATTTTGCTAGGGTCTACCTTAACTCCTTCATGAGATACAATATGACCCAGATATTCCACCTCTTGTACTCCAAAGAAACATTTGGATCTTTTTGCATATAATTGTTTCTCCTCCAATAGTTGTAGCACCCTGTCAACATGTTCAACGTGATCCTTCCAAGACTTGTTGTAGATTAGTATATCATAAAAAAATACTAACACAAATTTTCTAAGGAAGGGTTTGAAAATGGAATTCATCAAACCTTGAAATGTAGAAGGTGCATTGGTAAGGCCAAAAGGCATGAACAAAAATTCATAATGACCCTCATGAGTTCTAAATGTTGTTTTCGGAATGTCTTCGGTCTTCATTCTGATTTGATGATATCCTGAACAAAGATCCAACTTGGTGAAGTAAATTGATCCATGCAATTCATCCAGTAATTCATCAATGACAGGAAGGGGAAACTTATCTTTAATAGTGAGCTTGTTGAGCTATAATCCAGACACATGCGCCATGATCCATCCTTCTTGTGCACTAATACTACTGGAGCAGAGAAAGAACTTTGACTAGGTTGAATTATACCAGCCTCTAGCATTTCTGCAACAATACGTTCAATTTCACTCTTTTGGGCATAGGGATATCTGTACGGCCTGATCTTTGGAGGAACATTTCCTGGAATCAGATGAATAGCATGATCATGATCACGAATAGGTGGGAGACCTTTGGGAGTCTCAAATACCTTGGAATGATTGTCCAAGACTTTTTGGAGATCTGGAGAAATAGACGATTTCGATGTGGAAACATATAGCGAACATAATTGTGAAATTACACCTCTTTGTTCCTTTTTTAGAAGCTTTGTAATACCGTTAGAGCTGATTATCTTTCCCGGTTTCCCTGCAATACCCCTTAATTAAACCTCCTTTCCTTCTGCATAAAATTTTATGAAAATTTCTTGAAAATTAAAAGCTATTATACCTAAGGATTGTAGCCATTGGACTCCTAGTACAACGTTAGCACCTCCCATTGGAATGGAAAGCATTGGGCTAGTCAATACATACTCTCCCATGGATAGCTTGGTATTATGGCACTTTCCAGAGCAATTTGTTGTTCCTCCATTTGCAACCATCACTTGACACTCTGGTGCTAGATATAGGAAGCAATTCAATTCTTTTGCTACCTTACAATGAATAAAATTGTGGGTACTTCCTGAATCAATCAACACTATTACCTTTTTCTTCTTGATTTGTCCTTCTATCTTGATGGTTTGAGGAGTGGTAATTCTAGCCAATACATTACAAGATATGGTCGGATTCATTTCTTCTTTATCTAGGTTTTGTTCCTAGAGTATATCCTCTTCTTTTCAACTTTCTTGCTCCTTTTCTTCTTCCTCTTCACAATCTATGTAGAATAATTTCTTCTCAGCAAACTTATGACCTTCAGTGTATTTGCTATCGCAACTGTAACAAAGCACTTTTGCTCTTTTTTCTTCCAATTGTTGTGGTGTCAACCTTATAGGTTGTGGAAGACTAGGGGCAACAACACTTCCATCTTTATAGTTGTGAGTGGTATGCTTCTTGGTTGCCATAATTTTGCTTTCCATTTTTCTTGCTAACCTGAATGCCTTCTCTAATGAATCAGGTTCCCAAAGGTGAACATCATGTTGGATATTATCCTTTAAAGTCCCCATGAACACATCAATCCTATGCTCCTCTGGAATATTTTTTACCCTTATGTTCAATTTTTGGAACTCCTCAATGTGCTCCATTATTGAACCCTTTTGTTTGAGACTTATCAATTGGCTAAAAAAAGTGTTGCTTTTTGTATCCTCATAATGTGCTGTCAATTCTTCCATAAAAATTTCCCAAGTGATAATTTGTTTACGAGAGCAAAGCCATTGATACCATACAAACTGATTTGGTTCCAAATATAAAGTTGCAATACGTACCTTTTGTGTGTTTTGCACATTATTGAGATCGAAAAATTGCTCCATCTGTAGTATCCATGTTGCGGGATCCTTGCCATCAAACTTCCTCATATCGATTTTTGGAATATGGTGGGTCTTCGATCCAACATTAGAGTCTACGAAATCATGATTAACATTTCTTTTGTTCACATCATGAGTTTCCTTTACTACCCTTTCACCATTAGTAAGTATTTCTTGTAGAAAATTTGTCAAATCTGTCTTCAAATCTATCTTCAAATCGTCAATTTTAGCTTCCACACCCTTTATCTTAGATTCCACGCCATTTATCTTAGCTTTTGTTAGCTTTTGTGAGAGTGAAACTTGTTGCACTTGGTCTTGTAATTTTGATATATCATGTAGCATTTCTTCTTCTTCTTCATGAGTCATGCTAGAGCTTTCAGGTTGCTTACTAGGTGTTTGCATTTTTTTCCTCGAGGCATCAGTTATCGATAATAATGCTCTACTATGCCCTTTGAATTCCTCCAAATAATTTTTCAAACCAAGCTTAAGCAAAAATTTTAAAAAATCTACACAACTTTTTTCACTTTGTAGGAGCTAAATATTGCCTTTTATGTATCTCTGTAATTTCAGATCATCCAGTTATGAAATTGCGACATGTAGTATCCCTTTGTGTCCTCTTTCCAATGCCACCAGTTGGATTCTCCAAGGAAGAGTTATGCCAAATCTCCCACAGTGACCTGATTATAGACTAGTTCAGAAGAGCGAACTTGTACGATGTGCCACGTGTCCCTGTTTCGACCTTTGGCTCTAAAAAATATATTCGAGAAACTACAGTCCGTCCTCTTTTCGTACCTTCTTATGAAATTTCAATCTGATGCTTAGAGAGAAAGTTATGAAGATTTTCCCTAGGTCACCTGTTTGGAACGTAATTCAGGTGTTTGCAAAAACACCAACTTCCTCAGATCATATCTCCGCAAATATAGCACGAAAAGCTCTGAAATTCGGACCCAAGGTTCAGTGCGAATTCATCTCAAATGGGTTTTTTTTTTCTTCTGAAACGTCGCAGAAAAAAAGTTATAGCAAAAATTCCACAATGACCTATTTGGAGCAGCAAAACCCTAGAATCCAAAGCTCTGATACCAAATGTTATGAAACCAACTCACAAAAAGATATAAAAGCTAGATCAACGCCTTAGAATTCAGCCTCTTCGAGGGGTAACCTCCTTTACATTACACAAATGAATGATTCTTTGATGATTCAAATAACAAAACCTCCTTTCTATATGTAGGAGTCTAAGGAATCACAATATAACCTAGCCGACCTAACAATAATAATATAAAGGCACAAAAATAACAATAGAGGGATTCTATGGGGCACAGTAATAACAATATGGGGACAATAGGGGCACAACAATATTAATAATGGATACAAATACAATAGTAATGGGGTAATAACTAGTATTATAGGGACCTAACACCGGAATGATGGTAACTTGTTGATGTTGTTGATTTACCATGTGTCAAAGTTGTTTGACCAAGATTATGGAAATTAGATGATATTGATAGATTATTATAACCTTTTCTTAGAGAAATTTTTCAACAAAAGAACATTTGGTAAGTCATTATGAATACCTCACTAGCTAGGAGAGAGTGTTGAATTTTGTAGCTATTTTCGATCTTCATAATTTATATTTTATCCCTTGAAATATATAATGAAAATATAATACATGTTCTTCAAGTCATTTTTATTGTTTAGCCCTTGAAATAATTAATATAGGACATGTTCTTCATGTTGATATCAAAAGAGAAAAAAATTTAATCTTTAATTTTTTATTTTTGGCTCCATACTTGTCAAGTCAACCATCGTTCAAGTCAAATTGGCCCAAGTGAAGAAACACCCATTTAGATAGGCATAACATTATATCTAAAGCACTTGACCTCCTCTACGAGGCACCATTTGATCTCACACAAGACGATATATTATAGGCATACAAGCAAAGAAAAAGAAGGATGAAGGACGAAGAAGGACAAATTCATCTCAAGCACATCTCTCTCTCTTTCTCTTCACACGTGTGACTTTCTGGGTATATTCTAGGCAATAGATCGAATTTCTTGGCAACAATTTATAGTAAACAAGGCCGAAATTCTAGGTATCATATTATGGGCAAAAGGGCCGAGTTTTTAGGTAGTTTCTTGGAGGAAATTTTCATCCCAAGTAGATTAGAGAGAGCTGAGTTTGTTGAGAAAAAGATTGACTTGACAAGAGGGTTGTTTGACCGGGCTTGACCATAACATTGTTGGTCAGTTTGATAATCATAGTTTACTAGCACAATTAGGCGTATCTCTTGTTGAACTGGAGAATTTATGTAAGTAAAAGGTTGTTGGGGCTTTCCCCTTGGTGGGTATTCCCAGAGTAAATATAATGTTGTGTTTGTGCATTGTGATCTCTTTTTCCCTTATGCATTTATGGTTGAATTTCTAAATAGTAATTACTTAATGATAAACTAGAAGTGTTAAAAGAATATCTACATCATTAGAAGTAATTATCGGTTTTTCAAATTCTAGTGCTTGTATCTATTGCTCTCGAAAAATCAACAATCCATTACTTTTTCTTTTAATTCCTATGTATTGCAAACATTAACCAAACTCTTAATGATGATGTTGCAAAAACTTTGAAGGGACCAAGAAAGTGGAGATATGTACATATCACTCTACCTAATTAGTCTCCAAGTGATTTGTGGATTTGAAATGGATGCAAATTGTCTTTGAGTCATTTTGATCCTTTAAGGCTAACCATGAGTGCAAGGTGAAGAGAATACTAAGACAAAGAGATTAATTCTAATATTGATAAAGAAAGAACAAGATACCAATATAAGTGATTTTGATTTCCTAATATACAAGTCCATATGCAAAATAAAAGTAATAGGCCATCCATGTAGCAAGAGAATAAGAAAACTTGATTTTTCTCCTTCCTACCAACTAAATTCACTAATTACTAAGCAAGAATGGACCTAAGACTAAAAGTTTCAAGCTTATAATTTGTAAGAAATTAAATCCTAATACCTAAACTGAAACAATTATCACAACAACAAAAATAACAAACTTATGCAGGGCTAGACATAGATAGACATATACTTTTTGCTACCAAAGAATGATTAAGTTATAGGAATTGCATGAGTTACAAAGAAACAAATGCAGAAGTCTTTGTAATGTGGAAACACCCTCATCCCACATCTACCCGAGTAACCGGCCAACCAAGGTAAATATGTGACGAGAGGCCACTACAATGGGATTCAACCTCCTAAGTCACCTTAAGGAAGTGGAATCGATGGAAACACACCACACGGACCTTCCACATTAGTAACAAAACTCTTAGGAGCCATCCCAACCACTCAGGTAACCAGCCCCTGAGACCAACTGAATTTTTAGTGCATCAAACCCTGAGATGCTCAAGGGTACGTCTGGGAGGCTCCAGAAGCTCCCACAGCAAGGGAAAGGGAGCTTCCAGGGACTTTTTTCCCCAGTGTTGTGCCTTCGACTCCGGGATTTGCACTACTTTTTCACGCCCATAGCCCAATTCACTACCCAAAACTCATTGGCACCTTCATAAATGAATTTACACAATAGAACAATGATACATTTTCAAAAACATTAACAAGGACTAGATTGGGCCCCTACTAGCCATGACATGCATTTCGTCAAACATATCACAAATATGAAATCTATAGGTCTTAACAGCAGAGCTGAGCACATGGGTCAGATACGTATCTGAGATTTGCTATGAGGAATTGTTTCCTTATCACATTAGTTGCATTATCATCTATTAGGTCATAGATACATTGTTCATTCATTTACAAGAAAAAACATGATGAGATCCATACATCACCATTTTCATAATACATATTCATAACCAGTGTAATAACAATAGAAATACCAAGGAAACAACAACCATATAATCCACATATGAACCAGTATAATACTCATGAAATAACAAGGAGAAATAACCTCATATTAATGAATGCAATGGAAAACTAGGTTTGGGACTTCCATGAACCACCCAACCTTAGATTGGATTAAACAAATATTTCTTTCAACCAATCACCCCCGTGCCATATTCCAAGCATGAATGTGGGACTCAAAACCAAACTCAACCACGACTTCTCGAGGCTACACCACCTCACTCTCATCAATAAAACTAGGCTTTACTGTAATCCATCCCAGATCACTAAGCCATAAAACAAGCATGGATGCCACTAGATTTCTCCACATACACCATGAGGAATTTCCCTATCTCCTAGTCTCTAGGCTTTACTACAATCAACACTGGATCACTAGGCCCTAACTGAGACTCCACCCTCTAGGCTTTACCGTATATTCCTCCATTCATCGGCAAGGATTTCTAGGCCTAATCTAGGATTTACCATATATCTTTCCATTAACTGGTCAAGGATTCCTAGGCCCATCGAGGCACACAATACATGGTTTTACCGCAACCTATAGTCTGGTTCAGGGGTCACTAGGCTAGTGGATTTACCGCAACCCACAATTTGGTTCAAGGATCACTAGGCCATGTGTTCTTTCTTTTGGATATCCACCTCACTCAGCTTCGAATCCATCCAAAAATTCAGCTCAACCAAAAAATGAGAACCCCATCACCCCATGGTTATCTGGAAATGGCAAGGCTAGGTTGAAAACACTGTCACACTTGGAAAAACCCATGCCATGAAAGAAAAGAACCACATGGAATACCATGCATGCAAAATCTAGCAAGGAAATCACACATGCAAATCGATACCTGCAAAGAATCCCACTGTAGCTGCTTGATCTTGCTCTTCCTTGCTTGCTCCTTCCTTCCTCTTGCCTTCTTTGCCTTTCTTGATCCAATGCCAAAGTGCTCCAAGAAAACTTTAAGTGTCCAAGAGTGTGAGAGAGAGAGAGAATAATGAGAGAGCTCCAAAAATGAACTGATAAAAGGTTACACTGACCAAGCTTGCCCATTGATCCTCAGAAGCCTTTTTATCAATGAGTCCTCTATTTTCTTCAATTTCCATTATTTTCCTTCATTTTCCTCCTCACATGCAACTTGTGACCTTTCACCTTCCTTTTCAACTAATTTCCATTATGTTCATAAATAAATGTGTCAAAAATTCCATTTTTCCTTTCCAAACCCTTTGCCAATTTTCTTAGCCATAATAAACCAATGAACACCCACACTAAGATGCCTTGCCCAACATTCAACTTAGAATAAGTGTCCCATCAATTGTGGTTATTATTTTTGCCTTTATTAACTTTTACATGGAATTTTTACTGAGGTTGTTACATGAGAAAGGTGGTTTAAAAACCTACACGATAATGAGAGTTGGAGAAATCTTCCTAACAACATGTTGTGGCTCCTCCAACAACCTTCCCTCAATCCCTCTCAATACCTTGTGCTTGGAGGAAATTGCATGGCCCCACCTTTTCACCAAGTGAAAAGGTCACCCTACCAAGCCTATCTATGGTTTGGGAGCCATGATTATCCTTTTAATATATCAACAAAATGTAGTACTTATGAATTTCATTAGGGTTTATCAGCCAATCCATCAGCATAAAGACACCCTCCTCCGCCTAGTTGAGTAAGGAAATCCTTGGGAAAAATATTAAATTTTAGTTCTCTACATATATTTTTCAGTTTTTAAACTTCTTATGGTGCAATAATAAACGTATACCCAATTTTATAGCTTTTGATTAGTCATTAGTGCAGTGACATACGGTTTTCCTTGGTGAAAATTTGGGGTTTTTTTCCACCAAATTTGGCCTCCTCCAGCCTTTGTAGTGTTTTTGTAGTCATGTATCTAGTGATACAATGCTCCATTAATGCTCAATTATGTGCTAAAATTTCCCCCTTACCTTCCCATTATCTCTATAACGTTGGTGTAGGTACCATTGTAGTGATACAAGGGCTCCTTCAGTCTCATTATGGGGTTTTTTCACAAAATTTGGCCTCTTTTAGTAACTGTAGCACAGTATTGACCCTATATCCAATGGAATAACACAAAAAAATCATCAATAATGAGACATATAGTCTCCTTGACCTACTCAAAATTTTTATAGTGATCACTTGTTCGTCTTCTTAGTGCTACATAGTCATTCGTGGGCCAAATTTGAGGTTTTTTTCACCAAATTTTACCTCTTTGGGCATCTGTAGTGCATAAATAATCATTAGTGTAGTGTAATGGCACTCCCTTTAGCCTTATATTTGCATCACGTCACTTCCTAGACCATCTAGAGTTTATTATAGGTTTTCTATGCCTTCTTTATTGAGTTACAACATCAAAATTTGAGGTTTTTCTTTAGTTTTTGGACCTTTAAGCCACTGTAGCACAATGTAAGACACTAAGCCAGTGACATAGCACACCCTTAATCATTTTCCCAAAATTCCAGATTGATATTTGGTGATTTCCCTGTAGTTTTTCCTTAGTTGTGAGGCCTTTTACCATGCTTTCTTAGTTGAAAAATGACCCATTTGGAAGTGAATTTCAAGGAAAAGGGAGGATTCTTTAACAGATATAAATCTCATTAAAATTCTTTTATAATGTCCTTGATAGCCGAAATATACTTATCCTTCAGTTTCCTAGGGTTTCCCCTCATTAAAACCCCTAAGTTTTCATGCTATGAGACCAAAAATTCAACTTTTAAGCTCACTTTTTGCCTCCCAAACCATTGTAGCATTGCACTAATTATTATTCCAATGACATGTGTTTCACCAATAATTAAGGCAAATGCACATATTTTTCTCAAGCTTGAGAATTAATCCAGTTTTTCTCCTTTAGCTCTTTCCATCACTTCAAGGCTCTTCTCTTAAGACTTTCCTAAGCATAATTGGCCAAAATTGAAGGAGAAAACCAAGGTAAAAGCAATAATTGTTCAAGTACCAATAATTGTTAGAGTTTCATGTTCCAAGAACACCTCATTACCAATTCTCTATCTTTTTGGATTGGATTTTAACCACTCATTCATCTTCAAGATTAGGCATCCAAACAAGAGTTTCATTTGATAGAAACCTTAATTTCCTTCCCATAAGTATAGAAAGGGTCCTCCATGGGGAATGCATAGCCATATTGTTGAACATTTTGGATATATAATTGGGGTAGTTAGGAGAGGTTCCAGGGTTACATTTTTCAATATCTTGATCCCTCACCACTAAAAACCTAATACATGTGCAAATACATAGCAAAACCTTGAAAACTAGCTACCTAATCTTTTGCATCTTGCATTTTATGCCAATCTCTATAATGGGCATTTGTTATTTCTAGTGAATATGTAAAAAATTGTAATACGAGGATTATCACTTTGGAGGATCCAAGGAGAGGATGCTATCATTTGTAGAAACATTGTACCTTATAAATAAGTTGAAATAGTGGCACACATCAGCAAAATTAGTAACCTCAATCAATTGAATTCTAGGAGAAAATCAAGCCTAGAGCTTAGAATTTGAAAAGGATGTTAGATGTGAGAGAGTTTCCATTCAACATGCTCACTAGTGTACCCATTATGGTCCAACCATGAGCAAAGCACCTAGTTGCAAGGAGTATCATGTGTTGTAGATTGGTAGTAACAAGAGCTTAGAGAATATATTTAGACCTCCAGGGAAGCCCCCATAATCAACATAGGAACAAATTGTGCCTCCATTATTATAAGCTGAACTTTGAAGGTACATGAGAAATATGAGAAGAACATGGAGTATCTAGTGGATATGGTCAATGACACATTACCATGAACACAATTTTGTTTTCATTAGAGAAGGATAGATCAATGTGTTTCGAGTACACTACTGAAAATCATGGAAGAATGAAGAACTTTCTACCTAATAGGGTCAAGTGATTACATTATCCTATGAGTTGGTGTGACGTCTTGAAGACATCACGAAGTTCTCAACTAAATATTCACTCACATCATAACCGTTGTCAACTTTCTTATGAGAGTTTCAGAACTATTTCCTTTATTTAATTTGTAAATTAGGGAAATATGAAGATTTTTAATTAACTTACTCAAAAGCTCAAAGTCACATATGACTATTAGTAAACACCACCTATAAAATTGTAAAACTCACAATTTGAAAAGGACTTTTTTCACCTTTTATTGATTTCATTGCAAACAAGAGTTAGGAAGCTAGTACTTATGTACTTAATATTGTAGTATTCATAAGCCTTAAAGGTCATTGTTGGAATTATAAGGTTGCATGCATCTTGTACTTGTGTTATGACTATTCATGAATAGTTCATGTATGTATGTACTTTCTGGGATATATGTTGCTAGGTTATGGACTATTATGTAAATTAGACGCATCTCTCACATGCTTATTGTTTCAATTATTTACTTTCATTAATAAGTACTTGCTAGATCTAAATGTTAACTATTCTTCATTTGTTGTAGTGACTTAAACACCTATTGTGGTCCCAAACTACAACTAACTATTTCCTTGCTTGTGCAATTGTGTGTTTACTAGATCATTGCTTCTTATTTCTTCTCTATATCTCATTGTTAGTTAGCTTACCCTCTTTATCTCAGTGCATTGCTTAGTTTTATGTTAGAATTAATACTTCCCTTTGCTATGATGATCATTTATATCTCACATCAATTCTCAAACAGAGAATGGTTATTGTGCCAGAATCTAGATGGGTCTCTCATCCGAAACAATGTGAGGTCTAGTTGGGACATCATAGTAGAGAGTACCTGTAACTATTGATGGGCATAAATCCTTGTTAATAGATTCAGTGCTAGAAGGAGGGATTAGAGGTGTATGGATGGTAAAAGTCACATTTATCACCAAGCACACACTTCTGGTGAATAGATTCCCACCCAACTACCCCACATTCCATTTACTCATGTTGGGCATTCTGAGAGAGAGAAAAGCTACAAATATGTTGTCTTTGATCTTGAAATCCCAAAATTTTCCAAAATAGTTTTATACTATATTCCCCCTACTAAAGTAAACACTCTGACACGTTTACACAAAACAGCTCAAAAAAGATATTGTATCTCCTCTTCTCCCTAGAAAGAAAGCAATCAAAAGGCTAGTCACCAAGGATGGTGTCTTCGTTGATTATATTGAGGATTTGGTTGAGCACACCCTTGAAGGTATTTCTAGTTTTTTTTGTTGAACCCATTTTTGCTCTCACCCATCCACTCATGCACCCTCTAATATTGAAGGTGAAACCAATTGTGTTCATCATTCTGATTGTTGAGACATTGAAGATTCAAACTTCTTATGTTTTTCTAAAACAAAAGACTTGAATCTAATCTACTCGTCAAAGGAAATAATTAATTGATCAAGAAATCATGAAGCACACAAGAGAAAGAATTCAATTAACACATTGCACAATGACTTCCTGGGGAAAGCCATATCTAAAAAGCCATTGTTATCTGTATATTGCATTGGTAAAAAATATGAGAAGATTACAATGCTTTGCTCAAGCTCGAGCTCGAGCAACCTTTGCACTATCTCTATCTGTCTCACTTCTTCCTAGACAAGTATTTGTCAATACTTAACCAATTTTCTGCTTGTCTAAGTCCCTGTTTCCTTGCATTGTTTCCTTGGGAATTAGCACCTAGTAATTAGGGAATTCCTCAATTGGAATTGCACAATCCATAATAGGCCTTCCTCTGACTGCATGCAACACCTGTAAAATTTGGATGACTATACAATTGAGAGTACACTGCCCTTGAAATCCAATCTCAATTGGGTAACTCTCATATCTGACATGCATGAGTTATTTATGGTTGAATTATCAGTTAACTGGTTGAATACATGAAGCAACACCCCATTGTTAGACCACCTACTAGTTCCTCCACCAATTGATACTATTTTAACTAACTTTAACTTAGTTAAACTGAATTAATTAATTACAACTCAAAATAAACTAAACCAGGGCTCCTATAAAGTAGGAGACACTCTACATGACTTAAGTTAGACCCTCAACTTGAATTAACTAAACCAACTAAGTAAATTTAACTTAGTTAACTCGTACAAGTTGTCTTGTGAAGTGGAATTGCAATTTTTCTGCTAATTTAATTCAAGGGAAAACTAAATCAAGATTTTTCTTGTTATATTTGCAACACTCCCTCTCAACAAGAAATGGATTCACATCTACCCTGATCCAGCACCTTTGGAATGTATTGCATGCAACACCCCTCACTATTGTTGTTGCTACTGCAACATCTGTGACTGAGAATAAAAAAAAAAATCACTAAATCAATATGCAACTGTCTACTAGGAAAATTTTGTTGTTATTGACTCTATTACTGAACCTCATGCTATGTTTTCAACTATCCTCTACACTCCTCAGTATCTAACTAACATTGATCCTCTTGCTACTAAATATTGTCAGCCCCCGTAACAAGGTAATGATCCATGAGACAAAAAAAAAACTCAATGGACCCTGCCCAAATTTTTGCAACTCTTGGGACTATTACTTCACAACCCCACCTCACACCTAGAGGTATGATTGCATGTTCTCCTCTGCCCTCTTAACTCAAAATTCCCTGCTACTGGAGGTCTCTACTTGAGTGGATGTTTCCACTCTGTCTCCTCTCTACTTCTCCAATTATAGCTGCTCCACAACTTTTTGAGGCTATTTTTGAGACTCCATTTTGAGAGGTAAATTATGCTCCCTCTCAACCACCAAGTCTCTAACCTTTTCCTTACTCCTCAAGGCTTTGCATGCATATTCGACCTCAAGTGCATATAGCTTCTTGACTCGCACACTGATTTGCTTCACCTATCCTGTGGAGATATGTCTAAGGAAAACCATTCCTTAGTTAAATATCACAGTGTAGCCACAGTCTTCGAATATCGTGATGGAAACAAGATTCTTCTTTAGACCTGGTACATACATCACATCCTTGAGCCTGAGAGAGGAGCTAGACTCCCTCTGAAAAGTAACAATACCAATGTCAGTCGCGTTATACCTTCCATCATCTCCAAACTCAATGTTCTGCTTGAGGTCTTTGTTATAGCTCTTATACCACTTGTTATAGATCTGATCCAAAAATATAAGATAATAGAAATAAACTCAAGAAATAACAAGATCTGAATATAGAAATGATTATTTATTAATCAAACCCTTAAGGTAGGGCAACACCATACATTCACTCCTTAAGGAAGGAGAACACTCCACAAGCCATATGCCTGTTCATACAATATTCCTTCACATCCCTCAATGGGGAGTCTCTAGCTTCTATATAGGCCTCATACATACAATACCATGGGTCATTACCATGGTTCCCTCAATACCATCTATCTAATACCGTGGGCTTATTACATTATTGCTAACTACTTGTGTTCGCGTACATGATACGGGTTAACCACCTTATTTATTACTATGGCCCATCCCATTATTACATTATTCCCTTGGGTACCTCCCTTTGTACCCCATATTATCCCCCCTAGGTATACTACATTCCACCCCCCTTAACATGTTTCGTCCCCAAAACATGGGAAGAACACAAATAATAACATCTACTCAAAAGAGTAGTCCACTAGTACCATGCACGTGCATCTAGTCATCCCAGAGAACGGTGAGCTCTCGATCTAGCTGGTGCCTCGCTCGCGTGAGATGGAGGTTGACCCTGACGGCTCTTCTGTTTTGATGTGTAGTAGGTGGATCGTCGCCCCTCTATCTATCATGCAGGGGTTGTTGTCCTTGTGGTTAATTCTTTGCCATCTTTTTGGTTGTTTTCTTGCAAGGTGATGTGGGTGGTGATATGCTGAAGTGTTAACCAACGGTGTATCTTTCTTTAATTCACAACCTAATGGAGCCTGCTTGGCATCTGGTACATATTGTGGTTCTTGATGTTGTTTCTTATCTTCCAATATTACTTCAACCACTGAGTCCTCATCCGATGTAACATTTTCTGCTTCAGCCTCCTTAGACTCTACCTGTTTTTCTGGTACCTGGTTTGATGTTTGTGTTTGGTTGTCGACCATCAATGGCTCATCATCTGATATGTCAGTCCCTAGAACATCTTCTGCTTCAGCCTCCTTGGACTCTACCTGTTTATTGATGGAAATATCTTGTAATGTAATTTTCTTCTTTTTATACCAGAGCTTTAGGAATTTCTTCTGCACATTAATATTTATAGTACCCACCGATTCCATCCAAGGGTATCCCAAAACAACATCCTCATTAGCCATATCTGAAGCATAAAAATCAGAATGCAATACATACTTGTCCATAGAAATCTTCAAATCTTTATAAACTTGAACATCCTCATTATCAATCTGTGTGGTTTCAATGTGTTTTGCTAGAACTTGCAATATTTTTTCCAAATTAACACTTATAAGATTTTGCTTGCAACTAGGATTTATAGACACAACGATCTTCTCCTTCTGAATCAATCCATGAACCTGCAATAAGGAGATACCAGCAGAAAATAACCCTTTAGGTTTCTTGGTTTCCTTCTTTCCTGTAAAAATAAAATCTTTGCTAGGTTTTGTGGTTTTCTCCTTTCTAGTATGAGACCATTCGTCCAAAAGTAGTTCTTCTATTTCATCAACGCTACATAACTTCAGAAACTCATTGTCAAGTGATTGCCACCACATAGCGGCCTCATTTCTCAAATAAGACCCTATTTTGTCCTTCCAACACCCTGGACGGTCCAACTTATGATATGCTATAAAATTTTCAATAGAAGTCCAATCATATTGTCCTTTAAAAAACTTACTGTTATAAGCCATGAAGAGGGTTTGTAAAACAAATCGCTTACTTGGCAAAAATTTGAAATGGCCACAATTCCATCAATATTGCTCAAAATCCCTATTATGACCTGTTTTTAGAAATGGAACAACCATTTTGCATCTTCCCATATGATAGAAATCCCGATCTAGGTACTGGAATTTCCGATTCGTGCTGCACTTGTCCCACTGTCACAAAAAAAATTCTGAACCAAAAAAAAAAAAAAAATTGATTTTAAATCAGTGATAACTCCCTCATCCGGACTCCGATTCGATTAATTTTTTTTTCGAACTTGGGTATTTTTCACAAACAATCCAGATCTACAATTAGATTCTGCAGATTTTGCACCAAAACATACATATCTGCTCCGCAAACTTGCCGCCCCGAAAAATGTCTGCAACCCAACTGATTTTTAAATCAGCAATATCTCCCTCATCCGGACTCCGATTCGGTCGATTTTTTTTTTTTGAACTTGGTTATTTTCACAAACAATCCAGATCTGCAATTAGATTTTGCAGATTTTTCACCAAAACGTACAGATCTGATCTGCAAACTCGCCACCCAAAAAATTCCTGCAAAAATTAAAAAATAAAAATAAAAATAAATAAATAAATTATTATCCACTTTGCCCAAGAAGGTGCTCTGATACCACTTGTTATAGATCTGATCTAGAAATATAAGAGAATACAAGTATACCCAAAAACAATAAGATAGAAATAGATAGAAATTATTTTTTTATTGATCAAACCCTTAAGGTAGGGCAACACCATACATTCACTCCTTAAGGAAGGAGAACACTCCACAAGCCATATGCCTGTTCATACAATATTCCTTCACATCTCTCAATGGGGAGTCTCTAGCCTCTATATAGGCCTCATACATATAATACCATGGGTCATTACCATGGTTCCCTCAATACCATCTATCTAATACCATGGGCTTATTACATTATTGCTAACTACTTGTGGTCCCTTACATGATACGGGTTAACCACCTTATTTATTACTATGGCCAATCCCATTATTACATTTTGCCTTGTGTACCTCCCTTTGTACCCCATATTATCAACCACCAAGTCTCTAACCTTTTCCTTGCTCCTCAAGGCTTTGGATGCATATTCGACCTCAAGTGCATACAGTTTCTTGACTTGTACACTGATCTACTTTACCTGTCCCGTGGAGATATGTCTAAGGAAAACCTTTCCTTGGTTAAATATCACAATGTGGCCACGGTCTTCCAATATCTCGATGGAAACAAGATTCTTCTTTAGACCCGGTACATACATCACATCCTTGAGCCTGAGAGAGGAGCCAGACTCCCTCTGAAAAGTAACAGTACCAATGTCGGTCGCGTTATACCTTCCATCATCTCCAAACTCAATGTTCTGCTTGAGGTCTTTCTCCTCCAAGTCACTGAAGAGATCTCTATTCCCCATCATATGGAACGAGGCACCATTGTCAAGATACCCCATGCTTCCCATTACTGTGCTTGACATGCATTCAATGAGAGTAAAGTCAAACTCGAATTGTGAATCTAGAGCTTCACCTACTGCTACTACTGTAGGATCCTTCTTGCTTGCCTTCTTCTATGGACATTTCATGGCATAGTGCCCGAATTCATGACAGTGAAAGCACTTGATGTTGGACAAGTCTTTCTTCTTTCCCTCCTCACCTTGAGACTTCTTTCCCTTGACTTTCTTTCCTTTGTTGACTAATGTAAAGTCATATTCCACTTATTTGGATGAGGTCCCATCTAAGTCGTCTCGCCTTATCTCTTCTTACACCAATTCGGACCACAACGCTCCCACTTTGGTAGATGCTCTCTCCCATTTACCAAATCCTAGTAGTTGTTCCAGCTCTTGGGAAGGCCTAGAAGTGCTAGGCTGACTAGATCATCTTCAACAACTGTAATAGCAACGCTTCCAAGCTCATCCCAACATTGGGTGAACCTACTCAAGTATTGTGGTATTGTGTCGCCTTTCTCCGTCTTGATATTTTGAAGATTTTCCTTTAGTGCCAGCTTCCTGTGGTCACTATTGTTCTGAAATAAGTCTATCAAGGCTTGCCACATTGCATATGGTGTATCATTCCCGTGGAGATTCGAGATAATATGATCTTGAAATCCTACTATGATCCTCCTCACCTTTGCAACACATTTCTTCCACTCTACCATATCTTGAGAATCGGTTGTTGGAGGCTTAGGAATATCATTATCTATGGATTCCTTCAGCATGTTGTCTTCCAATACTACATCCATCATGTCCTTCCAAGCAATGTAATTTGAACCACACTCAAGGGCATATTCGAGTCTCAATCCGTAGAATTACATCTTGCTAGATCTGAAGAATGATGCTACAAATTTTGATTTCACCTGCAAAGATAAACTCGTATTCTTCTCTTCTAGTGTGATTTCAGCTCTGATGCCATGTAGAAATTCCTTGTAGATTCAAATTGCTTATGTAATTTTATAAAACAAAAGACTTGAATCTACTCTACTCATTAGCAGAAATAATTAATCGATCGAGCAATCATGAAGCATACATGAGAAAGAATTCAATCAACACATTACAAAATGATTTCCTGGGGAAAGCCACAACAAAAAAAGCCCTTGTTATATGTATATTGCATTATTTAGAAAATATGAGAAGATTAAAATGCTTTGCTCAAGCCCAAGCAACTTTTGCACTATCTCTATCTGTCTCACTGCTTCCTAGACAAGTCTTGGCCAATACTTAACCAATTTTGTTCTTGCCCAAGTCCGTATTTCCTTGCGATATTTCCTTATGAATTATCCCCTATTAATTAAGGAAATTCATCAATTGGAATTGCACAATCCATAATAGGCATTCCTTTGACTTCATGCACCACCTGTATAATTTAGATGATTATACAACTGATAGTACACTGCCCTTGAACTCTAATCTTAACTGGGTAACTCTCAGATCTGACATGCATGAGTTATTTATGCTTGAATCATTAGTTAACTGGTTGAACACATGAAGCAACACCCCACTGCTAGACCTCCTACTAGTTCCTCCATCAGTTGGAACTAGTTTAACTAACTTTAACTCAATTAAATTGAATTAATTAATTACAACTCAAAATGAACTCAATGAGGGCTCCTATAAAGTAAGAGATGCTCTACATGACTCAAGTTAGACCCTCAACTCGAATTAAGTAAACCAACTAAGTCGAGTTAACTTAGTTGACTCGTACAATTTGTCTTGTGATGTGGAATTACATTTTTTCTCCTAATTTGGTTCAAGGGGAAATTAAATCAGGATTTTTCTTGTTGCAATTTCAACACGCCCTACCTCAACCTTGGTGGATGCCACAGGGATCCTTAGACCTTGCATGCATCTTGCATGATCTCCCTAGGTGAATAGAAAGGTTGCTTCCTAAATTTGATGCTCATAAGGATTTTTATCTTGAAGATCACATCGAAAAATCTTATTGGCTTTCTAGTTGATGAATGTAGAGCATGAAGATGTGGTTTGCCAATTGTTCCTGTATACCTTTGAGAATAATGCCTCTACCTGGTACTATCTACTTCTTCCATAACTAGTTCAGATTCCTTTGGAAGGATTTTTCTCAGCAAATTTGGTGAAGAGAAAATACATGTTTCTCTTTTGAAAGAGATGATTACCATAAAAATAAACAAAAAATAGGATGTCAAAGATTTCAATCACTGCTTCACCACATTGCTGAATAAAATCCTTGTTGATTCTCACTCTATAAACCCTATGGTTATTGAGTACTACACCCCATCTCTATCCATATCCATGTTCATTAAGAGGGTCAAGATAAACACTCTAGCTTGAACTTTGAAGAAGCTATTAAAGTTGAAAAGGAGATGCTTTTCCTAGCTAGAAACAACCACAAAGAAGAATCTAAGGCTAGTGAAAAGAAGCCTCTAACCATTAGTAAGCTTGTTGAGAAGGAACCTACTGATCTGGAGAGTCCGTCGAAATTCGTTAAGAATCCATCTAATGAAGTAATCAACCAAAAGAAGAATTCAAGGGGAAGGTCATTTGGGTATAATCCATTCCACCCATTTTAGAAGAGAAATAATAACCCACCCAAACTTGCTAATAACTCAAATCTAAATTTGAACCTTGACAACTTTCGTATGGAATTTTTTGTTTATACCATCAAGTTAATCATTTAGACAAAACATGCTTGCGATGGGTGATCCGAATTTAAACAAGAACACAACAAATTACAGATATAACCATAAATATAGAGATGCAGCAAAAATGACACTTCATTTCATTAATATCAGATACTGAAATATGCTTACAAACAGAATGGAAATAAGACTAGCTTGGGCAATGGTAGCTTATCTCTGCGAAGAGATGTGGTGGCTACATGCCTCTAGACTGTGTTACAATGAGGCTTGAAGGTTGTTTTATCATTGAGAAACTATGGAAACCCCAAACATCCAAAAACCTAACACTAGGAGATGAAATTCCAAACTATGGGCCCTGTTGGGGTAAATTGATAAATCAACTTCCCAAGGTCATAACTTTGGCATATGATCTATGTTTGATGCACATGATACCTCGTTAGAAAGATCTATCTGATGACTACAATTACTAATAGAAAATGTCAAGTTGAAAACTCGTATTCGCCACTGGTGATTTTCCAAAACAAACATCGTTTAGGGCCTCAAAATGGCTCTGGAAGTTCATGACCTAAAAAATAGCTAAAAATAGTAAATTGTGCTACAATTAAGGAAACTGAAAAAATGATAGAAACGTTGGCGGGGGTCCAAGTGGAATAGGTGGCCAGTGACCAATATCCACCTGGATCAATGGGTTAACTTAATGACCAAGGTTATTAATCAACTTCTGGACCAATGATCCTTGTTCGATGACTCTACCCAAGAAGCAAAAGAAGAGACAAACCAAGCTTAAGAAGAGACCATCAAAGGCTCTACAATGTTCCTTTAGGATTTGGGTTGTACACATGAAGACACAAACTACAGGAGAAGTATATGCCGGGGAAAAACTAGCCACTTAGACAACCCCATAAAATTATAGTCTCTGCAATAAAGGACACCTTTGTTGAAGTCACTCAACTTGCCAAGGGTAAATCCCTTTTAATAAAACTACTTACTCCCCCATCCCATGTCAAATATACTACCTCATCCTCCAAGGTTACTTCCGGTTCTGCACAAAACTCCAAGTCTGATAATACTCTAGTTTAGAAAGCTAAGTCGTCCTTGACTTCTAAAAATACAAGTTTATTAATTTCATTAGGCAAGGCCTTGAAATATAACATTATTTAAGACATGAAGAAAAGCAGGGCCAAATTTTCATTATATGACCTCTGCGATATCCCACAGTAGAGGGAACTTCTTCTCAATGATTTCCAACCCTCTCAAGTTCAATCTCAATCCTCAACAACCGCACAAACTTCCATCGTTTCTCTTGTCCCTATGAAGAACTCTAATAACAATAAGTCTACTATAAGCACAACAAGTATAAGAGTGCAATCTAAATTGTAGACCCCCATTTCTTTTGAATTTTGAAATTTCAGTCATATTGTACACAATTTTTTGGTATACTTTGCAACTTTCTTCAATGTCATGCCCCACTCTGTTTGAAAAAATCCCAATGTTGTCCTTGAGAAAACTAACACAAAGACCATTTAGTTTGGTAGGCTAGAAGTAAAAGTGATTGTTGAAATGAATGATGTTTTGATATGATTGTCCTTTGACCCAAAAATGAATTGAGTAATTGGCATTATCATCATGGACATATTAGGTCCATATGTTTAGAGATTGGTCCCAGAAATTGCAAAGATACTTTGCTACCTCTCACAAAAATTCTATAAAATTATAATGTGTTTTTGGTTTTGAATTGTGTTAACTCTGCAATTTCTAAGACCAGTCATTGCTAAGTGGCAAGACATATGGCTCTAGTATTCCTATGATGATAATGTGGATTACTTGATGCATTCATGGATCAAAGGACTGACATATCAAAACATCATTCACTTCACCAATCACTTTTACTTCTAACTTGTCAAATTAAATAATCTTTGTGTTAATTTTCTCAGGAACAACATTGGACATTTTGCACATAGAGTGGGGCATGACATTGAAGGATGTCGTAGAGTTTACCAAACAATTGTGTACATTGTGATTGAAAATTTCAAAAGTCAGAAGAAAGGGTGGGTATATAATTTAGAGTGCACTTCGATACTTCTTGTGCTTATGGTAGACTTATTGTTATCAAAGTTGTTCACAGGGATAAGAGCAATGAGTGGAGTTTGCGAGGTTGCTTGTAACAACCCCTGGTTGATTTTCCATGTAAATAGAATAAAAACCAAGGTCATGGACATGTATTCTAAGGTGAATGTTAGGGAAAATACTTTAGTGGGCATCACTTGTGATTATTTAATTGCTATGGAAATTGGCACAGGAAAAGACACATTAATTGGCATTTATTTATGAAAATAAAGGAAAATAGGAGAAATGGGAGATGAAGATCACATATTTTCATGAGAATGAAATTGAATAGAAAGTAGAGGCGTCAATGATAAAACGGCTTCTGAGGATCATTTCACAAATTTGGTCAGTTTTGGATTAGCCTTTTGACGGTTTTGGGTGGGAGCTCTTGTTCATTCTCTCTCTCTCTTACTCTTGCACACTTAGATAATTCTTGGACCATGCTTGGAGTACTCTATCATTCACTTGGATTGGAGAAATAAGGCAAAGGACATTAAGGAGGCACAAGGAAACAACGGGATCAATAACTACATATGGATTGTTTTGCAGGTAACGGGTTGTATGTGTCATCTCCTTATTTTTTGGGTGCATGGTATATAGATATGATTATTTGGTTATGTGTTGTCATTGGCATAGATTGCCTGGATTGACAGTGGTTTGAGCCTTGCCTTGCCATTTCCTAGATAACCATGGTGTTGTGGTTTTTTCCACTTGCTTCTTTTTTTATTGGTTCTCAGTTTTCCCCAAGGTTGTGGGTTGGAACAAACGCTCTAGTGCCCTGGATAGCTTGGGTTGAGTTACTAGTCCTGGAGGCTAGGTCAGGAAAAACACTTTGGAGCCCTTGGAGTGGTCAAGTTTCTAGTCCTTGAAGCCAAGTTGGACAAATGCTCTAGAGCCATGCGACAACTGTAGGTTGAGTTACTAGTTCATGGAGCCCTAGACAACTTGGGTAGAGATCGATCTCGTTATGGTTAGTGATTTCCAGACTGTCAATCACCGTTGTTGAGGTTTGAGGTGGTTTGGCCTTTGGAAGCCCTACATTATTTTGTATTGGCTTGTTCCATGAGATCCCACATTCACGCTTGAAATATGGTGCAGGGGTGATTAGTTGAAAGAAAGATTTGGTTTAGCCCAAACTATGGTCGGGTGGTACGTGGAAGTCCCTGAATTGGTTGGAATTTTCATATGTTAATATGAGGTATTTTCCTATTGCAAACTATGAGCATATGTGTACATTATGATGGTTATCTTATAGTTGTTTTTCCATGGTTTATATTTTATTTATAAGTTGGTTAAATGATGTACTCTATCTATAGCTCTTTACATGTTTTGATAAGCTAATGAATGGTTGATGAATGCATGGACTAACAAGTGTTATTGTAACTATGTGGAGAGGGCATAGAGCCTTCTTGATAATTATTAGATGGATTTAAAACCCTTATGAACAGATATGCATTCATGACCTGTAGCTCTATGTTTTCCATATGTTTGACGAAATGCTTGTCATGGTTAGGCATGGTTAGGTCGAGTTCTTGTTCAAGTTACGAATGATTATCATTTTTATCATGTTAATTATCATTCTGAGAAGTTACAGGTAGTTTTTGGCAGTGGTCTGGAGGCTGGCATGGAAAAGTAGCTCATATCTCAGGGCCGCACTCTCTAAACTGAAGAAATTGGGTTATAACTGTATGGAGGTCGGGTCACGCATGTGGTTGGAGACCTATAACCGCATGTTGGCCTTGTTATGTGTGCGGTTGGAGCTTAGGTTGTGATAAAATCAGTGTTATATTTGGGAATGATAACCTGGGGTGGTCCTTTGGCCCCTGAGTGTCTTATAGCCCTAAGGGATGTTGTGAGTTGTCTATTGTCGGCCCATTTCCATAACTGAAGCTTGGAGGTCGAGGCATGTCATTGTAATTCTTTGTCTAATGTTTACCCTGGTAGGCCGGTGAAATTAGGTAAATGTGGGAGGTGTTACTGGGTGGTATTAGAGCTTCCAAGTTCAAATACTTGGACTAGATGGGCTAGTTTTTTTATGTTATGCATGCATGTCAATGGTTGTATGTTCATCATGCATGCATGTTGATTAGTTTCTGTCATGGTTATGGTTATCGTGCATGAGGTCATTGTATGTAGTTAAAGTCATCGTGCATGATGTCAATACGTTGATATGATTATGTATATACATGTATTGTGCTAATCTGGATTGATTTCTGCATATGAGATAACATCCCCTAAACTTCACTAAGGTATGATTTGATTATGGTTTCTATTAGCTTATCTAACGTGGCATGTTTACAGGAGGTAGAAGATCATATATGACTAGCATAATGGTAGATTACAGTTCACGTGGATCTCCCTAAATATCAGATGAATAACATACAAAAGAGTACTCCCTTGACAAGGCAGAGACATTGAGAAGTTTGAGAGCAGATATCAGAAGTTGCAAAGAAGACAATAACAGGTTGACCAAGGCACAGGAAAGACTTGCTAGGGCATAGGAGAAGCAAGCGAAAGTTAATGCATTGATACTTCAGAGTTTATAAGATTTGCATAGACATGTACCACTAAAAATCATCCATGGACAAGAGGAAAGGACTAATGGGGCATATGGCAGTAGGTCTCAATCATGATATAGGTTTGACAAGGATGACACAATCAAAGATGGCAGGTTCTTGGATACACCTAACATGAGGGGTAGCGATCATGGATTCTATTCTAGTTCTGGTTTAGAGAGACATCATCATCATCACCACCACCATTTGTATAGGAGGAGTGAGAAGCAGTATCTTCCAAAGGATTTCAAGAAAGCAAAGCCTCCTACATTTGATGGAGAAATGAACAAGTCACAAGATGTAGAATCCTAGTTGCTTAGGATAATTAAGCTTTTCATATTGCACGATTATTCTGAGAATATGAAAGCCAAAATATCTACCTTCAAACTTAAAGGAAAATCATACATCTGGTGGGAAGATGTGAATAATGTCAAAGGCATTTGGGAAGAAGAGCTAACTTGGAGGGAGTTTGAGAGACTCTTCAGGAAGATGTATCTATCTGAAAGCTACTATGATGACAGAGCAAAGGAGGTCTATGAGTTGAAGATGGGCTTTATGACAAATGAGGAGTATACTAGAATATTATTGGAGTTGTTGAGATATGTGTCTTATCTTAAGGAAGAGAAAGAAAAAAGATTCAGAGATTCATTAGTGGATTGTCGGTATCATTCAAAAATAGGATTGAGTTTGATGAGCCTAGCTCGCTGGAGGAAGCCACCAGGAAGCTAAAGCACTACTATGAGAAATCAAAGCACAAATATGTGTGTAAGAAAGATTGGAAAGGGAATGAGAAGAATAAAGGAAAGTGGGCTAAGAAGAGAGGAAAGCCTCATGATGCAGATGACAAGGAGAATGTAGCACCGCACAAGAAGTTCCATGCAATTGACAGAGGACATGGTCTCATCTTGAGGAGCAGGAAAAGGGTGATGGTAGGAAACCTTTGAGATGTTAGACTTGTGGCGGAGAGTATCACAAGAGATATTGTCCAAAACATCAGGGAGGCATGCCTCAGATATACCGTGCTCAAGCGGCATAGATAGTTGGGGATGTTGGATAGAGCATTCCTCGAATTTATGCAGCGTTGGATAATAGGAAGGTTGATCATCGGGCATCTATCAAGATGGAAGGTAAGCTTTGTCATCAAGTTGTTTCTATTTTGATTGATCCTGGATCTAACTATAGTTATATAAGTCCTGACCTGGTGGATAAGTTTTGTTTGAGTAAAGAAGCACATGCAAAGCCTTGGTTGGTGAAATTGGCTACAGGTACTAAGAAAAGAGTTCATCATTGGATGAGATCATGTGCATTTGAGCTTAACGATATGTATACATCAACACATCTAAATGTGCTTCCGTTGGGATCATACACTATGTTGTTGGGATGGATTGGTTGTACATTCACAAGACTAAGGTGGATTGCTATGACAAGGCTATTGAGTGCCTGGATGATGATGGAGAGAGAAGAATATTACAGGGTAAGAAGAAGCCTACATTAATGAGAATGGTTATAAATATGCAGGGAAAGCGTAGTAGTAGGAAAGGGTGTGTATTGTTTGTAGTTTATATTTCTAGTGACAAAGGAAAGGATGTTGAAGTCTTCAAGAGGTATCCAATTTTGCAACAATTTTTAGATGTATTTCCAGCAGATATTTCAAATTTATCGCCTCATAGGGAAGTGGACTTTTCTATTGAGTTGATGTCAGGATAAGAACTAGCATCAAAGGCAACTTACAAGATGAGCACTCTAGAATTGGTGGAACTAAAGTTGCATCTTAAGGAAATTCTTGACAAGGGGTGCTTTAGGGAAAGTGTATCGCCTTGGGGTGTGCTAGTATTGTTTGTGAAGAAGAAGGATGGTACTCTTAGGTTGTGTATTGATTACAGGTAGTTAAACAAGGAAACTATCAAGAACAAGTATTCGTTGCGGAGGATTGGTTACATGTTTGATCAGTTTAAGGGAGAAACAATGTTCTTAAAGATTGACTTGAGATCAGGATATCATTAGATACACATCAAAGAAGAGGAAATCTACAAAATCACATTATGTACCAAGTATGGGCATTATGAGTTTGTTGTGGTTCCTTTTGGTTTGACTAACACTCCAACTACTTTCATGTGTTTGATGAATAAGGTGTTGTGTCCTTAACTGGACAAGTTGGTGATAACGTTTATTGGTGATATATTGATATATTCTAAGAATGAGGAAGAGCATGCAGAACACCTAGTAGCAGTGTTAAAATTGTTGAGAGAGCATAAGTTATATGGAAATCTTAGGAAGTGCAGTTTCTTTTAGACAAAAGTTCATTACTTGGGACATGTTGTTTCCAAGGATGGCATAGAAGTGGACCTGGAAAAGATAAGAGTTATCATGAAGTGGCCTACTCCCAGGAATGTGGATTAGTTGAGATCATTCATGGGATTGGAAGGTTACTACAGGCAGTTCATAAAAAACTTCTCAAATATTGGTTATCCTATTACATCTTTGGAGAGGAAAGGGAAGAATTTTGAATGGACAGAGGAATGTGCGACTAGCTTGGGGCAGTTGAATCATTTGCTTACAAATACTCAAGTTTTGAAGATTGTAGATCGAGATAAAGAGTTCGCGGTATGTACAGATGCTTGCAAGGAGGGACTTGGAGGAGTCCTGATGCAGGAAGGATAGGTGGTATGCTACGAGTAAAGGAATTTGAATGAACATGAGTGGAACTATGTGACTCATGATCTCGAGCTGGTAGCAATCATTCATGCATTGAAGATGTAGAGGCACTATCTTCTTAGCAGGAGATTCATTTTGATGAGTGATCATAGTGGGTTGAGGTACTTGTTTTACCAACCTAATCTAAATGTTAGGCAAGCTAGATGGTTGGCTACCCTCAGTGAGTTTGAATTTGAGATCAAGTACATCAAGGGAAAGGAGAACAGGGTTGAAGATGCTTTTAGCATAAGAGCACGAGTAATCATATTTCAGTTGTGAGTTCATATGGGACAGACTTACAAGATTGGATCTTGCATGTAGGACAACAGGATGACAAATACCAACAACTTAAAGCATAGATTACAACAACAGGATATAGGTGATGAAGATGTGGATTATCATCTCACGATAGATGGCATGGTGATATTTAGGGATAATATTTATGTGTCGGACAATAGTGAGCTCAAGAAGCTTATCTTGAAGGAATTTCATGTCAAGCCATATTAAGGTCACCCAGGATATCAGAAGACTGTAACAGTTGTGAAGAAGTTCTACTATTGGTCAAATTTGAAGAAAGAGGTGGTTGAGTTCATTGCAAGGTGTTTTGGAATGTCAACAGGTAAAGGCATAATGTAAGCACCTAGTTGGTTTATTGTAGTCGATTTCGATTCGAGAATGGAAATGGGAGGTCATTTCCGTGAACTTGATTACATGTTTGTTGATGACATCCATACAACATGATTCCATCATGGTTGTGGTTGGAAGGTTGACCAAGGTAGCTCAATTCATTGCAGTAAAGTCCACGAATTCAACTAGTGACATAACTCAGATTTTCATTAGGGAGATAGTGAGTTTACATGGTGTTCCTAAGAAGGATGTATCGAACAGAGATGCCAAGTTCACTTCCAAATTTTGGAAGGAGTTGTTTGTAGGATTTGGGACAAAGTTAGCTTTTAGTATAACTTATCATCCGCAGACAAATGGACAAACAGAGAGGGTCAATGAGATTCTTGAGGACATGTTGAGGATGTAGTCATGCATTCATAGAGGAGGTGGGAGGAGTATCTTCCACTGGTAGAGTTTGCATAAAATAATTGGTATTTGGAGTCCTTAAGGATGACTCCATTTGAGGCTCTCTTTGGACGGAGTTGTAATACTCCCATCAGCTAGAATGATCTAGTGAATAGGGTATTGATTGGACCAGATATGTTGGCAAAGATGGAACATGAAATGCAGATTATCAAGAATAATTTAAAGGTAAGACAAGATAGGTAGAAGAGTTATGCATATTGGCAAAGGGTATTTAAGGAGTTTCATATTGGGGAGCATGTGTACTTACGCATCAAGCCCAAGAAGAGCTCCTTGAGGATTGGGTCATGTGCCAAGCTGGCACCTTGGTATTGTGGGCCTTTTGAGATCCTTGAGAGGATTGGACCAATGGCCTACTGAATTGCACTGTCGCCAACAATGAAATTCCATGATGTTTTCCATCTTTCATTGCTTAAGAAATATGTAAAGGATGTTGATCATGTGATTGAATGATCTATATTGCAGGTGGAACTAGAAGGATAATTATAGCTGGAACCTCAATTCATTTTGCAGCGAAAGATGCTCATGCTCCATAATTGAGAAATTGAGCAAGTTAAAGTGCAGTGGAAGCACTTTGGGTCCGATGAAGCTACATGGGAGATGATTGATCAGATGTGGGATATGTATTCTTCTCTATTCATTGGTTGAGTGGATGTATTCTAGTATATGTGTTTGATGTTGTGTTGGTTATATGTATATGCATATGTAAGCTATAAATACCGCATCGAGCTATGTTATAAAGCTCTAAATAGTGACATGGTGTTCATGGTATGATGGTCATGATCTCAATATTATGAAATGATGTAAATGTTGCATCGTGTTGTGTTATAAAGCTCCATCGGAAACATGCTTTGCTAGTTTATAAGTGTCATTGAACACTGAGGACAGTGTTCCCCCAAGAGGGAGGGGTTTGTAACTACCCTTGGTTGATTTTCCATGTAAATAAAATAAAAACCAAGGTCACGGGACATGTATTCTAAGCTGAATGTTGAGAAAAATACTTTAATGGGCATCACTTGTAATTAATTAATGGCTATGGAAATGGGCAAAGGCAAAGAGGCATTAATTGGAATTTATTTATGAAAATAAAGGAAAATTGGAGAAAAGGGAGATGAAGAGTCACATATTTGCATGAGAAGGAAATTGAAGATAAATAGAGGAAAATGAAGAAAATAGAGGCCTCAATGATAAAAAGGCTTATGAGGATCAGTTCACAACTTTTGGTCAGTTTTGGCTTAGCCTTTTGACAATTTTGGATGGGAGCTCATGTTCATTCTCTCACTCTTACTCTTGCACACTTAGGAGCATTCTTGGAGTATTCTTGGAGTACTCTATCATTCACTTGGATTGGAGAAAGAAGGAAAAGGAAAGCAATGCAACACAAGGAAACAATGAGATCATCAGCTACAACTGGATTGTTGTGTAGTTAACAGGTTGCATGTGTGATATCCTTATTGATTTTTGGATGCATGGTATATGCATATGATTATCTGGTTATGTGTTGTCATTGGTATGGAACATTCCTAGATTGATAGTGGTTTAAGCCTTGCCTTGCCATTTCCTGGATAGCCATGGTGTTGTGGGTTTTTCCACTTGCTTGTTTTTTCTGGTTAGTTCTCAGTTTTCCCTATGGCTGTGGGTTAGAGAAAACACTCTTGAGCCCTATACAACTTGGGTTGAGTTACTGGTCCTAGAGCCTAGTTTGGGACAACCTCTCTAGAGCCCTTGGTGGGTTGAGTTACTAGTCCCTGGAGCCGGGTTTGACAAACACTGTGGATCCCTACGACAATTGTGGGTTGCGTTACTAGTTCCTAGAGCTGAGGACAACTTGGGTAGAGATCGATCTGGTTATGGTTAGTGATTTCTGAACCGTAAAGGTAGAATCACTGTGGTTGAGGGTTGAGGTGGTTTGGCCTCTGGAAGCCCTACATGGTTTTGTCTTATCTTGTTCCATGAGACCCCACATTCATGCTTGGATTATGGTGCAGGGGTGATTGGCTAAAAGAAAGATTTGGTTTAGCCTAATATATGGTTGGGTGGTACATGGAAGTCCCCGACTTGGTTGGCATTTTCATATGTTAATATGACGTATTTCCCTATTGTGATCTATGAGCATATGTTTTGATTATGATGTTATCTTAGGGCTGCTTTGCCATGGTTTCTATTATGTTTATAAGTTGGTTATTTGTTGGTTAAACAATGTACTCTATCTATGACTCTTTACATGTTTTGATAAGCTAATGAGTGGTTGATGAACGCATGGAATAACAAGTGTTATTGCCACTATGTAGAGAGGGCATAAAGCCTTCTTGATGCTTATCAGATGGATTTCAAACCCTTGTGATTAGATATGCATTCATGACTTGCAACTCTTATATTCGCTATATGTTTGACAAAATGCTTGTTATGGTTAGACATGGTTAGGTTGATTTCTTGTTCAAGTTATGAATGTTTAGCATTGTTATCAGGTTAGTTATCATTCTGAGAAGTTACAAGCAATTTTGGGCAGTGGTTTGGAGGTTGGCCTGGAAAAGTGGCTCAGGTCACAGGACCGCACCCTATGAATTGGATAAATTGAGCTATAACAACGTGGAGGCCATGTCATGTGTGTAGTTGGAGATCTATAACTGCATGTTGGCCTTATTATGCATGCGTTTGGAGCTTAATTTGTGGTAAAAGCAGTGTTAGAATAGGGAATGGTCACCTAGGTTGGTCCTTTGGCCCCTGAGTGTCATGTATCCCTGAGGGATGTTGTGAGTTGTTTGTTGTCAGCCCCACTTCCATAACTGAAGCTTGGAGGTCGGGTCATGTCATAGTATCTCTTCGTCTCATGTTTACTCTAATAGGTTGGTGAAATTGGGTAAATAAGGAAGGAGACATTACATTGTTGGGGATTGAGACTGAACCTAAGAGGGTTGGAAAGCTTTGACAATAAGCTCCCTCTATTATGGGATATTGCAGAGGTCATATAGTGAAATTTTGGCCCTTTTTTTCTTTGTGTCTTAAATAATGTTATAGTATTCCAAGGCCTTGCACAGAGAACTTAATGAACTAACATTTTTAGGAGGCCAAGAAGGCTTAGCTTTTTGCACTAGAGTAATGTCCTACTTACCCTATTATGTAAACATTTTGGCTCCGTAAATTTTCCAGATCCATCGCATAGGGTTTTTGTTTATCGATGTTTCAAACCATCATATGTGACTCATCATCAAGATGAACGTAAGATGAAAAAGACTGATCTAACCAAGTTTAATATATATAGCAAACCTAAAGGAATAATGAGAATGGAGTTGATAAGGAAAAACCCTAACGTATAAATGTAGGGTAAAAAATATTTAATATTGAAAGTTCATCTTATATATATATATATATATATATATATATATATATATATATATATATATATATATATATATATATATCAACGAAACGGGTAAGGGTTGTTATATTAATAAAAAGCTAGATCTGGGTCTAGAACCCTTTCATCAAATTTCTGATACAAAAAGAAGATCTTCAACAGAGTAAATAAACTGTATATTGCCTCCTGGGTTGACTAACCTTTTAAAACATAAAATATGTCCATTGCAGACTCTACAAAAAGTCACAAGTAAAAAGAAAAATTTATAGTCCAACATTACATAACTAGGAGTAGGATAGACTATATAATACAAGCCAAAACTACCTAAAGAGACGAGGTATATCATTCAACATGGACCATGATTGTTCAATTCTAAAACAATGGCTCGACGATATCTCCTCCCTTCCATGTGAGCACCTGAACCAACACCACCATTTGTCATTCTCTTCGCATGGGAGGCCGAAACTTCCAACACTGCCACCCAGACACTAAGTTGGCGAACTTCATTACTGAGCTTGTCCAAAGAGTTTTCCATATTGGTGTGGTGAACTAATAACTTAAATTCCATGAATAATTGGAAAGTGTACCTCTGTCACTCAATCATATCTTCAAGGTAGTAGTTGAATTGATTAAGGCCTGAGTTGAATCCAGGAGCTTGTCAATCAACTCCGAAGCATTGAAGGTTCCTTGAAGATCAGAGCTACTGGCCATCCTGCTCCTAGAGCTTGAATCACAAAAATCTTCTATGAAAATCACACCCCAAAAAAAGGAAACAACGACAAAAACTGAAAGGGAGGAATGGTCTAGACCCAAGAACCCAAAACAGAAGAATTCTCCCATTTAACTTCAAAAACTAGAGAGTGCGAGTGAGTGAAAAAAAGGCTTTAGAGATAAATATATAGTTCAGTCTAAGACCCTAACATGAAACATTATAAAATAGATGAGTCCAAATCATTACAAAATTCTCACCAAGATAGGGAGTCAATGACAGGAACCCATCTTAGGATGAGAGAATTAAATCCATATTCAAGCTCGAGGAGAAGAGTGCAGCAACCAATAAAATGAATAGACAAGTCTGTTTAAATGGAGCGAGACATAAGTATACCACATGTACACTGGAATGAGCCACTGAGAATGATCCATGTAGGATAAAAGTTGGAAAATAAAAGGAACCAACCAGAAAAAAGGGGCATAGAAATCCAATAAGGGATGAAGATGAAAACCCCTCGATAGACCCAATCAATCTAGAGGCTAGAGAGAGAAAAAATGGGACGCTCCCCAACGATCCTAATGAGATATAATAAGCTAGTTATTTAAGGGATTGGAGAAGAACTCAACCTATGGTTTAACTCTATAAACCTTAAGTCAGAGTTGCTATTTTTTTTGGAAACCCATCTGCCTCCATATTTAAATGTCTCTAAATATGAAAAAATTCCTCCTGCTCAAATTGAGATATTGAAGCTTGAATGCTTTGGTTTAAAGACAAGGAGTCAGAGAAAATAGTCTTCTTGTCTTTGGTGAGCTAGCAAATAGCTAACATAGATTCACTAAAGACAATGATTCTAAATATTTTCGTTCATTGGCAAGTTCCAATCCTTTGCACAGGACTAAGCACTCTGCTTGATTATTTGTCACAGTTCCAAGACCCCATGCAAATTGAGAAACTACTTTTTTCATTGGGGCCAAGAATGACCCTTCCCCCTTTGCTTCCCCATTATATCAAATATTATATTATAATATTAAAAAATATTATATTCTTTAGCATATTAATAAAATATTGTATTATATAATTTAATTTAATTTTTATGTAAAGAATATAATATAATAATAGAATGTAATATAAGATGATGTATTATGATATAGCATATAATAAATATTCTATTAAAGAATATAATATGATATATTGAATAGAATATCATATAATTGAATATATGATATATGTAATATAATTGAATATTTCATAATATAGTTTAAAATATTATATTTATATTTAAAAAGAGAGAGTTAATTTAGTAAAGTTAATAAGAAAAAGGAAAAGATAGAGGGTTAGTTCGAGGAGGACATTGAGGTTAAGGTGGGGTTCTAGTTTTTATTGATCTTCTAAGCTTTATCTTTATTAAGATTATTAGGGTACTTATTTCAATGGCTTCCCTAAATTTTCTATGGTGATAGTGATCAACTTTGGCAAAAATGCAAGTATTTTTAATGCAAATATGGTGTTTAGTCTTATTAGAATGTTCAACTAATGCGGAAGATTTAGAATGATTATGTTTTATGCCAATGGAGTGTTCTTGAATCCTAGTTTTTATGGAGAGTCTAATTTCACCAACATATGGAACCCCACGAGAACAAGGGATAAAATAAACTCCCTTTTGACTTCTAGGTTCAATAAGATATTTGATGGATTTAAGGCAGTTTCAAATAGTGTTTATGGGTTTAAAAGCGGGCATAATGTTTTGCTTTCTAAGAATGTTGGCAATGTTATCCTTAGTTTCATCAATGTAGGAGATGTGGACTTTGTGTGCAACATTATTCATATGTTCTTTTTCTTCATACCCTTTATTGGCATTTTTGAATGCTTTAATGCCATGGGGTTTTTTATATCCATTATTTTCTAAAACCTCCTTAAGATGGTCTTGTCAGTGTCAAATACATTCTTTAATAGTATATTATATATTATATCATAATACATCATCTTATATTACATTATTATATTATTATAGCTACCAAATACATGGATATTGTTTTTTATTTTGGTAAAAAACTTTGGCTTTAAATTAGTTTTGAAAAATTTAAACAGATTCTTAAAAAAAAATATTAAACTGAATATATATATATATATATATATATATATATATGACTAATTTTATGTGGTTTTTAAATTGAGTGGTTAGATATAAGAACTAGCAATTGCACCAGATGTTGCAAAGGAAACACCATAAGGTATAAGTAACTATTATATTTCTCAACAAAAAGATAATTATTATCTTTATCATTTTTTACTGTAACATATTGCTATTTTATCTTGTCTACCTACATATTTCTATTTTATCTTGTCTACATGTAGGAAAGCTCAGTTTTCCCATATATTCCTTCATCCTTCCATTCATTTACAAGAAATTCAATCATTTTGTGTGACAAAGCACACTATGTCACACATCTACACTCCTTCAAACTCTTTTGAATTGCATGCTTCAAAAAGAAAATAAAATGATAATTTGAGTAGACTTACATGAAGAGCGAATAAGATCTTCTCTAGGATCTTATTCCAGTATGGGGTTTAATTACTCTATATGAATAATCCTCCAACCTAGAAATATTTATAAAATATTAGAATAAATATTTATAAAATGAATTAATTTAAAAATTGGTCAGCTTGGTAGCCAAAAGTAATTTGTCAGTTTAAAACATTAACAAAAATTAATTTGTTGGTTTAAAACAGTAACAAGAACTCTGGCTCGGTATATTCGCATAAAAAAAACTACATATGAATGCACAAGTGATAAATACATCTAGAATGTGAAGCCTTCAAAGACAACGCAACTAACTCTTGGGATAATATGAAAAACATTGTCCCATAGACTATCTTTAGCCTAGTGAAAGTTAAAATAATTTAATTTTCTTTCTTTCTTTCAATTTACCACCATTTTAACTTTTTGTACTTAGCAATACCATTTTTTTTAATATTCTTGCTTAGGTAACTTGCATGTACAGGTAACTTGCATGTGTCTTGATTTTTGTGAGAAATTCAGGGTTGTCACCATTTGAATTTTTGTGCTCCGTATTGTCATTTCTATCAATATTATTTGCTTGCAGCCACATTCACTAATAGGTAACTCCTTCATGTCTTGATTTTTACAAGAAATTCAGTGTCTTGGAGTAAGATTTAGCCCAGACAACTCGATTTTATGCAAACCAAGAATCGAACTACACCTAACCAACCCTACAATAAGTTTTGGATTTCACTAGAACTTAGGAGGCCTAATTTTAACTTATAATAATAGAAATTCAACGTTTGTTTCCGCAAAGCATGTATCGAAGTATTCCTTCTAATAATGGAGTAAGCAGGGTGGTTCGGTTTATTTGCAACTAAGTCCAAGCATTTTTTGATGGTTTACTAACAATACGTATAGTCTTATAAGTTGGTTGTGTAGGGTTTAGTTCTTATTAGATTATTGGTTTAAATTCGAAGAAAAAGGAGTTGAGAGTAAGAGGTTTTTCATGGTTTACTAACAATACATATAGTCTTATAATTTGGTTGTGTAGGGTTTAGTTCTTATTAGATTATTGGTTTAAATTCGAAGAAAAAGGAGTTGAGAGTAAGAGTCATGATGGGAATAAAAATTATCCCACGAGATTTGACAGAACTTTACACAATCTTAATTAATAACATCTCCACATCAACAAATAGTTTTTCCCTCCTACATTAAAACACAAATGTAATTGAAAATAAAACATTTAAATCTTTCTACTATGTATTACTTGGTAAGATTTTATGGTCAAAATAACTGTTACACATTAATCTTACTGTTAAATATGGTAAAATTCTTAATTTCTCTCAAACATTTTTTTTTATTTTCCAAAAATATTCAAAAAAAACCTTCATTCTATGAGGACGTTTATATTTCCCATTTAAACATTGTAGGCATGTCCAATAAAAAAAAAAAAAAACAAACAAACAAAAACAAAACAAAACAAAAAAAACCATGAATTAAAAAATCCTTCCATTCCTATCTCTTAGTCGACTCTCCATGTTTCCAAAAATATTTAAAAAAAAACCCTAATTCTATGAGGAGGTTTATATTTCCCTTTAAGCATTGTAGGCATGTCCAATATAACAAAAACTGAGAATTAAAAAATCCATCCATTCCAATCTCTTAGTCGACTTTGCATGTGGTTGTGGGTACATTGGTCAGTAGGATTCGATCCATTATTTAATTATTTTTATTCTTACTAATTACATGATATAAGGAGTTTTAAAAAAATTTAAAGTTTTTTTATTTTTATGTTTTCTAACATTGTAATGTAGTGTTTTTATGAATATCGTATAGCATTTATCTTTAACAAAATATACGTCAAATGTGAAAAAGAAATTGTAACCTTTACTCTTTCTCTAAGACATTGCAAGAGTTGACTCATTTTTAAATGACCTACTACCAGTCCGTGCAAAAAGTGTTAAATTAACAATACAAATACCATTGATGAAGTGCTTCGGTGTAGAAACATTGCATAATTTCCATGCCTTGCAGCCGATCATATCAAACAACATGGTCCTCTTTTCACTAGAGATAGGCCCTAACCCGTCATGGTATACTACTGCCTTTTCAAAGCAGACAAGCCCATCACCATATTCCAAGGAATCTACTTCTACACTACAACCCAGAGAAACATGCACGATGTGTGAAATCCAGGAACCCATTGTCTTTACAATCTGTCCCCAATGATAAAGTACAAATCTTTCCGGCACTGTACATTAATTTTCCTTATTCCAATTTACAAAACCTATCAATTTTGGCATAGCAACCTATCAATTTTGTCAAGCTGTGCCAGGGATTTACATTTGTCAGATAAAAATGTTAGACTAGGGAGCAGAATCTCATAGAAATTTTGTGAAATATAGATTATCGTTGTCAATCTTCAGGATTTTGGGTGCCCTAGAATTTTTGATGGTGATAAATCCATTTCCACAATCTAAAAAATGATTTAAACACTCTTATGGTTGGAATTTTTTTTTAAATAATGACCAAATTCAAACAAAAAAAAACAACTTTCCTTCTTTTTAATCACATAAATTACTACTCTTTTATTTATCATGATTTCATTTATGCAGAGATATTTTTAGTGATTTTTTTTTACGGTTTGAATTCTCAACTCTTATTAAAATTAAAAATAAGTACGTATTTTTGAGTAATGGTCAATCTTAACCACCCTAGCATCATCCACATGGGCTCATCAATAACCAACTATTTGGAATTTTCTTGTGAAAGAGGTGGATGTTATGCTCAATGTGATCGTTCAATAGATTTCAACATCCTCTTCATTGAACGTTTTCAAAGGTTTGATATGTTATAATGTACTAAACGAAGCTTAATCTACGATGTGATTTTGGTCTCGATGTTCAGAGGTGCAAAGAGGTGGTTAGAGTTTTATGCCGGAACCTGTTCCGACCTTGAGAACCATAGGGCAAGCGACATAATGAAACAGTACTCATGATACATCATTAAAGACAATTTTTCTAAATCCACAACTCATATGATGAAGCATTCACTGATTGGTGGATTGATCTATTGCTATAAATTGCGAAATTAATCACAGGTCTCAATTGGTGAGGATAAGTTGGACCTGCAATCACAGGTCGGAATTGGTGAGGATCAGTTGGACCTACAATCACAAGTATGACCAATAAAATAGTAAACTTGACTCCTCGCTTTGTCACCTGTGGCATAAAGACAACGTAGATAAATAAAGGAACGACTGCATTCTAATTCCCTGCATAAGTTTTGTCTTTCCTAATAATAGCCCTTCTATGATCTGACAGGAGTTCATATGACTGTATTTATTTAATTTATAAAACCTATTAAGGAAAATAATCATTCACCACACATGGAAATCCTGACTAAAATAAAATAAAAATAGCAGATCATTCATTTAGCATTTTTTTTTTTTTTTTAACAAAGTCGGTTGCTATATTAATGGCTGGAAAAAAAGAGAGGAGTCAGAGCTCCTGAGATACATTAGATACTGATGGCAGCTTGGATCAGAGGAGTTACAAAATAGAGATCTCTCCTTGATCCTTTTCCTGCTTGTTCTTCTTCTAAAATTACCTGAGCTACTATAACTTCTTACATATTGAAACAACCAAAATTGACATTTGCAAAACATTTTTTAATCTATTTCTATATGACTAATTTGCCTTGCGGTAGATTCCTCCGGATTTTGATCCAGTTCTGCCTGCTTGGCACTTGAGAAACTAGGGGCTGCATTATTTCGCTTGTCCATCATATACTGCAGGATCAAAATCGACTCTTCCGCATGACTGCATCGGTTTGACAGGTGGCTAAACTGTTCATGAAGAGAAGCGACCCTATGCAGGAAGAGGTCAATTTCAGCTCGGTATTTATCATTGATGATGCGATTCTGGTCTTAAATTCTCGTCTCCAAGATCCTCTGCTGATTCTCCAAGATACACTACTGAGCCCTGACTTCTTCTAACTTGACTTGCAGGTCCGCACAATGCAGACAGTATTCATTGCGTGCCATATTTTCTGCTGGGGGTGAATGAGATAAGGAGCAGGTGCGCATGAAAATTGAAATATAACTCACAGCACAGGGGACAGAGGAGATGGGAGCAACAAACCACGCAACAAGGCTCTTGATGACCTGGAACCGCCTAGAGGCGCGAAAGACAATCAGACGGATAGAACAAAAAAGGGTTGTCCAGAGGATCGGATCGCTACACAAAGGGCAGAGACTATCTCTGAGGCAGAAGCGAAGGGTCAATAAACAATACAACACACGAAAAATCATCTGAGAACAAGATCGCTTGGAAGCTGTTACACAGTAATTTGTCACTGCCTTCCTATCAGTCACCCTGCTGTGTCAATCACTAAGCTTCATGCCTTCTGAACTAGCCCAGAAACCCATTTTTCTAAAGTTTTATGCATCAGCGCGTCTGTTTGAAAAATATCCGCGATTACTGGCGCTCCATAGTGTATTCAATGCGCTGACAGCTCGGAAGGACATCACTTTTCCGCGCTGTTCGCCAGCGCGCCCTTCCCATGTTCTTCCGCGCTGACATGACTGTCCCAGTTATGTAGACGCGGCGACATCGCGTCAGTTGCCTCATAATCCGCGCTGATCCAGTTTGGGCGAATTTGTTCAAACAGCCAGCCTTCCAGATCACTCCAGGCTTGGTTGTTAGCTTTGTGAATGTCGACTCCCTTCTATGGCATGTCTGTTCGACCCTTTGCAACAACTTCCCTTGAAGATAAGCTCATCCTTCCACCCTTATAGGAGACTCCTTCTCCTATATAAACTCTCACCATTACCATGGGCAGCTAGTTTTGGATAGTTAGACTTAGCTTGGAATAGCTTGGATTGTACAGAGCTTGTAGTGCTCAGATTGCTGCTATAGGTTTGGTGTGCTAGGTGTGGAAGTGATTGATTGCTTAGGGAAGGTTGTTTTGTGCTATTTGTGTGAGAGAGAGAGTTGTTTGTCTTGGGAGAATCATCCTCAAAGGTGAATGCTTGAGATACATGCTGACTGGCCCCTCCTGAGAAGGTTACCGACGTCAGAACATTTGGTTGTACTCTTCTCTATTCTGATTAATAATAGATGACTGCTATTATTGTTCCATTCTCATTTGTCTATGCAATGGTTAAATGTGAATTACATCTTTTCTGACTGATGTATGGTTACTTTTACTAGATTTCACGCTTGTGTTTGTTTCCTCTCCGTGTGTGCAGGTATCTATTCGCAGAGATCGCGGAGGATTGTGACCAACCGAAGCGGAGGAGCGAAGGCAACATCTCTTCGTCAAACGACGGCGCAGGAATCCAAGTAGGTGCTTTTTACCTCTTGTTTAATTGTAATTAGGAACATGCGTAGCAGCATTGTGTGATTGTTGCTAGACCCCTGCTGGGCTAGTAGGGATCGCCTCTATCCGTAGAGGGGATTTACCTCTCCAACAATTTGGCGACTCCGCTGGGGATCAGCCTTTTTGTCTCTTGAGTCCACTTTTGTGTTTGGCTGTGATTGATCTCTTTTCGAGTTTTTGGGATTGTCTCTTTTGCTTATGAACTTTCTGGGCGTTTCTGGGAAGCATCTTTATTGTTAAAAAGCTCTTGCCTTTGCTTTGGGAAGTTTTTAGTTTGGCCTTGCTTGTTTTTGCGCTCAGCGCGTTTTAATTCCAAACAGTCGCGCTGACATCGCGACCCTGTTTTTGGGTTTTCTTTCCATCGCGCCTGTACATCTAACAGTCGCGCTGACCTCGTTTTCAGAGACAGCGCGCTTTATTCGTGTCCTTCCGCGCTGGCATCGCGCCGCCGCTTCTTTGTGTTTCTTGTCATCGCGTCTGTGTGTTTTCTTTTCGCGCTGACCTCGTTTTTCTGAGACAGCGCGCTTTATTCCTGTCTTTCCGCGCTGACGTCGCAAAGTTGCTACAGGCCTCCCCCTGTCAGCGCCGAGTTGCTGAAGGCTACCCGCGCTGATCCTGTAAAACTCATTTTTGACCAAATTGGCCTCCTGAACCTCTTGCTGTGACTTTCCCTTTTTCTCTCCACCTGTCTGATGACTTGTTTTTCATTGTTTGAACTCTGAACTGCTTGATTGCGGAGCTTGTTTCCATAAGGTTTCGTTTTTGCTCAGTTTCAAGTTTGCAAATACCTTCCCTTTTTTGCTTTCGCTGCTTGGTTTGTGTTCCCATCATCGCTATTGCAATTGTTGGATTGTGTTGTGTCTCTAGTTGACTGGTTGTGACTCTCGTCCTTCGGGTGTTTGCTTTTTTCTATTGATTTCGCACTCTAGCTCTAGGACATCTAGAGGCCGTGTGTGTGTCAAGCCTGCCGTAGGGAGCTTGTTTGCTTGTTCGACCAGCCGAGTTCAGATCTGTTCATGCACTTGTTCAGTGATTGTTGGAGTGTTTTGGGTTGTGTTTCCAAGTGGTTTCTTTTCGCTTCCTCCTCGCTTGCGATCCTTGCTTGTCTTGCAGAGCTTAGATCACATAGCTCGTGCAGACCTTTGTTTTCCTTTGATTTGGAAGCTTTGGTTGAGTGTTTCGGGAACTTTGCGTGCTTTCATTAAGTAGTTTACTTGGTGTTCCGGTTCCTCCAAATTATTTTAGATGCTTTGTGTCACTGAAAGAAAATCAAACTAGTGGCTTCGCTTTTGAAAATTGAAAAGGAAAAGAACATTTCGTTGATTTGCATCTTCAAAGAAAAGTTTCCTTTCCTCGCTTTAGTTGCATTAAGTGGCTTGTTTGCTTGTACTTGTTTTGTTTGGTTAAAAATTCCTTGCCCTCTCGTAGCTAGAATTCATCGAACAAAACGAAATCCTTTGGCATATAGATTGCATCTAGGTAATTGTGAGCGAACATACGATAGAGCTCGAAACCGAAACTTAATCTCAAGATCAACTATAAAATGAACCAAATGAATCTAAAAACGCATTGGAACTAAACGCAAATATCTAGAGGTCTAGGTTAGAGACGTGTTCCGGCGTCTTTAAACATAGTCACTGTTGTTTCACATTAGGTTGGGTGATTCCTCCTTCTGTGACTCGATAGTGGTCTAACACGGACGGCGCTCCCACGTACCGTCGCGTATATAGGGAGACCCCACTAGGCTTTTATCCTTTATCCATAGGAAGCCGAGTCTGCCGCCTTGTGAACCGTAACGCACCGAACACAGCATTCGGGAAGATTGACTGCAGTACGGAAAGTCCTTGGCTCTCATACGATTGCTAAGGTGTATAAGCAGTTTTACGGGTCACCTGGTAAACCCTATACCTAGAGTCTCCGGAGCAGTCACTTTTGATCCTTTTCGGACTCCCTAAATGAAAAGGTGCTAGTGAGCTTCTTGTCACTTCGTGCTCATTAAACATTCGAAGGAGACTGGAGTCATCTTTTCGTCCTTTTCTCGACTCTTGAAACATGAAAAGGTCAAGTTTGGTTCCTGTGTCTTAAAAGTTTATTCGGCCACGATAACATCACCTGGTTAGATCTTGTGTGCGTTAGCTTGAGTAGGTTTCGTTTTCGTTTGCTATGGCAACTTTTCCAGGATTCACTAACCCAGGTTCCCCCTCTGATGGGAACCCAGGACAATTCCCTCCTCTTGGGAATGTTGGTGCTCTGTATATGGCGACGTTGTCCCTACCAGGGTTAACTATCGGGTTGCCTGTGTGGTTGTTTTCAACCTCTTTGGTCCCTACCGTATCGGCTGTTAGTCCATCAGTCCCTCCACCTGAACGACATCATGTTGATCCTAAGGTGGATCTCTCCCCCTCGACGCCTACTTCTACGTCGTCCTCTTGTACTTCGCCTGGTGAAATTCTCGATGTGAGTAACCAGGTGGCTAAGAAGAAGAAGAGGAAGACCAAGAAGAAGAAGTCCCCTCAGGGAGAGCCTACACACACAATCCCCCTCTCAAGTCCAGCTATCCACTCCAGTACACCTGAAGTCGGGTCACCTTCTACTCTTCCGCGGAAGGTTAAGTTTCCTTGTCGATTATGCAGGGAGGACCATCTGCTTCGTGATTGTCCTGGCATTCCCAGGGTATTAGAAGTTTGGTCTCACGATCCGGCCCGCCCTTCATCGTCCACTGATGATCATGGCGATGCTACCTCATCAGTTGGGAATGGTAAGGAGAAAGGGAAGTTTCGAATCCCTTGTCGACTTTGTGAAGGCAAACATCCCCTTCACCTTTGTCCCCTCATGGATAAAGCCTCTGCTGTGTTGGAAAGTCTTGCTGCTCCTCCGAATCCATTTCCCGCCGGTTATCAACGTCTTTCTACAACTGTAGATCGCGCCCTTGTTGACAAAGAGATTGCTTCATATTCCTCTCTTGTCCAGGCTCCTCTTCCCGAACCTAGCTCTCCCCAGCCTGTTCCAGACCCGCCGTTGGTCGGAAAGAGTGTTGATTCGAGTTCCCCCCCTCTCGAGCACTCTATTTCGGAAGAGCAAAATTCTCATGTTCTTCTCGTCTCGGCAAATCCTCCGGAGCCTGATAATGGTGTTCCCACCCCAACCTCTCCCGAGGATTCAGAGTCGGTTCTTTCCGAGCAGGGGGGCAACCATATGGTTCCCCCACCAAGTAGTTCGGTCATTTCCTTTGATTGGAGTCGTTTGACTACCCCTCCCCTTCCATCCCACGTGCCTTTCTGGGTCACCGCCTATACTTGCAATCAGGCGCTGCCCGGCACTATGTTAGACGAAGGAGCATCGGTTAGTCTTATGCCCGTTACTACTTGGCGAGCTTTGGGTTTCCCATCGCTTGTACCTGTCGCACCGCATCTCACCACATTTGATGGAGGAACGAGTCAGCCATTAGGGATCCTCCCGAAGTTTCCTATTACTTTGGGAGGCAAGACCGTCTATATAGACGTCTCGGTTACCCAAGGTTCTTTAGACTTCAGTCTTCTCCTTGGTCGTGATTATGTGTATGCCATGGGAGCCCTTGTTTCTTCACTTTTCTGTGTGGTTTGTTTTCCACACGATGGAAGAATCGTGACGTTCGATCAATTATCGTTCGTTCGTCCACAAGCCCCTCCAGCGCACTCGTCCTTCCCTCCTGGCTTTCATCCACAAGTTGCATCTGCCTCGCCGCAAATCAACTATGTGGCCACCTACCCCGTGCCCGTACCCAGTGATGACACCATCGTGCATAGTGTCCTAGGGGCATTAGGTCTTGATTTCCAAGATGTCGGCCTTCCCTCCGGAGCCACTTTCTTGGGGGCCTCCACTTCCCGTTCATTATGATGAGGTCTGGTCGGAGCATAGTTCACTTTCCTATGTCAAGCTCCCTAAAAAATGAAATTAGGTCTGGTTGGAGCATAGTTCCTTTCCTGTGTCAAGCTCCTTAAAAAATGAAACTGGATCAGTCCCGAGGATAGTTCCGATCTTGTGTCGACCTCGTTAAAAAACGAAACAAGGAGACGAGCATAGTTCCTGATCTTGTGTCAAGCTCATTAAAAAATGAAACAAGGGTTATGAGGATAGTTCTTTTACTGTGTCAACCTCATTAAAAAATGAAACAACTCCTTTTCCCAATTGAGTCTTTGATTAAGATCTCGTGAAATCCAAGTCGAGTCTTTCTAAGCTCTCAAAGGTGAACCTTCATTCCATCCACTTTGTTGAATGCAATGAAGCTTGGGGGGCATGTACCTCGATTTGCATTATCATGCTGGGGGCATGCAAAAATTTAATAAGCATAGTTTTTCGTTTCAAGCTTGTGTAAACATGAAACCGAATCCAAGCAAAGTTCTCAATGGTTCAAGCTTGTGTAAAAATGAACCCATACCCGATTTACATCTTGTGATTGCTATTTTTATCCGCTGAATTCTGTTAGATGAACCTTGGTTGTTTCATTCCATTGCTACCATCTCTTTCGCCGATCATATGCTCTCACTTGGTTGTTCATCCTTTCCTGAGGAACCGCAGCGATGAGTGGTTTTATTAGCCAGCCTCTTAACCATTACATGTTTTGAACAGTTCCACCATTTCCGGAACCAGCTGCTACCTTTTATACCACTCGTTCCTCTAGGACGAGTCTTCTTTAAGCTCTTTTCTGACTCGTAAAATGTGAAAAGATTGTCGAGTATTTTTTCCCTTTTTGACTCGTTAAAGAGAATAAAAATGGAGGTCTGCTTTCAGCTCTTTTCCGACCGTTTAAAGATGAAAAGATTGCCGAGTCCCCCTCTCGACTCGTTAAAAGAAACGAGAGGCGGTCGCTTTTAAAGCTCTTTTTTCGACCGTTTAACTTAAAAAGATTGCCGGGTGTTTGTCGTTTCGCATTCGTTATTGGCTCCAAAACGACGTGTTTCTGACCGCTTTTTTACTTTTTCGGGTCGAAGGCACTATCTACGAAAAGTACTCCTCGATCGTAATGGTCGGGCGGTTCTTTCGGGCATAATTTTATACTTTTTCGGCCTCGAGAGACACAACTGTACGAAAAAGGACCCCCCTGGAGTCTCTTTTTCCGCTGTCTTTTCAGACTCTCTAAACAAGAAAAGTCGCTGAGTTTTTCCTTTGTCAGGCTCGTTAAACACTTGATGACATCGGATATTGTCGAAATGACACTCTTCGAGCATATGCTATCCCCGTCAAGCTTGTCATCCGAAAATAATCGGGGTACCTGCCAGAAATGGTGGGGAAAATGGAACTGTAATCATAGTCGTGTCGGCAGTATGTCGCTCTTGAACATGGCACTCCTCTGCTTCGTGTCTGGGTGGGACCATCTCATCTTGTTTTTCACTGGCCTCCGTGGGTTTGGGTTATCCTATTTGACCTCTCATCTGCTCATTGCCTTGTCACCATGACCTCTGCTCATTTGATGTCAAATACTGCCAAACCCGCTACAGTGCCGCCGATATGTTCAAGAGAAGTTGACCTCTGCAATAATACAACCTCATCTGCTATCTCACACAAATCATTTTTTTTCCTCTGTCTCGCGTCGATGATGTGGGAATCATTATGGCCCACCTTCGATCAAGGTCACTTCCTGTCGACTTCAGCTCATTATCCGGGAAGGTGACTTAGAGACTCCCTTCAGGTGCCTTAGAGCCTGCATGCCTCAATGGCAGGTTCTTCGTGTTCGACGAGAGGTTTTCATTATTGGCCTCCGATCGAATGATTCCGTGGATGTTCGACACCAGCTCATTGATTCACATGCCGCGGATTGTACCTATAGTACCTTGAGGGCCATTGTCATTATTGGTGGTACCTCTCGCGTCTGTTAACAGTTTTCATCATTGACTGGTAATCAGATGATGTTCATGCATGTTCGACTTCAACTCATATATTCACATGCTTGAACTTGTACTTTGTTCGGATCGGGACGGAGCGCAAGACCCTGGATCCCTGTCTGTTGTGGGCCAGGTTGCGATTTTGTGGATGATCATTACATGACTCATTGATGGATGGCTGCGCCCATACCTGAGTCTTCATGGATGGCTGCGACCATACCTTGTCATTATTATGGTCTCTTTAGCTGGGTGGCTGCGTCCATTCCACAGACCTTTTCGCATGTCTTTGTGGATGGCTGCGCCCATGCCTAGACTGCATGTACTCGATTATCAGAGATATTTCGGTCCTTCCTGGTGGTGTTCCAGTTCGGCGTGTGTTGTAAAGCATTTCACCCCTCCCACTCTCTCGGTCTTCATGCTTTAGGGGGCATCTGTTACACAGCAATTTGTCACTGCCTTCCTGTCAGTCACCCTGCTGTGTCAATCACTAAGCTTCATGCCTTCTGAACTAGCCCAGAAACCCATTTTTCTAAAGTTTTATGCATCAGCGCGTCTGTTTGAAAAATATCCGCGATTACTGGCGCTCCATAGTGTATTCAATGCGCTGACAGCTCGGAAGGACATCACTTTTCCGCGCTGTTCGCCAGCGCGCCCTTCCCATGTTCTTCCGCGCTGACATGATTGTCCCAGTTATGTAGACGCGGCGACATCGCGTCAGTTGCCTCATAATCCGCACTGATCCAGTTTGGGCGAATTTGTTCAAACAGCCAACCTTCCAGATCACTCCAGGCTTGGTTGTTAGCTTTGTGAATGTCGACTCCCTTCTGTGGCATGTCTGTTCGACCCTTTGCAACAACTTCCCTTGAAGATAAGCTCATCCTTCCACCCTTATAGGAGACTCCTTCTCCTATATAAACTCTCACCATTACCATGGGCAGCTAGTTTTGGATAGTTAGACTTAGCTTGGAATAGCTTGGATTGTACAGAGCTTGTAGTGCTCAAATTGCTGCTATAGGTTTGGTGTGCTAGGTGTGGAAGTGATTGATTGCTTAGGGAAGGTTGTTTTGTGCTATTTGTGTGAGAGAGAGAGTTGTTTGTCTTGGGAGAATCATCCTCAAAGGTGAATGCTTGAGATACATGCTGACTGGCCCCTCCTGAGAAGGTTACCGACGTCAGAACATTTGGTTGTACTCTTCTCTATTCTGATTAATAATAGATGACTGCTATTATTGTTCCATTCTCATTTGTCTATGCAATGGTTAAATGTGAATTACATCTTTTCTGACTGATGTATGGTTACTTTTACTAGATTTCACGCTTGTGTTTGTTTCCTCTCCGTGTGTGCAGGTATCTATTCGCAGAGATCGCGGAGGATTGTGACCAACCGAAGCGGAGGAGCGAAGGCAACATCTCTTCGTCAAACGACGGCGCAGGAATCCAAGTAGGTGCTTTTTACCTCTTGTTTAATTGTAATTAGGAACATGCGTAGCAGCATTGTGTGATTGTTGCTAGACCCCTGCTGGGCTAGTAGGGATCGCCTCTATCCGTAGAGGGGATTTACCTCTCCAACAGAAGCAATGACAGAGATCAAGCAACGAAGAGAGGGATACATAGCGCTGATGAAAGAAGGAAGGGGGAGAAATATAGGAGGAAGCTGAAGAGGGGTGAGGCGGGAGAGGGGCCAGCCAGTCACGGGATGAAGGAGGGGATCCTGCTGGCAGACTAGAGAAATGTCCTGGAGGATCCATGAATCGGATCTGAGGAGACATCTGCCGGCGGAGATGGTGAGATTGTCAAGATTAATGAGTGTTTTGTGGATTTCATATCTTTTCAATATCCTGTTGCAGTAAGCAATCCTGTTGACAGCCCGAGGAACATGGTTCAAATCGATTCTGTCATTGCTTTTAGGCTTGACGCTAATGGGATTATTTGGGGTCATGGCAAAGGTTGGTAAGTCTCCTTGGAGTTGCAACTTAGGATGCCAACTGGCCTTCCACACGTACTATTGGCGCGGTCATCAACCCTCTTATTAAGGTTACGAAGAATATGGTAGTATTGAATGTCATCCATTGCCTGGTGCAGAATTTTATTGCGCCTATTTATTTGCTGAAGTAGAGTGTTGGGAGAGTTCTGCTGATGGACCATTAAGCGGATGACAACAGAGGAATCTTTGAATACCTTTGCCTTCTTTATTCCCATTTTGCCTAACTGAGTTAGGCCCTGGAATAGTGCTAATGCTTCAGCTCTATTATTCGAAGCCTTCCCTAGTCCCCACTCATAATGGAGGATGCACTCCCCATTGGCATTAATAATCAGCCCCCCTACTCTAGTTGTACCAGGATTTGATTTAGATGCCCCGTCGAAGAACAGATAGAAGCAGTTACAGTTTTGTATCCAATTGGCGAACTCCTCTTCTTTTAATCTAAATTTCCATGAGCTAGCTTCTACTTTGCTCTGTGCATCCCTCTTGCTACCTTCCTGTACATGATGATTCTTTTCCAGAATGTAACTTATGAAATCTCGCTCCTCCACACTATATTTTGTTGCATCGATCTTTCCAGTGGTGTTGATTGAAATAGTTTCCAGAGCAAGGATTTTGGCTTTGCTGCAGATTATTCGTGTATTTGAGATCTTGTCTTGGAATTTTTTTTTATTTCTAGCTAGCCAGATTCGCCATAGCAAGGTGTGAGGGAGAGTGTTCCATACTCTCTTCACCAAGTTGCTTCTTTTTTCTTTCCAGGGGCAACATTTTCTCCATTTGTAGATTGTCTCAGCTATGGTATGCCGAGGTTCCCAATTTAAATTACCAGTGGAGGACATCTTTTCCCAACAATCAACAGCAAAGGGGCATTCTATGAATAGATGGTCCATCGTTTCTTCGGCCTTGCAACAGTTGGGGCATCTGGATGGGTCGTTGATGCCTCTTCTTTTTAGGTTCTTTGCTGTTAAGATTTTGCCTTTCAGCAAAAGCCATATAAAAAAATTTATTTTTGGGAGAGCCTCTGTTCACCAAACAATTTTCCAATGGTTCCACAAACTCATCCGAAAGGTGCTATTGCAAAGGTGTTGATGGCTTGCTCTGACTGTATAATTTGTTCCTGTTGAGTCCCAACGAAAACCATCCGTTTCATCTTCCTTGATGGGAGCCTTACTGTGGAGGAGCGTCTTCAGGTAGCTGAGACTAGGTTCTAATGCATTGGGGATTTCAGGGAAGGACCAGCCAGTCCAGACAAGGGAATGAGGATCCCAACTGGAAATTTGAGCCAGATGATGGATACCTCTATTGTTGAGAAAATCGATGACAGGAATGGCCTATTTATGCATAATCAAGGGTTGTTGGCCCAGGATTTTGTTAGTTCCAAAATTGATGCTGGCTCCCCCCCCCGGGACTTTCGAAATATTTTGAATCATGAGAGGTAGGGCCTTCTTGCATAACCTCTAGATTTTAGTGGAGTCTCTGTTGGGGATATTGGAGTCAAGGAGTTGATGCCTGGGGAAGTTTAGATATTTGATCTCCAGCACCTTTTTCCACCGCGATGAAGGTCATGTTATTAACCTCCATACAATTTTCGCCCCAAAGGCCAGATTTAAGAACTTTGGTGATCTAATACCAAGACCTCCTCTATCTTGGGTTTGGATGACATGCTTCCAGCTGACTAAATTAAACTTGCTTTTATCGTTCTTCCCCCCTTGCCAAAGGAAGTGGCGAAGTGCAACTTCCAATTTATGGTGAAAAATGGCAGGAGCTTGATATAGAGAAAAGCGATAAAGGGGAAGGGAAGTGATACCTGATTTAAGGAGAATGAGCCTGCCTGCTGGGTTGAGCCATAGTGTTCCCCATTGCTGCACTTTCCTCTTTACCTTGTCAATGGTTCTGTTCCAAGTTTCGGCCTTCAAAGGGCCCAAGCTCACTGCCATGCCCAAATAGGAAAAGTGGGTCCATTCCAGATTGCGTGTGACACCAAATATGTTTGCAATGCTATGGATAACCTGATTTGAAGTGTTCCATCCGTATATACAGCTTTTGAGCTAATTGACCAAGCCTCCAGAGTACCCCATAAATTGGTCAAGAAGTTTCTTGAATCGCCTTGCTATTGTGGTGGAGGCTCCCCCAATTAATAAGGTATCATCAGCAAACTGTGAGTGATTAATGTTTTTTTCTCCATTCCCAAATTTGATACCGGTTATAAGGCCCACTCTCCGATTGTGGTCCAATGCTTGACTGAAGGATTCTGCCATGAGGATAAAGAGGTAGGGAGAGAGGGGACAACCCTGTCTGAGACCCCGGGAGGATTGGAATGCTTCACCTGGCCTACCGTTGATCAGGGGGGAGATCCAGGGCCCAGAGATACAAGCAACAATAATATTAATGAAGGGGGTCTCGAAGCCCATCTTTTTTAGGACAGCAATGAGGAAGGAGTGCCTTACTCTATCGAAGGCATTCGCCAGATCGAGCTTTAGGACAAATCCTTTCTCTTTCCTGGATAAACTCGAGTGGATGGATTCTTGAACAAGAAGAATGGAATCAGTGATATGTCTGTTGGGCAGGAAACCTCCTTGATTTTCAGATATCAAGGAGGGAAGAAGGGGTTTGAGTCTGGTAGCTAAAATTTTGGATAGAATTTTGTAGGAAGAATTGCAGATGGAAATGGGTTGGAATCTGGAAAAAGAAGAGGGTTGATTTTCCTTGGGTATGAGGGCAAGAAAGGTGGAATTGGTGAATCCTCCTAATTTCCCTTTTCTTTGCACCCATCGAATCATCTTTGTCAGGTCCTTTTTTATCAGAGTCCAGAACTCCCTGAAGAAGCAGATGGGGAATCCATCAGGCCCTGGCGCCTTTTTAGGATGCAGGCTCCAGATTTCTCTTTTAATTTCCTCTTCTTCAATTTCTTTGCTAAGGTTGTCGTTCATCTCCTTAGTGACTCCTTTGGGCAGATGCTGGAGCAATTCGGAATAGTCTTCTGCCCCTTTGATTTCAGTTAGGAGGTCCCTGTAGTGCTTGGAGGCAGCATTCCTTATAGTTTCTTGAGTGCTGTGCCGATTTCCTTCGCTGTCCAAGATTGTGTTTACATTTTTCCTAAGCTTTCGAGCAGTGGCATGTTTGTGGAAGTAGGTTGTATTTTTGTCTCCCCCTTGAAGCCATAATTGTCTAGATTTTAAACACCACTTGGTTTCTTCATCCCTATTAATGTGCCTCAGCTGTGTGTATAATACACTTTCTTGCTCTTTATTTTGCTGCGATAATCCGTGCTCTTTGATCCTTGACTGCACATCTTCTAGTTCGCTTTTGAATTTCTTTTTTATCTCCTCTGGCTCCTGATAACTGTCTTTGGCCCAATCTTTTAGTACCTGCTTGGTTCTTTTTAATTTGGTTTCCCAAATAAAGCATGGCAAACCTTCCACATGCTGTCTTCAGGTCTTCTGAACAATTTCTCTGGCTGCAAGAATCCGATTCCAAAGAGGACTATATTTAAAAGGAATAAGGCCAAGAGGGCAGTGGGTTTCCAAAGTCAGAGTGATGGGGTAGTGATCAGAGGCAGAGGTATTGAGGATGTTGGCATATCCGACAGAGAAGGAAGAGAGGAACGAGATATTGACTAGAAATCTATCTAGACTTTCCATTATGTTGTCGATGCCAATCCTACCATTACTCCAAGTGTATCTGCGATTTTTGGGTATAACATCAACTAATTCGTGCTCCTGGATGATGGTCTCGAGACGGCCTCTGAAGGGATCTGGAGCGAAGGTTCCTCCCCTTTTTTCATTGGCATGTAAAATCAAGTTAAAGTCACCTACGACTATAATATTTGTATTTTGTTCCCCATCAATGCTTGTCTTCAAATCATCCTAGCAGATTTCCTTTTCTCTGTAATGGTTGGGAACATAAACATTATATATGATTACTGTTTGATTTCCTATTCTGCTGACAAGAGTGGTTCTAATCCATTTCTGGTGGGGATTTTTTGAGGTGCAGATCCATTTACTGTTGTCCCAAATGGTGAAAATTCCTCCTGAGGCTCCTCTAGATTCACTAATGCTTCCTATGTACTGTTTCTGCTGATCTATAATTTTTCTCATTTCTTGCTGATCTTGTTTTGTCTCCTGTATCAGCATGATTTCTGGCTTTTCATTGTGGATTAGATCTCTGAGGGCAGCTATTTTAGAGGGGTGCCCTAAACCCCTGCTGTTCCAAGAAAGGATTTTCATCATGATGCATTGGGCATGCAGAGAGGTGCTCGCCTCTCTTGGTCTTTGCCACTTGTCTCTTTCTCTTGGTGCCCAAGGATGAAGGACTCTATTGGAGCTTGCGTGCCCATGGCTATGTCCTTCTGGGCATTCTCATCCCTGTGTTGCTTAGCTGATTTTCTGCCAGGTCCCGGTTTTTTATATGTATCGCTGGTTGCTCCATGTTCTTTTGAAGAGCTTCAGGTGATCCTTGATGAAAGGGGCTCAAGGGGGGTCTGAGAAGAGATGGTCTGGGGTAGATGGAAGTCTGGGGGCTCAGAGGAGGGATTTTCAGGGGCAGAATCGACAGTGGAGAGGATTAGGAAGGGGTTGGAGGAGGGAGGGAGGGGCGGTTCAGGGGGAAGAGAAGCAAATGGGGAGGGAGAGGAAGAGGAAGGTCGCGGATTAGAGGGTCCAGGGTTTTTAGAATCCATGGAAGGCTTGGGAGGGGGAGTTGATTTCTTCTTTTTTACTGTTTCCCAATGACCATCTTGTTCATCATTCTTTGCATTAACAATTTTAGTGCATCTATTAGCAAAGTGTCCATATTCGTGACATACCTTGCATTTAGATGGTATCTGCTCATAATCTAGTTGCTGGATATGGCTCCAGTCGTCCACTTTCAACTTTATTGCTTCAGGCAGTCCTTTACCTAGATCCACTTCGACACAGATCCTTGCGCAGGCTTGCATGTTGTCCTTGGGCTCGCTACGGTCAATGTATTTGCCAACAGCATTCCCTATGGCCCGAACAAACTCGTCTCCCCAGCAGTGAAGAGGGAGGTGAGGGAGACGGACCCAGACTGGAATGGCACTAGGGATATCCAGTTCCGGATCGAAATCTGGGGTCCATTTATTGAGATAGAGACCCCTGGAATCCATGAAGTATGGCCCGTTCCTGAAGATCAAATCCTTGTCCTCTTTGGATTCGAAGTGGAAAGTGTAATACCCTTTTCCGCAGAACCTAATTGATATTTTCCCTTGGATCTTGTCTGACCAGTTTCGTTCGACCCATCTTTGAACTATTCTTGGCGATGGCCAAAGGCCTATAAATTGCCCTATTAGTCCTTTCTCGGCAAGGGATAGCGCTGCCATGCGAGGTAGGGTTGGAGGCAACTGAACTTCTTGAAGAACATCTAGCTTATTGACAAATTTCGAGATTGCAGGTCTGGGGCGTTGGGGAGGGAGATATTTCACCAGATCTGAGAAGGCTTTTTGAGGATCGTGGTCCTCCTGAGGCGAATCCAGGAGGGCCATGGCTGGGGCCAAGGCCCAGGCCGCTTCGCTACTGGTTGAAGTCGATCTCCAGGGGCGCGATCAGGCAGGGCGCGCGCAGCTCTGCAAGCTCCATTCATTTAGCATTATATTCATAAAAGAGATAAGGAAAATTTATCAGACTGTTCATCCAACTAGGAGTACACCAACAGTACATGTATTGATTTCTGAAAATACAAAGCATTAAAATTTTTGTATTAATTTTATCAAAGTAATGCTTGAAGCAAGAAATGACGTTCTCAGAAGAATATAACTACCACCAATGCTAGGTACAAACATACTGATTTGAGACAGTTAAAGTGAAATATCATCCTTTTGTTTGGTTGAAATGCCTGAAATGCACTTCGCTGCTTAAAGTGAAAGATTGGCCTTTTGTTTGGTTGGTTTGTAGGTTGGAATAAGCATTTACATATTAATTTTTTTAAATCAAACCTTGAAGCAAGAAATGAATTTTAAAGAAAGAAGAAATTAGGAAATAAAATAAAGAAAATTTACCATCAATGCCTTGAACGAAGATATTGATTGAAGAAGGTTAAAGCAAAAGGTCTGCATTTCATTTCTTTGAAATAACAGTTAAAGTAAAATATTATTCTTTTGCCTAAATTGCTCTGCGTCGTTGTTGTAGCAAACATTTTATCTCGCTTCCATTTTCTTTAAGAAAGGAATTCTCCAAAATATAAAACTTGCCATCATAATTGGTTGTGTTACTGTTGGTCATTTTATCTCCATCAAAACTGCATGCCGTCTTTCACTACTTCAAAACTACCCGACGTCTTTCACTGAGAGTTTTTGCTATTGACTGCAATTTGGATTTCAGCAAATCAAAAGAACTGCGGTCCAAGTACTGTGATAGAGTGCTCATAGTGTTTCCCAACCTTCAATTGATGACGCGAAGCCAAAACTAGAAGTGAAGCCAAAACTGTTATGGAGGATCAAATTTGCACTAGTCAGGCGATTAGGGAGTTGCAACTACCTTAGCATAATCGAACGACTCAACATGGCTCAATCGTCTAACATATCATCTAATGGTGCAAAGTAATGACACGTAGGCCAGATAGCAAAGTTTATTTCAGAGAGAACGCCTTACGGTGTAATTATATTAAAAATATATATATATATATATCTAAAAGAAGTTTCTATTTGCCAAATGTCATAATAATGATTGTTATTGTAGTCTTTGTACAATACAATGCCATGTGGATAGGTGCCCACCATAATTTAAGCAAGTAGTTGGCTAAAAACTAAATAAGAACAAAAATAAACAAACCTAATATAAAGTTTAGGAGTTGTCTATAATGCGTCTTTTTGGAGATTCCGGTGACGGAATCCGGCGGAAGAAATTGAGGTTAAATCTTGATTTGTTGCAGTTAAAATGGTTTTTTAACTGCATATTTGGATTCAGCACCCTAGAAAACCCCTGGGACGCTTTAATTGTGTAGAAACTAGCTATCAAACTTGCGATTGCAATAAATTGCTGCGGGATTTTGACCGGAAAAACCTACCGGAAAGGCTTCCAAAAAGTCGCATTATAGACAACTGCTAAAGTTTATTATCCTCTCATTATGTTAAAATTTTATATTATTTTTTAATATTGTATTAGTTTAAAATTATATTCAAGTATATTGGATTTAATGTTGCATATATATTGAAAATCATTAATTACTTTTTACCCAAAAAGCAAGTATCTATTCTCTACCTAAAAATTATGTTATATTATATATTCGGTAATATTTCAAGAATATAATATTTTTTAATATCATAATATAATATTTGATATATTAATATTTAATTAACAAGATTCACTTTCAATATTAGATATTCTTTTACCATACATTACGTTACAGTGTTTCTTTGTAGTGTTCATTCTCATTATTCTTTTAGTTTATATATTTTAAATTCCAGCGAGATCAATCTTTCTCATTTAATTTTGGTTAGATTAATCTTTCTCATCTTACATTAATTTTGATGATGAGTCACATTTGAAATGTCAATAAAGATGAATCCGATGTTGGAGTTTGTCTTTTTCAATGCTTCATTTCTGTATGAGCTAAGTATGGTGAGTTTGTAAGCTCACATAGGAACTTGCATATGCCCAGTGGTTGTAATTATCCTTAACCGACTATGGGCCTCTTCCATTGTTATATAAAGAAGGTTTTCTATGTACATTAACACAACAATGTGAGTAATAAAATACTCTTACCAAAAATGAGAGCAGGGAATTCGTAGCCTGCCTTGTTTTTTTTTTGGGAGTTTTGTAATTTTCTTTTATGATCTAAATGGAGTTTCTCGTTATGGGATGTCTCAGAATTCCTTTTGAGATCTGCAGATCTGCTTGAGTGATGGTTTCAATCTAATGTAGACCTTGAATGGATTCTCACTTTTGTGATGGGTTCATTCGTGGTTTTAGGAAAAGACGAATCGAGGTCATAGCGTGAGGCCATGGATGACGCGGTGACACTAGTGAACGATCAAGGATACTCTAGAAAGAGATCGTCGTGAAAGGGTGGAAGCCCAAGGTGTTATAGTTATTAAATTTGGCCTCTGCATTGGTTATAAACACATGAACGGTAAGTTTCTGGGGTGTAACTCGCGAGATGAGGGTTCAAATCTCATTGAGTATATATGTGACCTATTGTGTCTTGGCAAGAAGAGTAGGTGACTCCATAGCGGACGTCTCGGCTCTTGTTGAGGCATAAGTTTCCTGCTATTGTGCGGCTTGCAGGTGGTTGCACGTAGCCTAAGTTTATAATGGCAGCCAGTTAGATTTGATCCTGGGTCTGTTCAAGATAACTCTCACCAGTTACCAATTGTCCTAAATTTAAAAAAGAAAACAAAAGACAAAATAAACAAAAACAAAAATTGAATCGGGCCAGTGTGTTTATTGTGGTAAGAAGGCTAATCTCACCATGGGCAATGTGTTGCCTTTCAGATCTATTCCCGATTGAGAAAATCTGTAACCCTGCGTAGTGGAAGCACTGAGCGTCCCAACAACATTGGTTCGATTTGTCTCAACCTTGTGGGATCTGCACCAGTCCACGCCTAGTTATACCCGCAACCTTGAAAAAGTGTGTGGGCTTCATGGCTTCGATGTCTTCCTGAAGTTGAGATCGGTTCTCCAAATGTCCCTTGCTCAACTCGAAGGCGATCCCTTGTGCCTCACACAACTTCCCGATCTCTTCCTCGAGGAAGATCAGATCCGCTGGACAAATATTGAGGGGTCTCGGCACCAGGGTTGCAGCTAGTCTCGTATTCTTCTCGTGATCTTTTTGGTCCATCTAAGATATAGGTTAGAGGTTGATCAAGCAAGCTCATTATCAATTCCGAACATGTTTCCTGTGTGGAAGCTTCATTGCCACCTTCGTGCATCACACGAATGAGTGCTTGTACAATGGTTGACATCTCCCCTTCGGTAGTAGTTGCAATCCTTAGCCGTAGAATACGACCAACATTCCTTGGAGGTCTATCGGGATCCGTAGTCCTTTCTCGTGTGGGAGATTCATTGGATTGCTTTTTTCTCTCCATGGATATGTAGCGTTCCTTTCTAAATCCCTGATTAGTGAAGCACTAAGAGGTATTCATACTTTTCATACTTTAATGTTGCGCCAAGAATATTTATTTTGAAGGGAATTTTATGATTATTAAGGTTAAAATAATGACCATTTATGCTTGATGGTTATGGTCGGCTTTCTTGTTGGCTAGTCATGCAAACCTAGCTAGTTTGGTTTTATTTGTCTCTTGATTGGAAGTGTTAACCCATGATTGTTGTCATCATTAGCCTAGTTTTATAGAAATTTCACTTTTATGGCCAACTTTTATTATCAAGATGGGTAAAAGGTTGCAAGAGCTTCGTGAGAAGAAGGAAACATATGAACTTCGTAAAAAAGTCATTCTATTGCAGTTAGTTGTAGCTTTATTGCAAGCAGAGAATGCAACTCTTAAAAATACGCTGCAAACTTGCATTGTCGAGAAAATACAGAAGGTTGACAATCTAGATTCAACCATGGGAAAATATTTCCAGATGTTGGAATTTCTAAGTTTGACTCGTTAGAAATTCTTTCTGTACGATCTGGTTTATTTCACCTACTTGTTTAATTACTTAACAAGTTATTTACCATGTAAATATTGAAAATAAACACAAGTACAGTATCAACATCTACAGATCATCAACTGAAAGGAAACAAGCAAAAAAGTGACACCGTTATTTTTGGATCAATGTCCCCGGAAAACCCCAATGCAGAAAAACTGGTGCAGCTATTCAAAGGGTTTTATTATTATGCAGTTTTCATAATACAACCAGGAGAATGCCCTCGACAGTAGTACCTCTCCTCGGAGACAGATATTTTGGTTAATTAATCATTGGATGAATGATCCCACAGCAAAAATTGGAGCTTCCACTGCTCTACGTCACTCTGATAGAGATTGTGTCACCCTTCCCGGCTCACCAACACCCAGTCTGCCCCACGAAAATCCTCCCAGCACTACCTTTTGGCCCTACGTCAGCTCTGCTAGCCTCTGCGTCAACCCTCAAACCCTCTACGTCACCCACGCTGGCCTCTCTTGGCTCTACTCAGCGCCCAGTTGCCTTTGCGTAGCACCCAGCTGCCTCTGTGTCAACCTCTCCGGGCTCTATGTTGTCTCTCTGGTACCAACTCTGCCTCTCTGTTATGTATTCACTACCCCTTGCTACTGATCTCTGATTCAACTTTGCTCAGCAACCCCGCTCTAGCAAAATGAATGACTGATCACTCTTGTGTGTTCTCCAACTGACCCTCAAGTCTCTTCTTATACTTTTCTCGTTGGTCCTTCAATGACCAGGATTAAATCTCTAGTAAACGGATAAGATTAGCTTTGGTTTGATCCATGACTTTTGGAACCTTCTAACTCAGTTTTATATTAATATCCATTAATATTTTTTTTCCTAAGTTTAGACTTAGGAACTCCATTAAAAATATTAATTATTTTAATATCTCCCAAACCAGGTACAATCTGTCCAAACCATTTATGGGTCTTGGAGATCTCATGTGCTTTAGCCTCTCCACCAATTTTCATGGATAGAGCACATTCGATGCTACCCCAAATCAACACCAAATGCTTGCAGATGAATTTCAAGGGAAGATTGACCTCCTTGATGACTTGCAGGAGGAAGTTGAGTCTTTTTCTCACTCAATTTGAAGAAGCAAAAGAGAAAAATAATTAGCATGTTATGGAAATTAATTGTTTAAGAGAAACTTTGCTGGAGTAATACCATTTTTTTAAACAAGATTATGATGCCTTGTCTCAACAACTAATTAAGAATGATGAGGTCATTCAAAAGCTACAAGATTCTAAGTAGCAACTTCAACTGGAAGTTAGTCATCTTTAAAAATTTGAGATGGAGACAAATGATGTTAAGGTGCCAACCTCCTTCTTCCACACTTGATGATGTTGATTTCCAGAAGACTAAAGTTGTTGATCATGACTCATCACATGCCTTTGTCACACCCAGTTTTAGAAAGCATACTATTGGTATTGGATCCTGATTGCTAAGTAAAATGGGATATACTGGAGGAGGACTTGGGAAGAATGGACAGGGAATTGTTGCTCTTATTAACCCTGTAATGTAAACATCAAGAGCAGGTCTTGGATATGATCATGTTGTTGCCTCATCATCTACATCCAATTGTGAAGTGCTTGAAATAAATTCTCTTGTTGATTATGATAACCAGATCAAAGACATGGCTGTTGATGTCATTCTAAATGATAATATTGTTGCACTCAAGTCTGAGTATGTATAGACAAAAATTGAACCATCTGCACAACCTCATCAAAAGAAATTACTGAAGCATCAACATTCTTGGTCAATTACTAGTCCTGCATTTAGATTGTTACAAAAGAGACGTGAGAGAATGAATTATGGACCAGTGTTGACCATTAAGATCGTTTATGGATGGATCGATGAATGGTCATGTCATTAATTGAACCAATGCTTGTAGAAATCATATCAATGTGTTGCATCAATTGTTCATTGTTGATTGCCATTATTCCCTTAATTGTGCTTCAGGGGGGAATTTGCTGACCACAAAGACTGTTGATTATTGCTCCTTCCACAGTTCTATTTTAGGGGGGTAATTAGATGGTGACAAGTAATGTTTCGTTGCTTAATGTGATGGTGATGGTGTTCAGACAACTTCAGGAGTGTTGTTGTATGATGTGTGAGTCGAGTCGCCATATTTACATGCCTCATTATTTGTTTGTCGGTTGATGGTGTTGCTTCTGTTTGAAGCCTTTGTCCTGGTTCTTTACCGACACCTAGTTTCTCTAAAGTTTTTTTGGGAGAAGTTGATAGTGTTTGTCGCCCTTGTGCCTCCACAACATTCCTACTTTAGAAATCGACTGACCTCATTGAGGTTTTACGACTCTTATCTTCAGAGTTTTGGTACTTCAACATTTCGTGCTTGTTGTTTGGAGCAGACCTATGTTCTTTCCGTTTAGTGGATCATTATGGGATCTACAATTTCATCTCCATGATAATTTGAGCACTAACATCTTTCTCTCTTTTGGGGGGGAGTTTTTTCCTATGGTTTTTGTCTCTTTCTTTGCTTATGAGAGTATGTACATTGGTACCTAATCAGGCCTTGTTGTCGAGACCCATTCTTTATTTTCCTTATTCTTTTACTCCCTATGTTTCACTTAAGGCCGGGGGGTGTTGGAGTTTGTCTTTTCCAACGCTTCATTTCCTTATGAGCTAAGTATGGTGAGTAGTAAGCACACAGAGGGACTTGCATTTGCCCAATTGTCATAATTATCCTTAACCAACTATGTGCATACTCCATTGCTATATAATTGAGGCTTTCTATGTACATTAACACAACATTGTGTCCGTTTGGGATAGCTCAATTGGCAATGGCCATGGAAATGAAGTCTCATCGAAACAGAAGTCTTGGGTTCAAATCTTGTGCTCTCCCCCTGATCAGGGTGAGAAGTTAGGCATGATGAAGATGTAGTCCTACCAAGCTTACAAAAAAACACAACAATGTGAGTAATAAAATACTCTTACATCCGAAAACATCTCAACACAATTCTTGTCTTAAAAATATCAAATCTTTACCATATAATAAAGTTATGATTTGACCCTATAATAAACCCTTTTTTTTCCTGAAGAAAAATCATAATTTTATTAATGAAAACAAAATTACATGTTGCAGAGGTTGAGGCGCATTCCATCAAGCAGTCATTGACTGCTGATCATTGTTCATGAAAGCAAAAATAATAATGTACAAATGGGGAGAAAAATCATGCTTTTCTCCCTTTTTTCTTCTCAACCTTGCGCCACTCCCCTTGAGTCGGCATCGAAGATACAAGTGCAAGTGAAGTGTCAGCCACAGGTCGAGGGTTGTCTTTATCAGAATCTGAGTTGTCTGATATATGTTGTTGTTTGGATCTGTTGGTATCCATTGTTTCTGGTATCTTTACCGGCTGTGAGTCCATCAGATCTTGTGGATTTAAATCCTCTGCTTCTGGTTCTTTGTTCATCTGATTGTTCTCGTTGGGTATGGCATGTTCCACATCATCTTCCTCCTCATCGGAGACTGGTGGGGGAAATTGCCATCCCTTGGATTGTTTCCCTATTTTCTTCTTTCTACGAATATCTTTTTTGGCTTCTGGGCACGTATTTTGTAGATGTTTTGTCGGCAAATTCTGCATCTGAATGTTGTATTTTCATAATCTAAAATCTGTGTCCAACACCTCTGTTTATGCTTTAGTTGTATTCGGTCTGGCAAGCCTTTGCTGAGATCTACTTCCACACAAATTCGTGCAAATGTGAAAATTCTTTCCTCCAGTATTTGTGTGTCCATTTTAATATAACGCCCAATGGTGTTACCGATACCTGCGAGGACTTGTTGGTTCCAAAGATGTAATGGGAGATTGTGCAAGTGAACCCAAACTAGCATCCTGGAAACAACCATTGTATTTACATCAAATTCTGGGAACCATGGTGTGATGAAGAGACCCATGGATCCCCAGAACCATGGTCCTTCCTGTAATATAATGTCTCTAGCCTCTGTTGAAGGGAAATTTACAATGAAGAAACCCTTGGAACAGAGGTGAATTTCACATTGAGTAGTCTAGTTTGTGAAAATCCAATGAAATAGCTCAACAGGTTTGGGCCAAAAACAATTGAATCTACAAATTATAGCTTGTTTTTCAAATGTAATACAATGCTCATCTGTTTCTGGTATATCTATGTTTAATTCTGGGGTATAATTCAGTTGCTCCACAATATATGGGCTGGGTTCCATTCCAGCTTGCTTTGGTGTTGCTGTAGGTGTATTTTTCCCCTGGAGGATGTTCTTGAAAGATAGTCCTCCATTTTTATGCTTCTGATGTGTTTCTGTGTTTTTTGTTGAGCTACTCCCATTTCCTCCTCTCGAATAATTTGTTTTACTGTGGTCTGTCGCGCCACCTCTCAGCCTCAGATTGAGTGTTATGGTAGACACAGGTAAGATATTGTAGTCCATAAGGGGCTTGGAGTCTTGGAGTGCTCTACCCCCATAAATCAGATTTTGTAATCCAGTGGGATATCCAACATGATGGGAGATAAGATTCTTCAAATGCAACACACAGTCGGTTGCATGTACCCAAACCAAATGTGACATCTCAGAAGGGGTTTTAATAAAAACTTGGAAACAAAGAGTATTTACTAGAGGTCTGGGTTTTGTTTCCGTCTGAAGGTAGCTTGGTCGAGCAGTGATAGATATGTCGCACCGCATTGAGGTCTCTGCTTTTCCCTTTAGGATTCTAGTGCCCTGTTTCTGTTGGCTGGTCTCCCTTTTATGCTCTGTCGACCTCCCAAAATCAGGTATCCAGGACAGTGCTGAGGATCCAAGTGTTCGCGAGTTGGAGGGTATTTGTGACCCCACATACGGTCCATGACATGGAACCAGGCAAGGCACAGGTATACCATGGTACATGAATTGCAGAGGGGGGGGCTATCATTGTAGCCGACTATTGCAGACCAGCCAGATGGTCCAACCTCCACCATATCGCCGCGATCCCAGTGATCCATCCGCCATATCGCACTCCCGAATCCATTCGCCCTTGCAATGCCCTCAGTCAACAGGCCATAACTAGGATGCGTTTCAACAATGTGGCAGTAGTAAAAAGCTTTGTGCCTGGAGGAATACTGTCTTGCGGACCATAAATCCATCTGACAGAACCATGGCAACCAAATCATTCTGAGGATCCAACCTCTATGGGCTCAGAGGGATAATGAAGCCCTGTCCAACAAAACATCCCTGCATTTTCCCATCAAAATGGTTCCTCAGATAATCCCCGTCCAGGTGACTGGATCCGTCATCGACCCTGTGCATCAGTGTCCTTGCATCCCCACGAGCTGTCCAAGGGATGGTGTCACGCCCCTACACCTGCGGTATTCTTCCAACCGCTTGTAGCAAGGTGCGGCACCACCGAATGCTTTCTTTTCACCAATACTAACTGATCAGGTGCTCATGTCCTAAGTGTCGTAAAATGCTCAAAATTTAAAGTGCTTAGAACTGGTTCAAAGTTGAATGAATGGAAAGTACTCGTCTTCTTGATTCCGGCGCCGCAAACGGTTCGAAAAACGGTCACCGTATGAGGAAGTTATGGCAAAAAGAAGAATTTGTCCATAACATTAGAAATTTTAATTTTTCAAAAAAAAATTAAAAAAGGAATATTCCGCCAGCACGAAATCCGAGGCAACCACCCAAACATTAAATGTAACTGCAGTTAAGTTGGCGGAATTTTGGTAGGAGCGCCAAATTTGGCGGACCCACCATAATTGGCGGAGCTATTTGGAGTTAACTAAGGTTAGCTGGAGTTTTTCTAGTGGCAAACTGGAGAAACTTTAAATGGCCATAACTTTGGCTAAGAAAGTCAGTTTTGGACGATTTTTTTTTTTTATTTTGGGTATTTTCGAACTTCTGAAGCCATTGGTGCAGGTCTTACAGCTATCTGAGGTCATTTGCAGAGGTTTTAGAGCCGTGAAAGTTCTAGGAGCCACCGGGGCCCAGTTTTGTGAAGACTGTATAGGGTTGCAGGTATCCATTGGAGGTGATCCAATAGTCAATCCTGAAGGATTCAAGTGTTCTGAATCCATTTTTACAATCTATTTCTCCTGTAGATGCTTCTATTCAGCTGTATTTCCAATTTGAGAATTTAATAAAAACAAGGACAAGCCCGGTTGGGAGCTTTGGACCCAGCAAACGTAGCCCTGGAGGGGGTGAACTGCTTTATCAACTTCTTTTGCATTTGTGGTTGATTTATTTTGCAGAACAAATTCGTTTTAACATGTTAAACAGTAAAATGAAATAACTCTGCTATGCTTAAATGGGTCATGAACAGCTGAAAATTTCATGTGTTTTCTTCCTGCAAGACATGGAAATCTTTTAAACATGTTTAATTCTGAATTGAATACCTTGCAAACAAATTTCAAGTAGTTTCAAATTTAGATCACTAACATTCGTGGACTACGCCTACTTCCTCATTAACATTACTTAGCTTGTGTTTCGCAACCAAGTAAACATGCAATTATCCTTTATACTTAATGAAGCCCATACTCATTCATTATCATCATGCAATTATAACAAGAACATCAACAATTGCAACAAGTATAAAGGGGAGGGGCAAGTCCCTGTAATGTGAGTCTGCCTGACAATATATTATATCAGTTTTCCAATAATACAATCATCAAGTATACTTGGAAAAACTCCAAGTCTATACTTAGTCAAATTTACAACACTTGTGCCAATCTTGCACAGTAGGAGGGTGCTCACCCGAGACACCTAGAACTCCTCCTCAAGCCCTGCACAAATCTGCACGTTCATCACCCAACATACGGCACACCTTGCCAACCATCAACCAAGAAGTAAACCTGCGCAATCTCCAAGCTATGTGCATGAGCTATGCGCATTCTCCAACCAAAACTGCGCACTTGTTCTTGTCCCTTGCGAAGATGTGTGAGTGAATGCGTTGATGCCTTATGAGCTCCAATGCCCATATACTTATAAGAATTTTAGTGTGGGTTACATGTGGGTGGTAGCCCCTTGGCCGACCCCCAAAACAATCATAACGCACCCCTAAAATGCCCTCCATGTGTCAGCCTTGCCCTCACGCAAGTCCTCTCCAAATCGTAGTATAAATGCTCCACTTGTTCCACGCATTTCCCAAGTGTCGTAAGTCACTCACGGTTTCGTCGCACTTATCGTCGCATTTCTTCCGCACATTGTTGCATGCCTGCTCGTCGCGCGCCCGTCGTGCGCCCGCGCGCTCGCGCCCGCCCTCGTGCACAGCGACTTTTCCCGACTCCTGTCGCACAATCGCCCGGAGGCCTTACATCCTCCTCCACCTGAAATCGTTGTCGTCCTCGACAACATACCATCCTGGTAGCCATCCACCAAGATCATCATCATCCACGATGTTGACTCCTCCACATAAGGCAAACATCCCTGCAACATATGTAGAGCCTCATCTCCATCATGCCTCGACTTAGTGACCAACTGCCACCAAGCTCACCATACCAAGGTATGTACCTCAACGGTATACTCTCCATTAGATATCATCTTGATCCATGATCATCGACCCCTCTGCCACAATCTCCACTGCAACATCTCGTGTCGACCTCATCATGTGTCCCTATGTGAACCTCTGCCATGATACTCCAGCACGATGCCAACATATCTCTGCACACTTCCGGACCCCATGTCTGAACTAGTTGGGTAGCTAATCCAACCATCACGCTCAATCCATGAGAGTGAACATCCTCATGCCATCATCAGCTGTTCCTCAAACATCTGCCACATCCTTGACTCATCAAGAATCTACCTCCACAATCCATGCTCAGGTCCATGGAAACTCCATCCATCTCATCTGCAACATGTCATGATGCTTGATGCCAAGCCATCCCTGCACCATCAATCATACCTACTCAAACATGTTTAAGGACTCACTGCCATGAGCAGCTAACAATGAGCCCCATCTTCTTCATCCATCTAAGAAGATGTAGAGGGAGTAGAGCCTGAAGGCTCTCCCTCACTAATCAATTCGATCCATCTATCAGGATCCTCAATCTCCATCCTTTGTATATAAGCAACCCGGTCTTCCCTCTGGACTTCCGGCCTTACATATACCTCATCATCATCATCATCATCTTCCACCAACTCTAGCCTTCTTGTCAAATCCAAGATGCTATCTGAAAGTGATCTAATGACCAATGACTGCTCCACAAGCTTTGTCTCAACAGTAGACAATCGCTTGTTCACCTTCTCCTTATCCTCCATTTGCATCACTCCCAATTTACAATCAGGCCTTGTCACACCAATGGTTGGAACACCAATGGGTACGTCTTCCCTTCCATCATAAATGTAGAGCTTCTTCAAATGTGGAAAAATCATAGCATCAAATTGTTTCATGAACTCCATCCCCAATACAACTTCATAGTCATCAATCCGCACTATAGTGAAGTCCACTTTCCCGGTCCATTCACCAAGTGTAGTGTCCACCCTTTCAGCTATACCAAGAATCTCAATAGGAGGAGAATTCATTGTCTTCATTTGTGCCTTTTCCGATACAAATTTCAGCCCAATCCTTCTTATCATGCGGAAAGAGTCAATTTTGCGGACAAAACCAACCTCCCTAGAAGCTTAAGGCTTTCTAGTGACAAACAAGACAATTAAGAACAATCCTTCTCTAGATATGCATTTACCATATAAGAAATCAAGTGTTTAGATCCTACCTGTAGTCCAACGTTGTTGTAGTAGTCCAGCCTCGTCGATCCGGATGAGCTCCTCCTTCTCTTCGAAACCTGCATTCACTAACAATCAAACGATTAAATAGCACCTGAATATCTCATAAAATAAAACATATTTAACATACAGACCAAGGAGTATATGAAACAACTCATAAATAACAAATTGTTGAGAAGAATGGACTTATTTGTATTAATAGGAAACAAAAGAAACCATTACAACTTGAGCCTTGGTGTTGTGCAAGTACCTCCCAGGGTCCGGCAAGAATTTTCCTTTACTTTGATCAGCTCACCCACTTCCAAATGAAACAAGAAAGGATGGGAATCTCTCCTCACAAGCTTCTACTAGGAAGTCCTAATCTCAGCAGCATCTACCCTTAGGAATGTTCAGCTTTCAACCTCCCCTCCCTCTGGCCCAATGCATGTATTTATAGTGCTGTAGAGGAAGTTAATCAGGTCCACCATCAATGGGATAAGCCCCTCTTTCGGTGGGTTAGCTCCCCTCTTGATGGGATAAGTTCCTCTTCCATAGGGATACATGAACCATCTGGAGGCGCTCCATACACGTCAAACAAGCTTCTAGAATGCTCTAGAAATGACCACAAGTAACTTTTTTGGAGTGAAACTTGCGCCTTTTGACCTTTACAGGAGTACGCACCCATTGCTTTACAGACAGAGCGTACAAGTACGCAGGTATTGTGAACTTGGGTTGCGTACACGCAGGTAAGGTTGAGAGAAACTGCGTACCCAGAGATAATTGACTTTAAATGACTTTTCTCTCTTTCTTGGAGTTTGACATGGAAAGCAGAGGCATGAGACTTGCCAAGGAGGATAGTATGACAGTTGATGGAGCCATACTAACTGCAAATAGTCATGGTGACATTTTTTAGTGTAACAGATTGCCCCCTAAAGTGCGAAGCCTGAAGTAGATTTAGGGTTTCAAATCATCTAGGAAGGGTGAAGTACTTTATCATTTCAAGGATTATCTTGTGGAGAGCCTGGTCAGAACCTGCAAATATTCAACACAAAATACATATATAAGATGATATCATCGCTGAGGTAGGCATTCCCATACTCAGATTGAAAACTTTAACTAACAATCTAACTACTGCTCTGATACAGGAATGATTTTGCAGTACATCACAATCATAGACACATGTAGACACAATATGGACGCAGCCATCTGTTTATGATTAGTCTACTATATAATGAATACAGCCTGGATGGTGGAAACTAGATCCAGGGTCTTGATTTCTACTTCCCGAATTGGTACGATTCTATCCATGCGAATAAATGAGTTGATGTCGAACATGGTAGAAACCACTTGATTACCAGTCAATGATGTAAACTGTTAACAAGTGTGAGAGAGACCACCAGTGATGTCAATGGTTCTCAAAGTACCCAGTACAATCCATGAGATGTGAATGAATGAGTTGATGTCGAACACGTCATGGAATCCTTCGATCGAAAGTCAATGATGTAAACTGTCGTCAAAGGCGAGAAACCTGCCATTGATGCATGCAGACTTCAAGGTACTGACGATTTCTAAGTCATCTCTCTAGATAATGTGCTGATGTCGATAGAAAGTGACTCGTTGCAGGCAAGCCCACAACACGAAATCATAGTTCAAGTTGAAGAAATGTTGCTGTAAGGACTGACTCAGGGATGGTCAAAATGGATGACAAGTATTTTGCATATGAATGGTTTATTTGCAGAGACCCCTTGAACACATAACGACACGACAGATGGCTTGGCGACGATTGACCCAAAGTTAATACCCAGAAACGGTTGAAGACTTTCAAAGTGGTTTAATCAACTTTAAGACAAAGGATTTCCCAACCCAGGTGAATGAAAAGTGTCGTGTTCAAGAGTGGTAATAAGGTTTTTCTGTGACAAAGGATAACAAATAGGCTCATTCTTCTCTCTTTTCCCCCACCATTTCTGGCGAGTACCTCTTTATTTTTTACAAGCTTGAGGAGGATAACATATGCTTGATTATAAGCTCATCCTTCGGATGAGTCCAGCTTAGTTTAGATTCGAACCCTAAGAAGGAGTGGTCCGTTCCTGTTTGTAATCGAACAGGTCCTTTACTGTGAAATTTTAACGAGTCCAGTATAGGAGAAACTCGGCGTTTTTCAATTTTAGAGAGTCTGAAAAAACTAAAGAAGACTCCAAGGTTGAACTTTTTCGTAAATTTGTGTCTCTCAAGCCCGAAAAAGCATAAAATAATACTTGAGAGAACCGCTTGATCTTGCGACCAAGGAGTACTTTCATGATTAGTGTCTTTGACCTGAAAAGTAAAAAGCGATCAAGGACACGTCGTTTTATTTCCAGTATCGAGTTTGAAACGACAAAAACCCGGCAATCTTTTCGTGTTTTTACGGTCAGAAAAGGGCTATAAGAGGATCGTCTTTTAATTCCGTTTTAACGAGTGTAAAAGAAACGCTCGACAATCTTTTCATGTTTTAGGAGTCAGAAAAAGGCTTAAAAGATGACTCTGATGTTTTGGTTCGTGAAAAATGATAATTTCCCCTGAAAGTCCTTTTGTCCTGCACAAAAACAACACATTACTCATACCTGTTTAAGATAGGCAAAAATACATTGAAAAATATCCTTCCATGGTGAAAAATAAACAAACCTAGCATTCATTTATCCAAAAAACCTATAAAAAGACTTTTTACCATGTCATTTTTACCATTTTACCGTTGAGGGAGAGAAAAGGGCTTTTGGCAAGAAACTTCCCGTGGACTTTGCGGAGAATACGACCGTCGGAATCGAGTGCTGTCTCTTTCAGGTATTTCACAACATCCTCCTCTTTGTTTTCATCCGTTTAGAATTTCATTTTAAGCCCTAGTTTGATTTTTTGGGGGCTTTGGGGTTTCAAGATTCGCCTTTCAGGGTACGCAGGTGCCCCATGGGCGACCTGCGTACCCCGACATTTTCGTTAATGGGAAAATGGCAGGAGTACGCAGCCTACCTTCAGAACAGCTACGTACCGACGCTCTGTTTCTGAACGCGGGGTGCGTACTCCGCGCAAAGCAAATTTAAAACCCCAAATCTCAAAACTAAACCATTAATTTTTGATTTAATGAATTCTAATGAATGTTTTCTGGTGTGTAGATTGCCCACCATGCTTGATTGGCGCGAAAGAGAACACGAAGATGTCGATTTGGCCGTAATAGATCATCAACCCTCCATTGATGCTTTGAAGGCATGCGGTCTCTACAAATACTGGGCCATACCTGGCATGAGGGCCCAGGTGCCATTCTTAGAGTGGCTAGTTGAAAGGTGGAACGTCCAGGAACAATGTTTTTACATCGGAGGGCACTAGCTCGAGATTGAGCCCTCAAACATATATTTTCTCACTGGCTTGCCTAATAGGGGCGAGCAACTGTCTCTGTTCGGGACTAGGCCGGGTGGCCAATCCCTTGCTAGTCTCCGGCTAGAGTGGTGCAACAATCAAAACCAGGAGAAGGGGATAGAAATCAAATACATATCCCGTCCTGAACTTATGGTAATTGCCTTTACAGTTACCAGACTCTGCGGCGCGGCCGCTTTGCACATTGCCACCGGGTCCTAAATGCGGATGGCGATTGATTGCTTCCGAGGCACCATTTTCAACTGGTGCGATGTTGTGTTGGCCAATATGAAGGGCCAACTGACTAGGGCAAAGAACGGGCAATTAAAGACCTTTGGGTATGGGCCTTTGGTTGTGAGCTTTGCCCTAGAGAGAGTTCTGATGCTGATCCCCCAGCATCTCACTGTTGCGGTTGGGCCACCTCGGGAGCCAAAGTTGATGCGATGGGTTGCGGTGATGGCCCGACATCCTGATGAGGGAGCGGGAGTTGTCCGATTTCCTACGGGTTACTTTCATTGGTTGGAGGACCAGGTCTTTGCGATCCAGGATTTTCCGTATGCCGGAGTGGATTTTCGCAGTGATCCGGACATGGTTCTTCCACAGGGAGAACAATGGGACGACAGAGGTACTTCATTTTTCACAAGTTTTTAAATTATCTATTTTTTTTGTTTTTATATATCGTCTCAAAACTGACAGTAAAAATTTTCAAAATGCAGATGTGGGTCCACGGCGTCCAGCCAATCTCCGGCCTTTCGAGAGGAGAGAACCAGTTGCACCGACACCGGTCCCACAGGATGCGGCTGCAGAGACCTTAGCTGAGTTGGAGCAGGATCTAGAGCGTCTGACGGTGGATATACCAGAGACTACTATAGATGATATTCCTATCAGACTTCAGCGCTATGTAGTTGCAGTCCCAGGACCTTTTAGGAGGTTCTTGTGTAGGGTAGCCCGTGCAGTGGTGTCGTATAGGGAGCACCACCAGTGATTGGATGGTCACTTTTGTAGACACATGTGACATTTTGGTTTTTTGTACTTATCATTTTTGCCGATCATAAGGTGTTTTGCAACCTATGATCGAAGACGATGTATTTTTGACACACTCCTATCTATATATATATCATTATTACCGGCTTATCTTGTTAAACATGTGTGATTAAATGTTAATGTCTTTAAATTTACATGTATGATTATCGCAAATGTCTGTCTAACATTCGAGAAGCAATTGCATCTGCTAATGTATTAAAAGACCTTGGAATATGTTGATATTCGATGTAATCAAATTCACATTCCAAAAGACGCACTCTCAAAAATAACCTTAATAACACTGGATTTCTAATGGCATAAACTCTATTAAGCTGTAATACAACGAGTTCAGAATCTAACCTCACTATCAAACTCCGAATCCCAAATGAAATGGATTCAGATAATAACTCAATCACTGCACTGTATTCTGCAATGTTGTTTGTTGTTTGACCGAGGCTCACCCCATGCATAGAAACTAACTCGTCAGAGGGTGAATAGATAACCCAAGCTGCGGAAGAGATATTCCGTGTACTACGACAAGCACCATCAGCAAATCCAATATACGTTTGGAGAGGCATCGACATCTGCAAACATCAAGGGTAAAACCAGGATAAGCAGAATAACGATGAAAAACACACTTTCTAAGCTAAGCACACTGTCTATACTAACAAACACACTAGCTAGAAAGAAAAATTAACCTAACTAACCTAACGAAAATCTTCACACCCACCATTTAAGCATAGTACCTCTTTAGGTAAAGTCCATTTCTGGGTTTACCCAAAGAGTCCCCATCAAAATCAACCAGCTCATAGGCCCCTTTTGCTAGCTTCCGCTTAACAATGTAGGGTCCATGCCACATAGGAACGAATTTTCCAGCACCTAATTTATCGTTAGCTTGATCATACAATAGCATTAGGTCTCCTTCCGAAAAATTTCGAGGGGTCACATTTCGATCATACTGAGCTTTCATTCGTTTTGCATGAGTCTCGATTGCCAGTGCAGCATCACGTCGAGTCTCATCTAATTGAGCTAAGTATAATAAACGCCTCTCCTCTTCAGAAGTAGCTGGAAGTAATTCGACAGCCATTTGAAGTGATGGGATTTCACATTCAATGGGCAGCACGGCTTCCAAACCATAAACTAGTTGGAAAGGAGTGAACCCTGTTGATGTTTTTACTGAAGTTCGATATGCCCAAAGCACGGAAAATAACATGTTGTGCCAATTCGACCGATGAATCCCAATGATTCGTCGGATCATGATAACCAAAACTTTGTTGATGGACTCAACCAGACCGTTGGCTTGTGGATAATAAGGAGTTGAGCTATCGTGACGCAAACCAAGCTGGCCTGTAAGTTATGTCATCATAATGTTTCGAAAATGGCGCCCATGGTCAGTGATTATCGCTTGTGGGACACCAAACCTAGCAATAATGTGATTGAATACAAAAATTGCAGCTGTTTTGCCGTCTGCCTCAAATGTAGGCATCGCCTCGGCCCACTTAGTAAAATAATCAACCGCAAGGATGATATACGCATGCCCCCCAGCCGAGTGAGGGTTACATGTAATAAAGTCGATACCCCATTTGGCAAAAGGTCCGACGGCAATTATAGGGTGGAGAGGAGCTGGTGGTGCACGCATCTTGCGATCAAACACTTGACAGTTGTGGCATTTTCGGACCGCAATGATACAATCTTTAAACATGGACGGCCAGAAATAGCCAGCACGCAACACCTTCTGAGCTGTGGCATACCCAGACATATGACCGCCACACGCCCCAGAGTGACAGTCATTCAAAACCCTTTCTGCCTCTTCGTGAGTTAAGCAACGTCGGAAAACCAAATCTGCCCTACGGCGATAAAGAGTATCTCCAATAATTTTGTACTGTTGGGACTGGAATCGAATTTTTCGACGTTCCGACTTTGAAGCTTCGGGCCGAAAGGATTGGGTTTGGAGATATATGATTATATCCCCATACCACGGATCTAAAGTGCTGATGAGAAACAAAGATTCGTCCGCAATGGGTTCCTCTGCCACAGTTTCCGTGTCAGCACGCGGGAAATCACACATCAACTCTGCAAAGACTAAAGATTTCTTAGACTTAGATTTTTCAAACTCTAAGTCGAACTCTTGCAGGATAACGATCCATTTAAAGTACTTGCCCCCTAGCAATTGTTTAGTCAAAATGTAGATCATAGGGTTGCAATCCGAAATGACTGTAATTTTACGGAGAAGAATGTAATGAAGAAAACGTTGGACAGCCTGAACGGCTGCCAGGGCCAATTTCTCCACATGCGAATATTTTAGCTCAGTGGGATTTAACGTCCTACTAAGATAATATATCACATGTTCCGTTGCGAATTCGTCTTCCTGAACTAACACCATTCCAATGGTGGAATGAGAGGCAACGAGGTACAAAAAGTAGTCTTGGTTGTAGTTGGGAGGATGCAACAACGGTGCATGGGTCAACGCGTGTTTAAGTGCATCAAAAGATTGCTGAGCGATCTCATCCCAAGAGAATTGAGCGTTCTGTTTCAACAATCGTGTAAAACCTTTTGTAACCTCGGCGTAGTTAGGAATGAATCGGCGTAGAAAGTTTGCTTTCCCCTGCAAACTTTGGAGTTGGCGAAGACTCGAAGGGGGAGGCAATTTGATGATAGCTTTGACCTTCGAGGGATCGACGCGAATGCCGGATTTTGAAACTACAAATCCCAGCAATCGTCCCACTTCTATACAGAAGACACATTTGTGTGGGTTCAAACGTATACGATAATTCCTACACCTCATGAAAATTGCTCGTAAATGGACAAGGTGATCAGCTCGATGTAATGAATGAGAAGGCAAATCATCGAGGTACGGTTGCACAATGTGTTTGATGTCATGAAACGCATAAGACATCGCCCTTTGAAAAGTGGCTCCGGTATTCTTAAGCCCAAAAGGTAATTTGCAATAAGCAAATGTCCCCCATGGACAAATGAAAGCCGTTTTTGGTTGATCGGCAGGTAGAATATTGATTTGATTGTAACCGGAAAAACCGTCCATAAAGGAAAATATTTCACTGTCGGCACAATCATCAATTATTTGATCGATATAGGGTGTTGGATAGTTGTCTTTGGGACAAGCACGATTAATATCCCTATAGTCGATACATATTCTTATTGTCCCTTGTTTTTTGTTAACCGAAACAATATTCGATACCCAATCCGTTAAGGGGATCGGATAAATGAAACCTGCTTTCAACAACTTCTCGACTTCTGCTTTAATTGCAGCCGCTTTTCGAGGGTGAATCTGACGCAAACATTGCCGAACGGGTTTAGCGTCCGAGTAAGTCTTAATCTCATGGACAACAATTGCGGGATCAATTCCTGGCATTTCCTCATAGGACCAGGCAAACACGTCGCGGAATTCTTGAAATAGGGCCTTATATGTTTGAATCTCGTCATCTGAACACGAGGCACCTATATGAATGTTTTCAATGATTCCGGGCTTGACTGAAATGTCAATGGGAACAGTGCGAGAGATGTTTCCCAAATTCAGCTCTGAATCAGGATGTTTCATTGGACTCTGAGCTTCTTTGACATATTCAGCTGTAAAAACTGATGAGAAATCATTTTCAAAGCGATCATCCTCAGGTAAAAACGAAGATCTATGATGGAGATCTTCCCATGGTAAATCGTCTACACACAGGACTTCACAAAGTTGTTCGTCAGATGACACAACTTCGGGAAACGCTATTAACTCCGAGGTTGAAGTGAAAAGTGATTCCTCACGGACCACATTCATTTGGTCGATTTTGGTTGAACGCAGGTCGGTAAAAGACTGCATGGCTTCGTAAGCAATTTCATACGGACTCAAAGGCATAGCATCACCAAATGAGTCTATTTCAGATTCGGAAGGAACGATCCAAGGATCGTCGTAAACAATGGTATCTGATGTAATCATATGAATGGATGCGAACGAAGACACGGCGTTGATTGGAGGAAAAGGAAAAGTTCCCAGTAAACCGGCATCTTTAACTAATCCTACACCAACATCCTTATAAGGGATAGTCGTTTTACCGACATGCTGGATACTCTCTGAAGAGGCTGGGTCGGATGAAAAGTAAGCCAGCTGGTCTATGGTCACGATCTTGCCATTATGTGGAAATTTTATTACTCTGAAGACTGATGAGACGACCGCTGTCATAGCATAAGACCAACTTCGACCCAAGAGAAGGTTGTAGTCTAGAGGGGCATCAACCACCTCCACATCCAGACTAACGGTTTTTCCTTCAACCCCTATAGGCAAATCGTGTAGAATGCCAAACGGATGGAACCCACGGCCATCAAAGGCCTTAAGAATTGTCGGGGATTGATTAAGTGAAGGAGAACCAAGCGATCTCCAACACTGAATCGACATAATACATGTGGAAGCTCCCTCATCAATTACAGTCCGATGAATAGGCCTGTTTTTGACTATCACTGGGATCTGGAAAGCCATCTGATGAGGTAAACGCGGTGTACTATTTTCTAGATCAAAGATTATCAGGTTCGGGTCCTGAGCATCAACAGCTCCTATAGCCGACAAAAGTAATTTTCGTTGTGTTGGACATGATTGCAGCACTTCTAAAGCCGACATTGCTGAGGGTGAAATAGCTAAATCCTCAACAATGTTGTAATTCTGGGCCGCTCTCGCATGTGGATTGAAAGCAGACCTTCGAAGTACACCCTTGGCGGGCGGTTTAATTACTAAGTCAGGGTTAGGTTTCTCAATCTGTAGTGGATCGGAACCGGGAGCTAAGGTTGACGGATTTGACTGAGAAGATTCTGCTTCTTTCGATCCATCAACAGGACTTTTACTACCATAATCGTGTGACCGAGTCGCAATCCTTACATGAGACATCATCAATATGGGTTCTTCGACGGCACTCGAGGAAGAACCTATCTTTTGCTATCTTTCGGAAATGGATCCTTCAAGACAACAGGAATTTGGGAACCTTTGACTAGTTTCGCAACCTCGGCCCGATGAGGGCAATCTCTTGTAAAATGATCTTCTTCACAAATAAGACAAGGATAACGGGGCTTGCGCTTTTCGTCATTGGTTTCCGACTTTTTTATTTTCTCCTTTGGAGCTTTGTCTGCTTTATTCTTCTTCTTGCCTTTCTTCTTCCCACCGTTTTTTGATTTAGCCGTAGATGACTCTACAACGTGAATATCAGCGGAAACTTTAGCAGAAGACTCTCCTGTCGGGGAGTCTGGTAAGGTGATAATGGGCGAAGAATTCTTTGAAGACTTCTTCTTGCTTTTAGTATTCATCGTACCAATCATGCCATCAGCAGCATGAGATCCCGAAGGAGCAGCATCGATTTGATTCGACTTTGGAAGATCTGGGATCTTTTCGTGTAACGTACCCGACTGAGTATAAACTAAGTCAAGGTACTGCGCTTGAGCAATGACTTGCTCTTCAGTAACTACTCCAGCCTTAGCAACATCTTCAGTAATCTTCGGTAACAATGATTTAACAAACCATTCAGCTAAGATTTGGTCCGGGATAAAAACTTTCACTAAACGCCTTCGACGTCTCCATTCATGAATATGGTCGGAAATATAAGTGGACGTCGACTGTTTTAATGAAGTTAATAACTCGGTGCCATTATCATATCTGACCGACAACTGAAAATGTGTTAAGAACGAGGTAGCTAACTGACTAAAATTATAAAAAGAGGCCCGTGGTAACTCAATGTACCACTTGGCCGCGAGACCAATGAGCGTACGCTAAAAAAGACGTAAACGGATCGAATCATCCGAGATAGAATTTGAAGCACACCAGAGGTGGTAAGTCATCACGTGATTTGATGGATCCTCTCCAGACTTACCTTCGAACTTGGGTATGTCACTGGGCAACTTATTTGGCATTGGCGGTCAGAACGGAAGATAATTTATTGGATCGTTCGTTAGGCGCGTCAAGTCTGGTAAATCCAAAGTTGCGATAAACGGAAATTGCCGATTAGGATCCCTAAAACTCTGAGTCACAAGACCAATCCCAGGAGGAGGATATCCAGGATAACTTGGAACAGGAATCGCATTCGGGATATTGTATCCTCCCGGAAAACCAGGATTAACCGGACCGTACTGGGGTTGCTGTGGTTGTTGATAAGTGTACCCAAGATACGGTTGATACTGGTAAACCGGTTGTTGGACAACAGGCCTGTATTGGTACTGTCCCTGGTACGGTTGATAAACAAACTGTGGTTGAGTAGTAACAACCGTACTTAAACCTGGCTGCCCCACAGACATCTAAACCGTAGTTTGAATCGTAGATCCAGACAATGGTAAAGATGTCTGTGGAGTAGTGGCAGAGACAGTAGAAACCTGAGTTGTCGATACTCCAGAAGTAGGTGTGGTGGAAGGAACAGATGTTGCGGTAGTTGCAGCAGTCGTTTGAGATGGAGTACTAGGTGCAATTGACGACTGAGTAACTACCGAAGGTATAGAAGTTTGAACATTAGACTGGACTGGTTGCTGGGGTTGACCAGAAACCACAGGTTGTCCAGTTTGGGATGACAACTGTACGCTTGGCTGCAACACTTGTTGAACTTGCGATGGATCCCACACTACGTTCATTCCGGGGTATTGACCCATGACAGGTTGAGGATATTGAGATCCATAACCGGATTGAGGGTAGGATTGATAATTGAAATGTACATTTCCCGTACCTTGAACATAAGATTGACCTTGAGGTGGTCGATAACCTTGACTCGAGTACTGACCTTGGGGTAGATACCCTTGAGGTAAGTACTGATACTGGGGTTGACCTTGAGGCATATATTGGTACTGAGGTTGACCCTGGGGTACATATTGAGGCTGGGGTTGACCTTGAGGAATGTACTGTACCATGGGTACATACTGTCCTTGAGGTTGCCCCCCAGACGCAAGTTGTGTACCTTGAGGTTGCCCCCCAGGCGGTAATTGACCACCTTGAGGTTGAGAACCGGGAATTGAACCTGACATCATATAAATGTCTCCTACACCCAACGGTTTATTACCATTGTTTCCAGCTAATGACCCATGTCCAATGGGTTGAGGAGATGCTCCTGCAAAAGTACCAGAAAGTGACTGATACCCAGCAGGAACAGAAGGACCACCATACAAGAAAGATTCAGGAGGTTGAGTAAACACGGACGACTGACTAGACATATTTACAGGAGTATAAATACCTCCGGGTGGATAAAGAGTACGAGGTGGAGAAAAACTTATCCCTGAGTTGTCTAAGTAATTAGTTAACGAAAGATACCAAGTAGTACTTCTAGGTGGACTGTAAAAGATATATTCACGCTCTCTTAGATCAATAGTAGGTTGATCTTCAAGAATAGGGCCGCCTACTTCTTCTTTTGGAGCAAGTTCTTCAATAGCTATCAAACCAGAAGGAAGATTTTCGGTGATGACTCTTTCTACCCTAGGTGAATCAGGAACACTAGAAGTTGGAGTAACAGGTTCAGATATTTCAGGTTCTTCACCTATATCACTAGTAGATGAAACTACCAGCAAGCTCGGAAACTGCAACAGCTTCAGGATTATAACCTGTTTCTAGACTTTGGTAATCTGGATGGACTACCAACGAAGACTTTCCTTCTTCAAGTGAACCTACTCTACTGCCACCAGGAGGAGTTGCAAGGACTTTCAAACCTTCGTAATGACTCGGGACGTCTTGAGGAGGCTCACCCCGAAGTCTACGGGACTTCCTCAACAATTCGGCCACGGAAACAATCTCAGGAGACTGGCCCCGAAGTCTACGGGACTGTCTCGGTAATTCCGCCACAGTTAAAAACTTTTAACTACTGCACATGCAAACAAAGTAAAATCTCAAAGCAAACCACCTAAAGTCTCTAAAGAACCAAACAAATTTGAATCACACGCCTAAAGAATCTAGGGCGTCAAACCATGCACAAATAGTAGCCTTTCGGACCGAAAAAACTAGTTGGTGATGAAGCCCAACATCGCCGAATTCAGTACAGAAGTGGTGGGTGGAACAGTTACCCCGACAACCTGCTTAATGAATAGACCGGCACAAGTTCCTCCACTTTAACCGTCTCGAGTGAAGTGAACCCCCCGGAAAATCTAAGTGAGTCTGGCCGACGTCTGCTCCAGGTACAGTGGGATCTTCCCTCCACCGTCACCTCAGGTAGAATCCTAAAGATAATGGTCACTAAGGTTACCAACAGCAACAAATATACCTGGGGGAACAGTCTACGACCCGATAGCACGCAAGGGCAGAGTAACAAGCTCAATCCCCTTGCCGGCTCCTTGACAATAATCCAAGGTTTACCGACAAGTGACCCCAGGCTCCTCGACAATAATCCGAGGTTTACCGTTTGTAATACGTGCGTATCTAGCGTCTTTCCCAATGAAGGAGGATTGATCCCCTCACTAGTTCGGACACGGTCTCGTGCTTCTCCTTTAAGAGGAGCTTTCCCAGAGTACAAATGAAACAGTTGGATTTATCCTACCACAAGATAAGCTACTTGTTTGGTTTTGCTGTCTTGGAGAGTTAATTACTCTCCTACTCCAAGACACTAGCCTGATCTATATTGGTGTTTCAGAGCCCTAGTAAATAAAAAGTTACTAAGTTGATTTTACTTTAAGCGTTAATTTTTATGGCTTTTATTTAAGACAAAAGGTAGTGCAGATGAAACTGATGGTGTGTAGACTCGACTCAAACCACTAAAAAGATGCACTTAGGATGATTTATACTAATTCTCTTTTTCAATGAAGTCCTTAGCTAAGAGAGTTGGAGAATGCAAAATTTTATAAAGACAACTTTCTTGGCAATGAAAATCAAAGAAACAATCTCTTTATCTTTTCCAAAACATGGAACACATGACCACTAATTATTTTGCGAAAATTCCCTTTTCATTCAAAGACTCAAATGCCACTAAGCAAACTTTTCTTTCAAAAGAGAGTTTTTGGATTTTTTCCTACTTAACAAAGCATTTAAAAATAAAAAAGCAAACCTTTACAAATCTATCAAATCAAAGCTACTTAAAAGCAAATCAAAAGAAATTCACCTAATAAGCAAATCTAATGAGGCCAAAACCTACAAAGTATGATCCCAGGATGTTTTACTCAGTCGTGATTTAACTAAGGACTAGTCAATGCAGAATCAAAAACTAGTCAAAAACAAACATAAAATCTTTTGTTCTTTTTGTAAAATGAAATTCACAGTTCAATCAACAAACTCTTCCGAGATTCGGCAAAGAGACAAAACAAAGGTAGATGTCTCACAAGGGTAGATTCTATGAAAGGTCCGACTCCTAAGAAGACTGCAAATACCAGGGAGATCCAAGGTTTTACGACTTCTAAAGCCAAAATCACTACAGGACCAGTGCAAAAATCAAACCCTAAGGCTAGAACCTCTACGAATTCCACTAAAACACTTGACACTGACGAAACAAGTTCAGATGAAGATCTCTGGTAGGTAACCAGTGGATCTGGGTGGAAAAAACAAATTAAAAGCAAAATCTAAGAGGCAAAAAGGATAAAATTGAAATTTTCTCAATTTTGACAGGGTACGCAGGCAACCTGTTTACACAGGTGCGGGTACGCTCTGTGCACAAAGCCGCAGTGCGTACAGGTACGCACTGTGTTGAACTCAGAGGCTGCATACTTTTAGCAAAACTAAGAAAAACTAAAATCTAATTTAACCCTAAGCTAAGCCACCCAAACACACAGTCAGACAACCAAAAATCAGAAAGAAAAAGACTTTTCTCAGATCAAAGTTTCAGACAAAGGAAAAATCATTCACATCAATGGATTCCCTAGTGGAGTCGCCATTTTGTCATGCGGAAAGAGTCAATTTTGCGGACAAAACCAACCTCCCTAGAAGCTTAAGGCTTTCTAATGACAAACAAGACAATTAAGAACAATCCTTCTCTAGATATGCATTTACCATATAAGAAATCAAGTGTTTAGATCTTACCTGTAGTCCAACGCTGTTGTAGTAGTCCAGCCTCGTCGATCCGGATGAGCTCCTCCTTCTCTTCGAAACATGCATTCACTAACAATCAAACGATTAAATAGCACCTGAATATCTCATAAAATAAAACATATTTAACATACAGACCAAGGAGTATATGAAACAACTCATAAATAACAAATTGTTGAGAAGAATGGACTTATTTGTATTAATAGGAAACAAAAGAAACCATTACAACCTGAGCCTTGGTGTTGTGCAAGTTCCTCCCAGGGTCCGGCAAGAATTTTCCTTTACTTTGATCAGCTCACCCACTTCCAAATGAAACAAGAAAGGATGGGAATCTCTCCTCACAAGCTTCTACAAGGAAGTCCTAATCTCAGCAGCATCTACCCTTAGGAATGTTCAGCTTTCAACCTCCCCTCCCTCTGGCCCAATGCATGTATTTATAGTGTTGTAGAGGAAGTTAATCAGGTCCACCATCAATGGGATAAGCCCCTCTTTGGGTGGGTTAGCTCCCCTCTTGATGGGATAAGTTCCTCTTCCATAGGGATACATGAACCATCTGGAGGCGCTCCATACACGTCAAACAAGCTTCTAGAATGCTCTAGAAATGACCACAAGTAACTTTTTTGGAGTGAAACTTGCGCCTTTTGACCTTTACAGGAGTACGCACCCATTGCTTTACAGACAGAGCGTACAAGTACGCAGGTATTGTGAACTTGGGTTGCGTACACGCAGGTAAGGTTGAGAGAAACTGCGTACCCAGAGATAATTGACTTTAAATGACTTTTCTCTCTTTCTTGGAGTTTGACATGGAAAGCAGAGGCATGAGACTTGCCAAGGAGGATAGTATGACAGTTGATGGAGCCATACTAACTGCAAATAGTCATGGTGACATTTTTTATTGTAACACTTCTCGCAGTATCTCCACCCATGAAGTTGTGAGAAGCCCCACTATCCACCATAGTGAGCACATCAGCACCTCCAACCTTCACTCGAACATACTCCAACTTGTTCCTCTCAGGATCCCTCCTAGAGACCACCTTCGTAGTAGCAGAAGCACCAAGTATCTGCATCATCCCCACAGAAGCACCTTCATTCCTCACATTAGATTGTGCAATAGCAGCCACCTTTGGTTTAGAAGGACAATTCTTCACCGTGTGTGGTCCAGCACATATCCAACACTTCAAGGCTTTCTTCGTCTTCGAACTATCATATGATTTCGAAGCATCTTCCTTCTTCTTATCTTTCGGTTTATCGGACTTCTTCTTCCTATCATCAGAAGTCTCATCATAATGCTCCACCAACCTGTCAACAACAGCAAAAGCTTCTTCAAGTGTCATAATCTTCTGCCTCTTCACTTCATTGTGTGCCCAAGGCTTGAACCCAATAATGAAGTTGAACACCTTGTCCCTCTCCGCCATGTCAGGAAGTTCCAGAGCTGCACTTGCAAACTCCCGCTGATATGCTTGTAGGCTTCCGGTCTGCTTTATATACTTAATCTTCGTCCTTGCTTCCCATGTCTCATCCTGAGGACTGAAATGGGTCTGTAAAGCCTTCTTCATGTCATCCCACGAAGTAATGTCATCAACAATACCATTGGCAATCTGATCTAACCTCCTTCGCCACCACATCTTAGCATCCTTTGTTAAGAACCGAGCAGCTACCTTGACCTTTGTCTCATCATCAGATAGACCCAACCGTTCCAAGTATTGCTCCATGTCCCATAGAAAGTTGCGAAGAGTCTTTGCATTCCTTGTGCCATCATAAGATTCTGGTTCCTTGACCTTCACATGAGGCACTCTTCCACCTGAGTTATGCCTCACAACCTTCTTTAACACTGCGATCTCATCCTTGGCTTCGTCAAGAGTTTTCTTCAAGTTCACGATCTCTGCAAGACCCTGATCCCTTGCTTCTTCAACCTCCTTGACCCTTACTTCAAGTTGTGTACGCATAAGATCGGTGTACTCATACTGCGTCCGGAGTTCATCATGTTGTGTTCGGAGTTCATCGAGCTCTTCCTTTGTCTTCAAATTGGCCTCTTGTTCTTTAGCGAACAAGTCCATCTTCTTATCCCAAGAAGTCTCCATATCCTCCATCTTTTCCAACACCTTTTCAATGAACCCAATAGTAGTATCCTTCACAACATGACTAGACCCAACCTGAAATTCGACTGCCATCTCTAACAGCTTCTTTCTCCTTTGCAATCTAGTTTCGACAATCCAACAGCTTCACCAAGTCACCTGCAATTAGAACTAACCCTTGTTCCACTTGTGTGAAACGGTTTCCTTCACCTGCAAGCACCCTTTCCACTGTCACGAGCAATCCTGCTCAATGGCTTCAAACCGAAGTCTTGTTCTCACCTGTCAAGTGTATACCGGCTTCAATGCTTCAACACTTGAACCTGTTCACAAGCTTCCAACCTTTCACGAGCAAACCTTGCCCTGATACCAACTGTCACGCCCCTACACCTGCGGTAGTCTTCCAACCGCTTGTAGCAAGGTGCGGCACCACTGAACGCTTTCTTTTCACCAATACTAATATTCGTGGACTACGCATACTTCCTCATTAACATTACTTAGCTTATGTTTCGCAACCAAGTAAACATGCAATTATCCTTTATACTTAATGAAGCCCATACTCATTCATTATCCATAGCAATTATAACAAGAACATCAACAATTGCAACAAGTATAAAGGGGAGGGGCAACTCCCCGTAATGTGAGTCTGCCCGATAATATATTATATCAGTTTTCCAATAATACAATCATCAAGTATACTTGGCAAAACTCCCAGTCTATACTTAGTGAAATTTACAACCGAGGCATAGAACTGCCTTTACAACACTTGTGTCAATCTTGCACGGTAGGAGGGTGCTCACCTGAGACACCTAGAACTCCTCCTCAAGCAACGCACAAATCTACATGTTCATCACCCAACATACGACACACCTTGCCAACCATCAACCAAGAAGTAAACCTACGCAATCTCCAAGCTATGCGCATGAGCTATGCGCATTCTCCAACCAAAACTGCGCACTTGTTCTTGTCCCTTGCGAAGATGTGTGAGTGAATGCGTTGATGCCTTATGAGCTCCAACACTCATATACTTATATGCATTTTAGTGTGGGTTACATGTGGGTGGTAGCCCCTTGGCCGACCCCCAAAACAATCATAACGCACCCCTAAAACGCCCTCCATGTGTCGGCCTTGCCCTCACGCAAGTCCTCTCCAAATCGTAGTATAAATGCTCCACTTGTTCCACGCATTTCCCAAGTGTCGTAAGTCGCTCACGGTTTCGTCGCACTTATCGTCGCATTTCTTCCGCACATTGTCGCATGCCCGTTCGTCGTGCGCCCATCGTGCGCCCGCGCGCCCGCCCGCACCCTCGTGCACGACGACTTTTCCCAGCGCCCGTCGCACAATCGCCCGGAGGCCTTACAGATGGAATGTGGCGGCGACGCCCCATACCTCATTGCTATGCAAAAAAACCCTATCTCCGTTTTCAATTTTTTCCTTTAAATGCATTGACCCTATAATAAACTTATATATCTATATATATATATATATATATATATATAAACTTAAATTTATCTTAATTCCAAATTTATCAAGTGCCAAAAAATTAAATCTCTTTTATTTTAAAAAATGTTTACATTTCCAAAAATTTGATCTTTTAAATTTAAATAATATAATATTATTAATTAATTTAAGCCAATAAAAAATAAATAAATATTAAATAAATTAAGATCTAGCGAATAATGCAACAAAAATTACATACAACCATATCTAAATCGTTAACTCTAAATTACATGAACGGTTACTTGAAATCGCTTATAACTTATAAGTTATTAAATGTAAAATGCTTCGAATCCGAAACCTTTAGACACAAATACAGTCAATATACTCTTAGGGAACTTGTAACAACGAAATAAGTTCAGCAATGCGTGCAGGGCATGCACATTCGATGATGCACACTCTGTATCTACAGAGAAAACGATGCATTACGAGGTGCACGGGACTCACCCTGGGCCCCTTTCAACAGTCTCTTTACTTTAAACCCCAGACACACAACTGTAATGTCCAGACATCTATCTGTCAACCACACGGTCAACTTTTCAACTTCCAGCAAATTAAAACAAGTCCGTCAACTGACAGGGCTGGGTAAAGCTAGCTCACGTCACCGACCATACCTGCCGATAAAGGTGTTAACTGAACCGTCAAGCAACGTCTCAGATGCTTCAACTCCGTCGACACAATCCATGCCTGGAAAAAACAAAATAAATTGGGATTCAAACGATGTAATCGCCACAGACAACAAATATAATTATACAAATTTCTAGTTTCCCTCGCCACGGATTATCGATTCCTTCCTTCTCACAGGTGTTTTAACCAGTAAAAAATATACAGGTTTGCATAGTAGAGGCATCTCAATGGACATTGAGGAGAATCACAGAACACCTCTGTTAGCATCAGCCCATAACAATGGGAGGGCGATGCCACTGGAGCCCAAAATGAAAGCAATTTCTGGCAGCGAAGAAGGAGAAGTTGCGCTCGACATCAATGAAGTCAGCTGCTCAAATGCAAACGGACATGATACCGATAATCCATTTGCATTCTTGGGTTTTTCGGATGATTTCAATGTCCCTGCGTCCTCCATCGATCCATTCAGAAACCATACGCTCAATATTTCGGGGTTTTATGAATGGATAAAAACTGTGATTTGTATTCCTCTTGCTCTGGTCAGGGTGCTGGTCTTTGGGGTTGTGGTTTCGATTGGTTTTTTGGCTTGCAAATTGGCCCTGTTTGGATGGAAGGACAGGCAGAGTCCAATGCCTAAGTGGAGAGGTGCATTGATGTGGTTCGCTCGGATTGCGGCTCGTTGGGTTCTCTTCTGTTTTGGGTAAGCAGTATTCTGGCTTTTCGAACAATTCATAAAGGATTTCAAATGATGGTTTATGTTTATGGATTAGTGTTTTGGATGTTGTCCATGTTTTCTATCAGTATTGAACAATGTTTTGAAAAAATTGAACAGTGCCCTTATAATGCTCTTCCATGAAGTTGATTGGAGTTTTGTTTTGGGTTTGGTAAAATATCCTATGTTAAGTAAGTTGGCTTTACCTTCTGCTAGACGACACTTGCACTTGGCCCCGTTCATCGAGATACACTGCCTGTGACAAACTGCGGTAGCTCAGGTAACACAGCTATTACGAGTTATCACATAATTGGCTACATTAACATGGCAGCACGATCTCAGAGGATTGAACCAGTTCTCTATGAATGAATCTCACTTTTTCTCAACTTCTACACTAAGAAAACTCGTTTGATTTACCACTTGACCACAACCCACTTGATAGACTTCTCTACGAAGAAAGCTCACTTGATTTAGCACTTGAACCCAACGCACTTGACTGGTGAATTATAGGTTCAGCATTGCCTTATTTTTTTTTTTTATTGGGCACTGGACAATTATAAGCTCCGGGTTGCTTTATTTTATTTTATTGGGCATTGTAACTTATTTGGGGAGTTTTAAGCTCAGCATTACATTATTTTATTGGGCACTGCATATTTTGATAACCAGGTTTTAGGGGATTTAGGAAAGAATATTATCTTTGCTTGGGCGTTGACAAGCTTTTCTTTTCGCAAGTGATGTTTTATCATTACACATGAAGAATTACCAACAGTCTGCGAACTTTCTTTTTGTAAATGATGCTTCATCGTTACATAGGAAGAGTTACCAACAGTGTGCTATCGCATACTTAACTGCCCAGAAAGATTCTTCAGCTTGGAAAGGGTCAAATTACTTTTGTCTAAGATGCCGTAAATGCTCCACCAAAGTTGTGCAAGATTTGCACCTGTGGGCGGACTGTGCTGCCAGGGGTGGGGGGAGGTTATAGATTGGAACGCTGCTGAATGGTAGCAGGAGGCATCTTGGATTCCTCACCATTGAATCAAACCTCAGTGGTTAATTCCCAAGGTTCTATAATTGACCCTTTCCTTTTAGGCAATATGTGCATTGTGACTCATTTGTATTGGATTATGATATTGCTTATTGATTTTTATGAATTGCAGCGTTGCTAATTGACAAGTGTGACAGTGAACCATATCTGCTATTTAATTGTGGCATTGCTTATTGGCGATTTTGGCACTTAACTAGGTATTGTGGTATAGCTTATTTGGAAAATTGGTACTGAAATTTGAAACTGCTTTTCATGTAGGCGTCTGGGCATGGAATTTGATGTTTACATTTGATGATTGTGCAAATAAGTTATGGTGCCTTGGTTATAGCTCATTGAAAGTTCAGGTTTTGTTTATTGTCTGAACTAGTATTCTACAGGATACATTTTTACTTGTAATAAGCATATAATCGAAGTGGTACAAGAGTTGTCTAAAGTAATAATTTCTAGTTAGTGTTGATTTTTGGGTAGCATCGGATGTGCTCTAGCTCCGAAATTTTGTGGAGGGGCTAGAACACATTAGATTCAGAAATCGTTTGGAGAAATTCCACCCAAATTGTATTTTATTAAAATAATTAATATTTTTAATGGGGTTCCTAAGTCTAAACTTAGGAAAATTGGGTATTAATGAAAATATGGGTGAGAAGCTTCTAAGAGACGATGATCAAGTCTAATTTAATCTTAGTCATTGATTAGAGATTAGATCACGACCGTTGATTTCTCAACAGGAAAAGTATAAATAGAGGCTTGGGGTCAGTTGGAGAAGACACACAAAGAGATTGAGGAACTTGATTTTCTGAGGTAAGAAGTTTTCAGGAGGAAAATCGATTAGGGAGATTTTGCAGCTGAGGGGTAGGGATAGTTTGGGAATATAGACAGATAGGCCGAGAGAAGCTTGTGGAGGTAGCGCAATAGCCAGGAGAGTTGACGCTAGGCCAATCTGGGCCCATGCAGCGTTGACGCAGAGCCAGAAGGGCCAACGCAGAGGGAGAAAGCTGCCTTCCATGCAGAGAGCCGAAACTGCCAGAACAACCGGGAAAGCTGACGCAGTGGGCAAAAGAGTTGACGCAGAGCTCCACGCAGGCCCACGTAGTTACTGCGAAGGGGAAGTGCAATTATAGCTGGGAACAACCAGTTTTGCTGCCGGATCAGCCGAAATCTGTCGTGTGAAGTGAGGTAAAACTCACTCAGGTTTTCCGCCATTGTATTTCTCTGTCACTGGTTTGCTGGGAGGGCAACCAACATTTGTATTCAGAACTACTACTTAACAATAGAAAACCCTCAGAGCTGCTGCATCGGTTTTCTCGCATTGGGTTTTTTCGCGGACGTTTAGTCCAAAAATAAGTGTGTCCTTTGTGTGTTTGTCTCATATATTTTTCAGTACTTGATCTGTATATTGGTGTAGGCTGCAATGTATTTGCATTAATATTTTTCCAACATTTTTGAAAATAACTTGTTAAATGAAGAACACAAGTAGGTAATGCAAATCCGTTTATTGCAGGAGGATTTCTGACCTGTTCGATTCAGAAATTTTCGCATGGTATCAGAGCAATTGTAGATCAAGGAGGATTGAACCATCGACGAAAGAACATAAGAAAATTTGTGTGCAAAGGCAATTGTCCCAAGAGACAACACAGTTTCTGGCCAAGAGAGTAGAGGAAGGGTGACACAATCACCAAGGGAGGCTCAAGCAGAGCCTGCGTCAGCCTGATTGGGTGACGCTGTTGCTGCAGAGGGCAGTGCAGTGATTACTGGGCCAACATAGAGACTGTTGAGTCTCGTTTTTCCGGTTGCCGGGGCTAGAGGTGCAGCACAGACTTCATCTGGAGTTGCTGGTGGGGTGCTGATTCTGTTGGTGCAGAACAATGCCTAGTGGGGCAGAAGCAAAGTAGAGGGAATTAGTTCCTCAGAAGATTTCTTGCCAAGAAATCTAGATCTAGTGCTGAGCAGCAACAAAGAGAGATTAGAGAGTGGTGGTTCGACAGTGGTTGGCAGAAGGATTTCTGTGAAGGAAATCGAAATTCAGAGGGAGCTTGTTCCTTAGAGGATTTCTAGCGCCAAAGAAATCCAGATCCAAGTTTTGCTGGGGTAGCAGCGAAAGAGGGAGAAGAGAACCAGTTCAACATTCATTTGAGCAGAGATGGCCGTTAATGGACTGAGGGATCAAGACAGGTTGGATGGAGCATCCAACTTCATCATCTGGAAGGCTAGGATCCTGGCAGTTTTGGATAAAAATTGCATGAAGGATTATGCCTTGAAGACGGTTGCTGTTCCGGTTGATGCTGAACCTCTCAAGAAGTACAAGGAGGCTCAGGCAAAAGCAAAGTGCATGATTTTGGATGGGGTCAAAGATCATGTGATCCCACATATTTCTGAGAAGGACACAACAAGGGATATGTGGGAGGCCTTGACCACATTGTATGAGGGAACTTCCATTCAGTGGAAGATGTTGCTTGAGAGTTAGTGAGAAGAAATCGATCCCTTCCTTCTTAGGTTGCAAACGATCTGTGACCAGCTAACTTCCGTAGGGGCTACACCAGATCCTGAATTCATGGTCAGGATTGCCCTGAATGCAATCACTGAAGATTGGGAAACCTTTGTCCAAAGCATCTTGGGCAGGGCTTCTCTTCCCAGTTGGGAGGAGATGTGGGTAGCTCTTCGACAAGAAGAGATCAGACGGTTGACCAAGGCGGGAAGCAGCAACAAAGGGATCAGAGTCAAGAAGGAGGAAGAGGAGGATGCAGCTCTCGCATCAGCGGGACAACAAGGGCAGCAAAAGAGAAAGAAAAAGGACATATCCAAAGTCAGATGCTTTAGATGTGGAGAAATGGGTCATTTCGCCATGCAGTGCCCTTGGAAGAAGGGCAAAGAAGAGAAGTCTGACTCAAAGGCTGCTCCAGCGCAAGCTGACAAGGAGGACGATGAGGATTGCGCCATGAGTGCTCATGCACCTCTAGAGAAGAGGTGGGGCGATATTGAGCTGTAGTTGGGAGGACTACAGGAAGGGCAGGATCCTTGAGGTGCCCAAACTCTTGGATCACATATGACTATGGGAGCCCTTAATGACGGGAACAGAATGAGGAGAGTCAGTGGGTGTGAGGGATGATGGAGCGACAGCAGCAGAGCTAGAGTGCCAAAGTCTAAAGCAACGCAGTAGAGTGTTGAGCAGTGGGGGAGGCACAAAGCAGATACAACAGCAGTGCAGTAGCATCAGAGGGTCAGCACGGATTAGTAGTAGAGGTAGCTTCAGCGTCACGGGGCATCCAGACTGACCAGTATGTCAACTTTTCAGTGGATTTTCAGTTGCTTACTTCTTAGCAACTTAGTTGTAGTCAATGTTTTTAAAACCATTTTTAAAAACCGGTTACCGGTCAAACCGGCCGGTTAGCAAGGTTGCTGGTCCGAACCGGCCAAAAAACCCGGTTTGATAGGGCATTTCGCCATTTTTTAGCCCTAATCGGTGAAAACCGGCGGTTTAGGACAGAACCGGCCGTTTTTAGGCACGCCCACCGAAACATGCAAAAAGGCAGATTTTGACTGTGGTTTAGGGGTTTTGGGGGCGAAGTAAAGGTGCTTTCCCTCCAAAAATACCCTCTCCAAGCTATAAGAGACCCCTCTCACTCTCATTTGTCTCACACATCTGATTTGGAGTGTTTGTGAGTTTGTTTGTGAGCTTGGAGAGTGTGGAGTTTTTGCTGAAGTAGTCATCTTGGAGTTGGAGTTGGAGCTATTTTGGAGATAGTGTGTAGCTGTCAGTGGAGTTGCCATCTTCAAGAGGAGGCTAAGGGAGCTAGTTTGCATTTCCAGGTAAGGATTTGCACTTGATAATTCCTCATTTGAGTCTGCTGTCCATGTTTTTTTTTTATATGTGTTATAAACTTCTCACTTCTATGATCTATCATGTATGCTATAAACTCTCTAGCTCTATGCTATCAAATTTTGTAGCTTGAGCCTTGCATGTGCATTTGTTTTCCTACATTTATCTTTGGTTTTCCATGTTGCTTAGCTGCAATTTTTTTTTAAATGGCAGATTTCTTTGCAAATTGTTATTATTTCAAGCAAACATGGCTCCAAAAGGAAAGGACAGTGCATGGGCTCATTGTGATGTAATTGATGGAAAAATGATATGCAAATTATGCCATAAATCTATTGGAGGTGGGGGTATTCTTAGGTTGAAACAACACTTGGCTGGGATAAGAGGCCAAGTAAAGCTATGTGATGCACCAAATGCGCTGTTAGGTCCTATTAGGGCAGAATACATTTCCAAGCTTGAAAATTTTTATGAGGATAAGGCTAGGGAGAAGGCCATCCAAGATGACATTGCAAGGAAGAGGGAATTATTAGAAGCCATGAAAGAGAGTGGGTATGATGATTATGAGATTCAAGACTCCTCTTCTATCCCTTCCACCAATGACCCCTTTCACTATGTTCATCCTTCTGTTGGCCAACCATCAAAAGGAACAAAGAGAACAAACATCCAAAGTTATTTCTCATCTTCTGCCAACATTGCCTCTTCTAATCCCACTTCCTCCCAGCCAAGTTCTCAACCCACTTTGGATCAACATTGGAAAAGACAATGCAAAGAAACTTCTCACCAATACATTGCTGGATGGTGGTATGATTCAGATATCCCATTTAATGCTGCTCGCTCACCTTATTACCAAGCTATGTGGGACTCTGTTATAGCTGCAGGAAAGGGCTTCAAAGGCCCTAGTATGCATGACTTGAGGGGAGCTCTTTTGCAAAAAGAGATATCTTCCATTGATGAGTATTTGGTTGATTTTAAAGATTCATGGCTCAAAACAGGTTGTTTCATTATGTCAGATGGATGGTCCGATGGAAAGAACCGCACTATCATTAATTTCCTTGTTTCTTGCCCTCAAGGAACCATGTTTTTGAAATCAGTTGATGCATCTGATAAGGTAAAGGATGCAACCCTTCTATTTGAGCTTTTGGATAACTTTATTCAGGAAGTTGGGGAGCAACATGTTGTGCAGGTCATCACTGAGAATGCCTCAAACTATGTTCTTGCTGGAAAGATGGTTGAGGCCAAATATAAGACCATATTTTGGATTCCATGTGCTGCACATTGCATAGACCTCATGCTTGAGGATATAGGCAAAGTGGAGTGAGTAAAAAACACTGTAGAGCATGCCAAGTGCATTACAAAATACATATACAACCACTCATGGATATTGAACCTAATGAGGAAACACACTGGGGGCAAAGAGCTTGTTAGGCCTGCAATTACGAGATTTGCAACTCACTTCCTCACGTTGCAATGTCTCAATGGTCAACATAAAAACTTGCAGAAAATGTTTTCCTCTGAAGAATGGTTTGAATCTCGGTGGGCTCGTAGATCAGATGGAAAAGACACCAAAAAGAAAGTGTTAGACACTTATTTTTGGAAAAGGTCTCTAGAGCTTGTGAAAATTACTGAGCCCCTTGTTAAGGTGCTAAGGTTGGTGGATGGGGAAAGATTGGCCATGGGCTACAGTTATGAAGCTATGGATCAGGCAAAGGAGCAGATACGGGTAGCTTACAAGGACAGGTTAGCTAAATATGGCCGTATATGGGAGATCATTGATAACAGATGGAACAATCAACTCCTTCGTCCTATGCATGCAACTGGGTATTTTTTGAACCCAAGGTATCACTATAAAAATCGGCTAGGAGATCAGCATGATGGGGAGGTCAGAGCTGGATTGATTGATTGCTTGGAGCGCATGGTCCCTAGCCATGTAGACCAGTTGGAAATACATAGACAGCTTACTGTTTTCAATATGGCAAGTGGTACTTTTGGCAAAAACTTGGCAAAGATGGCAAGAGATGTGGACCAACCAGGTAAGCAATTCCAATTTCCATTTTGTTTTTCTTTTCAAGTTAAAATTGTTTACGTTCTTTACAATTCAAATTATAAACTAAGTTACTAATTAATGTCTTTTTCTTTGCAGCACATTGGTGGGAGTCATTTGGTGGCCAGTGTCCTCAATTGCAAAGGTTTGCAATTAGAGTCCTCAGTCAAACTTGCAGTCCTTCAGGTTGTGAGCGCAATTGGTCTGTTTTGAGCGCATGCACACGAAGAAGAGAAACCGTTTAGAACAAAAACGGTTAAATGATCTTGTTTTTGTGCAATACAAGCTTTGACTGAGGAGGAACCAAATGATGAGCAAATCACCTGATCTAGATCCCATTGTGTTGGACGATATTGATCCAACATCAGAATGGGTGGAGGAGACTGAAGATCCTGTGTTTGAGGCTGATTTTGATATCGACATGGCTTTAGCGGGGGATGAAGCAGATTATGTGGCGACATCAGAACCAGGATCAATAGCGGCATCAAGGAAAGGCAAAGAACCAATGGAAGGCACTAGTCGTGCAGGTCGACAAACTTGTGCTTCCATTAGGTCCACTTCTATTGTCATTGGTGGCATTGATACTGAGGTTGCAGATCAGGGTGAGGCATCCTCAAAATCTGAACCAGATGATGTCTATGTAGCTCCTAATGATGATCCTATGTCTAGTAGTGGTGATGAACTTGATGATTGATCATGTGTACACTGTAGACTTGTAGTAGGCCAATGGCCTCATAGCTTGCAACATTGTTTTTGGACTTTATAGGCCATTTAGAGCCTCATTTCTTATGTATTTTGCTATTTTGTCGATGATATGTATTGTACTCGGTGCCATTTTGATATATTCACCTTTACATGGTATATAAATGAACAAACTTTGCATATTTTGTCTCTATTGGCTTGGAATCATGGTTTTACATCTTAAAAATAGTTTTTTCATTAAAAATTAATTATTTAATGCATTTTTTTAAAACCGATTCGTTTAGACCAAACCAGTCCCGGTTAGACCGGTTCCAGTCGGTAAACCGGTTCATTAGGTGGACCGGTCCGGTCACCGGTTTCGGTTTTAAAAACATTGGTTGTAGTGCAGTAGTTAGCAGTGGCAGTGTTATAAGCAGCATGATGCAACATATTGAGAGGGAGCTGCAGTACAGATGTAGCGGTGACAGTGGCAGTGTCATGGGCAACAATACAATTTGCAGCAGCGGAGTGGATGAGGGGTAATAGGCCGAGCATTAGCAGCGCGGAGGACCGATGCCATGGATTAGTGTGATACTTTTGTTGGGAAGTATTGCTAGAGCACATTCCTTGCTAAGAGAGAGTGTTGATTTTTGGGTAGCATCAGATGTGCTCTAGCTCCGAAATTTTGTGGAGGGGCTAGAACTAGGAGATCTCCAAGACCTAGAAATTGTTTGAAGAAATTCTACCTGGATTTTATTTTATTAAAATAAATAATATTTTTAATGGGGTTCGTAAGTCTAATCTTAGAAAAATTATATATTAATGGGTATTAATGAAAATATGGGTGAGAAGCTTCTAAGAGAAGATGATCAAGTCTAATTTAATCTTAGCCATTGATTAGAGATTAGATCATGACCATTGATTTCTCAACAGGAAAAGTATAAATGGAGGTTTGGGGTCAGTTGGAGAAGACACACAGAGAGATTGAGGAAATTGATTTTCTAAAGTGAGAATTTCTCAGGAGGAAAATCGATTGGGGAGATCTTGCAGCTGAGGGACAGAGATAGTTCGGGAATACAGACAGAGAGACGGAGAGAAGCTTGTGGAGGCAGTGTAGTAGCCAGGAGCGCTGATGCTGGGCCAGTTTGGGCCCACGCAGCGTTGACGCAGAGCCAGAAGGGCCAGCGCAGATGGAGAAAGCTGCCTTCCACGCAGAGAGCTGGAACTACTGGAACAACCGAGAAAGCTGACGTAGTGGGCAGAAGAGCTGACACAGAGCTCCACGCCGGCCCACGCAGTTATTGCGAAGGGGCAACGCAGTTGTAGCCGGGGACAGCTAGTTTTGTTGCCGGATCAGCCGGAATCTGCCGGGTGAAGTGAGGTAAAACTCACTCAGGTTTTTCGCCGTTGTATTTCTGTGTCAATAGTTTGCTGGGAGGGTAACCAACATTTGTTTTCAGAACTACTGCTTAATAATAGAAAACCCTCAGAGCAGCTGCATCGGTTTACCCGCATTGGGTTTTTCCGGGGACGTTTAGTCCAAAAATAAGTGTGTCCTTTGTGTGTTTGTTTCATTTATTTTTCAGTTCTTGGTCTGTATATTGGTCTAGCCTACAGTGTATTTGCATTAATATTTTCCGTACATTTATGAAAATAACTTGTTAAGTGAAGAGCAGACGTAGTTAATGCAAATCAGTTTACTGTAGTAGGGTTTCTGACTTGTTCGATTCAGAAATTTTCACAATCAAAAGCAATATCTATAGGACAACTGTCCATTTTATCCCTGATAAAAAGAATTATTTGATCTTACTATGGTACAAAGAACCAGATGAATTTATATGAGGTTGCGGATGAATGCCTCTTGCCAAAATCTGGACTTTGGCTGCCAAAAATAACTCTCTATAGCTCACGTGACATAACCAACTCAATTCTTCAATTTTTTTCTTCAGCAGCTCCCTTTTCAATTCTTTGATTTTTTTTCCTCATGCCTTGTGAATCTTAACCATAAATTGGATAACTGCTTCACCACTTTCTTCCATGAATTGAGACTTCTTGATGCCTTCCAGAAAATGATGAACTTCCTGCTTCATTGAGGCTCTATAATTCGTGACTGCCAGTTTTGTTCCAGGGTTGGGATTTTTCCTCTTCCTCCGTCCTCTACTTCTCCTTGTCGTCGGCATTATCTTCCACTCCATTTTTCCTAATTTGACTGACAAGAATTTTCCTTTGGGTGGTTACTGGATTGAATAGTCAGTAAAACATTACTCTTTTTTCTAAAATCTCCAACGTATGCCATACTCATTGATTCAACCTAGGAGAAACGATATAATCTGATATCCTTTTCCCCCTCAAGATTGATGTATTATTGCTATGCACTCTCCTAATTAAATGCCCTACATCAATGCGCTGGCCATGTGGGGACTGATAAGTCTAACTTGATTATCATGATAATAGTTAAATATTATAAATTATAACTTTCTTCTGAGCTCCTTATTTTGTTTCCTTAAATAAATTCCTTCCAACTTTTATTGGAATCTAAATTAGGTGGGAATGAATCTTTTATGATATTCTACTTTTCTCCTGACTCCATCGTGTCTTCTATTGACTAGTTTCTACTCTTGTATCTAAGTTGTCTATTGTTAAGTTTGCCAAAAGATCTGCCATCTCGGTTGCCAGGTTTGCCAAAAAATTTGTAACCTGATTGGAAGATCTTCTCATGCAAGTAAATTCATATTTTTAAAAATTCTGAATTGCGTCCTTTGCCCACACAATTCCTCTTAACTCCCAAGAGGCCTCTGACTTTGTCTTCCTCATCTGATCTATTAATATTCTTGAGTCCCCCTTGAATGTTACCTTGTCGAGTCCTGCTTGGATTCTAACTGTCCTTTCATCTCTGCCTGATTATTAGACTCAATGCTCTAGGTGAATGAGATTACAATTTTTCCTTGATCATCCCCTATCACTGCCCCTGTATCTGTTTTTCCTGGGTTCCCTATAGATTCTAGAGGCCCATTGAAACTGTTATGCAGAGGTTACATTCAGGATCCATTTCTAGGTAAAATATTAACATAAGAGTTAATATTGAGGCTCTGTTTCCATATTTAAGATGTTAGACTTTGGGGAACTCCTCCATTTTAAGACTGAATTTGCAGCTGATAAAATTTTACTTCTTCATTGAACATCTTGACAAAAAGCAAGCCCATAGGGTGTTGTTTGGTGAAATTATGGTAAAAAGATTCCAAGTCAGTAAGAAATGGAAGAAATTGACCCGACGTATCTTAAATGGAACCCTAGATCCTCTTTGTTGAAGAAACAACCTGAAAAATTAAGGAAAAAGAGATTGATTAACTATATTTAGTAGGAAGGTAAAATCTGACATTTAACAACGTTCAGTTTCTATGATTGGAATTAAGCTTTACTCGTTTCGGGAAACCCAATTAACTTAGTGGAATTATGCACTTTTTATAGCTACTTCAAGAGGATTGCAGTGCTTTGTTCTACTATGATAACTTTGGGAAAACGATTATTGCAAAATTTCTTGAGGATTATTTTCCCCAGTTACACATTTGCAAGGGGAATCCTTTTTAGCCTTGTTTTGAAATGAGCACAATGTTTCTTTTATGATTATGTCCCCACATGAGACTCTTAATCAGTGTGGACACAACTGGCTCTTGTGAAAATTTGGAAGACCCAAATTTCTACTGCAGCAACCGATTAAGTTCCTTCTATTTGTTAATTACTGAACCAATTATTCACTGCATCCTACAGCAAACACTGAAACTAATACACTGCAGCCTTCACCAATTAAATTAAATGCGGAAACAAGAAACTGAGCAAGAAAGAAATACAGAACACATGACACCGTTATTTTTGGACAAATGTCCTTGGAAAAACCCAATGCGGGAAAATCGGTGCAACAACTAAGAGTTTGTATTATTAAGCAGTAGTTTTTTGAATACAATCTTTGGATGCCTTACTAGCTATCTAATACAGAGAACCTAACTGACAAAAGATTAGTGAGAAATACCTCACACTATCACTAGCGATCCGACACTGATCTGGGCCCTGGATGGCAAGCCCCACGCTAACTCTGCGCAGCTACTGCGTCAACCTATGTAGTTCTGCGTCAACCTCTATGGGGATCTGTGTCACCTCTTCCTAGATCTCCTGCTATCTGGAGATTCGAACTTCAGGCCTTCCGGTCTCACACCCCGTCTTCCTGCACTGAAACTCGTTTCTCCTGGATGGAATTCGAACTCCCTTTCAAGCTCTGCGCTGCCTCTGCTTGGCCTTACGTTGCCCAGCGTGGCCTCTGTGTTGCCTCTGCTTGGCCTTACGTTGCCCAGCGTGGCCTCTGCGCTGCCTCTTTTGGATCTCTCTCTGCCTCCTTTGTGATGTATTCTTGGATCAGGAAACTCTCCAACCGGAACTATCCTTGCCCCTCACTGCAATAAATCACTTCGATATTCTCTCTAGCAACTGTTGCGCTCCGCTCTTTGAGAAATTCGATCTCTTGATCTCTCCCTGATGTGTTTTCCAAATGCCCATCGAAGTTCTTCTTATAATCCTCTAGTTGAGTAATCAACGACCCATATTAGATTCTAGTCGATGGTTTAGATCATTTGGACTCGGCCTTCATCTTCTTCTAGAAGCTTCACCCTCAGTTTGATTAATACCCTTTAATTATTTTAATTTGCTACGTTTACACTTAGGCACCCATTAAAAATAATTAATTATTTTAATAAAACTGTCTCTGGGTGGAATTTCCCAAAACAATTTCTGGTTATTGTGGCATACATGTGTCCAAGCTTCCCTGCAAATTTTGAGGCTTAGAGCACATCCAATGCTACCAGAAATCAACACTCCCTCTTAGCGAGAAATGTGCTCTAGTAATGCAACCTGATGAAGCATCCCCTTCTCCATAACATCTCCCTCTGCACTGCTGATGTCTGACATCGCTGCCCACCAACTACTGCGCAAATGTTGCATCTGTACTGTTGCTGACCCTGCCATTGCCAACGCTGCATCTATACTGCAACCCTCATAAGTTCTGCATTTGTGCTGTTGCTGGCACTGCAACTACCAATACTACATTTGCACTGCAACCTTCTCTAACTGCTGCTGCTACTGCATCAACAATGAAAAAGCATCCAAAATTATTGAATAGGTGTTCAACATGGTACATCTGTTGCTGTAGTTCTGACTGTTGCTAGTTTTTGCTCTAACCCTCTGAAGTCTTTGCACGGTTGTTGACTCTGCACTGTGCCAACTGCACTACTGCCAACTTTGCTCTGCACTGCTTAGTCTCTGGCTCCTAGCCACTGCCACTGTCACTCCGACACTCCTCTGCACCAACTTATCCTGGTCCATCCTGCTACTTCTGATCTGGGCTCTTGTAGCAAGGTATTGATCCGAGAGGTGGACTCCTCAAGGATCTTGTCCATCTGCAGTTCTTTCGTGCTACAGTACTAGACCACCCCACCTCTCCCCTGGAGGTATCTGGGCAACCATGGCAAACTCCTCCTCCTCGATCTTTGCGGATGCAACCTTCGGATCATGCTTCTCGTCTTTTTCCTTCTTCTTGAGAGGACACTGTGTAGCGTAGTGACCAAATTCACCACACCAGAAGCACTTGATCTTCAAGACGTCCTTCTTTCTCTGCTGCTCCTGCTGCCCCTTTGATGCAAGGGCTGCATTTTCTTCCTCCTCCTTGGGCTTCGTCCCACTGCTGCTGCTGCTATCAAGTTTGCACTTGACTAAGTCTCTCCTCATCTCTTCCTGCTGAAGAGTGGCCCACATCCCTTCCCAATCTGGGAATCTCTCTCTGCCTAGGATACTCTGGACAAATACTTGCCATTCTTCTGAAACAAAATTTAGGGCCAGCCTCACCATCTCGGTAGGCTGAGGTGTTGACCCCACAACTGCCAACGAGTCTCGAATTTCCTAAAGCTTTGTTAGGAACGAATCAATGCGTTCCCCCTTCTGCATCTGCATGGATCTCATCTTCTGCTCCAAGTACATATTCCGCTGCTCGGAAGATCCTTCGTATAGCATAGCCAATGGTTCCCACATCTGCCAGGCAATATCCTTGTTGGCAATGTGACACACTACGTGATCTCTAACTCCGTCGAGGATCAATTGTTTGGCCTTCGCCATTTTAGCATTGTACTTCTTGAGCGGATCCAGATTTGCGGGTACAACTACCACACTGTCGACATAGGTTTTGAGATTGTGCTCTCATCTAGAAGGCATGAGATCCTTGCCTTCCAAATCACATAGTTGGATGCACCCTCCAACTGATTTTGATCTCTTAACCCATTAGTTGCCATCTCTGCCAATGAAATGTCGAACTACCTCCTCTCTCCTCTGCGCAAAACTAGGCTAGCCTATGCACTCCCTACTGGAGTTAGTAGATCTGCTCCTCTTTGCTGCTGCTCAACAATAAAGAAATCGAATTCCCTGGCTGGGAATTCTCTGAGGAAGAAGTTCCCTCAACAATGTCTCCTTCTTCCTTTTGATGTTTTTCTGCCCCAACAACTGTTGCAAAAAACTACGTCTCACCATAAAATTGCTTTGCGCTGATGCTTTTGCGCTGGTCCCTCTGACACTAGCAAACTTCGATCTGGAAATCTTTCTTTCTGTCGACTCGCTCAGAGAGAGATTTTCCCACCTAAAAATTGCCTTCTTGGCTTGGACTGCGTAATCCCTCTGGGGATTCGATTTGTTGCCAATGAAACACTTTGACTTCCCTCCTTTTCTTCAGCGTTGGGCTCTTTTGACTTTGCTCTCTTGCTTCACCTGCAACTCTGATACCATGTGAAAATTTGGAAGACCCAAATTTCTACTGCAACAACTGATTAAGTTATTTCTATTTGTTAATTACTAAACAAATTATTTACTGCATCCTACAACAAATACCGAAACTAATACACTGTAGCCTTCACCAATTAAATTAAATGTGGAAACAAGAAACTGAGCAAGAAAGAAATACACAACGCATGACACTGTTATTTTTGGACAAATGTCCTCGGAAAAACCCAATGCGGAAAAACCGGTGCATCAGCTGAGGGTTTGTATTATTAAGCAGTGGTTTTTGATGCCTTATTGGCTATCCAATACATAGAATTTGACTTGCAGAAGATTAGTGAGAAATACCTCACATTATCACTGGCGATCCGACACTGATCCAGGCCTTGGATGGCAGGCCCCACGCTGGCTCTGTGCAGCTATTGCATCAACCTACATAGTTCTGTGTCAACCTTTTTGGGGATCTGTGTCACCTCTTCCTAGATCTCCTGCTGTTTAGAGATTCGAACTTTAGGCCTTCTGGTCTCACACCCTGGCTTCCTGCACTGAAACTTGTTTCTCCTGGTTGGAATTCGAACTCCCTTTGAAGCTCTGCGCTGCCTTTGCTTGGCCTTACGCTGCCCAGCGTGGCCTCTTCTGGATCTCTCTCTGCCTCCTCTGTGATGTATTCCTGGATCAAGAAACTCTCCAATCAGAACTATCCCTGCCACTCACTGCAAGAAATCTCTTCGATCTTCTCTCTGGTAATTGCTGCGCTCCCCTCTTTGAGAAATTTGATTTCTTGATCTCTCCTTGATGTGTTTTCCAAATGCCCATCAAAGTCCTTATAATCCTCCAGTTGAGTAATCAACAGCCCATATTAGATTCTAATCAATGGCTCAGATCATTTGGACTTGATCTCCGTCTTCTTCTAGAAGCTTCACCCTCAATTTGATTAATACCCTTTAATTATTTTAATTTTCTAAGTTTAGACTTGGGCACCCATTAAAAATAATTAATTATTTTAATAAAACTGTCTCCGAGTGGAATTTCCCAAAACTGTGTCCAAGCCTCCCTTCAAATTTTGAGGCTTAGAGCACATCTGATGCTACAAGAAATCAACAGCTCTCCTATGGAAGCTATAATGTTTCTATTATAGGATACTTTGTGGATTCATTGTGGATGACAACTAGGTTAAAAGATGCTTAGGCCAAGTATGGGAAGCTCTTGTGAAAAATATGAAAAAGACAGAAGAATAACAGAGAGATCTGTAACATAGAAGTTATTGAGACAGACACAAAAATATAATAGCATAAATTGAACATGCTCTCATTTAGATGATGAATACACAGATTGGGGAGAGTAACTGAGGTCTATTAAACTAATGCTGCTTGCAGGTATAAAGAATAAATTGCCCACAAGTGCATTCCATCTCAATCAATCTCCCTTCTGTTCGAAATTCTAATACATCTATCCTTACTTTATGCAGACGCTATGCCCTATCTGTTTCATTACAAGAAACTGTTGATGGCAGTTGCTTCACATTCTTAATTTGTACTACCAGTGGTTGCAAAACTTATTTAACCATATAGATATTTCTTTAAGTTCCAACCTTGTGACCATACTCCCCTTGGAACTCAAACACTTTTATTTATCTGATTGTTTCAACAATGCTCACCAAACCAGATATATCCAGTCTGAAGGGAAAGTTTGGACAAATGCTATCAACCCGGATGTGCCCAATTCCAAGGTTAATTTGGCCCCAGCACAGCAGCAGCTATGTGGGAACAAATACATTAATTCTGGTATTCTTGGTAAATTCCAGATCTGTTCTCTGTTTTCTATATGTACACTAATATGATGACTTTTGTCCTTGTGTAAGTATAACATTCCATGTATCGTAGTTATATGATATTGATAGTGGCAACCAGTGTATTTTGAGATGAAATATGTACTATCATTTTTGTTCTTCATATATGTGTCATGTGAACTGTCTGATGTTAACAACTGTGTTGATTAAATCCTATGGATTACCATATATTGAAGTGACATGTTGGGGAGGTGTTGTCCTTTGAGGAACCAAGCTATGCTATGCTTCGATTATTTGTATGTAGACTTGCTGTTGAGCACTGACCTAGCCAACACCAGAGGAATTGGTACGTCTTATTAGCACACTTCTACAAATAGTTGGCACCTAAGTCGCATGACAGGAGGACACAGGGCATGTAAGACATGGGAATACATGTATTTGACATGGGACACATCAACCTTGAAACTGGAACACGGGACATGTTTTATATATACGCACACACACGTGTGTGTGTGTGTCTTAAAAAAATCACAATACAAAAATGAAATACAGACATAAAGATCCAAATTTTTTAGAAACTAAAACATTTACAAAATATTGATACAACTAGTTAATGCACATCAATGATATTGATGATCAAACATATAAGAAATTAGAGTCTTGAATATACACGTAATAAACTAGAAGTTTAGAAGTTAGAAGTTAGAACCATAACTGCAGTTTTCTCATTAAGTCTTTGATGTCGTCAAAATCAAAATGTGTTACATAGATACTGAGCCATTGATACTCTAGGTGGAAATGCTAATGGCAAACACAAAATATTGTAGATACTAGAACGATAGATGGAAGAATCTCATCGCTTGTCACTGTTAGTAGTCCTCCATGTTAGAATCATCAAAATCAAGAGCATTGCCATTGCTTTGTCCTCCATCTTGCTTCTCCTCTTCTATTGTTAGATTTTGGTATGTTCTATGCTTAAAAGCAATTTACTTCAATTTTCTTATTAGCCCAATATCAATATCCAGATTAGCAATCACATCAGCATGATAGTAAAATGCAGATAGAACATAAACATAAACAGTAGAAGACAAGCCAAGACAAGAGGACACAAGATGTGGCACCACCCAGGGACAAACCCCAATGTGGGGAAACCCTTGATCAATTTTTCTTATATTCTTCAATAGTTCAGCAGAGAGATAAAGATAGTACAAACATACAAAACTGATCTTTTTATGACAGCAGCAGTAAGTCCATCATTCTACTAATGATGTCTGTTCAAAGATGCAGCTTTGAATTCTCAAGACAGTCTTCAACCAATCACTAAGAGCGCTGTAGCATATCTTTGGAGGAGATCAACAAACTAATGGCCCTCCACATAACACTGTTGCAACATTCCTCTGATTGCTTGCTGCTCCTGCAATTCTGGTTAGGGCACAATATGCAGCCCTTAATCAGCAAACTAAGTTCTTCTAGGGCTGTGGTCCACCTAAGAGAGAATCCCCTTTATCCACGCTGCCTCTTGAAGACAAACTTCTTCATCGCAATGCATCTCCTTATGACTGTATCTTCCAGCTTTGCTAACAACCCTTTAATTCAAGCCTTAAGGCTGCCTTATTTGCCCTGCTGTCACCAACAACACACAAAGATTTCCATACTATCCATCTAGACATCTACACGCTATGATGAGGTCTCCTCTTGCTGCGGCTAGGTCTCTTCTTCCCTTGCTGCGGCTAGGGCTTCATTGACTGCAGCTAGGGCTTTATTATGACAACGACTAGGTCTCCTTTCTGAGCTGCGTATTAGGCCTCTTCTTAAACTGCGGAGGCCTCCCTCTAGCAATGGATTAGGGCCTTCTTTGCTATGGAGAGGCCTCTTCTTGACAATGTCTAAATGACCTTAGTTGATTGCAGCTAGATCTTGCTTTTGTTGCGGATTAGGAACCTCTCTTGCTGCGTATTGGAGCCTTCCCGTTGACTGCGGCTAGGGCTTCTCCCTTTGATTGCAGCTAGGGCTTCTCCCTTCTCACTAGGACTACAAATAGATCTCCCTCTTGACCTCTCTTGCCACCAAACCCAAACGAGTGGAGAGAGATCATGAGAGATGTGTGTAACAAATGACTTGAGGCCTCCTCTATTTAAATGCAATGTTGAGGTTGAGCTGGGGGTAATTTGGTTGCTGGCCGACCTTGACAAATTGTCAAATAATATAAATAAATTCATATCTCCATAAATACATGTTGGAATCGGATGATCTTTAGATTAATCCTACACCTTTCGGAGAGAGGAACCCAAGAAAAATATCAGCTGCCATAAATAAGATGACCCACATGGAGTTTGGCCCTAGTTGCCAATTTTAACATCTATATCCAATCCAAGATTTGCATTTATTGGTTTTGAGGATGACCCCTTAAGAATATCACCATCATCAAAAGTGACATGCTTTAACATTGGTTGATTAAGATCCAAGTTGGCTGATGCCAACCCAACACTGTTGTCCAAACCAATTTTATCATGAAATACATCCCACATATTTGTCTCTCCTCCCTTTGCCTGTAAATAAGATGGAGGTTCAAGTGTACATACACCATTGTTTCAGCCTTGGATTGCTCAAGCATACTCTTTTTCAAACTGTACAAATTTCCATATGTGCTCCAATTCCTCTTGCAATAAGAGAATGAAATAACTTGAGAGGTGAGCCTCATGGCTGGATTGCTTAAGTTTGCTCTTCTTCATGGTCAAGTGCCATGGTTAGGGGACCAACTAATGAGAGTCCACATCCTGAGTGTATAGATGTAATGGAGGGAGCAATTGTGGAGGCATGAGTTACCCCGCTTAGCCTGCTTTTTCCACCCCTCTAGTGCACCTTTTACTTCTTTTTGATAATGCTTTTTATTATGGTGCATAAATCAAGAATAAAAGCTTGCTCTTTATGATATAGCATATAATTTACCCCTTAAGATGAATTGGTTTATTGCTCATTAGGTTGGGACATGCAAGGGTTCCTTTTAATGAGGAGGAACATCAAGTGCTCAGGAACCGGGTGATGGCTAATGAGGAGGGTACAACTCATGCTAGGCTTTTGCCCACGCGCTAACTTATGTCCCGACCATCTTGCATTTTGATTTTATTTTTCTTTCATTGTGGCCATATTATGCTTTTCCTTTCTTTTAGTTGCATCAACTTCTAGGGCAATGTTTCTCAAACCTACTCAAGGATATGGATAAGAGGGTGCCAAATCCCAATGAACCAATGATAATTTTGACTCGAAGAATGGAGATGGTATCAAGGGCTTATAATGTGACATGGAAAGTGTGAAGTGTGGTGAAAGGGAGAATGAACATGTTATTTCAATTTAGGTTTTCCAAGTAGTTCCTCTCTTATAACGCTAAGGCCTGAAGGGAGGCCCCACTGGACTAGCGTTAAGAATTATCCCCTGGTAAAGTGAGAGAACAAATTTACAGTCAAGATTGGTCAGTCATCTAGATCACCCCTTTATCCATACTAAATGCCCAAAACATTAAGTAAAAGCACCCAATTGCAAAATGATCAAAGTACTTGTTGAGTGGTAGTCCGCCTTCATCCAAGAGGAATGCCGGATGGTGAGAGGTATAATGACTGGTGCAGATGGTGGAGGAGTTGACATATCATCATCGTCAAGCTAATGTGTAGGGCTGTTGGCTGGTCGGATATCCAAAATAGGAGAACATTTTTTCTGCTAGGGTTACCCATTTTGGTGGGTAACAAAGCCAAAATATTATCATATTAATATCACACCTTCTATCCTTACTCTTAATCAAGAGATAGAATGAAGAAATATCACAATCAACAACCACTATCTCATGATAATCAAGTACCATGTTAGAGAAAAAAGGTGGGTGGTGAAAAAAATGCAAAATGTGGAACATGTATTTTTCTTGGTGTCATAGAGAGGGAAAGAGGATGCAAAGGGAAGAGAAAAAAATTGCCTACACCATTGGATTCTCTCTTGTAGCTTGAATATGGAATAGTCAATGATCAGTTTTAGGCATCCTTGGCCAATAATTATCTTAGGCACATGACTCTCATTGATGTCACTAGGGACATGTTGTGAGTGCAATGAGGAGAGAGATGGCTGGAGGACAAGATCTCAAGAAATCGGTTGCTTGTCACAACAATCAAATTCAAAATGGTCAACCAAAGTTGGCATATCATGTTCAAAATATATGGGACCCAGTTGTGACTGAGGAATGACATCGGGAATAAGTGAAGATGGATCAAACAACTCAGTAGTCATATCTTCGTGATCATCACATGGAGCACAAGGCAGGATAAATTCACTGTTAGTATCATCATCAGTGTCATAAATTCGATCCTTGTCAAAATGATGGCTACCCACATCCCACTACCCCTCATCCACTTGTAGAAACTCATTGATGTTGATCTCTAGGGAACTAATGGGATCATCCTTTTCAAGGTTTTCACAACGTGTACCATTGAACTCAATATCCAAGAAGAGGATGGAGCTTGCCTCAACTTCACTAGGCAAACCATCATGTTTAGGACTCTCTTTATTAGTACTAGGTTCCTCTCTTGGATTAACTTCAAGATCTCTTTCAATATGTTCCTCTTAATGATCGAAAAGGAACTCATCTTCTTTCTCAAGGTATTCTTCTTCATCCCAACCATAATTTTCTTTGTCAACAAAATGATCATGCTTTTCCTCAGGATTTTCTTTAATGTGCCCCACTTGATAATTAGAGGTGGTCTTCTCTTCTTAGTGCCAGTGATCTTCTTCCTCAACTTCCTCTTCTACATCTTTAGAGGGACCAAAAAGACATTCCCTTTAGATGGTTATGACCAAAACTTGAAGTGTATCTTCATAGCTTTGAAACATTGGCCCCTAATACTCAAGAAACTTTTTAATAAATACCTTGATAGAAGGAATGCTCTTAGGTTTATAGGAATATTTAACCCATTCACTTTGATCTCTCCCAAGAGAATTAATGAATAACCTCATGAGAGGATCCTCATGAACCATATTGATCTATGAAGTATACTTGATGAATTTTACCACATGATCAACTACTAAAGAAAGCTCACCATCATACTTTAGAAAATTTGTCAAACAACTTGTATCATAACGATTTGGATATCCAGGAATATCCTTACCGTCCAAAGCAAGGTACATTGTATGCACATCCCAATGTGCCATTTTCTTGGATCTTGCATAACAAACAAATAGAGAGACACCAAGGTGATTTCAAAATTCCTTTAGAGATGCTTGCTTCACCCTACAGGCATTGAAACTTTGAAACTTAATGAAGAACCAAGGCTTTTTGCTTTTGATGGAGTCGCCAAATTAGCAGATCTATCCTTGTCTTTGGGATAAGTTCAATCAAGAGAAATGAAGCTTAGACTTCAGATTACGAAGAGGTGGACTCAACTCCTCCCCGGCGACAACGCCATAAATGTTGTCGCTATGAAAATTTCACTACTGAAATTGTATCGCAGCAACTGGAATTAATTCTTCTAACTATGAATTAATTTAGCATGGAGGTGGGTCCCTTGTCCCACAAACAAGGGGGTCTCATACATCAATTTGATGTCTGGCTTGGCCGTGACCTTAAAATTGAATAATAATAATAATAATAATTGCTATGGCAACAGTGAGTTAATCACACTGCAATCTTCACAAATAAAAATACCGCGAAAGATAAACTGGAAACTGAGAAAATACTGGTACACAAAAAAAAATATATCATCGTTATTTTTGGACAAAAGTCCCCAGAAACCTAATGTGGGAAAACCGGTGCAACAATTGAGGGTTTTTATTATTAAGCAACAATGAGAAATTCTGAATACAATAAATGTCACCAAACTGGTGAATCTATCCAAGAGAAATACTGGCAAAAATTTACTAAGGGATTTTACCCTCACTTCGAGCAATCCTGACACTGTCTGACCTCTGAAAAGCTAGCCATCTAAGTGGTCTCTGTAGGCTTTGCGTCACCCTAGTGCTGCCTGCCACACACACTGCCTGAAACATCTACTAATCTAGCTGTCCTGCTTGCTGCTGACTGGGAAAATGCTTCTTTGGCCCTCTGGAAAATCTTCCCGACCTCTGGCACTGAAAACGTCTTTCCCTTAAGCCAAATCGAATTGCCCACTTGAGGCTCTTTGTAGCCTCCTGGAGAAAATTTTCGGCCTTCTCTTTCTCACTCTCCGGAATTGGAAAACTTCCTCTGGATTCACTGTCTCTGCCCCTCTCTGTCTCTGCGTGTCCTCTCTGGCTCGAATTCTTCTGGCAGAATGCTGCTGCTCTCTAGAAAATCGTACTGCCCAAAGCAAAATCTAGCAGACCTTGTGAGGGGATTCACAAGGCAAAGGCTAGATCCTATAGCACAAATTGGGAAGGATTGCCACTGTTGCCTTAGCAATCTTCCTCCCGCTATTTAGTGGAATTTCACTACGAGGCTTTCATGTATTCACCTGTAAGGGTATTCTGATTAGAAGGTTGAAGGTGATATGAATGGTCTAGGGAAAGATACTTTAAAGCTAAAATAGGCTTAAATCTTCTTTATAAAGGAACGAGTATTCTAACCCTAGACTAGCTAAGGACTACTATAAGTTAGGGTTTATTGATAGACAATGATAAGGAGTATCTAGACATGTAGAAGTCAAAGAAAGGATTTCATTAATAAATTAAGTGAACAAAGGGATAGGGGAACCCTCACATAGTCTTCAAGTTGATTTTTGGCTAAGGACTAGGGTTTCAATGGCACCAAGTAGCAATGAAAGGATGGCATATACCATAACTAGGGAGGTTATACCATAATGAATGCTAGATTCGGTGTTTAAAGGGTTTATGAAGTTAAACCTTGGATTTTCATCCACAAGCATCCACTCGAGCTCAACTCTATGGCAAATTGACCCTAGAAAAACTTAAAAAGCCTAGGAGAGATAAGAAGAGATAAATATCTAAGTTTTGATAGTTTTTGATCAACACAACCTTGGTCAATGCCTAATCCTACAAGGGATAATGGAGTTTTAGGGAAAAGTTTAAAGGAAGATGAAATTTGATTTGAGTAAGGGCAGAAAAATTATTTCCATGCTCGAGTTTTTAGATCACTATCCCCACTGCAAGTGAAGGAACTCATGGTAGCCTGCCACCTAGGACTTGTTGTCACTCAAATTGTACAGGCAAGATGCGACAACGATCAGGATGGCGGCTGTCACTCTGATCCTCGCCCTCTCCGTTCTAGTTGTCTCCCAACAACAGGCTATGGGGGGTAGTTCGTATGAGATGTGAAGATGAAAGACCTGTTGGCAACCGACAAGTCCGGGAGATATTCATACGACTGAATGGCATAACAACCTGGTTAATTTAGCAAATTTAGTGATTAGATTATATTACTTCGAAAGACTAGTGCCTTTAATGGAGTCAAAATACTTGCTTTATGTGAATTACCTACCAAGCCACCGGATGGACGATCGCTGCTTTAGGATGCTTCACTATCCTATAAGAAATGTGACACCTAAAATCTAGTGAGATGCAGGATCTTGGTTTATTTTAAGTTAGATGCCTAACTAGGTGAATCCTTCCTCTCAACTATTTTGAAGCTAGTCCCTAGTGTAGGTTGTGAGAGAGAAACCCAGGGTAAGATAGCAAAGGCTATATTAACGATATCTCCCCTGGAGTTCTAACCACCCGATATCTCCGGCATTGCAGAGATTGTGGCTCTGATGACTGCAAGGTCACCGTGTTAACCACAGAAGAGGGTCTAGGTTTCGCAAGCTGGATGAGAAAGTTGGTCCTATCTCTTTATCAACTAAGCTTATGCTTTGTAGAAATTACAATGTAGATTTGCAACTAATCATGAAGTTTTAATCAAAATCACAAGATACAAACCTACTCTACTGCTCCCCGGATATTAATTTACAATCTAGAACAAAATTTTTAGACATGCAATAAGAAATAACACACATGGAACAAGTATATTTCCCGGGGAAAGCAAACTGCTAAAACCCCAATGCTTGCTTGCATTAAATCAGGAGAATAGAGACGTATTACAATTGCTTTGCTCAATTGAGCACAACTTGCAAGTGCATAACCTATCTTTCTACTCACTAAAAGGCTCTGACCCAAACTTAGTCAAATTTTGCCTTTGCTTGAGCTCCTATTTCCTTGCGTTGTTCCTTGAGAAATTAGGCCCCTATTAGTTTGGAGATTCCTCAAATTGATTATGCAATTGCTATAGGTCGATCCCCTGACTACATGCAACACCTGTACATTTAAAACTAGTCTACAATTGATGTTACACTGCCTTGAATTTCCACCTCAACTGGGTAACTCAAATTATCTGCATGCACTAGCTATTTTTGGCTGATTGATCAATTAACTGGACGATCATTGAGTTTCACTGAAGTCCCACTGCTTAATTGACCTTCCACTAGTTCCTCCAAAAGCTGGAAACAACCTGAGATAACTGACCTTGATTGCTACAAATTAGCAGTCACAAATGTTGAACTGAACTCTAACTCTTCCAACTCGAATTTATTGAGTAAACTGGGTGACACAAGCCATGTCACACAAGTTAACATCATCCAAGTTGTCTGCTGATGTGGAAATTCAAATTTTCTCAATATAGTCAAGGCAAAATCAAATTGAGAATTTCTTGCTGCATTTTTCAACATGCTTGGAGGTAAATTAATTAGTGCAAGACTAGTCCTAAAATGTAAGTGCAAAATATGAGTGATTTCTCTTAAGGTGAAGTTAAATGCTTTAAGTACTTAGAGACAAATTACAACGATATTCAATTTAAAAAAACAATGAAGTACTTGACGATGTATAATGATAATCTTCACCACAAGAAGTTGCTCAATGGAACAAATAGATATTGCCAAAAATGTTGCTAAGATCTCAATAGGCAATTGCTCATGAAATGAAAATCAATCCAATGCTTCTTTCAACAATGCCAATTAGATAATAATGATCTTTAAACCAATTAGCAACTTCTTAAGATTACTTAGATTACCCTTGTAACGATTATGATTATCAATTGAGTGCCTAAAGAGTGACTTGATTTGCAAGGTTATAAACTTAGATGAGAAGCTCACTTGCAATAGGCAATGTTAGTATGCTTATTACCAAAATAGATCCACGAGAAATCTAATAGCCAATTTCAATGATAGCAATGACAAGTGAAAGTATTTTCGTTAAGAACCAATGTCACAATAATGCTAGCTATCAATGAGAGCATTCATTGACAATGTTATTTCTTTAAAGCAATAAGCCAATCTTATTCAAAAGTCACCAATTCAATTTAGCCTTCTAGAGCACTTATGTTCTCATTTAGATTAAGATGCAAACCATGAAATGCTTATGCAAGAATGCAATGTATGCAAAATGGAGCAGCCAAGAAGCCAATGATTGCAGCAGCAAGAAAATTACCCAATCTCACTAGAAAACACTTATTCAATATGCAAAGGGAAACAAGGAATGAATTCCAATTGAAATTAGAGGACTATCAACAACTTTTCATACCACTGCTATGTCTATATCAGACCTTATGCGGTATATATCAGACTTCAAATTAACACAGCAACCTTCAAGGAATTACAAGATATGCCAAGTAATGCAAGCCCAATGAGTGCAAATGATTTGCCAATGATGAAATATGCTTGTCTTTTAATTATTATGCCAGTATTATGTGAATTTATCACTACTGTAGGTGATTTTAGATGGCTGTAGCAAACATATCAGACCTGGAACTTCACCCAAAGTCCACAAAACTTCACTTATATGCAATTAGTTCAACCATAAGATTAAATTTTAATGCCTTAAGTGAATGATTAGTGAATTTAGGATCATTTGAGATGTGTCATGCACTGAATACACTGCTGTCACATAATACTTGAGAATTCAAGATAAAAACAGTGATGACAATGAGGGATAAGAGGGCAAACCAAGAGGCCTAATAGCCTTATTGATGACTAGAGGTTCCAATGAACTTGACTACCTGCAACCACCAAGTTAGCTCCAAAACAAGATGTTAGAGATAAAATACTAATGCAAACTAACTCAACGACTGAAAAATGGCTGAATGAGGGCAAAGAGGAGAGGCTAGGGCTAGAATAAGGCCAATGATGAGGCTAGAGAGGCCAAGGAAGGGCACTGATAGGCTAGAAGAGGCCACGACTAGGGGAAACAAGCCCAATAGGGCTGTCGTCCAAAGGAAAAAGGGCCAAAGAGGGGGGCCGAGATGGTTAGAGGCTCTTCTAGGGCCACGACAAGGCCTAAAATGGCCTGCGGCTCAACGGAACAACCCTCTAAGGGCTGCGATAGAGGTATAGGAGGGCAACTGAGGAGGGCCGAGGGGGTTTGAGGCCCTTCTAAGGGATAACGACAAGGGATCAAGGCCTTTAGGGCAGGCGGCCTTAGGGAAAAGGGCCAGAAATGGCCACGACAAGGCAAAGGAAAGGCTACACAAGGGGATAGAGGGGTATAGGGCTGTCGTCTAGGCTTGGAGAGCCTTCGGCTAGGCCTAGTAGGCCTCGGAAAAATTCAGACCCCTGCAATCACAAGAATTTCGCCACAAAAAAGCCAAAAATCACTTCCTTAAGGCCTGTTACTGCTCAAACTAGCAAGGGTCCTAGGAGGGGATCCTATAGAGCAACTACTAGGTCAAGGGGCAACAATGGAGTGATATCCCACTGTCACCTCAGCTAAGGCTCCCTGCTCTTTACGGACTCTCATCGATGGGAGGAGACTCGGTATAATAAGTATCACTATAATGAATATATTAATGATAGGATGAATGGTGATCCCAAAAGCCTATTCACAAGAGAGACTCAAATATGTGGCTTGCTTGCTTGGGAAGCAAGGTGAAAGGCTCTGTAGGAAGGGCTAAGAGGATTTTAGGGGCTAGGGTTTGAAGGTATGACTTACAAAGGAGATTCCTAGACCTCAAAATCCTTGTGGAAACTTGGTTTCTAAATGGTCTTTGAAGGATTAACTTTGATAAGAAGTGGGACCACACGAGACCAAGTGGACCCAAATTTAGGTCAAGGGGATGGAATTGATCAATCAAGGGTGTGCTTGACCTAATTGAGGAGGAGAAGGGGATCAAAGGAAAAAATTTCTTTGATTTTGATGCAATGACCCCAATGAGGTCACTAGCCAAAGGAAACCAAAGGCAAGAATCGATCTCAGAGCTAGGGCTTGAAGTATCTCAAGATCCCACTGTTAGAATCTCATGAAATTTGGAGGGCACCTAGGAGACACACCAGCATAGTAGTGGGCAAGAGATCGAAGCTTTTTGATGGATGAATCGTGAGAAAATTGATGCCCTAGGTGACCTATGGAAGCTAGGCCTAGAAAAGAGAAGAAGGTGAGAGAAATAAGCTTTTAATGTGATCATCTATGGAGAATTTATAGTTTGGAATAGATTCACCTGGTCAAGGAGGTCTTGAAAACAACTTTGCATGGCATTAGGGCATGAGAGAAGCAACTTCAAGGTCTTTACGATTCGATTTGCAATATTTTATGACTTATCAAGATAAATTTTGACACAAATTATCTCTAGGAACATTCACTCATTTATACATGGCCCATGACATGATGCAATGCTATAAAAGACCAAATTTCCACAATTTCGCATAAGAAAAGCAGTAAATTTCAGCCTAGTATAGCGAAAATCCCAGCAACATGCACATGACGAAAGTAAATAACAAGAATAGCATTAAAAGAGCACTTAATGTAAGAAAGAGTATATCCAATCATCAAAATTCATCCATTCATCCAAACTTGTCCCCCAAGAAGGATAGCGAAAATATCACAATAGAATATAACCCAATCCAAGTGATGATGATGAAAATGAATCATCTCACTTCTATTTATACACTCTCTAATGAATTCGATTTAGCTAAATTGGCTTAATTGAGCCCCTAAAATAAAATAATGTGCATAAGAACAATACTTTTGGTGACAAGCCCACCAAATAGCTCAATAATACAATAAGAAGCCTCTTCAGAGGGTTGAATGATGAACAAAGTGAGTCATTGGGCCTTTGAGGAGGCCTAATGAAGTCCAAGGGGTGCCATGATGAAGAACTGGACTCCAAACATAGTGGACAAGGGGTTGGCCCTGTTTTCCAAGCAAGAACTTGTGGTGCTCCCAAGTGGATGTAGGGTGGCACAAGGACATCCTCATGGGTCTCCAAGTGGATCGAAAATCCCTGTAGACCATCTGTAAGGGCTAAGATAATGATATAAGCCCTCTCTCTGCAGCAGGAGACATCCTCTTGACTCTGGAACATCTGCCAAGTGAATGGTGCATGCGTGGAGCTGGTTGGGTATGGTGAACTAGGTGCATCATCCTCATCCAAAAGGTGGAACACAAGCAATCAACGAGTGGTGCTGGTGATCCATGAAGTATGCTTTGCTATGGTTGAGGCCCATGGCTCTCAACACTCACCCTACAAGTGGCCCTCTAGAGGGGTAGGATCCCTTATAGGGAGACCAAGCCCCAAATGGAGACCCACCTGTAATTCTGCATAAGATCCAATGCATCTCCTTGCATTTCAATACAATAGATCATTAGAGAAATCAAGTAAAAAGCTTTACAAGTCATGGGATCAATGGGGCACTTTATGGTGGCATGCCCTTCCATAGTGGGCTTTGGCATGTACAAGTGTCTCCAAGCTCAATAGGGGGTTAACCAAGGACCCTATTAGGTGGTTTCAACCTCTAAAAGGGGTGACATGTCCCTGGTACATCCCTCAAATGGTAGGTGGCAGAGGATATAATAATGGAGCGGTGTGGGGATCAGGGGAATCGTCCAGACCGCATGTCATGGTACAAGGGTAACTGTAATAGGGGAAACCCACACTTGGGTATATGAGTGTAGGAGGGAGCAAATTGTGGTACATGAGTTACCCCGACCTTTGTTTTTCCACCCTTCTTCATATGCCTTTTTGCCTTTGACTGATTTTTCTTCATAACTGCTTGGAGCTCCAAGGGATGAGAGCATGATGTGTAATAGGTAGCAGTGGATACCCCCTTAAGGTGGGGTAGTTCATTCCCACCAGGGGTTGGGACAATCATGTTAGTTTTTGGTAGCATCGGAAGTGCTCTAGCCTTGAAAATTGGTGGAGAAGCTGATGCACATGAGTTCTAAAGAACCCAAAAACCGTTTGGTGAAATTCCACCCGGATTGTATTTTATTAAAATAATTAATAGTTTTAATGGAGTTCCGAAGTCTAAACTTAGGGAAATTAAAATATTAATGGGTATTAATCAAAATATGGGTGAGAATGATCTAGAAGGCGGATCAAGTTATGTTTTAATCTTAACCGTTGATTAGAGACTTAATCTTGGCCGTTGAAGACTCAATAGGATAAGTATAAAATGGAAGCTTGGGTTTCATTTGAAAACACACACCGAGTGAGAGAATTGATCTAGAGTTTGATTTTTGGGGCTAGGAAGTTAAGAAATTCGAATTAAGTGATCATTCTGCCGCAGAGGGGCAGTGAGAATCTGGAAGGACTTTCCGGAGAACACTGGCAAAGAGGCGGAGAGAGCTTGCAGAGAGGCAGCGTAGTAGCCGGGAGAGCTGACGTAGAAAAGCTGCATGTCACACAGAATCCAAAACTGTCGAAACTACCTGAATAGTCGGGAGAGCTGGCACAGAGGCAACGTAGTAGCCAGGAAAGCTGACATAGAGGGCAGAAGCCGGAACTGTCGGGAACAACCGAAACTGTCGGGAACTGTCGGAACAGTTGGGAAAGCTGACGTAGAGGGCAGAAGTTGGAACTACCAGAACAACCGGGAAAGTTGACGCAGAGGGCAGAAGAGGTGGCGCAGAAATAGCCGGGGTTAGCCAGTCTTGTGCTCGATTAGACGGAATTCTGCTAGGTGAAGTGAGGTAAAACTCACTCAAATTTTCTGCTAGTATTTTCTCTGTAAAGGATTGCTAGATGAGCATCCTATATTGTATTCAAATATTTACTGCCCATAATAAGAATCGAAGGATTTGCTGCACAGGTTTTCCCACATTGGGTTTTTCGGGGACAATTGTCCAAAAACAAGTGTCAATGTGATTGTTCATATGCTGATGTTTCTCTTGCCGTTTAATTTTCAGTTCTAGTTTGTGAAGTCTGCAGCTGAATTTATTTTGGTATTTACTGAAGTATTGGTAATTAACTTATCATAAATAAGTAGGAGAAATAAATCAATGATTGCAGCAAATTTTCACATGGTATCAGAGCAAGGTTCCGGCAAGATGGAAGCAAAGAAAAAGGGCATGGAGAACAATAGGGATCAAAATATTTCTGAATTAGCTTCCATGCCGGACGAGGAGTTTGCTTGCCTATCAAGTTCTGCATCAGTCGAGGATTGGTACATTGATAGCGGGTCTTCAGCGCATATGACTGGAGAACGAGAATATTTCTCGAGCTATCAGGAGGAACATATGAACTTTCAAATCACAATGGGTAACAGGATGAAGTGCACCCCAGTAGGAAAAGGAACCGTTATATTCCAGACAACAGCAGGAGATAGTCTTCGGGCCATGAATGTACTGCATGTGCCAGGTATGGGAATGAATTTGATTTCTGTCTCTCAATTACAAGATAAGGGATATGATGTATACTTCATTGGTAATAGAGTATATGTCAAGCATCCAAGGTGGAAAAAGAGGGCCCAGATTGGAACTCGAAGCAACAGATTATACAAGTTGCAACTTGAGTCTCCTATGGCACTGATAAGCAGTAATGTCGATGGAGAAAAAGAATTAAATGAGTTGTGGCATAGGAGGATGGGACATTTACATCATGGCATTACGGATGCTCAAGGAAACTGTTATGGGGGTTCCAGTGCTTACTCCAAAGCATTATGATACATGCAGAGGCTGCGTGCTAGATAAGTATGCCAAAGCAGCATATTCTAGAAGCAATAATAGAGCTAAGAGTGTATTGGTGTTAATACACACATTTGCCGTCCGATGTCTACAAGGGCCATCAGTGGCACTGAGTATTTTGATACCTTCATAGATGACCATTCTAGGAAAAATTGGATCTATTTTTTTGAGAACCAAGGATGAGGTCTTTGATCGGTTTAAAGAGTTTAAGGCTCTAGTGGAAAACCTGATAGGAAGGAAGATCAAGATATTGCGCTCAGACAATGGCGGAGAATACACGAGTAAGAACTTCACTGATTTCTGTGCAAGAGAAGGGATTTGAAGAGAATGGACAACACCAACACCCTATAATCCAGAACAGAATGGAGTCGTAGAAAGGAAGAACAAAACTATTGTTGGAGCAGCAAAGGCGATGTTATACGATCAGAATCTACCCAAGTTTTTATGGGTAGAAGCATGCAGCACGACTGTACACATTCAGAACAGGACTCCTCATAGGGCTTTAGGAAAGAAGACACCAGAGGGAGGTTTCACGGGGAAGAAGCTTGAAGTAAGTCACCTCAGGATATTTGGAAGTGTAGCTTATTGCCATATTCCAGAAGAGAAGTGGAGCAAGTTAGAGCAGACTGCCGAAGTTGGGTATCTAGTAGGTTACAACGAGACTTCAAAGGCATATCAGATCTACATTCCGAGTAGCAGAAAGATTGTAGTAAGGCGGGATGCAAAGTTCATGGAAGATAGAGCCTTCAGGAAATCTCGTGAGATGCCATTTGAAGAACAGGATGAGGATGCTCCTCTAGTCTAGCAACAGGGATTAGATCTGGCAGGAAGACAAGTATCTGGTTCAAGCACGGTAACCAGTACTAGCATCTCCTCAAGAGAAGGAGCCAGGAGTGTCACAACAGGTACAGGAAGAGGAACAGATGGAACTTCCCACCTCTAGTGGAAGAACTAGCTGAGAAGTATGATAGACTCTGAGGGATGCAGAGGAATTTGTTGGAGCTCCTAGAGCCGAGAAAAGGCAGCATAGATAACCTGGCAGGTACCAAGCATTGGTAGCTTAGGTCGAAGAACCCTCTAGTTTTCAAGAAGTCATACAACACTAGGTATGGATGGATGCCATGGTAGAAGAGTACGGTTTTGTCATGACAAATGATGTATGGGAAATTGTACCAAGTTCAGAGAACAGATCAATTGTAGGTTTGAGATGGATCTACAAGATCAAGTATGTTGCAGATGGCAGCGTAGATAAGTACAAGGCTAGGTTTGTCGCAAAAGGATATGTGCAAAAGGATGGAATAGACTATGAGGAAACCTTTGCCCTAGTAGCTCGATATACCTCTATCAGATCCATTATATCCCTTGCAGCACAGATGGGATGGGAGATTCACCAAATGGATGTCAAGACAATGTTCTTGAATGGGGTGATAGAAGAAGAGGTATATATCGAACAACTAGAAGGTTTCGAAACACATGAAAAGAGAACTCATGTGGGCAGGTTGAAGAAAACCTTGTATAGGCTAAAACAAGCACTCAGAGCTTGGTATGGTCGAATTGACAACTACTTACAACAGTTGGGATTCATCAAGAGCGATGCCGATCCCAATTTTTATTATCTACTGGTAGAAGGTGAGCCATTGATTATGGTATTGTATGTGGATGATCTATTTTTGACAAGATCATCCATACTCATAGAGGATTGTAAGAAGAACCTGGGAACTGAGTTTGATATGAAGGATTTGGGGCTAATGCGCTATTTCCTGGGATTAGAAGTTTGGCAGCAGGATGGTGAGATCTTCCTTGGCGAAGGAAGATATGCATCACCGATTCTGAAAAGATTCAGAATGTAGGATTGTCGACCTATGGCTATGCCTATGATTACCAATTGGAAGAAAATAAATGCTTTGGGAGGCAAGGAAGTGGACCCCACCTTATACAGACAACTCATTGGGTCACTTTTGTATCTGGTCAATTGATCCAGGTGGATGTTGGTGGCCATCCACCTATCCCACTTGGACCCCACAACTGTCTCTTTTAGTTTTTCAGTTTCCTTAATTGTAGCACAATTTACTATTTTTAGCAGTTTTGAGGCCTTAAACGACGTTTTTTGGGAAAACTGGTAGCAACATGGGTCCATGGACCGATGTTGCTCTTCCCAAAGTTGTAGTCCTCGGATAGATATTTCTAATGAGATATTGTGCACGTTGAATGGAGATCGTGTGCCAAAGTTACGACCTTGGGAAGTTGATGTACCAATTTACCCAAAACGGGGCCAACAGTTTGGCGTTTCATCTCTTAGGGTTAGGTTTTTGGATGTTTAGGGTTTTCCATTGTTTCTCAACAATAAATAGGCCCTCGAGCCTCATTGTAACACAATTCAGAGGCATGTAGCTGCCACATCTCTTCTCAGAGATAAGCTATCATTGCCCTAGCTGGTTTGTTTCCATTTCTGTTTGTAAGCATATTTGAGTATTTTACATTAATGAAATAAAGTATTATTTCCACAGCATCTCTATGTATATGGGTATTTCTATATTTTGTTGCGTTCCTGTTTAAATCCGGATCAACGGTCTCAGAGCAGTCTGCTTTTTCGTTGTTTTTCTTTGCATGTCCCCAATGAGGTCAGGATATAACGAGTTAGGGCTTGAACTGGTCGAACCTTTGCAAGACTAGCCTTGCAAATCCCGACGACCTCCCATGGCGGATGAAAAGAAAGACAAGGGGGTAGGAGATCTAATCAAAATCTTGCTCGAAGAAGCCCTCGAGCGACAAAGGAATGCGATGATGGAAAACTTTGCCCAGATCCTTCAGTGGCTACCCAGAGGCGACGCATTGGCTTCCAACAGCTACTCTGGAAACGCCACACCCTTTAAGGTACAAGTTAATTTTGAAATCCCCATATTCGAGGGTCAAATAGACGCAAATGCTGTAGATAGATGATTAAATCTGCTAGAAGGGTATTTTTCTGTTCATGATTTTTCCAGTCGGGAAAATATTATTTTCGCTCTTCTCAAAGCAGCCCCCCACGTCAAGGACTGGTGGGAAACCTACTGCGAGTAGAAAGATGAAAGTACGGGCTCACTATTTTTAGCTGCACCCACTTGGAATTCATTCCGGGATGCCATCAAGGAGCAGTACTACCCTGCCAAAAGCTATGAGGACAAATACATAAAGTGGACCACGCTGCGGCAGGGAAGGGACCAAGATGTGCCGGAGTTCACAAACATTTTTTATACCCTTCGCACACAGTTGGGTATCAAGGATTCTGAGTTGCATTTGGTACTCAAATACCACGGCTACCTACACATATACATCCAGGATGAGATGGAGTTCCTGAACATCTCCTCGCTCGGCACGACATACCGATACGCTATCAAAATCAAGCAGAAGTTTAAACAAAAGAAGTGAGACTTTGGATCTGCGAATTTGAAGAACAAAGGACAAAGCCAAGGCGGGGTGACCCAAGACAACTCGTTGAAGCCGCAAGAAAAGAACAACACCACGAAGTCAAAGAAGGACACAGGAAAGTGGTGTGAGTTCCATAAGAACCCCACTCACAACACAAGTGAGTGTCGAGTTGAAGGCTTCAGAATCAGATGCATGTTCCGACCCTGAGTCAGAACCCGACAAGGGGAATGGCAGAGGGAAGTAGATCATTGATGCGGAGCCCAGCGCCACTGTTGCCACCACCAAGATCCAAAAGAATGAGCCCAAAGATCTAGAGGAGGGGGAGCGACTTTTCCACTCACAAATGTGGGTGAAGGGTTCGCCGCTGCAATTCATTGTCGACAGTGTCACCCAAAAGAACCTAATTTCAGCAGAGGTCCTAAAGCGACTGGGAATCCCAACCATACCACAACCGCAACCGTACAACATCGGGTGGCTTCACCAAGGACGAGATCTCCGAGTTCGCCAGCAGTGCTGCCTTCTCTATAGCATCAAGCCCTTCACAGATGAGGTATTGTGTGATGTTGCACCGCTTGATGTTTGTGATATATTATTAGGCCAACCATACTTGTGGAGGCGACATGCTGTGTATGAGTCAAGGCCTTGTGCTGTTATTATTTCTTTGGGTAATTCATTATACAGGATACCAGAGGTAGCCCCACCTACTGCCACCTCTTTGATCACTGCTAAGAAATGCAACAAGCTCATCTCCCAGACTAGGAAATTCATTTTCTGTCTGGTTCGCTCCCAAAGTAAGGGGAAGATCATCGCCACATCCATGACCCCCGCGAAGGGTTCCTCCACGCAGTAGCAGCAACATATGGATATGGTCATGAAAGCAGACAAGAACATCTTCTCCTCACCCACAGGGACACTGTTGCACTATCAGGTCAAGCATTCATTCGATCTGACTCCTAGAGCACCTCTACCCAACAGGTCGATATATCACCGCTCCATTTTGGAAAATGCCAAGTACAAGCAATGACATGATCAACATCAGGTACCACACAAGTTTCAAGTGGGCGACAAAGTCTGGTTGCATCTGCAGAAAGAACGCCTTACAAGAGCCCATACCAAGGCTGTGGGAAACAATGCTTTGGAGCACAACATTTCCCCATTCCTTCGCTTGCACTGAGTTTTCAATGTGGACCGCCATCGACCATGCTTCCCACCATTACTGGACACAACAACGGTTATAGAACAGCTCACCAGGGACCAACTTCAGCAGAAGTTTCCTCATCTCATGGAGGAACTCAACGCAATGGGGACCATTGCTTCCTAAGGGGGGAGGAATGATCTAGGTGGATGTTGGTGGCCATCCACCTATCCCACTTGGACCCCCACACCTCTCTCTTTCAGTTTTTTAGTTTTCCTAATTGTAGCATAGTTTACTATTTTTAGCAGTTTTTCGAGTCCTGAACTTCCGGAGCCGTTTTGAGGCCTGAAACGACGTTTTTTGGGAAAATTGGTAGCAACATGGGTCTATGGACCGATGTTGCTCTTCCCAAAGTTGTAGTCCTTGGATAGATCTTTCTAACGAGATATTGTTCACGTCAAATGGAGATCGTATGCCAAAGTTACGACCTCGGGAAGTTGATGTACCAATTTACCCAAAACGAGGCCCATAATATGGCGTTTCATCTCCTAGGGTTAGGTTTTTGGATGTTTAGGGTTTTCCATTGTTTCTCAACAATAAATAGGCCCTCGAGCCTCATTGTAACACAGTTCAGAGGCATGTAGCCGTCACATCTCTTCTCAGAAATAAGCTACCATTGCCTTAGCTTGTTTATTTCCATTTCTGTTTGTAAGCATATTTCAGTGTTGTACATTAATGAAATGAAGTATTATTTCCGCTACATCTCTGTGTATATGGGTATTTCTATATTTTGTTGTGTTCCTGTTTAAATCCGGATCATCAACACCAGGCTAGACTTGTGTTATGCTGTCAACACCCTTAGTTAGTGCATGGTGGAACCAAAAAGGGCGCATTGGGTAGCAGCAAATCAAATTCTCAGGTATGTGTGTGGAACAATAAATTTTGGATTAAGGTAGACCAAGGACAATGATATCGAATTGAGTGGATTCACTGATGTAGATTGGGTAGGAAGTTCAGTAGATAGGAAAAATACGACTGGCTATTGCTTCGGTATTGGATCTGGGATGACCTCCTGGTGCAGTAAGAAGCAGAAGCCTGTAGCTCTGAGCTCTACTGAAGCTGAGTATATGGAAACTAGCAAAGCAACATGTGAAGTGATATGGCTCAAGAAACTACTTGTAAATCTATTTAGGAGAAGGATGGAAGCGACAAGGATCTTCTGTGATAATCAGAGTTGTATTAAGCTCTCTGAAAATCCAGTATTTCATGACCGCTCCAAACACATCGATATTCGTCGTCACTTTATTAGGGACTGTGTTCAATGTGGAGAGGTATAGTTGGAGTACACTCCCATACGAAATTAGGTGGCAGACATACTCACCAAGGCTCTAGGAAGAGCCAAGTCTGTTCAATTTCAGGAACAAATGGGTATGTTGGAAAATCCCTTTCAATAGAATGATGCATCGTTTGAGAGGGAGCTGTAGTATAGATGCAATAGTGGCAGTGTCATGGGCAACAGTACAATAGCAGCAGTAGCACAGTGTTGGTGGCAACAATAGTGCAGAAAGGAGGTGCTTTAGAAATAGAGCAACATGCAGGTGGACATTGTTGTTTGAGCACTTTCCTTGCTAAGAGGGAGTGTTAGTTTTTGGTAGTATCGGAAGTGCTCTAATGTTGAAAATTGGTGGAGAGGCTAAGGCACATGAGTTCTAAAGAACCCAAAAACTGTTTGGTGAAAGTCCACCCGGATTGTATTTTATTAAAATAATTAATATTTTTAATGGAGTTCCTTAGTCTAAATTAGGGAAATTAAAATATTAATGGGTATTAATCAAAATATGGGTGAGAATGATCTAGAAGGCGGATCAAGTCATGTTTTAATCTTAGTCGTTGATTAGAGACTTAATCTCGACCATTGAAGACTCAACATGAAAAGTATAAAATGGAGGCTTGGGGTTCATTTGAAAATACATAGAGGGAGAGAATTGATTTAGAGTTCGAATTCTGGGGCTAGGAAGCTGAGAAATTTGAACTAAGTGATCATTTTGCAGCAGAGGGGCAATGAGAATTCGGAAGGACTTTCCGGAGAATACTGACAAAGAGGCGGAGAGAGATTGCAGAGAGGCAACATAGTAGCCGGGAGAGCTGACGTAGAAAAGCTGCGTGTCACACAGAATCTAGCACTGCTGGAAGAGCCGAAATTGTCGGAACAACTGGAAGAGCTGACGTAGAGGCAGCAAAGTAGCCAGGAAAACTGATGTAGACGGCAGAAGCTGGAACTGCAGGGAAAGCTGACGCAAAGGGCAGAAGCCGAAACTATCGAGAACAACCGGAATTGCTAGAACAACCGGGAAAGCTGAAAAAGAGGGCAGAAGAGCTGAAGCAAAAATAGCTGGGGTTAGCCAGTCTTGTGGCAAATCAGTAGGAATTCTGTCGGGTGAAGTGAGGTAAAACTCACTCAGATTTTCCACCAATATTTTCTCTGTAAAAGATTGCTAGATGAGCATACTAGATTGTATTTAGATATTTACTGCCTGTTGACCACTACATGTCAATGACCCATAGCACTACACCCCTTTTTTTTCGCAAAAGGGATAGCGCTTGATCGATGTGTCTGTGCTGTTTAACTATCATCATCAGCCTGATCATCATGTTATATTGTAAACCCTTTTTGCATGTGTAAATTGTAAATAATCTCAGCAGATCAGTGTCGTGTATGTAATTGCCTACGTAAACCTAATTTTCTGGTGACGATCTACATTCCTGGAGGTTTTTTGTCTCACCGATCCATTCTCGGATGGTCAGCAGAGTTTTCCTTCAACCTTACCCCAAAGCTGTAGTGGATTTTGTCACTGGGATCTTAGGGGAGTCCTAGTGTTCTAGATTGAGTCTATGTAAAAGTGATTTGAAAATAATTCTAACTATTTGGTTAGGTTATTTTATTACAAATTGCTTGGTCTGCTGGATTATATTTGTGTCGCAGAATTGGGTAGTCTGTGAGGGTCTTTTGCAAATAGGTTTTCCTCTTTGAGATGTAAAAAATGTGAAATCATGATGTAAAGTGTCTTGAGGGTTGGAAAAATAATTTATCTCCTCATAGGTTAATTAATTAAATTTTCTAGTTAAAAATTTCATTAAAATCCTAAGCCAAAAATTTAATTAATTATAGGTCCTAAGTAAATTTAAATTTTCCAAAGGCAAAATTCGTGGGTCCTTTAAAATTCAAATTTTAAAAGGTCTCGGGACTAAGGTAAATTAATTATTTTGCTAAATTTTAAGCCTTTGGTCCCTGGGGTTAAGTCAAAGTCAAAATTGAGAAAATTAATTCAAAAATTTATTTTTTGAATTAATTAAAATTCATTTAATTGAAAAATTCGAATTTCCTCAATAATTTAAAATTTTGATGGATGAGATTAAAAGAAATTTAATCCTCATCAACGGTCGAGATTACTTTGACAAGGATCACTCGCACTAGCCGTTGGAGGATTTATCTTTAAAGAAGAGGTCATTTGTCAGTTGAGATCATCCGATCTCTGGATCGTGTGCTAAGCGAAAAGCTCTCTTGTAATATTTTTTATGAGCAATAAAGAAAGACTTCGGGGTTAAATCTCTGTTGGTGTTACTCCTCGTGGAAATACTGTAAGATGTGTCATTTTCATGCATAGATTTCTTTTTAGCCATTGATGATAGCTTTTTGAAGAGCGATTTGAGTACAGGTATCTTGCTTAGTCGCTGGGGTTTGAATGATAATTTAAGTTTTGAATATAATAGCAGGTATCTCTATTTATTTTAATTTTATTATCGTTTTCTCGCTCTATGTTGATGGTTAAATTGAGTTTTGCAGGAAATCCTTGATTATTAGATCATCGAGCGTTTGGGGAAGTTCTCTGTTGAACCAACCAACTCCCGATCCGTGTTTTTTGAAGAGCCTAGCTTGATTTGATCCTGAGCTTATCAGAAGATTTTTATTTGGTGATGCATGAAGGGTTTTGGGTGAAGCACCTCCGTTTAAATTTAAAATTTAAAATTTTTTTCTATGCTAAATTGATAAATTTGGCTTTTAAGAGCCTTAGATTATCAGATCTGAGAGCGGAGTTGGACTCACACTCGCCAGATCTGGTAGATCTGCTATTCCTGTGCATAGATCTGTAATTATTTTTTTAAATTTTTCTGACTTGGGTTCTCTGGGTTTTAGTTTTTTGGGTCATTGTATATATTGTTTGGGTGTTTTTTTTTTGCAGCTACAGATCTGAAGAAGAAAACTGTGCAGAGTCCAAATCTAGGCCCTGGAGAGTAAGATTTGGATCTCTGGGTTTAATCAACATCATTTTTGCAGGGATCATATCCAGATTTTGCAGTCCAAGGGTTTAAATTTATTTATTTTCAAATCTGGAAATTTTGTGAGAGTTTCTTTAAGAAATCCGAAGCAGAAGGATTTAATTAAGATTTCTGGAAATTAATTTTTAAGGGGTTTCTGGACCACCATTAAGCTGATTCGTTCTTTGTTTTGCTGACGAGTTTTTTGGGGTTTATTGTGCAATTTCGATTTTTTTTTAAACCTTTCTGCTGCAGCATTCCCACAGTCATTTCTAGCGTGGCCTCTTCCTGCAAAAAACGTGTTTTTCAAACCCTGGCAGATTGCTTCTTCATAAATCCGAATCTACCATACCCTCTGCGTCAGATCCCTTCTCCAAACCCTGCAGTCCCTTCATCCTCTGCCGCTGCTGTCCAGCCTCCTCTCTCAGCTATTTGAAACCTGCAATCCCTGTGGCTTTTCTCATCGAATCCTCACACATTCATCTCCAAGCATCCGTTTGGTTCCTCACCCCTCACACAGCTCCATTACCTCTTCACGCAGCCTTACCCCTCCGCGGTTTCAACAGCTGCAGTCGAAATCTTTTCCTTGCTGCCCAGTGCTCCAGCTTCACCATCAAGCTGCCAGAGCTACCATCCCTGTCCGACAAATCCGCCCAACAAACCTCTCTACGCTGCGTCTTCTCCGTGCTCCTTCGCTGCTCGTCACCTCTTCCCTTCAGCCCACCTGCGTACCCCCTTCATCCTCTTCTGCCATTTCGCTGTCCAAACCTGCAAACAACTCTTCCTCTCTCTTCCAAACCCTCTCCACACATCTTCATTCCTCGTCGTGGCTCCCTAGCACTGCTTGCCTTCGTCGCGTTCTGCTCCAGCCATCTAACAAATCCATCCACGCTGCCATCGTATCCCTCAGTTTTCACGTTGTCCATCACCCAGCTCCTCCATCGAGCTCTCCCATCGTCTTGCAAACCCCCTCCACGTAGCGTCATCTCCCTTCTGCGATCTCTCCCTTTCCGTTGCCGTCCAGCTCCCTCCGTCTTACCTGCAGCTTCCAAAACAAAAACATTCGATTTTTTTTTATTTTTTATTTTTTATTTTTTCTATTTTCAGGTATGAGTGCGTTAAGTTTAGGTTTTGATATTTTTTTTGAAACAATTCGATTTTTGTTTATTTCTATTGTTTATGTATATACATTAGGTTAAGTTTCTTTTTGTTTAGTTTAGGTTTGTATATACTTAGGATAGGCGTATGTATAAAAAAATTTCTTTTTAGTTTCATTTGATTTTAGGTTTAGATTTAGTTAATTTTTCATTTTAGTTTAGGTTTGTATAGTTTGATTTTCGTATTTCTTAGTTTTTCTTTTTTATTTCAAATTTAATTTTGCTTTTCACATTTTTTTTTATGATTTCGATTTTGATTATTTTTATTTAGGTTTTAAAGCTCTAAAATCTAAATTCTAAAAAAATAAAAATAAAAATAAAAAAATCTTTCAAAAAATTAACCTTTTTGATATTTGATTCTTTCCTTTTTATTTTTTATTTTTATTTTTAATTTAAATCCTAAAAATTTAAAAAGAATATTAAAAAATCCTAAAAATTAAAAAACTTAAAAAATTCTAAAATCCAAAACATTTATAAAAAATAAAAAAGTTCTAATTGTTTTTTTTAAATAAATTAAAATGAAATAAATTATGGGGTTTTCGCTTAAACGTTAAAATTTTTAATGTGGCCTATGGCCCATTAAAAATTTCGAATTTTTTAACCCGTTGATTTGTTTTACTTCTTTAGTTATCGCCTAAGGAATAATTAAGATTTGAATTTGAAGTTCCTTAGTGTTATTAAATGCATATTTCTCTATGGTCAAGATGCGATAAATGTTTTAAATATATTGGCTGTTGGAGAAGGTTAATTGGATCTAGATCTGGGTAATTAACGAAAATCATCTTAAATCTAGAATATCTTGCGTGATAAAGTTTTGGGCATCTTACATTTAATTATTCATAATTGTCACTGTTCGTCACATATTGGAAAATTGTTTTAGATAACTTGTCTTCTTAATCTACGGTTAATTGAGCATAAAGGCACTGGTCTATAATTGTTCCTATCTTGTGGTCATGTCTTGGTTACATTAGCATTTAATCTATCGAGATTCGTTTACTTTCGTCAAGTTGTCCATCATTAAAATCTCCTAGAGTCTGTTTTTCACAGGCTATCCTCATCCATTTGCCTAGGGACTACCCCCCTTGACTTGCCTAGGAGAGGGTCTAAACAGAGTGAGTAAGGATCGAGAGTGACAACCCTTACTCTGAGCGTTGTCGTAGTTCCTAGACACTTTGTGCGACAACATTGCCAATAATAAGAATCCTCAAATCTGCTGCACCGGTTTTCCCACATTGGGTTTTTTCGGGGACGATTGTCCAAAAACAATTGTGTCAATGTGATTGTTCATATGCTGATGTTTCTCCTGCCGTTTAATTTTCAATTCTAGTTTGTGAAGTCTGCAACTGAATTTATTTTGGTATTTACTGAAGTATTGGTAAATAACTTATCATAAATAAGTAGGAGAAATAAATCAATTATTGCAACAAATTTTCACAAATCATTGGTTCCTTAATGATGGAGGGGGTTCATTTAGGGCCCATAGGAGCTAGGGTGATGGCCATGGGTAAAGGGTAGATCTCATGTTTGGCTTTTGCCCATATGCTAAATTTGTATGTCCCGACCATCTTTTTCATTTTGTGGTACCTTTCCTGTTGAGAGTGGCCAAATTATGATTTTTCTTTTCTTTTTAGTTGCATCAACCTTCGAGGCATTGTTTCAAGCCCGACCCGAGGTTTGGACTAGGGGAAGGGGAGGCTGACTGTATGTGGACCCAGATGGGTGTGAAAATTCTATCACTGCAACAACTGATTTATTTTACCTACTTATTTCCCATTAAGTTATTTATGAAAATCCTTCAGTAAACATTAAAATAAATTCTGCTGCAGATATCACATCATAATATAGAAACAAACACATGCACAAGAATTAACACATCACACAAATATTTTGGACAATTAGTCCTCGAAAAAACCCAATGTGGTAAAACCTGTGTAGCAAGGGAGTTTTATTATTCGGCAATTCTTCAGTACAACTGGGTGCTAAACTAGCTTATCCAACTGAGAGAAAATTCTTCAGCACTTCCCCCAGTCTCAGCGTCAACCTAGATGACCTCTGCGTAGCTCCTAGACCCTCTGCGTCAGCCCCTGCCTCTCTGCGTCAGCACTGGGCCTCTCTGCGTCACCCACACAGGCCCTCCAGTGATTGCACAGTCTGCAGCCTCTGCGTCTGCCTCTCCAACCTCTGTGCTATTCCCCTGGTGCTGTTCTTGACTCTCTATTCCGTACTTGCTGCCTCCTGCTGCTCTCTAGACCACTAGTTCGAATTTCTCAGCTAACCCCGCTCCAGAAATCAAACTGACTGGTCTCCCTCATTATGTTCTCCAATTGACCCTCAAGCCTCCTCTTATACTTTTCCTGTTGGTCCTCAATGACCGAGATTAAATCTCTAATCAACGACTAAGATTAGATTTGGTTTGATCCATGACTTTTGGAACCTTCTAACCCAGTTTTATATTAATACCCATTAGTATTTTATTTTTCCTAAGTTTAGACTTAGGAACTCCATTAAAAATATTAATTATTCTAATATCTCCCAAACCGGTTAGAATCTGCCCAAACCATTTCTGGGTCTTGGAGTTCTCATGTGCTTTAGCCTCTCCACCAATTTTCATGGGTAGAGCCCATCCGATGCTACCCCTAATCAACACTCCCTCTTAGCGAGGACTGTGCTCTAGTAATAATCCACGCTGAGCATTACTCTGATCATATGGCATCGATACCTGTGCTAATCCTAAGCCTCCCTGCCTAATATCCTCTGCACTGTTGCATCTTGTATTGCTGCCCATGGCTCTATCATTGCCACTGCTACATCTGTACTGTAGCTCCCTCTGCATCCGTGCTGCCGCTGGGCAATCTTCCCAACACTGCATTTGCATTGCAAACTCCTCATCATGTTGCATCGTGCTACTGCTGACTGCTACTGCACTGCAACATCATACCCATTTCTGCTACTGAAATGGATTCTTTATCATCCCCATCTTCTCCTTGAAATAATCAAACTTGGTTCTTCCAAGGGCCTTGGTAAGGATGTCTGCCACCTGTTCTCCTGTAGGAGTGTAGCTCAACTGTACAACCCTTTGTTGGACACAATCTCTGACAAAGTGACACCGGATATCAATATGCTTTGACTGATCATGAAACACTGGATTCTTAGAGAGCTTGATGCAACTCTGATTATCACACATGATCCTGGTCGCCTCCATCTTTCTTCTGAATAGGTTCACAAGCAGTTTTCTAAGCCACATGGCCTTGCACGAAGCTGTGGTTGCGGCCATATATTCCGCCTCAACTGAGCTCAGAGCCACAGATTTTTGTTTCCTACTGCGCCAGGAGGTCATTCTTGATCCAATGTTGAAATAGTACCCAGAGGTACTTTTCCGATCCACTAAAATTCCTGCCCAATCTGGATCAGTAAACCCACTCAATCTGATATCCTTACCCCTGGTGTACAAGAGTTCATAATCGACTGTTCCCTGTAAATACCTGAGAACATGTTTGGCTGCTGCCCAGTGCGCCCTCTTTGGCTCCACCATGAACCGGCTGAGGGTATTGATAGCGTACCAAATGTCTGGCTTGGTATTGATTAGATACATCAGGGACCTATGAGCTGCCTGTATAAGGTGGGATCAACATCTTTGTTTTTTGATGCATCAATCTTCTTCCAGTTGGTTATCATTGGAGTAGCCATGGGTCTACAGTCCTCCATCCTAAATCTCTTCAGGATTTCTGTAGCATATCTCCCTTGCCCAAGGAAGATCTCCCCCTTTTGCTGCCAAACTTCCAACCCTAGGAAATAATGCATTCGTCCCAAATCCTTCATGTCGAACTCTGTGGCTAGATTCTTCTTGCAGTCCCCTATGAGTCTGGATGATCCTGTTAGGAAGAGATCATTTACATATAATACTAAGATTAGAGGCTCATTCTCTACAACCAGATAGTAGAGATTTGGATCTGCGTCACTCTTGACAAATCCCATTTTCTGCATATAGCCATTGATTCGCCCATACCAAGCTCTAGGTGCCTGTTTCAGCCCATACAAGGCTTTCTTCAATCTGCATACATGAGACTTCTTCTCATGTGTCTCAAAGCCCTCTGGTTGTTCAATGTATACCTATTTTTCTATCACACCATTCAAAAATTCCATTTTGACATCCATCTGATGAATCTCCCACCCCATTTGTGCTGCAAGAGATATCACAGTTCTAATAGATGTATACCTGGCTACCAGGGCGAAGGTCTCTTCGTAGTCAATTCTTTCCTTCTGAGCATACCCCTTAGCCACAAACCTGGCTTTGTATTTCTCAACACTGCCGTCTGCAGCGTATTTAATCTTGTAGATCCATCTTGAACCTACCACTGATCTGTCTTGAGGCCTTGGCACTACCTCCCAGACATCATTCACCATTATGGAGTTGTACTCCTCTACCATCGCATCTAGTCAAACCTGATGTTGAGTTGCCTCCTGAAAATTGGCAGGCTCCCCATCCTGAGCTACTAATGCCTGATATCTATTTGGCTGTTTTCGCTCCCTCTTATTGTTCCTTGGCGCACCGATGAAGTCCTCTGCATCTCGCAAGATCTGACGAAATTCCTTGCTCGTTTTTCCTCTGCTAGCAGGTGCTTCTGTTAGCTCTTCCTCATCCTGTGATTCTTCTTGACTCGAGGAAGAATTCTTTTCTTCCGTTGGTTGAAGAGGTTTGACCAATGGTTCCTCTTTTGACTGCTCCTCGAAAGGCATTTCTCGAGATTTTCTGAAAGCCTTGTCTTCCATGAACTTCACATCTCGTCGAACTACTACCTTCCTTCTCCATGGAAGATAGATTCTGTATGCCTTAACATTCTCGCTATATCCTACTAGATATCCTTTCTCTGCAGTTTGATCCAACGTCTTCCTCTTTTCCTTGGGTATGCGACAATATGCTAAGCTCCCAAATATCCTGAAATGACTGACTTCAGGCGTCTTCTTTGTGAAGACTTTCTTTGGAGTAATCTTGCCCAATGCCCGATGAGGAGTTCTATTTTGAACATAGACTGCTGTGTTGCATGCTTCTGCCCACAGGAATTTTGGCATATTTTGATCATACATCATGGCCCTAGTTGCTTATACAATAGTTCTGTTCTTTATTTCTGCTACTCCATTTTCTTTTGATGCCCTCCTTAACGCAAAAATCAGTGAAGTCCTTATTGACATACTCTCCACCATTATCTGAGCGCAAAACTTTTATTTTCTTCCCAGTCAGATTCTCCACCAGAGCCTTGAACTCTTTGAATCAACAGAAAACCTCGTCCTTGGTTTCAGAAAATAAATCCAAGTTTTCCTTGAGTGGTCATAAATGAAGGTAAGGAAGTACTCGGCACCACTAAGAGCTTTAGTGGACATGGGTCCGCAGATATCCGAGTGTATTAATCCTAGTACACTCTTGGCCCTGTTTTTACTTCTAGGAAATGCTGCCTTGGCATACTTTCCCATTTCGTTCCGTATTAAGATCCAGAACTCCTGTTACAGTGCTCCTGAGAATTCTTAGAGCCCCTTGGTGCAAATGTCAAATTCTTCTGTGCCATAGTTCATTCAAATCCTTGTCTCTATGACTGCCTATTAGTGCCATTGGTGATTCTAGTTGTAGTTTGTACAACCTGTTACTTTTGATCCCGATCTGCACTTTCTTTTTCTAGCTCGGGTGTTTGACATATACTTTCTCCTTGCTGAAGAAAACATCATAGCCTTTGACTTGAAGTTGGGACACGGAAAATAAGTTCATCCCCAATCTTAGTACATGCAGCACATTGGTAGCACAGAATCGTTCTCTCGTTTCTGTTTGAAAAACTATGGTACCCCTCCCTACTGGAGTACATTTTGCCTTGTTCCCCATGGTGATCTGAAAGTTCATCTTCTCCTCCCGATAATCTGAGAAACATTCCCGGATTCCCGTCATATGCCAAGAGGCCCCACTGTCTATATACCATACCTCTGATGATGCAGAGCTAGTCACACAAGCCACTTCTTCTTCCAGCCTGGAAGCCAACATAGAGAAATCGAAATCACTTTCTCTTGTGCAATTTTCTGAAAATTTGTGCGAGTCTCCTGATGTAGATGCCTCTACATCATGGTCTCGACCCATAATTGATTTTCCCTTCCTGTCTTTGATTACTTGCTCTGATACCATGTGAAAATTCTATCGCTACAACAACTGATTTATTTTACTTACTTATTTCCCAATAAGTTATTTATGAAAATTCTTCAGTAAACATTAAAATAAATTTTGCTGCAGACATCACATCATAATACAGAAACCAACACATGCACAAGAATTAACACATTGACACAAGTATTTTGGACAATCATTCCTTGGAAAAACCCAATGTGGCAAAACTTGTGTAGCAAGGGAGGATTTTATTATTCAGCAATTCTTCAGTACAATTGGGTGCCAAATTGGCTTACCCAACATAGAGAAAATTCTTCAGCACTTCCCCTAGTCTCAGCGTCAGCCTGGCTGACCTTTGCGTAGCTCCCAGACCCTCTGCGTTAGCCCCTGCCTCTCTGCACCAGCACTGGGCCCAGTGTTACTTGGGAGCAGGAGCGAAAGGGGGGAGCGGGAGCAAAAACAGGTGCAAGAGCGAAAATGGGTGCGGGAGCGACAATTTACAGAAGCTCTCGGTTTGGGAGCGAATCCCATACCGTTTTATATATAATATATATATTTTTTATATTTTGATACATATATGTCAACAAAAACATGTAGAATGATGAATTAGATATAAAAAACATAAAAAAACATAGATTGAACCATATAACAACAATAATCTAAAAGTTATAATCTTCGTCAACCACGTCCACAAGTTAGTAACATAGTAACATACAACATATTGAGTCTCATGATTCATCAATCTTAAAGTTTCAAGCTTTCAAAATTCAATATATAACATTTATCATCATTGATCACCAAAGTTGTACTTGTAAGCTAAGTCTAACCATTACAACAAATAATATTTAACATGAAATGAAATGCTATAAAATGAAATGAAATGAAACAACTTTCAACTTTCATGAAGCATCATATTCATAATTCATTACTAATGAGTTATAATTGCCAACTTCAAACTTAAATTGTCATATATTGTTTAAAAAAATATCATAATAAATATGAAAGAGTCAATGGTTATAAAAACTACTAGACACTAGAAGAGACAAGTAAATCTATTATCTATTTCTTATGCTTGGGCCTCTTGCCACCACGGGAAATGTCTAATTTTTTAGTCTTGTTGGAAAATCAGGGTCTTTGTCATTAATATCGCCCTCTAAGCATTAATATCCAGAGGTATCTTGGTCATTACCTCTATATCTGTATAGGGATCTTTGTCATTAATATCACCCTCTAAGCATTCACATAAGATAGAAAAAGCATAGCATGTAAAGTCAAGATTTTGTTTGAGTGATGCATACATTTTTAGGAGGGTCATGATAGGGAGTTCGACAACCAATGTCACTAACATCAAGGTACATAGAGGTATTCGTGCTCTTGATTAAATACGAGTTCCATACCCTAATACATGACAAAATTCAATGAAAGCATTGCAATCCCCCAATCCTGAAATCCTGAAAAACTGATAAGTCTGCTGAATTTTGAATGAAATCTAAAATTCTACTTTCTCTATATGAAATCCAATGAGGTCGGAACCACTCTCAAATATCTTGAGTCATTTCATGGTAATGTTAAAAATATATGTAAAAGGATGAAAATGAAGATTGAGTTACCATGAATTGCATATCAATACTAGGGCCATAGGCTTGATCATTAAGCTGCCCCACTCAAAACTGATTTGTTTCTTTGAAAACAAATTGCATTTGGAACATGACTGCAAAAAAAAAATTGCAAAAAAGGCTAAACGCTCCCAAAAACTCTCCCAAAAAGGCAGGGAGCGCAATTTTTTTTAGGGAGTGCGCTCCCGACCCACTCCTGCCCGGAGCACGGATTGGGAGCGGGATTGAGGGGGGGTTGGCACTCCCCCGCAATACTGGGTCTGGGCCTCTCTGCGTCACCCACGCAGGCCCTTCAGTGATTGCGCAGTTTGAAGCCTCTGCATTTGCCTGAGAGGCTCTGCTTTTGCCTCTCCAACCTCTGCGCTGTTCCCAACTCTCTGTTTTGTACTTGCTGCCTCATGTTGCTCTCCAGACCACTAGTTCGAATTTCTCAGCTAACCCCGCTCCAGAAATCGAACTGACCGGTCTCTCTCAGTATGTTTTCCAACTAACCCTCAAGCCTCCTCTTATACTTTTCCTGTTGGTCCTTCAACGGCTGAGATTAAATCTCTAATCAACGGCTAAGATTAGATTTGGATTGAACCATGACTTTTGGAACCTTATAACCTAGTTTTATATTGATACCCATTAATATTTTATTTTTTCTAGGTTTAGACTTAGGAACCCCATTAAAAATATTAATTATTTTAATATCTCCCAAACTGGTTAGAATCTGCCAAAACGATTCCTAGGTCTTGGAGATCTCATGTGCTTTAGCCTCTCCACCAATTTTCATGGTTAGAGCACATCCGATGCTACCCTAAATCAACAATGGGAAAATTGATGAACGGGACTAAAATGAGTGGAAGGGGAGTGATGTAGGTGGTATTGGGAAGCGGGACCACACAACCAAAATCAAGGTTTCCCATGTGGTGCCAACCTTGAAGTCAATGGCCAATAAAGGGGATCTCACAGGACTATGATACAAGGGTAACCACGGAATCAGACAGTGGAGACAAGAATACAAAACTAACCCACTCTTTCCACCGAATCCCCCTACCAATCCATGCCCAAAAGTGCCCATGTAAAGTAAACAAAATTACTCAACCAAACCAATGAAAAGTCATACCTTTGGGGTTGGGAGGCCCACCTTCAAACATACAATCATGACAAGTGGACGAGGGACCATATGGTTGGTTCAAGTGGCAGAGACAATGGCACATTGAACTATCTAGTGGCTGCTAGCTGAGGACCATCTAGGAGAAATTTTTTCTCCTATATACACTACCCTCAGGTGGTGGATAACAAGGCCAACATCTTCCTTTATTCGCTGGATGTTGAGCTTGGATGAGAATTTGAAGATTCACCTGTACAATTTAATGAAAGAATTCCAAAACCCCAAAAACTCCAAGTGCTACAAAATAGGACAAGGGTTAGAAAATAATTTACAAATATTTACAAATTAAAATTATTAGTTCTCATAAGCAAATAATTTTTTTTAGCTCAATACCAAATAAAATTTTGAGAAAGATTTTTTAAATAAAGTACATGGATGAATAATTTCGAAAGATAGACCAACCAAAACCCTCCAGCAAAATAATTCACCACAATGAAAGCTTAGAGCCCAAACAAGGTCGACTCTTCCCCACAGTCTGTGAACTTAGAGCCCAAGGGCTAGCGTACTTGTAGATCTTTATAAATTCTCCAGATAAACTATTAATTCATATAGTGAATCAGATCATCTTAAGATAACTCATACCAAGAGAATGTTCTTATCAACGACAAATGAAAATAATAGTTAAAAAAATCATTGAGCACAATATAAGATAAATACATAGCCTAAGCCAACACATACCACAAATCAGTAGATAGAAAAACACCATGAACTGAACCCCAAATTCTTTCTATTATGAGAAAAATGTTTCCAGCAAAGCAACAACTTAGTACATGCGTTACAAAATTACCTCATCCAAAAGATGGGAAATAGAAGCTAAGTGGCTTTCTTAAATAGAGAACCCTTCCAAGTGGAATATAATGGCTAGTTGGCTTGATTCTCGTTAAAATAATTTTGACTGTTGAAAATAACTTGATCATCTTTTAGTCTCCACCATCAAATATTTATTTTGAAGAAAAATTCAATTTTTTTAAAACCATTTTTTATTAATCCAAAAATTAATATTTTGGATTAATTTCCTAAAAAAATTGACTTTGACTTAACCACCAAGGTTCAAGGGCTCAGATTTTCTTAAAATTTCCATTTTTCCTTTGGTGGAGGACCTCCAAAATTTGACATTTTTTTGCCCACGAATTTTTTATTTTTTCCACTTGGAGAGAAATTAATTTCTCTATAATTATTTTTTGACTCAAAATTAATTAATTTTTTGGCTTAGGATTTTTATTTAATTTTGCCAGAAAATTAATTAATTGACTTTAGAGGGGATTTAATTATTTTTCCACCCTCAAATATTTTAGCCATGGTTTCTGATTGCGAGGGACCATGCACTAAAATATTTTTACATCAAAATAATTACAATATCAACCCTTAGAAGGGGAAAACACCTTTAGACATAGACCCTAAAGATATTACCCAATTCTGCGACATTGTTGATTTGGGGTAGCATCGGATGTACTCTAAGCCTCAAATTTTGCAGGGAGGCTTGGGCACAGGTATTCCAAAGAACCCAGAAAACGTTTTGGGAAATTCTACCCAAAAGTGATTTTATTAAAATAATTAATATTTTTAATGGGGTTCCTAAGTTTAAACTTATGAAAATTAAAATATTAATGGGTATTAATCTAATCAGGGGTGAAACTTCTACAAAAAGCCATGGATCAAGCCAAAACAATCTGAGCCTTGGATTATGTTTTAATCTAGGCTGTTGGTTATCCAACAGGAAGATATAAGAAGGGGTTTGAGCGTCATTTGGAAAATACACAGAGAGATAGAGAAAATCGATTTTCTGAAGTGAGAAGTCCTCAGGAGGAAAATTGCTTGAAGAGATCTCTTGCAGTAGAGGGGCAGTGAGAATTCGGAAGAAGGAATTTCCGGAGAGTATGAGGTAGAGGGAGAACAGAAAGATGTTCAGAGGAAGGCTGACGCTGGCCCACACAGAGGCAACACAGTCCTTTAGGGGAAGTCGAGTTTCCTGCTGAGGGAAGTCCAAATTCAGTTGCTGGAAGCCAGGGTGTGAGTCTGGGAGGCAGAATGTTGATTTCTCGGCCAACAGAGGATCCAAAGGAGAGGCAGCGTAACACCCGGGAGGGGTGACGCAGAAACTGCCCAGGGTGACGCAGTTCTGCGCAGAGGCCACACAGAGGGTGACGCAGAGCCTCTAGGGCAGTAGGATCAGTCACTGATTCTCCAGTGACAGAGTGAGATCATTTCACCAATGTTTTGTTCAGCATTCTCTCTGTATCGGATTGCTAGTTAAGCATCCTAGAATTGTACTTCGATTTTCTCCTGCATAATAATAAAACCCTTAGAGCTGCTGCATCGGTTTTCACACACTGGGTTTTTCCGGGGACTTTTTGTCAAAAAATAATCGTGTCCTATGTGTTTCTATTTTCCTTGCTCAGTTTCTATGTTTTAGAATCATATTTAATTGGTGTAAGTTGCTTCAGTAATTTGCTTCGATATTTCATGAAGAAATCTCAAATAAGTGTGTAATGTTAGTTACAATCTAGTAGAAGTAGATTCAACTGGTTGCAGTAGGATTCCTGAGATTGTTAGATCTACGAATTTTCACAACAATATGATCTAGTATGAAACCAAGTGTCCTTATAATAAAATAATTTAGCCATGGTGTTTTGATTACGAGGGATCATGCACTAAAATTATTCTTAAACACACTTCTACATCAGACACAATAAACACTAGGACTCACCTAAGACTTTGTCAACAAATTCCACCCTCGCTTTGGGGTTTAAGCTGAAAGAAAAACTCTATTGATTATGTGTGTTTACAAACACACATAATTCGGGGAGGTTAAAAAATCTCCTAGAATGAAATCCTTTGCCAAAATTAGAGGCTTACCTAGGTGTTGTTACATAATTAAATGGTCATACTAGCATCATTTACAATTGACCCTGCAAAAATTTGGTTTACAATGATATATTCATGCTGACTGATGACTTTGATCTTTGAAAAAATTCTTGACTTCCTTGTACACTACTTCCTCGGATTGTTGACAAAATTGTGGTCAACAAGACTCATTATGATGCAACCAATTTCTTGGGTAATATGTGATTTTGTTCAATTATATTTAATCTAAACTCTTTGAATGTATTGGATGCCATTGAACAATTTTTTGTGTAGTGCAATGGTAGTTTAGAGTGCACTTATTTTGAATTTCCTTCACTTAAGGCACACATTTTTACATTACGTTTAATTTTGTTGTTGCGATTATTTTTAGAAATTTGATCTCAACCATTACAAAATTGGTTTTAGATTCAACTCACCTTTGATTGGTCAGCGGTAGATCAAAAGTGAGATTTTATTGTGTGCTAATGAAATTGAAGTTCTACTTAGGAACATTCAGTTGATAATCACATACATCATTTAGGGAGATACCCTTGAGATTGTAAAGCACCAATTCAAACAAAAATACTTCTAAATTTCTAACCATGATAGGGTTGGCTGTCTAGAAGTGTCATGTAGGTTTGCGTATGCATATTTGTGTGATAACATAACTCCAAGAGAGAGAGTGTTATCAAGTACAAATGAAGAGTCAATAGAGAAAAAGATTATAACACTTTTCTTCTAGCTTAATCTTTATGTGAGTGAATAATAATTAACTACACCAATGAAAACGAATGATAAGGACAAAATGAATGAGGGACTTTACTCCCTCTCTATATATAAGAATTAAGGGATGCCAACAGTACATTGTGAGTCCAAGCCCTTACAACCAACCTACAATGCTCTTGTAGGCCTACACAAGTGAAGCACTCCACTCTAAGGGTACACATGTCATGTTCCAAGGTGATATCATACACAATACGAGTTCCAAGATGGTGTTGCTACTGAAGGTGTGTGCACACCTCTTTATCCCAAGCCCACATGGATTCCATCACTCCTATGCCATGTGCTCCACTTGGTCAGATGCCTTTGTATGAACATTGTTGTAGCCTAGGTGTCGTCGAGCCAACTCCAAGTCTGTATTCGTGAAACCAAGCTACCCCATGCCATCTAGGGCTTGATTCCCTCCTCTAAGATGCACAACTCTCCTCTTCACAAGTAGGGCACTCCCCAAGCAATTGATGCTCTCCATGTGTCCACAATGAAGGGCGTTCACCAAGCAAGCAAGAGAACTCCAATGACCTAGGAAAAATGCCAAGCAAGTGGCCACCTAAGGTCAAGCAATCATTGAGCAAGCTGTCTCCACTATAAATCCATCAAGGACCATATCCCATCACCAATCCATCTTAGATCATTTGGGGGCTGAACTTACACCATGTATCCAAAGTTCATGAAGCAATTACGCTGTAAACATTTTTAAAGTAGCTTGGAAGCTAACACAAAGTAGGGCAAGTTATTGCAAATTAGCTAGCATCGAACTAGGTGATGACCATGCCTAACCCTATTGCAATGTAGTTTAGTGACCTTATAGGGGCCCTTTGATATTGGGCATTTCTTAGTGCCTAAGATGCTTTTTCACAAGGTCGTTGAGGATTTATGTCATAAGATATTACAGTTAAGAGATAAATATGGCCATGTTATTCTTAGTAGCATTTAGTAGGTCCTTGACTTAGCTCACAATAGTAGTGATTTTGGATATGAGGGGCTTAACATTGAGCATAATGTGACGATACCTTGAAGATGACGGTACAAAAGTAATTGCCAACAACTTTCCCTATGAGTAGCTCTAATTTTCCTTGTTTAAAGCATGACTCACCTAGATCGTAGTTGCTTTGTTTGATCACTTAGGCACTAACATTAGGGTTGGCTTTCTTCATGCCTATGTGGTTACAATGGTTGTGCGCGCACTCAATTTGATTACGTTGATCAACTAGGCAAATTTTGCATTGCTTAAGCTTGGGTGTGACATACGTGATTTTAGGTATCTTTGGTGACCGTTTAGAATGGCAAGCATCTGTCACCCCTTGGTGATCGGTGTTGGGTTAGTAAACATGTCCCAATGCTTGCATTAGAGAGTCTAGTTTTGCCCTCATTGTCACACAATGCATGATTCTTCAGGCCGATGTCACAAATGAATTTCCACAATGACTTGCGTTGGATATGGGTGGGAGAACAAATGCAACTTTCTTCCTTTTCCCCTTGATGCTTAAAGAATTTTCGCTGAAGTGGTTGAGTTATTGAGCGGTGCCCATTGGTTTTTCACGATTGTTATTATATTATAATGTTCCTTGGTACAATGGGTCTTATTTGAAATTGGATCTCTATTTAAACCTTAGTGAACTTCTTTTTGAATTGGGCCTCTAGTTTTGGAAAAGCAACTTAATGAGCATGACTAATAAATATGGTAAGTGGTCCAGTCACCTTTTTAGTTTTCTTGATGAATTGATCATTAACTTCGAGTGTGTGGAGAAATACTTTAGATCTCCATGGGACCATATGCTTGAATTTTATAAACCTTGATTAGAGTAATTCCAATACCATGCCAAGATTGTCCAATGCCCATATTATGTCTACATCGGCTCTAGGATAATGACACCATCCACACTAGTGTGTGTATCCCAAAGCACAAGTACACCCATCAAATCACTGCATCTTGAATGGCACATTCCTCTCTTAGATGACACTTGTTCCTGGTAATTCCAGTACCATGCAAAGATTGTCCAATGCCCATATTATGTCTACATCGACTCTAGGATAATGACACCATCCACACTAGTGTGTATATCCCAAAGCACCAGTACACCCATCAAATGACTGCCTCTTGAATGACACATTCCTCTCTTAGATGACACTTGTTCCTCGCAATTTTATTAGAATCGAATTGGTGATCGAACCAAAAAATCTTGTGGAGCGGGCACTGGTCGGAACTGGACCGAAATCGAAAAAAAACCGAAAAAAACCGGTTTACGAAAAACACATAAAATATTCATATTTTAAAGAAAAACATATATATTCATGTGCATCCATATGAATCCAAACCATTTATACACAAATATGCAAAAGTTCTCATTTACATAGCATGTAAGGGTGCACATAACCAAAATGAATTCGAGCGCAATCCATCTCTGAACCGAAAATACATAAACAAATAGGCTCTAGATGGCCTCTGGCATCCAAAAAAAATCATGCTACAACAAACGCCTACATATCATCAAAATGATTTCCTATATAGGGGTCTTCATCATCAATATAACCATTTAGGCATTAAAATAAGATAGAAGAAACATAGCATGTCATGTCAAGATTTTGCTTGAGTGATGGGTACATTTTTAGTAGAGTCATGATAAGGAGTTCGACAACCAATGGCACTAGCATCAAACTACATAGAGGGCTTGGTGCTCTTTATTAAATACTAGTTCCATACCCTCGTACATGAAAAAATCCAATGGAAACGTTGCTATCCTCCCAATCCCGAAATCCTGAAAAACTGTTAACTCTGCTGGATTTTGAGTCAAATATAAAATTCTACTTTCTCCATATGAAATCCAACGAGGTTGGAACCACTCTCAAACATTCTGAGTCATTTCATGGTAATGTTAAAAATTTAAGTAAAAAGATGCTTTTACTTTAAAAATTTAACATTACCATGAATTGCATAGCAATGCTAGGGCCATGGGTTTGAAAATTAGGCTAGCCTAGGGGAGAATTAAAAGTGGGCCAACAAACTAAAAAAATAAAAAAAGGCAATTTTGTTACGTTGGCCTGCATAGGTACAAATTGCACGGAACCGCTCTTGAACTGGCCGGTTCGGACCGTTTTGGGCCAAAAACAGCCGGACCCCGGGCGGTTTTGATAACACTGGTTCCTCGAGCTGTTAAAGCAAAAGGGTTCTAAGTGGAACACCTGCCCAAGAGAATTACCCAAGGCATTGACAACAACCGCAGTGGCCACTGGCTCACCACAACAACAAATGAACTCCAACCAATCCTAGCAGATGCCCTAGACCACCAGATGACATCAACAAGTGTAGCCACAAGAACACCATACCCGTTTCTGCAATTTTCTTTTCTGCACCAGTCCAGACTGGTTCTTCTTGATATCATTGGTCTTAGTTGCAGTTGAAAATTTAGCTTTCTCTTGAAAATTTCTCATACAAGCTTTCCCAAAAAAAGTATTAGTTTATTGAGGGCATAGCTTGTGTTGGTTTTCAATTATATCTGTACAAATTTCTTATCTATCATGTCTCATGCTTTAATATCATTTCCCGTTAACTAAAGTTCTAGAAGGTTTCATATGGCAATGCTATACAGCATAGCAGATTTGATAGTATTTAAGGTCATTGGAATTTCCATATATCACTTAATCTGATTGATGACATCCATGTATGATTTTATTTCAGGTATCATTGGATTCGGCGCATAGGTAAACCTGCTTCCAGAAGAATTGCACCAATAGTTGTATGCAACCATATCTCATATACAGATCCATTATTCTTCTTTTATGAGCTGTTCCCTAGTATTGTTGCATCAGAAAGTCATGACAAGATCCCAGTTGTAGGGACAATTATAAGGACTACTCAGGTTTGTTTTGCTTGTATATCATTCAAATGAAATATTTTAGGAACTTCCTTTGTATCTATTTTCCTGTTTCAAAGGCATTGCCTTGGCATAAACTTTCTTGGTTTCTTATTTTTTTATGTTATTCTGGATCAGGTCATTTATGTAGATAGATCCTCACCAGAATCACGTAAACTAGCATTGGCTGAAATAAAGGTAATGATGCAGATTGTGTACTGTTTCCTATGAAATTGTCATCGTTGTATTATAACTAAAGATATATTTAAGAGATTTATTGGGACTACTCATAGAGCTATGTTATCTTGAAGATATTTTGATTGGACTATTAGAATTATGGATGAAAATAAAGTCATCATTTTTAATATATATGCAGGATTCTTCTACATGTTACTTTCCATACTTCTATTTTGCATGTGGGGTATTAGAGAGACTGCAAGACATCTTTCTTAAAGGAGATTATTGTCTAAGGCAAAATCAAGTTTTTGAAAATAGTTCAACCATTACAATATCCATTTTCTAAGTTCCTTGTGGAAATTGCATAAATTGCTGGCAAGATAGGAATTTAATTTCTGAAGTACTTGACGGCATCACATTTCTTCTTGTAGGGAATTGTTTATGCATCATCAATCTGAGCCCACTGAACATTACTTGTCAAGATAGACAACGCTGACATAACTGTCAGTGAATCTCTATAGTATTTACTGAAAATCACTGATTTTGTATCATTAGTGTGTTAATTTGGGGTAACTTCGGATTTGCTCTAGCCATGAAAATTGGTGGAGAGGTTAAAGCACATGAGATCTCCAAGACCCAGAAATGGTTTGGGCAGATTCTACTCGGTTTGGGAGATATTAAAATAATTAATATTTTTAATGGAGTTCCTAAGTCTAAACTTAGGAAAAATAAAATATTAATGGGTATTAATATAAAACTGGGTTAGAAGGTTCCAAAAGACTAGACATAGGAAAAATAAAATATTAATGGGTATTAATATAAAACTGGGTTAGAAGGTTCCAAAAGACATGGATCAAGCCAAATCTAATCTTAGCCATTGATTAGAGATGTAATCTCGGCCGTTGAAGGACCAACATGAAAAGTATAAGAGGAGGCTTGAGGGTCAGTTGGAGAATACACCAGAGTGATCAGTCATTCGATTTACTAGAGCGGGGTTTGCTAAGTAAAGTCGAATCAGTGATTAGTTTGTAGCAAGGGGCAGTGAGTACTGGACAAAGAGGCAGAGATAGTGCCGAGACCATCGCAAAGGCAGAGAGGTAGACGCAGAAGCTAGAGCAGGCCATGCAGAGGCTAGATGGGATAGCGCAGAGGCTAGATGGGATAGCGCAGAGGCCAGAAGGGCCTGCATCATCCATGCAGAGGGCAGTAGGAGTGACACAGAAGGCCGTAGAGGTTGCTCAGTGCCTTAGAGGGCTGACGCAGAGGGTTTTGAGGCTGACGCAGAGGCCAGGAGGGCTAACACAGTGCTTTAGTTGTGCTGGAGATGGTTTCGTGGGGTAGATTTTCTGAATATTTGCTTCCGAATAGAGAGGTATTACTACCGGTTATTTTTCTCTGTCGGGTGAGCCAGTTTGGCACCCAGTTGTACTAAAAAATAGACTGCATAATAAAATAAACCCTCAGAATTGTTGCACCGGTTTTCCCGCATTGGGTTTCTTCGGGGACGAGTTGTCCAAAAATAACGGTGTCACTTGTGTGTTTGCTATTTCTTTCAGCTGTTGATCTGTAGATGGTTGAGACTATATTGTGTTTATTTCAATGTTTATATGTTTAAATAACTTGTTTGTAATTAAAGTGTAGGAGAAATAAACCAGAGGAATACAGATAAAATTTCTAACGGATAGACATAGAAATTTCAACATGGTATTAGAGCATAGTTGCAGATAACAGGAGAGTTGAATGCATCATCTGAAGTAGAGCATTTGCAGCAGAATTAACTGTCCCAAGTGACAGAAGTTGTTCCTTGCAGAAAGCGACAAAAGAAGGGTTGACGCAAAGGGACTGCGTCATCGTCTGGGTCTGAGAGAGGCCAGCGTAGACGCTGAGGAGGGTAGAAAAAGGCTCATGCAGAGCCACGTAGAGACCAGGAGGGTTGACGCTGTTGGCTGAGGGAGCATTTTAGCAAGTGCAGGGATTGTGCAGAGCCTAGAGGCTCAGTCCTTCAGTTGCTGGGGCATAGGAAGCTGTGGGCAGTTTGCGGGGAGTGAAGCTGGTGGGGTGCTGTGGGCAGAACAGTACCTAACGGGGCAAAACCAAGGTAGAGGGAGTCGCTACCGAGGCAGATTTCTAGCCAAGGAATTCAGATCAATGTTGCAGGTGCATAGGAGATCGGAGAGGTGCGACTCGATGGTTGGTAGGTGGATTTCCAGGAGGGAAATCGAGACTTAGAGGGAGTCTAGTAGAGAACTTCCAGACGGGAAGTAGCGACTCAAAGGGAGTCGAAGAGAGAACTTCCAGAGGGAAGTAGAGACTCGGAGGAGTCGAAAGAAAGAGCAGAGAGATGGCCATGAATGGACTGAGGGATCAAGACAGGCTGGACGGGGCGTCCAAATTTGTGGTCTGAAAGGCCAAGATCCTGTCCATTCTAGATAAACATCGCATCAAGGCCTTCGCCTTGAGAACAATGGCTATCCCAGTTGACCCGATTGATAATGAGAAGTACAAGGAGGCAATGGCTAAGGCAAAATGCATCATCCTTGATGGGGTCAAGGATCATGTGGTCCAACCGAGAAGGAGACGACAAAGGAAATGTGGGATGCCCTGAAGAAGTTGTACCAGCATACTTCTGTGTAGAGGAAGATGTTACTTGAGAATCAACTGCGGTCATACCAGATGTAGAAGGGGGAGCAGATAGATCACTTCCTCGGGAGATTGAAGGAGATTCGGGACCAACTGACTTCCATAGGGGCCATGCTGGATCAGGAGTTGATGGTGAGGACCGCCCTAAACGCAGTCTCCGAGGAGTGGGAGACATTTGTCCAGAGCATTCTGGGCAGGGCGAATCTTACAGATTGGGAAGAATTGTGGGCAGCTCTTCGCCAAGAAGAGATCAAACGGCTAACCAAGATGGGAAGTAGCAGCAAAGGAGTTTGGATCATGAAGGAAGAGGAAGAGGATGCAACTCTGGCATCTGTGGGGAAGCAGGAGAAGAGGAATAAAAAGGACCTCTCCAAGGTTAAGTGCTTCAACTGTGGGGAATTGGGTCATTATGCAAACCAGTGTCCGAGGAAGAAGAACAAGGGAGAGACATCTGACTCTAAGGCAGTGCCAGCGAAGGCAGAAAAGGAGGATGACGATTGTGCCATGAGTGCTCATGTACCTCTAGAGAAGAGGTGGGGAGACATTGAGTTGTAGTCAAGAAGACTACAGGCGATGAGGGGCAGGATCTTTGAGGTACCCAACCTCTTGGATTATACCTTGCTACGGGAGCCCTGAAGAGAGAGTAGCAGGACAAGCGGATGTCAGTAGGAACAGATGCGGATGAAGCGACAGAGAGTGCTACAGTGCAGGAGTCCCAGACAACGCAGAGCTAGCAGGCTGCAGCAATGCGAGAGGCACAAAGGAGGTTGCAATGGTGCAGGATGGCACAAAGAGGTTTGTAGTAGTGCGAGAGGCAGGGAGTTGTTGCAGCAGTGCGAGAGGCAGGGAGTTGTTGCAACAGTGCGAGAGGCAGTAGAGGGAGCACGTGATAGCGACAAAGAGAGCTTCAACATCGTGAGCGTTTCTAGCCTGACAGGGATGTTAGTAGTTGGGTGGATTAGTTACTTACTTCTCAATAACTGAGTTGTAGTGCAGTGGTAGTTAGCAGTAGCCTGATGTAGCATGATGAGAGGGGGTTGCAGTGCAGATGCAGTGTTGGGAGAAAGGACTACCAATAACATGGATGGAGAGGGAGCTGTCGTATGGATGCAACAGTGGCAGTGGCAGGGCCATGGCCAACAATACAAGATGCAACAGTGCAGAGGATGTTGGGCGGGGAGGCCTAGCATTAGCACATTTACCGGTGTCGTATAATCAGAGTGATGCTCAGTGTGGAGTATTACTAGAGCATAGTCCTCACTAAGAGGGAGTGTTGATTTGGGGTAGCATCGGATGTGATCTAGCCATGAAAATTGGTGGAGAGGTTAAAGCACATGAGATCTCCAAGACCCAGAAATGGTTTGGGTAGATTCTATCTGGTTTAGGAGATATTAAAATAATTAATATTTTTAATGGAGTTCCTAAGTCTAAATTTAGGAAAAATAAAATATTAATGGGTATTAATATAAAACTGGGTTAGAAGGTTCCAAAAGACATGGATCAAGCCAAATCTAATCTTAGCCGTTGATTAGAGATGTAATCTCGACCGTTGAAGGACCAACAAGAAAAGTATAAGAGGAGGCTTGAGGGTCAGTTGGAGAACACACCAGAGTGATTAGTCATTCGATTTACTAGAGTGGGGTTTGCTAAGTAAAGTCAAATCAGTGATCAGTTTGCAGTGAGGGGCAGTGAGTACTGGACAGAGAGGCAAAGATAGTGCCGAGAGACCAGCGCAGAGGCAGAGAGGCAGACGCAGAAGCCAGAGCAGGCCACGCAGAGGCTAGCTGGGACAATGCAGAGGCCAGAAGGGCCTGCATCATCCACGTAGAGGGCAGCAAGAGTGACGCAGAAGGCCGTAGAGGCTGCGCAGTGCCTTAGAGGGCTGACATAGAGGGTTTTGAGGTTGATGCAGAGGCTAGGAGGGCTGACGCAGTGCTTCAGTTGTGCTGGAGAGGGTTTCGTGGGGCAGATTTTTTGAATATCTGCTTCCGAATAGAGTTATTACTGCCGATTATTTTTCTCTACCGTGTGAGCCAGTTTGGCACCCAGTTGTACTCAAGGATAGACTGCATAATAAAATAAACCCTCAGAATTGCTGCACCGGTTTTCTCGCATTGGGTTTTTCTGGGGACGAGTTGTCCAAAAATAATGTTGTCACTTGTGTGTTTACTATTTCTTTCAGTTGTTGATCTGTAGATGGTTGAGACTGTATTGTATTTATTTCCATGTTTATATGTTTAAATAACTTGTTCGTAATTAACAAGTAGGAGAAATAAACCACAAGAATACAGATAAAATTTCTAACAGATGGACTTAGAAATTTCAACATAGTGGTTGTCAATATGCTTTCTGTATTGTAAAATATGCTGTTGTTTCGACAAGTTTCTTTATATTTTTGTAATGCAGGCTTGCTATCAAGGATAATTTTAGGGGCGAATGTTCGCCCGTTGGCGAAATTAAGGGGTTTTAAATTTTTAGTGGGCGAATATTTTGTATCATAGTACATTTTTACAAATCACCTCAAATAGCCCACCTTATTTTAAGGGAGAGGGTAAAAAAGGTAAATTTAGCCCTTGAAATTAGGACTTACAACCTTCCATTCGCCCATTTTCAAGAATAGGTTTTATTTAAGTGAATCCATTCGCCCATTTTCAAGAATAGGTTTTATTTAAGTGAATCCTATGGGCCAAATACCATATTAATAAAAGAGGTATGGTAAATTAATAAAAATATAAATAAATGAGAGGTATGGTAAATAAATAAAACATTTTTTATATTTACTCCATAAGTCACGTTATATACATGTAAGGCTGTAAACAAATAAAAATATAAGTAAAGTGGAGGTATGGTAAATAAATAAAACGTCTTTTTATACTTACTCAAAAGGTATGGTAAATAAATAAAAATATAAATAAACTAGACATATCGTAAATAAATAAAACATCTTTTTATATTTAGTCCATAACCCTCATTCTATTTATGAAGGCTCAAGAAAGAGGTTTTATTTAAGTGAATCCTATGGGCCAAATACCATATTTGTAAAAGAGGTATGGTAAATTAATAAAAATATAAATAAACGAGAGGTATGGTAAACAAATAAAACATTTTTTTTATATTTACTCCATAAGTCACCTTATATTTACGAACACTCAAAAAATGGGTTATATTTAGGTGAAACCTATGGCCAAAATACTATGGGACAAATACCGTGGACTAGATTGTTATTAATACCATGCAAAAAACCATTATTAACCCTAATATTAGAATTAATAAAAATAGAAATGGCACATGGTATTGATCCATGGTATTCACCAAAATGGCACATGGTATTGACCCATGGTATTCACCTAGAATGTAGCCTATTTAAATGGGGGAGTTAAACCAGCATGTAGCCTATGCTAAGATTCACTAGGACTTTACAAAGTTTTATTATTTAGTGAAAGACTCGCCAAGATCTTACAAGATTTTATAATTGAGTAAAATATTCTAATAAAAATAAAAATGGCACATGGTATTGACCCATGGTATTCGCCTGTAATGTAGCCTATTCAAATGGGGGAATTAAACCAGCATGTAGCCTATGCTAAGATTCACTAGGACTTTACAAAGTTTTATTATTTAGTGAAAGACTCGCCAAGATCTTACAAGATTTTATAATTGAGTAAAATATTCGCCATGCCTGGTGAGAGATTCGCCAAAAAATTATATATACATATTATATTATTGATAAAATCGCCTTCCATTTTTCCTATATACCATGGAGATTCGCCCATTTATTATATTTATAAATTTAGGGGGGGTTCTTAAAATTTTCCCTGCTTGCTATTTCCTTGTCCTATTTGCATGTTTCTGTGAGCATATGTTTTCAACTTCTTTATAATAGCTGTAATTTCTTGGGGAGATGGTCTTTCATCAAACATGCCCTGCAACTTGTCAGTCTTTAGGCTCCTTGTTATTTCAGCCATATATTCCTTCGGCATGGTGAAGACTATATGATCAATATCAATAATATAATCATCATCATCCATATAGTTGCACTGAGAGGCGCTCTACAGCCCAGTACACAAGGGAGATGTTGTCACGTAATGTTACATAAAAAAAATAAAAAAAAATATATATGCGTTGGCTAATATATGTATATGCAAGAGATGTTGTGTGTAACATTACTTTAAAAATCAATGCTGGCCATAAATAAAATACTTCATTTTTCACTTTTATTTTACGTCAAACTTTATATATTGAGACAAAGTAATTGAAAAAAAAATATACTCTTTAGTGTGAGGAATATATGTATTTCCTTCATTGGCTTGAGATCTAATGCCTATAGTATGCTAGAAATGTGTAACGTAATGTAATGTAAACATTTTAACTTGGTGAAAATAAAATACAAAAAAAAACCCTATAAAATTAAATAATTAAAAAATAAAAATGACTCATGGTATTGACCCATAGTATTCATGTGGAATATTAACCTATTTAAGGGGGAAATTAAACTAGTCTAGATCCTTTAGTTTGATGTTATATTTAGATACATAATTACCTGTAGAAAATAACGTTGAATCCATATAACCTGTAAGGTAAATTTTTTTATGGATATTTTCTTATGGATATGTTCGCGCTAGGCATTTGTCTGGATATGATCGAAGGTGGGGTAAATATTAAGAAAAATGTAATTATTACATTTTATCTAATATTTCCGCCTATCTCCATCCACCATTTACTAGATTATATTGGGTAAAATATAATACTATAATGTTACATTTAACTCAATATTTCTCCTCAACAGGTCCACTTATTGTAATTTTTTTTTTTATATTTGAAGTTTAAAAGAAAACAAACTCAACTATAAAATTAGCATGGGTGAGGGGGAATATTGAGTAAAATGTAATATTTAGGCTGGGGTGTGATTGGAAATATTAGGTAAAATGTAATAATATTACATTTTAATTAGTATTTCCACCCACCCCTGACAACTTTTTACAACTTTTTATTGGGTGGGGGTGGTAATAAATATTGGGCAACATATAATATTTTAATATTATATTTTATCGAAGATTTCCCATCATCCAATTCACTTTTTGTTGGAAATTTTCTTTATATTTGAGGTTCATAAGTAAACTTAACTCCTATGTAAACATTTGATCCCAGTATGGTAGATATGTTGTAATTTTGACTCGATTAAAATAAAATAAAAGATAAAATTAAAAAATAAAAAATTAATAATTATATTTATGTTTATAATTATAATTGATTATAAATAACAATTAGACCAGCCTAAATCCATCTTAACTCTGGATTTCCCAAGCATTAAGAGGGATCAAATTTCTTATGCAAAGCTCTTTTAAAGTGAAAAGAAATTTGATCCCTCTCGGCGCTTGGTAGATCCGGAGTTAAGATGGATCTAGGTTGGTTAATATCATCAATGTGATGGAGATTACCTTCATCAAGGGTGCTTTTAGTAAGCATAGCCATGAACCAAAAGAGTTGGCATGTGTTCTCTATGTAGAAATCTTCTGCATTAGGACAAATAATGCAAGTAAAAAATGTCATCTCTTTTCTAGAGTTTTCCTAGATCTTAGTCTTGCAATTTCTCAGCCTTAGAGCTGTTATGCAATATTAACAAAACATCAACAAAAATGGACAATATTTCACCTCTTAACAACCCCAATCCACGAGGCAATTGAAGAGGAAAGATACCAGCTGTAAGATATTTGGTGAAGAAATCCCTGAGTGCTTTTTTTACCAAGTAATAGGGTACTCTTCAGCCTCCAGAGCACACCACAGACCAGCCACAGGAAATTTTCTCAAAAAAGAAGTTTAGAGTTCTGATATGTATTCCTTCAACCATTACGACAATGGCAGGCGAGCTTAATAAATGAGCCCAAGTTCAGCCACCCAACAGTCAATTTCTAATAGCTATATGCATGGAAAATGGGGCCCAACTTTTTCTAGAAGCTGGGCTTGTTACCGACATTTTTAGCATGGCTACTAAGGTCCTGACAGTCTTGCTAGATGGACACACATAGGGCAAGGATCCATTGCTACCTCAGCCCATGCCCTTGCGATTTAGGCCCAATACCCCTTAAACAACCAAGGGAGGAGGGAGTCCCTCAATATCATCCAACAACTCTTATTTATGTCTCGTGCCTTGTATAGAGTCAATGGGGTGGAGGTGTCTTGATCTATTTGCTGTCCTGCGTAAAACAATGCATATTTTTAATAGCAAACCTTAGTAGCCAAAAAAACTCAAAGATATGACATGTGACCTATGGATTTTGGTCTACTTAATTTATCCTGATTCCTAACCAAATAAATTATTAATTATCGGTTTTGATGTATGGTTAAGAAGTTATATGTGAATAAGTTGCTGTCTCATATGACAGACTGTAAAATCTATGTAAAATATATGGACAACAACATATTTTATTTTATTAGCCAATCGACTGTGTGAAAAACACCTCTAGGGAATTACCCTAAAATGTGAAATGGTTAGAGGGTCATTATAGAGGCTTTGGGGTCTCCCCTCTATTAAATTTTCATTGAAATTGATTTTTGGGTTATGTTATTTTCCCATATACTTTCCAGAATTTAATGATTTTAACAGCTGGAAAATGAAGGGAGATCAACTGTAATGTGAGAAAAAACAGCCATAAATCAATATAGAGTTGATAATATCAAGTTCTAGTGTAGGAGACTCGCTTGTAGGCTAGTAGAACTTGTTTTTGATGGCTGAAAGACACAGGTACAGCAAGGAAAAAGCTCTCTTAACCTGCAGATTGCAACCAAAAGGCTAGCTACAGGTGTAAAATGGAAGAATTATGAACTTGTATTAAGATGGGGATTAAATCTAACAATATTGACAATTTTCCCCAAAAAATAACTAGTTGTAAATTGATATGAAAATAAAAACTAGCAAGTAAATATTTTCCTAGCTGCAGAAAATAAAAAAAGAATTGGATTTTTGGTTGTTGAAATTACACCTATTTTAATTTCGTAACTATGGTTAGTCTTCATAATGTATATTTTAGCCCTTAATGTATTTGTAAGCATGTTCTTCATTCTAGAATCAAAAAGAAAAATATCAAAAGACATGTTCTTCATGTAGGTTGTAAAAAGAGAAAAATTTGAATTTATAAAAGTTGAATTTTGGCCTCCAAAAAGATGAAGTCGACCTCCTCCTAGTCAAGTCGGCTTAGTTAAAGGAAGACACCCATTCGACCTTCAAGATGCTTATTTAAGTTACTCGACCTCCTCTCGAAGAAGCAATTTTCGGATCTGATCATCAAGACATCTTATTTTTTTGTTGAGGCATGCAGAGGCAAGAAAGGAGGACGGAAAACCAAGGCTAGATGAAGGATGCATTTATCTCTCAAGTGCAAAACCGAATCTTTGTGAAAACCCTTTGTTGAAGAATGATTTTCTGTTTCTCTACCATGGATTAAACTCGGTGATGGATGAATCTCTGTGATGAACGAATCTTTGTGATGAACGAGTCTATGATCAATGAAACTCTGTGATGGACCGAGCTTATGTGCTGGACCGAATCTCTGTTAAGGGACCTAATCTCTTTGGAAGGATCGACCACTGTGGATAACAGAAGTGTTAGGCTAGGAGATAACTCCTCAATGCAAATTGTTTATTCCTTGAGATTACTCATGGTTATATACAGGAGGGAGTGACTGTTGAGTTTCATCTCCCGATGACTCTTCATTTTCTCTATTATTTATTTACACTATTTATAGTTGTTCACCCAATCCCTATGATTAGGTGTCAACATTTAGCCCCTTAATCTGAAGGGATGTTGGTGAGTCCAAGCATCATTCTGAATCTTTCGAGCTTTTCTCTTCCAAGCGCTTTGGTGAAGATGTCTGCAATCTGCTCATTAGTGGAACAATGGCGAAGATGGATTGTTTTAGCCTCAACATGATGTCAAATCAGATGATATTTTGTATTGATGTGCTTCGTTCGGTCATGGAACTTTGGGTTCTTGGCCAACTTTATTGCAGAGGTGTTGTCAATCACGAATGGAGTTGAATGTACTTGATTTACTTGCAAATCTTCTAGAATTTTCCTAAGCCACACAATTTCTTTTATTGCCTCAGCTGCTACCACATATTCTGCCTCTGTTGTGGAATCCGCTGGAATTGATTGTTTGCGTGATCTCTAGGAGATAGTGCCTGATTCAAGACTCATAGCATAACTTGAAGTAGATACCCCAGTTTCTTTGTCTCCATCGAAGTTTGAATTAGAGTACCCAATCAAGCTGAAGTCGCCCACCTGTGTATACTTGAGTCCAAAGTCTTGGGCTCCCTTCAAGTACTTTAGAGCTCTTTTTGCAGCAGACCAATGTCCCTCACAAGGCTTTTGCATAAACCTGGAGAGGATTCCAACAGCAAACGAAATGTCTAGTCTGATAGTAGTCAGGTAGTTGAGACTTCCTACAAGCTGTCTATACTTTGTTGCATCCTCAAATTCTTTTCCTTCAGTGGATGTGAGCTTTAAGTTTTGTTCCATTGGAGTAGTCAGAGAATTGCATTCAGCCATGCCAAACCTGTTCAATAGATCTTCAATGTACTTCTTTTGAGAGAGGAATATAGGTTTCAGATGTTGAGTTACTTCAATACCAAGATAGTAGTGAACATAGCCTAAGTCAGCCATTTCAAAACCTTTCCTCAATTCCTTCTTTATGGATGCAATGTTGCTCTCATTGTTCCCTGTTATCAAAAAATCATCTACATATACCACAAAATATACAACTGTTTTGCCAACTTTCTTGACAAACAAAGTTGCATCATCAAGATCATAATGTTTGAAGTTGAGTTTCAAAAGATGCTCAGTTAACTTTTCATACCAGGCTTGCGGTGCTTGCTTGAGGCCATTCAAGGATTTCACAAGTTTGCATACTTTATGTTTGTGTCCCTTCACAACAAATCCTTCTGGTTGGGACATAAAAACATCTTCTTTTAGATCTCCATTCAAGAAAGCAGTTTTTGCGTCCATTTGATGGACTTTCCAACCGTTCTGAGCTGCCAAGGCAAAGAGTGTCTGGATGGTAGCCCGTTTTGCTGTGGGGGCAAAAGTCTCCTCATAATCGACCCCTTCCTTCAGTGCAAAACCTTTTGCCACAAGCCTGGCTTTGTGCATGTCAAGTGAGCCGTCAACTTTATACTTGTTCTTGTAGACCCACTTGCAGCCAATTGGTTTGGTTCCCAATGGAGGATCAACCAACTTCCAAGTGCCATTCTTTATCAAGGCATCATACTCCTTTTGCATCGCTTCTTTCCATTCATCATGAGAAGCGACTTCTTTGAAGGAAGTTGGTTCAAAATCTGTAGACAAATTCAGTTCAAAATCATAAGAAACATCCATATCAACAGGTGAATCATAATCATCTACATCACCTCCATTTTGCTTGGTTGAATTTCTTGTTCCTGTCTTTCCAACCTCATTAGGATGAACACTTTCAAGTGTCTTTGTCATCCATTTTGGAGGACCTTTCTGAGATGGCCCAGGCTGCTCAGTTGACTGAGTTGGGATTGAATCAAGATTGAGTCTCCCAATTCTGTCAGTCACATCACTTCAAGTATCATCAGTGGCTGGAGATTCATGTGGAGAAGAGAGTGCTTGAGAAGAAGATTCCATAGATTGATCTAGTATAGGAATCCCCCCTTCAAGATGTGGAATCTGATTATCAAATTCTTGGAACGATTTTGCATGTCTGAATCTATCCAAGCAATCAAGCTGCCGCTCAACAACACTGTCAGCTTTGGAAGATTCAAGAAAGATTACATCTCTAGATACAACAAACTTCTTATTAACTTCATCATAGAGACAATATGGTTTGGAGGTATTTGATTCCCCCCAAAAGATACACTTACAACTCGTTGTACCAAGTTTGTTTCTTTGTACCTTTGGTATCAAGGCATAACAGGTGGAATCAAAGACCCTGAGATGCTTTACCGAAGGAATGTGGCCATACCACATTTAATAAGGAGTCTTGTTTCTAATAACATTAGATTCTTTACATACACAACACATAGAACTGCATCAACCCAAAACATCAACTTTACATTCTTGAAAAACATCATAGAACGTACCATATCTAAGATTGTCCTATTCATTCTTTCAGCTACTCTGTTCGGTTGGGGATTACAAGGCACATTTGTTTGATGTTTGATCCCATGCCAACGAAGATAGTTTTCAAATTCATTTGAAGTGTATTCGTTTCCATTATTAGTGCGAATAGAGCCAATATGAGATTGTGCATCATTTTCAATCCATGTATGAAAGTTCTTGAATGTTTGAAAAGCATCAGATTTGTTCTTCAATAGATAAGCCCAACACATTCTGGTGTAGTCATCAATAAATGTCATCATATATTTATTTCCATTTGCAGAATGGACAGGCATTGGACCATCTAAATATGAATGAATGAATTCAAGTTTTCTATGTGCTCTAGATTGTGAATCATGAAAAGATTGTTTGCTATGCTTTCCTAGAATACAAGCATCACATTGCTTAAGTTTCCTAGGAATTGTAGGCAAACCAGTAACACCATTTTTCTTCAACAAGCGAAGGCTGTCATAATTCAAGTGTCCAAATCTAGCATGCCATAAAAGACTTGATGGAAATGTACCTTCATCATAATGAGAATTGTATGAGAAATTTTCTGCACGAGTAGAGGTACCTTGTAGCTTCAAAAGTCTTTCTTCTTCTATCCCTGTCATGAAAAGTGAGTGATCTGATGCTTTTCTGACCTCAACCTTGCCATCAAACATATGAATGGAGTGTCCTTGTTGGCGGATGTGGACCAAGGACATCAAGTTTCTCCTTAGCTGTGGGAGATATAAAACAATATGTAGAAGAAAGTCTGGAAGACCAGGCAATTTGAGCTTGATTGTGCCAAGCCCTAATGGCTTGAGTTTTGATTTGTTTGCAAAGTATATTGCTCCATCAACATTATCAGTAAATTCTTCAAAAAAGTCTCTTCTAAAAGTCATGTGGCAAGTTGCTCTTGAATCAATCAACCAATCATTTTTCCAAGAAGCAATTGAAACATTAAACAAGTCTTCATTTACTCCAATATTACAATGTGCCACAAATTAGTGAGCAGATTCAGGTGCTTTATCTTTGTCTTTGCCATTGGTTTTACCTTTGGGTTGATTTCTTTCCTGCTTAATTCTATCCCAAGGCAACTTGCATGTGGATGCATCATGTGATCCATCTCTATTGCAATGATGCAATGAAGATCAAACTTTTCTCCTTGAGAGTGTCTGCCCCCCTACCTCTAAAATTTCTTCTTACTCTTCCTCTTCGACCACCTCTTCCTCTAGAAGAATCTTAAGCATGATCCTTCCCTCTTTGTGCAAGACACACTTCTTTAGAAGACTAAGGAGTTGTCTTTTTCCCAAAAGCCTTCTCACTCTCAGCAAACTTTTTCATAAGGGAGTCAAAGGTAATCTCTTTGAGGTTTCCATTTGCTTGCAATGACTCAAGATAATTTGAATAAGTGGGATAAAGTGCCTTGACAAAAGCTATAAGAGTGTCTAGAACTCATGTGCCTTAGCCTCTCCACCAATTTTCAAGGCTAGAGAATTTCTGATGCTACCAAAAACTAACACTCCCTCTTAGCAAGGAAATTGCTCTAGCAACAATGCCCAACTGCATGCTTCTGAAGCACCTCCTTTCTGCACTATTGCTACCACTAACACTGTGCTGTTGCCCATGACACAACCACTGCCACTGCTGCATCTGTACTACAACTCCCTCTCAAACGCTGCATCTGCTATGATGCTAGCACTGCCACTACTAACACTGCATCTGTACTGCAACTCAGTTGCTAAGAGAAGCAACTAAAAAACATCCAAAATTAGATGAACTTAACTTTGTTCAACATAATACAATGAATGTTGGAATCTGACTGTTGCTGATTTTGACCCCCTGAATCTTCTACACTGCTGCTGACTCCTACACTATGCCAACTGCATTGCTGACAACCTTGCTTTGCGCTGATCAGTCTTTGGTCTCCATCTACTGCATCTATCCTCCAAACAATCCACTGCATCATATGACACTAAGTCCATCTTGCTACTGCTGAATCTTGGGCTCCCGTAGCAAGGAATTGATCCAAGAGGTGGACTCCTCAAGGATCCTACCCACATGTAGTCCTCCTGACTACAACTCAATATCGCCCAATCTCCCGCCTGGAGATGAGTGGGCACTCATGGCATACTCTTCCTTGTCTATCTTTGCTGAAGCAGCCTTAGGGTCATGTTTCTCATCCTTATCCTTTTTCTTCAAAGGACATTGGGATGCATAGTGGCCCATCTCGCCACAACTGAAACATTTCACCTTCGAAATGTCCTTTCACTTTGGCTTCTGCTGTCCCTTCAATGCTAGAGCTGCGTTCTCCTCCTCCTCCTTCGTCTTTGTGCCACTCCCACTGCTTCCACTGAGGTTGACCTTCACTAGGTCCCTCCTTAACTCCTCCCGTTGAAGAGATGCCCACATCTCCTCCCATGAAGGAAGTTTCTCCCTGCCCAAAATGCTTTGGACGAAAACTTTTCATTCATCTGAGACTCCATTCAAGGCTATCCTCACCATCGTGGTTGGCTGAGGAGTGGACCCCACTGCAGCAAGCTGGTCTTTAGTGTCCTAAAGACGTTGAAGATAGAGGTTCACCCCTTCTCCCTTTTGCATCAAATTCCGCTACAACTTCTGCTCCAAATACATCTTTCGCTATTCGGAAGAGCCTTCATACAGAGAAGACAAGGCTTCCCACATCTCCCGAGCTATATCTTTGCCCTGTGTTGACCACTACCGGTCAACTACCCATGCAGTACACCTCCTTTCTGTTGGCAGAGAGGGGTAGCTCCTGAGCGACGTGTCCGTGCCAGCCTACAGTCATCAACAGCTTGATCATTTTTGTTGTAAACCCAGTCTGCATGTATGAATTGTAAATAATCTAAGCAGATCAGAGTCATGTATGTAAAGTTGCCTAGGTGGACCTAACTTTCTAATGATGATCTACGTCCCGGGAGGTTTTTCGTCTCACCGATCTACGATCGGCAGAGTTTTCCTTCAAACCTGACCCCAAAGCCGGGATGGATTTTGTCATTAGAACTTTAGGAGAATCTTAGTGTGTTAATCTGCTAGATTATAGTTGTGTCGCAGAACTGGGTGTTCTATGAGGGTCTGTATTAAGTGGGTTCATCCCTTTGAGATGTAAATTGTAAAAATCATGATGAAATGTGTCTTGAGGGTTGAAAAATGTTGTAAATCCCCTCATGAGTCCTAAGTCCTAGGTCCTAGGTGATGTTTCCAACGGCTTAGTTCGAATGATCCATTTAAGAAAATAAATGAAATACTAAAATAATAAAATAAATAAAAAAAAATTAAAAAAAAATAAAAAATAAAAATAAAAAAATGAAATAAATAAAAAATAATAAAAAGTTCATAAAATAAAGCAAAAACCCTAAACAATAAAATAATAATATTTTTGTGAATGCATGCAAAATATCTTTTTTTTAATAAAATCGACGGATGAGATTAAGAGATGTCTTAACCCTCATCGACGGTCGAGATCGCTTCAACATGGATCACTCAAAACTAGCCGTTGGGATCATTTCCTTTATATAGGGTCTTAGGGGGTCATTTTACAGGTTTATCTGATCTGTGAGTCTATACTGAAAAAGCTCTCTTGTAATCTGATTTTCTGGTTAATAAAAAGACTTTGGGGTTCAAATCTGGCTGGTGTTACTCTCTGGAATTGCTGTGAGATGTTTATTTTTCTGCATATTTCAGTTTTCAGCCGTTAATAATAGCTTGTTTTCAGAGTATTGTGAGTACAGGTATCTTGCTCACTTGCTAGGGTTTGAATGTTGTAGGGTTTCTGGAAAAATGGCAGGTATCTCCATTATTTCCTGAAATCTAGCAGCATTTCTTGCTCTCTTTACTGATGGTTGCTTGAGGTGTGCAGGAAATCTTTAGGTGAAGGATATTTGTGGGCGTTTGGGGAAGTTCTGGGCTGAACCAGCCGACTCCCACAGGCTTTTCTGTGCAGAGCCCAGCTGATTGTGCCCTGGGTTAATCTTTTAAATTTTATTTCGTGTTTTACATTGAGAGATTTTCTTTATGTTCACAGTAAAGTTCAAATTTCTGATATATTGAAAATATTACTGCAATTATTGTTAAATCTGGCTGTCCAGAGCTATAATTTTTTGTGATTTTGGGCAAATTTTCAAGGGTTTACTGCAAAATTTTGTGTATATCTGCCAGTGTTCTTTTCCTGCAGGATTACTAAGACAAAATCGAGAAAAGGGTTTTCCTCTAGTACTGTGTTGATTGTCTGCCCATCTGCTGGGCTGGCTGTTGAGGGATTGAATTCCACAAACTGTGCACTGGAAAGAACACAGTCCAGTTAAAGGGTTTTCAACTAAGCTTCGGAGGAAACGCTGCCCCACGTCATACTCCTCAGAAATAAACGTTAAATTTCTCTCTTCGCTGTTCAAGTTTTCCACCCGCAATTGCTTGGGGATCGGACATTCCTTGCAGATCAGGTGCCTCATACGCTTGGCGTGACAAATTTTCTGTGGGATAAGCGCTACATACAGGCATCAGGTAAGTCTACAAATCTCCAACAGGTCGATTTCGATATTACGATTGTGATTTTAGTGTACAGGGTTTGATTTATGCGTGGAGCTGCTTTTCACATTTTTTTTATTTTCTCAGAATAAAAAACAAAAAGGGCAAAAATCGTGACATAACTGATCCGCATACGTTGATTTTTTTTGACTGCGTTGTTTCCTGTTATGGTTTGATCCGCGGCTGGGGGTTTCAATCCACTATTCGTGCCCTAGTTACGTTTCATAGCCATTTGGTTTCGTTTCATAGTTCAGTGTTAAATCTAACCCGTGCTTTCTCCTGCCTTCGTTGCGCCCTTGCATTCGTCGCTCAAACCCTGCTGGTTTTCTTTCCTGCGTGCTGGTCTACAGTTATACCTGCAGTCACGGTTTTATTTGAATGCCCATGTAAAAAAGGGGCATGCGTTCAGCATTTTTGACTTTCATTTCTTCTCTGCCGTCACATTTTGCCGGGGAACGTATCAGCGTTTGTTTTTTTTTTCAAGCCCGAAAGCCCTCATTCCGCCTCCGAGCCCTGTCACGAAAATCGTCTTGCGTTTTGATTTTGACCCTCACGCTTTGGTCGTTTTCATATTTTTTGTTTTTCTCTGCTTTCGTTATGCGTAGGTGTGATAGCGTATAGTTAGGTTTTGTTTTTTTTATTTTTTAGGGTTTTATAAAGTCTCATATAAAAAAAAAAAAAGGGATTTAGTTTTAGTTTTATTTTTTTTATATTTTTAGGATAATTTCTAGTTTTCGTTTAGGATTTTAGATTTTTATTTTATAAAAAAAAAAAAAAATAAAAAAAAAAAAAAAAAAAAAAGGAAATAAAAAATCAAAAAAAATGTTTATGTTTTAAAGTTAGGATTAGTTTTATTCTTAATATAGTTTAGTTTTAGAATAATTTTCTAGATTTTCTTTTTAGATTTTATTATAAAAAAAAAAAAAAAAAAAAAAAAAAAAGAAGAAGAAAAATTTAGGATTGGCATTTAGCTGGAAAATTTAGCTTTAAATCTTTTTGCCTGAAAATATTGTGGAAATTCTTTTTGTCAAAATTCAGTTATTTGAGAAATTTTTATGCTGAGATTTAAAGTTATTGATGTGGAATGAATGCTTTACATGAATGATTATCTTGATGTGGTATCTGGTTAACAATTGGTGATTTATAATTGTGTTATTATTCTCCTAATTACTGGATATCGTTATTGAGTTCCATGATCTTTGTGGTTTTACTGAATATTTAAGCGTTGTTCAGGCTATTTGATGATAAGTGATTGTTGTTCATGGTTTTATATTCTATATCATCTAACAAGTAATCGCTTTAAAGGCACTGGTCCGCTAAATCAAATCATCTTAGTGCTTGCCATATCGTGTCTCCCACCCAACTAGTCGATAGTTGGTCTCCTTCGCCTCGCAGGGACTACCCCCCTTAGCCGCGGGAGACAGGCTTAAACGGAGGGATCGGGGATCAAAGTGACAGCCCCCGGTCCGAGCGTTGTCGTGTCAATCTGCGCGACAACACCCTGCAAGTGTGAGACCACTTGATTTCGAACTCCATCAAGAATGAGCCTCTTTGCCTTCCCCTGCTTGGCCTTGTACTTCTTCTTTTGATCGTTGTCAGCAGGAAAAACTACAACACTTTTGACGTAGGCCTCGAGATCATCTTCCTCCTGAACATCTAAGATTTTGGTCTTCCATATGACATAGTTGGAGGCTTCGTCCAACCTGTCCTGATCTCTGAGCCCATGTGATGCCATCTCACCCAACTGTTGAACTGACTCCTCTAGTCACTGCTTAACACTGCTTAGCTGCTCAGCAATTGAGAAATTCGAACTTTCTGACAGAAGGTTCTTTGAGGAGAAAATTCCCCTTCTACGTGTCTTTATTCTTTTCTAGCGGATTTCTTCCTTGGCAGAAACTGTGCCCTTCAAGCACTGCATTGAGGCTCTGCATCACTCCCTCTACCTCTGTAAACTCATGAATTGGAAATCGTACCTCTCCGTTGTCTCACTTGGAGAGAAATTTCCTTGGATTTGCGTCCCAGCAAGGACTGCGCAATCCCTTCAAGGGGATTCGAATTGCTGCCAAGTGCAGCTTTTAGCCTCACTGCTCACCACTGGATCTACTCTTCCTGTTTCAAAATCAATGCTCCAACACCATGTAGAAATTCCGACACTCGTAGGAACCCCTACTACATCAAATCTGAATCTACTTCACCTACTTGATTTTTAAATTACATTCATCAAGTTATTCTTTTGGATACTGAAGCAAATGACTTCTGCAACCTACATTAATTAAATATTTGATCTCATGAAACAGAAAACAGAGCAAAGAACAAGGTACATTGGACACACTTATTTCTGGACACAATAGTCTCCAGAAAAACACAATGCGGGAAAACCAGTACAATAGTTCTGAGGATTTATTATTATGTAGGTGAAATATCTGAATACATATCTAGGATGCTCATCTAGTGATCCTTTACAGAGAAAATACTGGCAGAAAATCTGAGTGAGTTTTACCTCACTTCAACTGACAGAATTTCGGCTGGTCCGAATCAAGACTGGTTAACCCCGACTATTTCTGCACTGGTTCTGTGTCAGCCCCGCATCACCTTCTCTGCCCTTTGCGTCAGCTCTCTTGGCTCTTCCGGCATTTCCCAGTAGTTCCGGCAGTTCTTGATAGTTCCGGCAGTTCCCGACAGTTTCGGTTGTTCCGACAGTTTTGGATTCTGCGTGACAGGCAACTTTTCTGCTTTGGACTGGCCCTTTTGGCTCTGCATGAGGACTGTGTGGGCCCATACTGGCCCAACGTCAGCTCTCCTGGCTTCTGCGCTACCTCTCTACAAGCTCTCTCCGCCTCTCTGTTAGTATTCTCCGGAAAGTCCTTCTTCTGGATTCTCACGGCCCCTCTATTGCAAAATGATCACTTAGTTCGAATTTCTCAGCTTCCTAGCCCCAGAAATTGAACTCTAGATCAATTTTCTGTGTGTGTGTGTTTGTTTCCAAATGAACCCCAAGTCTCCATTTTATACTTTTCTTGTTGAGTCTTCAACGACCGAGATTAAGTCTGTAATCAATGGCTACGATTAAAACATGACCTGATCTACTTCTAGATCATTCTCACCCATATTTTGATTAATACTCATTAATATTTTAATTTCCCTAAGTTTAGTCTTAGGAACTCCATTAAAAATATTAATTATTTTAATAAAATACAATCCGGGTGGGATTTCACCAAATGGTTTCTGGGTTCTTTAGAACTCATGTGCCTTAGCCTCTCCACCAATTTTCAAGGCTAGAGCACTTGCGATGCTACCAAAAACTAACAGAGCCTTGGCAACCTTTACTACATTCCTGCAATCCTCACTAGGAGGCAATGGAAGAACAATTACAACCCAACAAAAGAAACAATGGCAAGAGGTTAACTAATAGTAAAACAACAACAACAATAATAATCAAGGAAGAGAGAAATAAGATATTCATCTTTTTGAGGATTATAGGGAAATGTTAGCTCCCTCTTTATCTTGGCCTTTTTGCATCCATCTTGCAAATTTATCTACCTCATTCTTATCATCAACATGATATCATCCTTACTTATATGAGCTAGGGTTTCTCCTTTAAGCGGAAACGTCTATCTAGGTCTAGCTCTAGTGTTTTATCTCCAAACCCTAGGGCTTCATTATCCTTCAAGGTTAATCTAGGGTTTACAAACCCTAATTTTATGAAAATTCTTTTTACACCTTTTTGCAAGTCCAATAGACTTTGCAAACCCAGGTCCAAATGTCCAAACTAGGGTTGCGAGGTAGCGGCACCCCCCTCATATTTGCTCTCGAAGTGCGCTCCCTGCAAGAGTGCATCTGGAGTGACCCCGGGAGCGCGCTCCCGAAATTCTCTCGCGCGCTCCCTAAAAAAAATTACGCTCCTTGACTTTTTTCGCAATTCTTTTTGCAAACACGTTCCAAACACAATTTTTTTCAAAGAAACAAAAAAGTTTTGAGTGGGGCAGCCTAATGATCAAGCCTATGCCCTTAGTATTGATGTGTAATTCATGGTAATGTTAAATTCTTAAAGGAAAGTGACATTCTCCTTTATCCTTTATTTTCATCCTTTTAATTAAATTTTAACATTACCATGAAATGACTCTGGATGTTTGAGAGTGGTTCTGACATCATTGAATTTCATATGGAGAAAGTAGAATTTTAGATCTCACTCAAAATCCAACAGACCTATCCGTTTTTCAAGATTTCAGGATTGGGGGGATTGCAATGTTTCCATTGGATTTTGTCATGTACTACGATATGGAACTCGTATTTAATCAAGAGCACCAATCCCTCTATGTACCTTGATGTTAGTGACATTGTTCGTTGAACTCCTCTATCATGACCCTACTGAAAATGTACATAACACTCAAACAAAATCTTGACTTGATATGCTACGCTTTTTTCTATCTTATGTTAATGCTTAGAGTGTGATATTAATGAAAATGATCCCAAGATAGGCAATGATTTTGATGATATGTAGGTATTTGTTGTAGCATGATAGAGGCCATCTAGAGCCTGTTTGTTGATTTATTTTTGGTTCAGAGATGGATTGCACTCGATGTTATTTTGGTTATGTGCATCCTTACATGCTATATAAATCAAAACTTTTAACTTGTGGACCTATGGTTGATGAAGATTGTAACTACTAGATGATTGATGCTATATGGTTTAATCCATGTTTTTATGCTTTTTATAACTAATTCATCATTCTACATGCTTTCTCAGAAATTAGACATTTCTCGTGGCGGCAAGAGGCCCAAGCATTAGCAATAGATAATAGATTTACTTGTCTTTTCTAGTTTCTAGTAGTTTTTATAGCTCTTGACTCTTTCATATTTATTATGATATTTTTTGTAAACAATAAATACAATTTAAGTTTGAAGTTTGAAGTTGTCAATTATAACTCATTGGTAATGAATTATGAATATGATGCTTCGTGAAAGTTGAAACATTTCATTTCATGTTAGATATTCTTTGTTATCGTTTGGTTATTTGGTAATGGTAATGGTTACAATTACAAGTTACAACTTTAGATATCAATGATGATAAATGTTATATATCAAATTTTGAAAGCTTGAAACTTTAAGATTGACGAATCATGAGACTCGATATGTTGTATGTTACTAACTTGTGGACGTGGTTGATGAAGATTATAACTTCTAGATGATTGATGTTATATGGTTCAATCCACGTTTTTATGCTTTTTATGTCTAAGTCATCTTTCTACATGCTTTTGTTGACACACATGCATCAAAATATATAAAAATATATATTATATAAAAATTCGCTCGTGAACCGGGAGCTTTTGAAATTGTCACTCCCCACTCTTGCTGTCGCTCCTGCTCGCCGCTTCCACTCCCGCTCCCCGCTTCCACTCCCGCTCCCAAGCAACCTACCTTGGTCCAAACACTGTGGAGTCCTCATGCTTCAGCAAACACTCAAGGTTATATTAGACTTAGACAGATATTAAGTATCTCCAATAAAGTCTGCTTTGTGAGATATCTTTCTCAAGAGAGCATACTTGGTCCTCATGCTTCAGCATTCACTCAAGGTTATATTAGACTTAACAGATATTAAGTATCTCCAATAAAGTCTGCTTTGTGAGATATCTTTCTCAAGAGAGCATACTTGGTCACTGCTTCAACATTACTTGCAATGATACTTTCACAAATATGTATTCTTAGGTAAACATTTTTTTTGACTTTTCAACCCAACAGCTTATCCTTTATCATAGCAGTAGTAATAAGGACACATCAAGTCCTGCAAATCACTCATCTTTCTCGAGAGGAATTCTTCTTCATTGTAAGCTTGTCATATCCAATGAACTTCCTTCATCAAGGTGTGCTTTCTTAAAAACATATTAATGACAGTGATCTTTTCCTTACTGTCTTGATGTGCAGAGTAATGAATATCCATATAAAATATTTACAACATAGGTCATACCTTAGCATTAGCATATGAAATGCATCTTCCATAATTTTAGTGCAAAGTCCATGACACATTTAAGAGCTTGTAGCTTCAACATTCTGCTTCTGATACAATGCAACATCTTTGAGGAGGAACACAGGTTCATTCAACGTTTAGTACTGGCCTTATCTTGTCCAAATTATGATGTTGTAATTTGAAATATCAGAAATCTTTTCATATGCTTGAAGATACTGAATGTATCTTAGTATGGGTGAAGGGACTCCTTTAATCATCATAGCTGTCCTTAAAGGCTTCTTGAAGAAATCCTTACAGTCCCATGACTAATTCACAAAGATTTTTCAATCTTCAAGGACACTGTGATTTAGCCTGACTTAATTGAACTAGGGATCAATAGTTCCAAATAAAATTTTGATACAAGACTTTTCAAACAAGCATTTAAGTGGTCAATTCCTCTAGTTGAGGTCTATAAGTATGTTGCCAAAGAAAACTTTTGATCCCAAACGAGATTGTAAGTAAATTGATAGAACATACCTTATATTCCAAGCATCAAACTTCACACTTTGGCAAACTTTTGCTGGTCCCTTTATATGGTTGTATTTCCAGATCTCATACTTGTCTTATAACAACTCATTGCTGTAATATGCTTTCCATGGAAACAAGACATGGAACCAACGTCCTTCCGATTAGATGATATGTATTGTATCCATAACAAGAGGAACGAGGTCCATGAAACACATCAAATTAAGACGACAGTCCAATCCCTTCTTTCATGTACAGTCTCTTCCATGACCCAAGGATCAAAAGTAGACCTTATGCACAAGAGATGACTTTGTTGGCTTATCTTCAGACACAGATATTTTCAGAATTCTTCTGGGTGCTTCCTCCAAAGTGACACCAGCTCGGCTCCACAAGAATTTAAGGGACTTGGTTTCTGGAAATGACTTCAGCCTTTCTAGAATCATTGTAACAACAATTTTGTTCTTCTTCCCATGCTTGCACAGAGATTTCATTGTGGTATGATTCAAAGACAAAAATGCATTTCTATATGACCTTGCATCTGAGGCTTTTTGGTCTGAATGTCATGCCGAAACTTTTTGGCCTTCTTGAGGGCATCCTGAGGCCTTTTTGGCCTTTCTGAGACCAGACTGAGGCTTCTTTTCAGCCTACTGAGGCAATTCAGACTGATCCCTAATCTCAGATAATCTCAGCCTCCCTGAAATCAACTTTTGTGACGTACCTTATTTTCCAGACAGCTTTATTTTGGTTTCTTCAGATCTTGAGGTCTTTGGTCCTTTAATAGATGGACTGAGGCTTAGGGCTTCGGACTTCTTCTTGACCAAAGGCACGGACGTATCTCTGATATCTTGCAATCTGTGATATTGAACTGGGACTTCTTTCACAATAGATTTCATTATTGACATGGCAGAGAAGAGTGAAGAGTTTCTTCAGACAAGATGGCAATCTTGGCCTTCTTTTGTGATTTCCTTCTTGACTTCTAGGGTTATAATAGAGCAAGCTCTAGAGGATAGCTTGAAGGCTGCTCTTCTACCATAGCTCTGATCCCATGTTGACTTTTCATAGGTATTCTATACTGATAATTACATCTTATGATTTCTTAATTTAATCTTTCTTTCATTCATATTCATCATAAAGTAATTGCACAAAATATCTTCAATGGCAGAACAGTAGAATCATAAAGAGTCAGCCAAACAAGAGACACAAGCATTTACCCTGGGAAAACCCACATGGGGAAAACCCAACAGCCTTTTCCATAGAGAAATCATTAAGTTCAATAGAGATACATCTAGTGAAATGCGAGGTCAAACTGACCAGCAGCATAGCCTAGGTCAAACCTGGTCAACCTGCCCATTTGTCAAATCAAATTTCTGCCCATTAAACTCAATCTGGTCTGATCTGCTAGGGCCAAATTTCCGCCTATTCCTGTATCAGAGAAACTCGGACATGCTGCTCCAAAGATGCCTTGAAATTCTGTCACACATGTGTAGTCAGCTGAACAGAAATGCCACACGTGCGAGGTCAGATAAGAAGGGGATAGAGTTCGTTCAATAGCTGTATAACTTCGATCATCTTCTTGCTTGTTTCCTTTTCTTGGATGAAGAGAGATATGCTTCTTATGTAAGATCCAATGTGTGCTTGTGGAGTAGAACCAATGGAGTATATGTAGTCTTTGTGGGCCAGAGGGGTGCTTCTAGATGCTGGGCCAACTTGTCTTGTAGGAGGGGCCGGCTAGGTCATCTTAGGACCAAAATTTAAAATTTAAAATTCACAATTTTTCTCTTCTAAAAACCCACATGAAGAACATGTCATATATTATCTCTTTTGACAAGGTCATGAAGAACATGCCTCATGTTTATCATTACATATGCATCAAGGGCTAAAAATATTAATATGAAGACCGACCATAGCTACAAAATTCAACACATACTTCTCAAGTAAAAATCAACACACTAACAGATTCATAACTCTTATAATTCCCTGTATTCAGTAGTTATACCTTTGTGATGATTACAACTCATCCCATAGTGGTGCAAGAGGGTGCTAAGGTGACTGGTGACTCTTCTGTGTTCCATTTATCTTTTCACCACGTAAAGGGTTTGCACCCAAGGTGAGAGATCAAGTTGTAACAAGGCAGACAATAGACAAATTATCTTTTAGTGCTCGTAATATATGGAACCTTATCATAAGTTATAACTAATTGCAGTTCATGAAAACTGTTTAAATGTCTTATTTTATCAAGGTTGCATGCATTGGATCTACTCAACTAATCACCTATATTTTATTTTTGGTATGAATTGCTTGAGATGTGGATGTGACATTGCTGACATGGCAACCATTACATAAAGTGGGAATTAATTTCTAGTTTTTTTGTTATTGCATTGCTGGCATGGAAACCATTATGTAAAGTGGGAATTAATTTTCTAATTTTGTTTTGTGTTATTGCATTGCTGGCATGGCAACCATTATGTAAAGTGGGAATTAATTTTCTAATTTTGTTTTGTGTTATTGCATTGCTGGCATGGCAACCATTATGTAAATTGGGAATTAATTTTCTAATTTTGTTTTGTGTTATTGCATTGCTGGCATTGCAACCATTATATCGAGTGGGAATTAATTTCTAGTTTCTTTTTTTTTGTTATTGCATCTTTATTACTTATATATTCAACTTCTAAGTTAATATGATAAATTCTATGTTCTACTATTCACATTGACAACAGCTTATTGATTTGTGTTAGATTTAAATGCAGAGAAAGGCTTCATGCAATGATTTTCCACGTGTGATGTTATTTCCAGAAGGGACAACTACCAATGGAAGGGCACTTATATCTTTTCAGACTGGGGCTTTTGTCCCTGGTTTTCCGGTTCAACCAGTTGTAATTCGCTATCCTCATGTACACTTTGATCCATCTTGGTAAGAATGTTAAAATTCTGTATTTTTCTTATCATTGTTAGCAATGGACACTTTATTTTGTCTGGAGTAAGGATCCTTTTGAGATTTTACACTTTTTATCCAGGGGCAAAATCTCTTTATCAAAGCTCATATTTCGTATGCTCACTCAATTTCACAATTTTATGGAGGTAAGTCACATTTTATTTTCATTCTTTTTATTCATTAAGTTGTGAAATTTGTAAGTACATCCTTTATTTGTGAACATAATTTGAACTTTTCATTTATCCAGTGTGCTATATTACCAATAATTCAGAGAAAATTGTTGATCTTCTCTAATCTACATGTATATTTCTTTGCCCTACCACTCCAAAATATTTGATCTTTGTTATATAAAAATTAGTTAGTTTAGTAGTTATTAGGCAAAGGGCATGATCAAATATCATGCCCCTTCACCAAGAGGCACTTAGGGCAGTGTAAAGCCAGGGGCCTCCCCCAAATTGTAATCATCTTCTATCTTTTCTAATAATAATAAATAGGAATTTTCCAAATTTGTAAGTTGTTTGTGCCATCTGGTATCAGAGCTGATTGGTCTTTCGGCAAAATCACGGTCAAATTGTCACCACCCGTGTTCTAGTCCACTGTTTCCATCTTTCCCTACTCCCAACGTTTTTTGTCTATCTATCCCTCTCATTGTTCACTTGAAAATTCCCCACCATTTCTTTTGATTGCCACCTCGACATTCCTGTGCCACTACCTGTGCCCTTGCCGCCGTACGCACCACGTCTAGGTCCAGACAACCGGTTGCTGCATTCTATTCTTGTTGACCACTCAGTAATTCATTACATCTTTTGACTTAGTAACCGGAGAATCCACAGTGAAAACCATTTTTGTCAACGTTTCAAACGTTGACGAAAAATGGTTTTTACTGTGGATTCTCCGATAACTAAGTCAAAAGATATAAACCACAGATGTCTTAAATCTAGAATTCATTACATCGGTAGTGACGCCCATCCGGTGGGCATCGAACCTGTTTGGAACGTTATGTCCTGTTCGGTGGGCATTGACCTCGGTAGTCACCATGATGGCTAACTCGATTTTTTTTATTGGGTTCAACTGTTGCATATAATCTATACATATACATTAATTATTATATAGTTGGTTATTAATTGTTATGTATTCCTAACTATATAATAATTAATATTTAAATAACTATATATATATATATTAATATAACTATATAGTATATAGTTAAGTAATACTATATATTAAATTTTTTTTTAGTCATATTAAGAAAGAAAGTTAAGATGGCGGACAAATATACACCCCCACAAACCCGTTCAATGTCGTCGATGACAATGACCGATTTCAGCAAAAAACTGATTGATCTTGAGAATAGGATTACTACCCACTCTGATCATATCAACCAAAAATTAGTCAATCTCAAGAGTAAGGTTATCGGACATTCCGACGATATCAAGAAGGTATCATATCCACCAGATAAAAGAAGCTTCAATCTCGTGTAATCAAGGAATACTTGATCAAGTGGAAGGACTTACCAGAAGAAGAAGCTTCTTGGGAGACTGAAGCATTTCGTCAACAACATCCGTCGTTACGTATGCTTTGAGGACAAAGCATTTTCTGGGAGGAAGGCAATGTTATATAAAAATTAGTTAGTTAAGTAGTTATTAGGCAAAGGGCATGATCAAAGATCATACCCATTCACCAAGAGGCACCCAGGGCAGTATAAAGCCAGGGGCCTCCCCCAAATTGTAATAATCTTCCATATTTTCTAATAATAATAAATAGGAATTTGCCAAATTTGTAAGTTGTTTGTGCCAATCTTGATTCTTCATACAATTGAAATGCCTTTTTTTCCTCCCCTTCATCAACTCCCTGTTTCAGTCTCACCTTTGTGCCTGAGCAATTCTTTAAATTCTGCTAGACTACTTTAAGCATCACATCCCCTTTAAGCTTCAGCACTATGTTGCCATATCACTCCTACTAGACTCCTGTCATTACAAAATCTAACACCTTAATGCAAAGCCTGTCACAAGGCACTAAGATAATTGTAACATGGAAGTGTTACCACTATCACCTAGGAAATCACACTTTTTAGTGAAGGATGATTCCTACACAAGGGAAGCTTCCCTAGTAGCTTCAAGGATTCCTAAGGCAAGAGGAAGTCAAGTCTAAGGAACCGTATATTAGCTACTCACAATACGACCATTGATATGTGACTATCAAAGTGAGAACAAGGTGGTTTATTCAAAGCAATTTACAGATTTGAGTGTATGAAGTTTTGAAGACAATTTAAAATGTTTACCAAATCAATATAGGTCAAAGAGGGAACTCCACTCAGTACAAAAGAAGCAAAAGCTATCGTTGTTCCAAAACCTGAACAAAAAATGATTTCTTTTTAAAACAGTGCGAAACACGCATGTAAAAGAATATTGAATGAATTGATTAGGAATGAGCAAACAGCTCAATGATAATACAGAGATATTTACAATAATAGAAACATCAGGTTTCTATATAGAATATGGGAACAATCAGTTTCATCTTAAGAAACTGCTAAAAGAATACAAATAGCAACAGCTAAAAGAATGAGCATTAAATACTAAATCGAAATATTCTAATACCCTCCCTTAATGCTCATTCTATTTACAACACCAATAGACCCTCGGAATTTTACAAATTTATCAGGACCAAGAGGCTTGGTGAAAATGTCGGCGGGCTGCTCTGTTGTGGGAACATATTTCAACTGAACTGAGCCGTCTTCAACAAGCTGGCGAATGTAGTGGCAATGAGTTTCCACATGCTTTGTTCGTTCATGAAACACTGGATTCTTGGCAAGTTTGAGCACTCCCTGATTATCACAAAACAAAGAAGTAGGTCCGGTCTGAGAAACATGCATATCTGCCAGCATACGTCGAAGCCAAACTGCCTCACATGATGCCTTAACTGCTCCCCGATATTCTGCTTCTGTTGAGGAGAGAGCCACTGCCTGTTGCTTCTTACTAGTCCAAGTAACAGCACCGGATCCTAGATTAAACACATACCCAGCTGTAGATTTACGGTCATCAACCGAACCGGCCCAGTCAGAATCAGTGTAACCACTGAGTATAGGATTGGAACTTCGAGTGTATAGTAGGCCATAATCAGAAGTGCCACGCACATATCGTAGCACACGCTTTGCTGCGTTCCAATGATCAGCTTTAGGAGCTGACATGAAGCGGGAAATGTAGCTCACTGCAAAACTGATGTCAGGTCTGGTAGCAGTAAGATAGATGAGACTGCCCACTAATTGCCTGAATAAAGTTTCATCCACAAGAGGAGATGATGACTGAGCTGAAAGTTTGAGCCCTGGTTCCATAGGAGTCGTGGCCGGTTTGCAATCCTGCATTCTGAACCTGTCCACAAGATTTTTTGCATACTTGGACTGAGAGAGAAAGATCTGATTTTCAGTCTGCCAAACTTCAACCCCCAGACAGTAATGAAGAATTCCCAAGTCTGTCATCTCAAAAGTTCTGCATAAATCTTGTTTGATCCCATGGATCAAATGTGCAGAGCTGCCAGTAATGATAAGATCATCCACATAGACAACCACAAACAAGATATCATTACCAGTATGCTTGATGTACAGGTTTGCATCAGAAGGGCTCCGCTGAAAACCCTGATCTGTCAGGTACTGATCAATTTTCATGTACCAAGCCCGAGGAGCTTGTTTCAATCCATAGATTGCTTTAGCTAACCGACACACTTTCTGTTCTTGACCAACAACCTTGAATCCTGGAGGCTGCGTCATGTAGACTTCTTCTTGGAGATCACCATTTAGGAAAGCACTTTTTACATCCATCTGATGAACTTTCCAATTGAACTGAGCTGCTAGGGCAAGGACAAGCCTTATGGTACTCATCTTGGCTGTAGGAGCAAAAGTTTCCTCATAGTCTATGCCTTCCTTCTGTGAGAACCCTCGAGCCACAAGCCGAGCTTTATACTTGTCTATGGTTCCATCAGCTTTGTATTTCACTTTATACACCCATTTGCAGCCTATGGGCTTTTTCCCTGCAGGAAGATCAGAAAGTGTCCATGTGTGATTCTTCTGAAGACTCTGGAATTCGGCTTCCATAGCCTGTTCCCACTCAGATGTACCCTTAGCCTCTGAATAGGTTTCAGGCTCAAAAATACTGTGTAGGTTAGCCATAAGAGCAAAATTGACTGTAGACTGTTGTCTGTTCTTATGTCTAGAAGTTCTACCTTCAAGGAGCTCATCATCTCGGAGATCACCAATGGTTTTAGCCCACCATTTAGGCCGAAGAGTAGAAGAACCAATATCAGGAGTAGAGGAACCAATATCAGGAAGAGGTGGAGAAGACTCAAGAGCAATAGGGACCGCAAGAGGAGGGTTATTTTCTGGAGGAAGCTCAGATAGAGTATTATCAAATACTGATGCTACATCATCCCTCCCATCAGGTGGACCGACCGGAAGAAGAACACTGTGAGGCTGATCCTCAGAACATTGCTCAGAAGAAGACTGAAAGAATCCTCTGTCTTCATCAAATACTACATCCCGACTGAAACTAAGACGACCAGTGGCTATATCTATCAGCCTATAGGCCTTGTGATGATCACTGTACCCTGTCATCATGAGTTTCTGGCTTTTGGAATCCAACTTAGAGCGCTTAGCAGCTGGAATCCAAACATATGCAACTGAGCCAAATACTTTGAGATGACTGATCTTAGGTTTACGGCCAGACCAAACCTCTTCAGGAGTCTTCCCTGTAACAGCCTGAGTGGGTGATCGGTTAAGCAGGTAAACATCAGTAAATACTGCTTCAGCCCAGAATCTATTTGGAACACTCCTGTGTTGTAACATGGAACGAGCCATTTCAACAACCGTGCGATTGCGACGCTCGACAACACTGTTCTGCTGAGGAGTGTAGGGTGTGGTTAACTGACGTTTGATGCCATGAATATCACAGAAGTTGGCAAAAGCTGAAGAACAAAATTCCCCCCCCATTGTCGGTCCTAAGAGTCATGATGTTACAGCCCGACTCTTTTTCAACTAAGGTTTTAAACTTCTGAAAGGTACTAAGTGCATCAGATTTATTTTTTAGAAAATACACCCACATCTTTCTACTGAAATCATCTACAATGAGTAAAAAATATTTGCAAGCAGTGATAGAGGTTGTATTCATAGGACCACAAATATCAGCATGAAGTAACTGAAGTACCTTAGATGCTCGCCAAGATTCTCCATCCTTGAATGGGGACCGATGTTGCTTTCCTGCTTGACAGGCGCCACATACCCCCAATTGCTGAGTCTGAATATCAGGTAATCCTGACACAAGTCCCTCCCGAGAGAGCTGAGAGAGATACTGCATATTTAGATGCCCATATCGCTGATGCCATAGAGTACTGATGGGAGAGACACGTGCTGCTAGAGCCACTTCTGGAGAGTCACCGGTGTCAAGTAGCCTATATAGACCATGGTCCTCTAAGCCAACAACAATTGTTAGACTAGTCTCTCTGTCAATAATGGAACACTTGTGTGCACTGAACACTACATCAAGCTGAGGGGAATTCCTCATAATCTGGCTGACAGACAGTAGATTAATTTCCATACCAGGAACATAGTATACATTCAAGAAGATGAGTGTGCGCCCACTAGACTGGATCTGAACGGTACCTCTGCCAACCACTGTGTATTTTTCACCTCCACCAAATACCACGGAATCACTGAAAGGTGAGAAGTCAATAAACCAGTCACGCCTGTGAGAGAAATGGCGTGATGCACCAGAGTCAATATACCAAGCAGAAGACGGTACATGATCTGACGACCTTTTAGCCATAAAGGCGTAAAAAGCAGATTTTGTCTGCTCGGAATATTCCTGACTGCCTTCCAACATGAGATTGGTTAGCGAAGCCATCTGCACGTTTCCCAAGATATGGAAAAATACAAAAAATCCTGCACGGATTTCAACGAGGATGCAGGCTGATCCAGACAGAAATTGACAGATGCTGATATAAGTATGAAAAGATTCCCAAAGAAGACTGATTTACTGTAAGAAACACAAATTTTCTTAAACAAACACTAGATAGGAAGAATCAATAAATTGTGGAGATCTCACAAGACAGAGAAGGATCCATTTCTGTATCGAGATAGACGACTGTAAGCTTTTATCACAGTGAGCAAAGCCGGGGCTAAGACTCAGTGAAGGCTACCTGGCTTACAGAGGGCTCGACCTTAGAAAGGAATGAAAGAACTCAAGAGATTAGGATGCAAAGAAGCTAGCTGATCAAGAAAACTCCCTGAGCGCAGTTTCGAAATGAACTACTGAATTTTTCAAACTATGAAAAATTATTTCGAAATCAAATATCAGTTTTTAGAAAAGCCGGAAATTAAAATATCAGTTCTTAGAAAAGCCACTGATAGTAAGCCGATAATGCTGCCTGCTTAAAAAACTTCTTTCAAGATGACTGTACCAAAAGAGGCTTGCACACAGAAAATTACTTGCACACAGAAAATTACTCAGAAAATTAAGAAGTACTAAACTTCCTTGTACTCACAGCACCAAGCCAGCGGCCAGCTTTCCACTTTCAACTCTTAAAATGATGCCCACGACTGCAACCTCTATACCTCAAGTAGTAGGAAGAAGAATAAATTGTAGAGGCTCTGCGTGATCGATTAGCACAGCAGAATGACCCCACAACCTAAGCTGTGGACTGAACTCGTGAAAATCACTTCAAAAAAAAACCGTGATGCTATTCTGGTCCCATCGCTTCAAATGAAATCACAATAAACTTTGATCCAATTGCTAAGCAAACACAGGAATCTGGAAAATACCTTTTACGTGAAAATGCCAAATATTTTCAATGCCGTCACTATAATCTGGAAAATCCCGTCGCGTGATACAAGCGGGGCTTAAATCACTGGCAGATCTCGATCTGTGGAATACACGAGCCAAAAATACGTGACGTAAACACTTCAATCTTCGGTTTCCGCTACCGCTTCCGATTACTGTAACTTGTGGTGAAGACTGTGAAGACTGTGAATAAGACGGACCTCTGTCGGCCTGGAGATAACAGTCGACTGCTCGACAGTTCGACACACCTAGCCGAGAAGAATGACGCAGATGACACAATGTTGTGGATATGGAGCATGGCAGCAGAGGGTCTGAGGATTTGTTAAGAAAATTGGTCACGATTTTATGCAGAAGGGTGCCACAAAGGTTCGTCACTGGAGAATGCCGTCACTTGGAAAATGCGTAAAAAAATGTTTAACTGTAGCTTCGACTTTAAACGCTTCGGCTTTGGACGCAGATTCTTCAACTTCGGTTTCCGCTCCAGTCACAGTCGATATTACAGTCACAGTGACAGTCGATATCTGGTGGAGGAGACAGTCACAGTCGATATCACAGTCGAAAATTCCGCTCCACTTATCAGATAAAAAAAATGACGCAGAAGCCCGCAAATTGATTTACTGCGGTTGAATTTGAGATTCCACGCTTGTGAAAGAAACCTGCAATTCGATGCTATACAAGAACAGCGATGAAAACCTAATGATAAACCGTCTAGCATGGGCCGAACAATAGCTTTCAGATCTTAGACCAATCAGACCATGAACAAGCGTTCTTTGTAAATGGAGACGCTAACCCTCGGAGAGAAAAAAATTTCGAATGTGGCCACGATAACAGAAAAATCCAGATCCCTAAAGTGCAATTTCGAAATGAAACAAAATTTTTCAAACAGTGAAAAATTATTTCGAAAGACACCTGTGCTCTGATACCATAAAACAGTGCGAAACACGCATGTAAAAGAATATTGAATGAATTGATTAGGAATGAGCAAACAGCTCAATGATAATACAGAGATATTTACAATAATAGAAACATCAGGTTTCTATATAGAATATGGGAACAATCAGTTTCATCTTAAGAAACTGCTAAAAGAATACAAATAGCAACAGCTAAAAGAATGAGCATTAAATACTAAATCGAAATATTCTAATACTTTTGACAACAAGTAATGAGCCCCCTTGAACAAGTGATAATCAATGAAAGCTAGGGCTGAAAATAAGAATTAAAGTAGGGTTTAACTAACTCATTAAATATGAAAATTAAATGACATGTAACAGCCCTGAAATGTTAAATTTTCTTCAACCCCGACAAATAGGGAAAATATTTCCTAGTAATTCCTTGCTGTAAATTAAATTAAACTGCAGATTACTGAATAAACTGCATAGCAGGGCTTTTAACATGTAAATAAAATAAATTCAGCAGAAACAAAATGAAATCAATCTCACAAATACATGGAATTTGCTGCTGTTCATAAATTAAATCTTCAGCATACAAGGGCTTTCTCAACTAGGAAAGTAAATTGCTCATTGAGAAAATAACAATTACAGCAAATTTTTTTTTCTCTCTCTGAGGAAACCTCTGTTTCTGCAGCCAGTACGGCCCTGACACTGACCTGCCCATGCCTTCCTGCTGCTTCCAGTGGTTGCCTACGCTGCCTGCACCCTGTAACTTGTTGATTGAGGCTGTTGTATGCCCTGTGGCCCTGTTCTGGGTGTCTGTGGCAGCTTTTGGCATGGGATGCAGATAAATACGGCATGTATGACCTCCTTGCCCACTGTATGGCCCAGCAACTCAGCCACTATATGGCCCTGCAATTTGGCTCCTGTGTAGCTGCTCCTTAGTTGGCTTTTCTTGCTGTATGACTATCCAGAACTACCCTTAAAATTTTGGTGGCTGGGTTTTCTCTCTTTGCTGCTCCTTGCACTCTTCTTTGGACTTTAGATGAAATTCCTTCTTCACCTTTGCTGAGATTTGCTTGAATCACCGTCTTTCATCACTCAAAAGAATGTCTCTTGTGCGTTTTTCTCCTTCACCTAGCCTTGCTTTTATAAGCTTTAGTTATTGACTGAATCCATAACTCTGATCTCCAAAGTGATTAATGGTTGAGATTAAATCTCACCTCACTTGAAATCAATGTCTAGGATTCATCTAATTCACTAATGCAAATAATCTTTGTATTTCATTAAATTATACTCAATTTTCTTATAAAAAATACTATAATAAATCCTTTAGTTAAAGTAAATCACTAAGGTTGAGGGTCTTGGATGACTTCCACATGTCTAGACACCTAGACCTGTGCGGAAGTACGTGTTTGATGCTACAATCATCAACATAAAATGCAAGACATCTAGCCTTAAAAGGGCTGTAAAATAATTTAGTGATGCAACATATGATGATAAAGATCTATTTTTAAGCATACAAATGCTCAATAATCGTAGAGGTCTAACCTAGTTATATCTAAAAATGTAAGTATGATTGCCACAAACCCTATTCTAACACTAAAACATAAAATAAAAGTAAAATTTTGAATTTAATGACTGACTATTGGGAGTAAGATGTTGATGTTTGTAGTTTGGGCATGTACTTCTGCACATGCCTATGTGTCTAGGCGTGCAAAAATCACACATAGTCTCCTTAGATACCTACTCTAGTGTGAGAAAGTTGCTAATGTAACTTATCCTAAGTCTAACTTAGGAAAAAATACATATTATTATGTTGGCTCATTGAGCTAAAGTAAAGTAGATTATTTTAGTAAATAAGTTTTAATCTTAATCCTTGATCTCAAGTGAGGCGAGATCTAATCTTGGCTGTCAATCACTTTGGAGATTAGGTTTAGGGATTTAGATCTATGTAAAGTTATAAAAGCCAAGCTAGGGAGATGGGAATGACACACTACAACAACACAAGAATGGGATTTTCTTCTCGGTGAGTGTTAGGTTTGACGAAGGGCATCAAGGAGATTCAGATCAACCAAGGAGGGTTGATCAGTCAGATTTGATCAAGGGTTGTAAATTATTCCTTAGTTGGGCTATTATCCCAAGACGGGAGCCCAAGAAGTTTGGATTATTTTTGAAAAATTCTGAATGGGAAAAATCTGTCATTAATATGAGATTAGTTATTTTATTTTTTCTTCTGCTGAATGTTAAGAACTTGTCTGTGTAAGTTATTCAATAGATTTGCAATCTACTAGGTTAATAATTTTCCAGGGGCTAGGTTTAAAGAAATCTAACATGGTATTAGAGCTAGATCTTTGAGAATCTAAGTCACCTGACACGGGGATTCGGGACACGTAGGATTCGGGATTCGTGGCGTCGGATTCGGGACACGCTGACCCCCCGGAACAGGACACTTTAGGACACGTTATATATTATTTTATTAAAAAAAATATATATATAATATATATTTCAAAATATATATATATATATATATATATATATATATATATTAAAAATTAGATATTATCATATTTCTTACACAAATTTTAATTAATGATACAAATTTATTGATTTCAAACATAGATCTTGATTCTTCATCTATAGCTATGCCTATTAGTAATTACTAATTAGCATGCATAGTACATACAAAATTCAAATAAATGTCAGTGGTACTGGTCACATAAATGATAAATTTATTAAAAATTTAAATCATGATTCATAATTCATAACTGAAAGACAACTTACAACTAGATTTCACCATTTTTTTTAAATGGTGCAACCCTTTCAAAAGAACCAGATAAAAACTGAATCAATCAAGGTGGCACATCATGCTTGTTTGACCTCTAAATATCAACAATAATATTTGACCACTTTTTTCTCTGTAAATAACGTTGTTCCCTCCAAGCAAACCAGATTCAAGATGAAAAGATATAATGTTGTCCAGACTCCAAACCTTAGGGTTATATATCTCACATCTATACTCAGGAAAAACTGAAAGCAACCACTTCGTCAAATGCTTGCTTTGATATTAAAATATTGAACTCCATGCCAAATCTCAAGCAAGGAATCTCAATGAACCAAATCCCATTTATTACAGCAGCATTCCTTTAGCAGCATTTAGCATCTCAGTGAAGCAAGGGCTGTTCAAATTTGGCTCTTGAATATGCAACTACATTCAAGACAGAGGCCATATTTCGTTAGAAAATCATCCAATCAATCAAAGAATAAAACCACCATTTCACACAGTTAGGATATGGAAGATACTAGAATAGGCCTTTCTTTTCTGGCAACTTATAATCAATTCATTAATCGCCAATCTTATGAACAGTACAAAAGAATGCTGAAAACTCTGGCTTGACACGTCCCAAAAATCGTGACACGCATTGCAAATTTGGGACACGTTATAGGACACAACGTGTCAAAAAAGGACACGACGTGTCCTGAAGTTTGGACACGAATCCGCAGAGAATCGTGTCGGATTCGCTGGATTCACGATTCGACAGGGCTTTTGGACGAATCCGGTATCTTAGTTGAGAATCGATCATAAGGTTCTAGGTTTGTACTGCATCGTTGGGGCCAAGTTCGACCGCAATTGTATGAGCAAAAATATTTTAAGAGACAGCAGCAACAATGATAGGAGTTTGTGGCAGAGATTGGGTTTGGAGCAAGACAAAGTTAGTGGGTTAGATAGATGCAAGTCGCTGCCAGGTCTGCATAGTCATCGCATAGGCCCACCTAGTCGCGGCAGGAGAAAGAGAAGTAGAACAAAATTGAGGACATGCCAATTGGAAGTGTGCAGCCACCAGAGAAAAGTCATATAGACGACAAAAAGCTAGGAGTGACAATTCAGGACCGATGTCACTTTCGATGAGAAAGTTGCATATTGGAAGTCTAAGGAAGTCTTTGTGGATTCCTATGATGTGGGAAAATTTCTGAATAGAAATCCAACTGCAGTGACTGATATTATTTCTTCTACTTATTAATTTAGAAATAAGTTATTCACAGTGTTTCTACAACAAAGATCGAAATAAATTCCATTGCAACCTTCACAATTAAAAATACCGCGGAAAGTAAATGCAAGGAAAGATATTAGCACAAGTATAATCACAATGACAGTTATTTTTGGACAATTGTCCCCGAAATAACCCAATGTGGGAGAACCGGTGCAACAGATGAGGATTTCTTTATTGATCTTCAACAAAATCTCATGTACAGGATACAACCAACAAAAATAGAAGAGGAATTTCTGTGAGAAATTTTACAAACAATGTTCTCACGCTTCACAGTGAAATTTTGACTTTGGAGAGGACGTGTTTCCCTCTCTACATCTCATTGTGTCAACTTCTGCGCAGTGACTGCGTAGTCCCAACGTCACTACCTCTGCGTTGCCCCTCCTCTGCTCCGCATCTTCTCTCTGCTCTTGCACTCTCGACAAATGCTGATTCCCTCCCTCTTTCTCACCTGCAACTCTCCCTCTGATACGATTTTCTCTTGCCGAAATTCGACCAGTGAGAAAATCAATCTTACTTGGGCAACTGAGTATCTGCCTGGCGTGTCTTCCAAATGCCCATCAAAGTCCTTATAATCCTCCAGTTGAGTAATCAACGACCCAGATTAGATTTTAATCAATGGCTTAGATCATATTGACTTGATCCTCGTCTTCTTCTAGAAGTTTCACCTCAGTTTAATTAGTACCTTTTAATTATTTTAATTTCCTAAGTTTAGACTTAGGCACCCATTAAAAATAATTAATTTTTTTAATAAAACCGTCTCCGGGTGGAATTTCCCAAAACGATTTCTGGGTATTGTGAAATACATGTGTCCTAGCCTCCCTGCAAATTTTGAGGCTTAGAGCACATCCGATGCTACCATAAATCAACATGATGAAGTAAAGCATGAGGCTTTGAGTTCTACAGAATGTCCTAAAGAACCAGAAGGGCCTTGTGAACTAGTGAAACTAGTTGTTGTCCCAAAGATCAGAAAAACATCAACATGGCTTAGATCTACATTGGAAGAAGCAAAAGGACATGCAACTTTTGATGGCACATCCAGAGAAATTAAGAAACCTAAAAGGTTTTCTAGCTATGTAGCTCTTATTACCAACCTTATTGATGCAAGATCTCCACTTATGAAGAAGCGATTAGCTAGCAAGTATGGAAGGAGGCCATGAATGAAGAATATCAATCCATCATGAAGAATGATGACTGGGAGATTGTGTCGAGGCAAGAAGGGAAGTCAATAGTGACTTCCATGTGGATATACAAGATCAAACATGCTGCAGATGGAAGTATTAACAAATACAAGACGCAATTCGTGGCTAGAGGGTTCTTCCAGAAAGAGGGAGAAGATTATGATGAGACCTTTGCTCCAGTTGCAATTTACACCTCCATTAGATCTATTATTTCTTTTGTTGCTTTGTTGGGATGGAATTTATGTCAGATGGATGTGATGACTGCTTTCCTCAATGGTGTGATTGAGGAAGAGGTGTACACAGAGCAACCTGAAGGCATTGAAGGGCATGAAAAGGAATCTCATTTCTGTAGGTTAAAGAAGGCCTTGTATGGACTCAAGAAAGCTCCAAGAGCTTGGTATGCTTCAATTGATAGCTATCTAATGAGACTGGGATTTACCATGACTGATGTCGACGCAAACCTCTATTTTAAGGTTGTGAAGAATGCACCTATGATCCTATTGCTATAGTTTGATGATTTGTTTTTGATAGGTGCTGAGCCTCTGAATTTGATATTAAGGATCTTGGTTTGATGCGTTATTTTGGGACTCTAAGTAGGCAAAAACCTGGCAAAGCCTTCCTTGGTCAATGAAAGTATGTTATTGAGATTCTTCAGAAATTTGGCATGATGAAATGTAAATCCGTGGCTACTCCCATAATGACTAACTTGAAAAAGTTGAGAGGCTCCAAATTTGAATTGGTAGATCCATCTATGTACTGGTGATTGATTGACTTATTGATGTATTTGGTTAACACTAGGCCGAGCGTTTGCTTTGCAGTAAACACATTGAGCTAGTTCCAGGTGGAACTGAGTCATGAACATTAGATTGCAACAAAGCACATTTTGAGATATTTACCTGATACTTTGAACTATGGCTTGAGATATATCGCAAACAAGGATATACAACTTCAGGGATATACAGATGCTGACTGGGCAGGAAGTGTTGATGATAGGAAGAGTGTCGATTTTTAATGTACCTTGGACAAGTGGTTTCCCATGGGTTAGTCTCTACCTAGGGAAAAGTGTCCAAAATAATATTTTTCCTAAGTGTGACTTTATAAAGTGAAAGTGACTTTATAAGTGGTAAAGTCAATGTTAAATTAAAAAGTGAAAAGTGACTTTAAACATAAAGTACAATGTGGGTATTTTATTTAATGGGTGAGTTAAAAAATAGAAAGTGAGAATTAAATGCACATTTATTCTCATTCCTTGATCTGAATGAATTTGAGCCATTAGATCTTAGGGTTGCCCAAAAGCCATTTAGGGAAACAAAATGGGGAAAAAAGAGAGACTACATTCATTCTTCATGAGTAGATTGGAGAAAGGTGGCTTAGAGCTGGAGAAAAGTTCTGAAGGAGAAATTTGTTGCAGCAAGTTGAAGGAGTGATTTCTGCGCAAAGCTAGGCATGGAAATCAAGGTTTAGAAGACAATAAAAGGTACAGTACGAACAACATTGAATACTGTGAGCTGCACGTCGTTCGAGAGAAGTTTTTGATTTTTTTTTTGGGAAAAGAATCCGTACAGTTTGTACAACGGTATGGAAATCCAAACAGTCGTATCCGTATAGTACATATTTTCAGCTTCAAGTGGCCACAAAAATTAAGGCAAAGTGGGCACGGTTTTCAAGGAGTTTTGCGTTGAAGAGATAAGTTGTATTTTGTTGTTTTATTTTCTCTGCAAATGTTTTTTCCTGAACTTGAAAGATCAATAAATTTGAAGAGTTCTCTAACAGGTTTTCCTCGGAGAAATTTGAAGGGGTTTTGCTTGGGTCTAAGTTGACCAAAACTCTGTGTGTATTTTTATGTGTGTTGCTGATCTGGTCATGTCCATATTTATTTTTAGCATGTTTTGATAGTCCCATGTGTTTTAATCCGAAAATTTCATTTCCAGAATTCTATATGTTGAATGTATGTTTATGGGAAAGGGCATTTAACTGAATGGGAGTGATAAGGTGAAATTAAAACCGGGTTGGGATTGTTGGAAACTTTTTTTAGTCATCAAATTTCAACATGGTATTAGAGCTACAGGCTGAAAATTGCAGTTTGAACAACAGACAGTAGTTTGGGACAACAAATAGTGGTTTGGACAACAAACTGAATTTTTGGACAACAAATTGATATTTTGGGATAGCAAGGTGAAATTTCACACAGACTGAACTTTTGGGACAACAAGGTGTGCTGGAAAGTTCATTTCTCCATTTTTTTGGTTTTGTAAATTTTGGACAACAGTCATGGCCATGTTCTTAAGGATAGAGGACAGACTGGATGGGATATCCAACTATGCCGTTTGGAAGGACATAATTCAGATAGTGTTTGAGGAGGCAACAATTTGGGACATAGTGCGACAAGTGTTTGTACCTCCTACTGCTGTAGATGAACTTGATGAATTCACAAAAAATAATGCAGAGGCAAAAACGATTTTGATGGACAGTCTGAAGGATCACGTGGTTCCTCAGGTGAGAGGAAACACATATGCATATTAGATGTGGACAACTCCAACCACTCTCTATCAGAGTACCAATGAGAGCAGAAAGATGGTACTCAAAGAACAATTGAAGAACATCAATATGACAAAGGCTGAAAGTGTAGATCATTATCTTGGCAGGGTCAAACAGGTACGTGATGATTTGACTGCTATTGGTGAGACAGTTGCACCCACAGAGTTAGTCAGGATAGCTGTAGCGAGACTTCCTAAGTCTTGGGAGGTCTTTGGAGATGCTGTTGCCTCTAGGGAGAATCTTCCCAATTGGGATAGATTTTGGGATGATTGTGCAGCATGAGATACAGAAGACTGGCAGTGGTGGGGTGAAGATAGCAAATGAGGAGGATGTAGCCTTGACAGTTAGGGGGAAGAACAAAGGGAAGGCCAAGAAAGGGGCCTCATCAGATGGGGCTAAGGGAAAGGAGGAGGAGAAGAAGAAAGATACGGATATGTCCAAAGTCAAATGTTGGGCATGTCAGAAGATGGGACACTATGCTGCTATGTGTCCTGAGAGGAAGAACAAGGGGAAGAAGGGTACTGCAGCTTCAGCAGAGGTGGAGCAGTTTGCTTCACAGTTTGACCAAGACTTTGCATTTATTACTTCTACATTTAGTAGGAGTACATCATCTGATGTGTGGTACATAGACAACGGGGCTTCCCGCCATATGACAGGTGCACGAGAGTTCTTTTCAGAGCTTGCAGAGAGGGCACTTGATATTGAGATTGTACTAGGAGATGATCGCACTGTGAGAGCTGTTGGTGTGGGGACTGTGACCTTTGAGAGGGAGTCTTTGCCTCCTTTGAAGGTCATGGATGTTTTGTATGTTCCAGGGATGAAGAAGAACTTGATTTCAGTGTCTTCTATGGAGGAGAAAGGGTTTGACGTCACTTTCTCAGGAGGGCAGGTATTGATGCATCCCAGGGGAGCTTCCATCACTTCGGTCAAAGTGATTGGAGTCCGCTTTGGGAAACTATACAGGTTCAGTTTTCAATCGGCAGGAGCATTGGTGAGTAGCACATCTGGTAGCACTCACACCAATACCACCAACAGTAAAGACTTGTGCGAGTTATGGCATTGGAGGATGGCGCATATGCATCATGGAGCTTTGAGAATACTGAGGGAGATCACTACTGGAGTTCTTGATTTCAGTGTTGATCATTATGAGGTCTGCAGAGAGTGTGCTTTGGGCAAGTACACCAAGTTACCATTCCCAGTGAGCGACAACAAATCTACAGGTATACTAGACTTGATCCATACTGATGTTGGTGGCCGTATGTCTCATGTGTGTTTGGGTGGTTATGAGTATTATGTTATATTTATCGATGACTAGTCTAGGAGGACTTGGATATATTTCCTGAAGACCAAGGGTGAGGTCTTCAGTCACTTTAAAGAGTTCAAAGCTCTTGTGGAAAAGAAGACAGGTAGGCAGATTCGGGTCTTGAGGTCAGGCAATGGTGATGAGTACACTAATGGTGGGTTTTTTGACTTCTATGCACAACAGGGCATTAGGAGAGAGTTCACAGTTCCTTAGAACCCCCAAGTTCCAACAGAATGGGGTGTCTGAAAGGAAGAACATAGCTATTGTTGGGGCTGCTAGAGCGATGATTCATGATCAAGGGTTGCCTTTGTTTTTTGTGGGCTGAGGCCTGCAATACTATTGTTTATCTTCAGAACAGGAGTCCTCACAGAGTATTGGGGAATATGACTTCGGAGGAGGGTTTCACTGGAGAGAAGCCTCATGTGGCACATCTTCGTATCTTTGGATGTCTCACATATTCTTATATCCCCAAGGCAGAAGACAAAGCTGGAACCCATGGCAAAGAAGGGTATCTTTATGGGTTACAATGAGACTTCGAAGGCCTATCGGATCTTCATTCCTTCTAAATGAACAGTAGTGATTAGGAGGGATGTGAAGTTCGAGGAGGAGAGGGCCTATCGGAGATCACAGGAGTATGATGAGAGAGAGTCACAGACTTCTCCTCAACAGGGAGGTCAGGTACAGGGAGCAGGACCTCAGGGTTCTGGATTGACTAGTACAGGAGGTACTTTAGTGTTAGTGACATCTGGGGCATGAGTGGCGAGTTCACTGAGCACGTCTTTAGGGAGTCCACTGGTACAGAGTTCACATGGCACTTCAGCTAACATAGGCACAGGTGCCAGTACAGGTTCTTCGAGGACAGGTGCTGGTACAAACACACCAGGGTTAGTTGGCAGACCTTCAGGTTCACCAGACTGGGGGGCAGAGGATGAGGTTCCCTATGGGTAAGCTTCTTCAGGGAAGAGGAGGCCCAAGTGGGTTCAAGACACGTTGAAGGAAGTTGAGTCCATTGGTCCTCCGAAGAGCGTGAATAGGGAGAGTGTGCCACCTGAGCGATTTTGCAGTTATGTAGCCAAGGCTACGAACATTGTTGACTCTGAGCGTACTATCTATGAGGAGGCTGCCAGCCAGGAGGTATGGAGAGAGGCTATGGTGGAGGAGTATGCCTCTATCATTAAGAACAATGTTTGGGAAGTGGTGCCTAGGCTCGAGGGCAAGTCAGTTGTGACTTCCAGGTGGCCCTACAAGATCAATCATGCTGCAGATGGCAGCGTTGAGAAGTTCAAGGCGAGGTTTGTGGCTAGAGGGTTCTCACAAATAGAGGGAGTTGACTATGATGAGACTTTCGCTCCCGTAGCTTGGTACACTTCTATCCGGTCCCTTATTCCTATTGCTACAGAAATGGGTTGGCAGATCCATTAGATGGATGTGAAGGCCGCATCTCTGAACAAAGTTATAGAGGAGGAGGTGTATGTTGAGCAGCGACAGGGCTTTGAGGTACTTGGGCGGGAGACCCATGTATGCAGGTTGAGGCGAGCACTCTAAGGACTTAAGCAAGCTCCGAGAGTTTGGAATTCGAGGATTGATACTTACTTGAAACAGATGGGTTTCACGAAGAGTGATGCAGATCCGAACCTATACTACATTGTTGCAGGGGATGATTCGCTCATTCTTGTGTTGTATGTTGATGACTTGTTCATTACTGGGGCAAAGAGATTGATTAGTGGTTGCAAGGAGGATCTTGCTATGGAGTTCGAGATGAAGGACATTGGGCTGATGCATTATTTTTTGGGGCTTGAGGTGTGGCAGGAGGAGGGGCATATCTTTCTGGGGCGGGGCAGTACGCTTTGGATGTGTTGAGCAGATTTCACATGGCAGACTGTAGACCCATGTCTATACCTATGATCACCTATTGGAAGAAGCTTCATGCTTCAGATTTTAGTTTGGTGGATCCCACTTTGTATAGCTAGCTTATTGGGTCCTTGATGTATTTGGTCAACACTACGTCAGATATATGCTTTGCAGTGAACACACTTATCTAGTTCATGGTTGAGCCCAAGAAGGTGCAATGGGTAGCTGCAAAGCACATTTTTCGCTATGTGTAGGGGACTGTTGATTATGGTTTGGACTATAGGCGGGGAGATGGAGTGAGGTTGGCAGATTACACAGATTTAGATTGGGCAGGCTGTGCTTCTGACAGGAAAAGCACTTCAGGGTGTTGCTTCGGATTGGGTTCGGTAGTTGTGTTGTGGTTCAGTCGAAAGAAAAAGTCAGTTGCTTTGAGCTCTTCTGAGGCTGAGTATATGGCTGCTAGTCAGGCTAGTTGTGAGGCCATTTGGCTTCACAAGTTGTTGTGAGGAGTCGGAACCTCCCTCAAACATCCTGAGTCATTTCATGGTAATGTTAAAAATTTAAGTAAAAGGATGAAAATGAAAGATAAAGGAGAATGTCACTTTTAATTTAAGAATCTAACATTACCATGAATTGCATAACATTAGTAGGGAAATATGGTAAAATACTAGGTTTCCCCTTTCATAAATCATTGTTTACAAGAAAATTTAAGGGGGGACGCATAGCCCATTTTGACGGGGGATGCCCAGTGTCCCCCTTTTGGGGAGTCACATCCCCTACAGTGGGGAAACGTCCCCCCTGTGTCTCCCCACGTCTCCCCGAAAGGGGGATGTGGGGAAATGTTTCCCCTGACGTCCCCCCGTCCCGGGTGCGTGGGGTGCGCGCACCCTACCCTGTGAGATGCGTCCCCGTGGAACACTGAAGCAGACCGAAGTGCTGGATCAAGTTGGGTGGCTTAACTTGGAGGGTTTGACTAGGTGTGACCTAATTAATGACTAGAAGGTCTAGGTGTGTCTCTTGTTGAACACAATAATTTCTCTATTGAAAAGGTTGTTGGGGTTTTCCGCTTGGTGGGTTTTCCCAAGGTAAATATTGTCTTTTCTCTGTGCATTGTGATCTCTATTGTTCTATTGTTCTCGTATGGTTGAATTTTTCAAGTATAATTGCTGAATGATATATTGGAATAATTGAAAGAAGATCAACATCAAAAGTAATTTTCAATTTTTCAAAATATTGTGCTAGTTTCTCTTGCACTTAGAAAATCAACACTTCTTACACGTATCCAACTCTGCAATATGAGGTACGATATGATCTTTGACCCTGTCTTGGATAATACGCCTAGCTTTGGAATCCTCCTTGATGTAGGTCACTAATTGTGTTGGATCTGTCGGTACGATAGCATTAGATCTTGCATCCTTCTTTAATCCATGCTCCTCCAGCAACAAAAGTATCCTAGATTTCCAGATACCAAAGTTTGATGCACCATCAAGTCTACCTTGATCCCTCAAACCCGCTGAAGCCATTTCTGAAAGCCTTGAACAATGAACCCCTATAGATCTGAAGAAAATCGACCTATGTGATGAAAACCTTGATTTCTCTTTCGAAACCCTAGCGCTAAGATAAAGAAACACCGAAGTGCTGTAGAAGCTTTGATACCATGTGAAATTTATACTACCCAAAAGGTGCTATTAACACAGTAAAATTTTCTGATTACTTATGCACAACAAAATTAACTTTTCAACTGAAAATGATGAATATAAAAACATGAACACCACCATTCACTAAATTAAAATGCAACGGAATATAAGAGAAAACAGTCACACAAATACCACATATATTTTGACAAATGTCCCTAGAAAAATCCCAAGATGGGGAAAACTAATTTTTAGGATGAGGGTTTTATTATTAAAATCTTTAGCAAATCTGCTAATGAGAAATTACATTTACTACTTGCTTAACACTGGAAAATCTCCGACAAAATTGATCTTCACCTCAGTTAATCAAAATGAATTGAGAAACCTCATGGTCTCCCATTACAAATCTACTCGTCCCTCTAGAGAGAAACCTTGTTTCCGGCACAGCCTTGTATGGTCTCACGTGTGGCCTTCTAAAATTGACACGCCCTAGGTAGAAACTGGCCTCTGGATCTCCCTCTGCACTCACATGGTCTCCTAGAGAAGTTTCAGTTTCCACACGTGTGGCTTCTCTAATCAACTCGACCTCCTTTTGAAGCTCACGACCTCCCTATAAAAAAATTTGGCCTCTTGTAGAAAAGAACTCAACTAGCAAAACCTCCCCCTAAAACTTAGAAGCTAGAAGTCTCTTGGATGAAGAATAAACCCTGCATTTTTTTCTCAATTACTACTGCTGAAACCCTCTTGGTGTCTCACTGAAAACTCACCCAACAATACTCAACTCAATGTGCTCCAATGCTGCCCATCAATTTCCCTTTATAATCTCTCATTCACAAATGAACAACTGAGATTAGAAGTTATATTGTCTCAATCAATGGCTAAGATCATCTTAGAAACTTTCAAGAAGCTTCTAGAGGCAAATCGACCTTATCTCAACTAATGCCAATTAATTAACCAATTTTCCTAAGTTTTAACTTGGGAAATATTTAAAAATCATTAATTAACTTAATTAAGACATTTTCCCTAGGTGAAACTTAGGAAAAATTACATGGGTTTGGAGATAATTCATTTCTCTGTGTTCCTAGCCCTAGTGACACCTCTTGAGGCTAGAACACCTGTCCGAGCTACAATATTTAACATAAACATCTTTCTTGTGATTTATATTAATGACTTACAAATTTGGTAGCTTGATGATTGGATTAGGGTTTCTGAATACTTAGCCATAGACCTACTTTTTTCTTAAGATTTGAACAATATCTATATATTAAATGTTAGATACAAGATTATACAATAGAAAAAAATATTTTGTTTTTATTAAAAAAATTGACTTGGTTTATTAAACAATAAGGGTGCAGATAAGAATGTTTGGATTAGTTTATGTTGTCCCTATACCGTTGAACTTGCATCTTAGATGTGTTTCCTCTAGTAGTTGTTTTGTTAAAAAGCTTCCTTTGTGAGGACTTGTAAATAAATTGTTTGATGAGTGCTAATTTCGTAGTTAACGAAACTCAAGTATGTATATGTTAACTGATAGTTAAGTGCAAATTTAATGTTTTGACGACTCTTCTTTAAACTCATGAAAAATACGACCAGGAATTTTATGGATGCATACGTCTAGATTATTATTTTGTCTTTAATGTGATTCAAATGGCTATATCTTACTAACGCGATTAACTATTATCATGTGAATGTATAGAAAGATGTTCATCTGGGACATTTTTGATTCCTTGGTTGCATATGCTAAATGGCTTCTGTGAAACAGGTGGAGTATCTTCCAGTCATTTTTCCTGCAGAAAGTAAAATGGGAAATCCAACCTTTTATGCTAGGAAGGTAATCATTAGAATCGATCTTAGACTATTCTATCTTGTTTTTAGATTGTGTATTCTTATAGACAGTGTGGAAAAGAATTCAATGTATGCTCATTTGATATTTATACAATGCATGCATGGCAATTGAATAATGATTAGTGTGCTAGACCTTTTATGTCTGAGCCTTTAGCTTGTTATGCCTTAGTTTATGCTTTCAATTCTGTAAACTAAAGTTATATATTATTTTCCCTTTGTAGGAGAGTTTTACTTTGTGTTTCTGTTGGATCAGTTGATTCTAATGTTTTAGGCTGGGTTTGGATTATAAAGATTGTTATAGGATTTATTCTCCATATGTATTGCCCAACATACCTGCTGGTCACTGTATACATATGAAAAGGTCACAGAATGACAAACAGGTAAACAAATGTTTCATAGGGACCAGTCCCCACATTAGAATCCATGTTTTGGCCATTTTAGTGTTTCAGGGTGTTAACCCTCATTTTTTTGAGGTCTTAACACTTGTAATTTTGATCACACATGGAAAAGCATGTGATGGACTAGAGGTACATAGTTGATACACACTTTCATGGAGGTTGTTTCCATTATGACAGCTTTGCTGATGGGTATCTTTCTGGCTTAGATGTGGACTCTAAAACAGACAAGGATGCTGGGTGAAATGGTTCAACTGCTAACGTTGCTAAGTGAGCAAAAAATTCCAGAAGCATTTTGTGCAAGGTGGGATCATGATTCAGGAAATTGGCTTCCTTTGTCTGAGAGATAAAGAGGCTATATTTGATGCTAAAACTTATAGAAGAAGGCCCCAGTCATTTACATTCCACTGGGGAAATCAGTGAAGAGTAAGGTCTCTATGAAGAGGTTTATGCTCCTTCTCCCTCCTGTGAGCCAGAAAACTATGATGGATGGATTTACTATTCAAAAAGTCTTGAGGAGATGGATGAAGTGAGTGGTAAACAGGGTTTTGTTGAAGAGATAAATCAAGAGACTCTGGGCATCTTGAGAATGAGGCAATTAGTAGAGAGAGCATGACAGAATCACACCTAGTATGACGCCAAGATAGAGAATGGCTTTTGTACCTTGAAAGTCTTAAAGAATTCATTGACAAAAAAGATCTTACAACAACATAATTGAATGTGTCATCTCAAGAAGAAAACAATAGTGAAGAGTCCCATCTTTATATATCTTCCATTGCCTGCTTTCCTCCATTTATGAATTGTAACTACTCCTTTAATACTGCATTGATCTCCATACTGTAATTGAATATTGAAATCCATTACCATCATGCGAAGGATGTTTTCTATTACAGTGTGAGATGACAGAGGAGAGCGCACGCTTGTTGTTGGGATCTTGGGTTGAGCAATGCTTCTCTCACTTGCCTTATATTCTTCCATAAGTTTATATGCCTGCTTCCACCTGTCTGATCTCCAACACTACATGATGACCATGTTTCATATGCTGATGCTATTGCATCCTTCAACGATGAGCGCTTGCCTCCACTACGCGAGGTAGTTAGGTACTAATGTCACCAGGGGGATAATTACTCTGTCCCTTTGTATTGAATGCTTCTGCCTCCAATTTCTAGTTTGTTCTGTGCTTAATACCTTAATGCCATAATATTTGGGTTTGCCAATCGTGGAATTGGTTTATTTTGGATTTTATGTTAGGAGCACTTTATTATAAAGTGACTTTATGTTGCGATAAAGTTATAATGTAATGTTGACTTCTGATGTAATAATGACTTAAGGTCACTTGATTAGGTGATAGAAGTTATGACTTGGAGGTTACATAACGTATCATAATGTATGTTTGTTGCCTTGTGTTTGAGTGTATGTAATAAGACATTATACAATGGAATGATCTGAACTAACCGTCTTTTTCTTTTCCTTGCGTCTTTTTTGCATCTAGAATTGTGTATGAATAATTGTGATAGAATCACACTTAAATGTTTCTCATCTTTTGTTAGCTTTAAGACTGAAAAGTACCACTGTCTTGTGCACCTATATATTTTACGTAGTACCATTCTTCCTTGTGAACAAATATTATTTAATCAATGTATTTGTGAATTATTTTTTAACATTAATGTATGTTTTATCTATACTAGGAATGTGTGAAATTGTAGAGTTGTTGGTTGAGTTGTTCTATGCTTGACAATTGCATGTGTCAAATTTCAAGTGTTTTGTTAGTTTATCTACGTTGTCTTCCATTGTGTATTACTATTAGCAATATATGATCTGAATATATACTATTAGCAATATATACTATTAGCAATATATATTGTGTTTGAGTGTATGTAATAAGACATTATACAATGGAATGATCTGAACTAACCGTCTTTTTCTTTTCCTTGCGTCTTTTTTGCATCTAGAATTGTGTATGAATAATTGTGATAGAATCACACTTAAATGTTTCTCATCTTTTGTTAGCTTTAAGACTGAAAAGTACCACTGTCTTGTGCACCTATATATTTTACGTAGTACCATTCTTCCTTGTGAACAAATATTATTTAATCAATGTATTTGTGAATTATTTTTTAACATTAATGTATGTTTTATCTATACTAGGAATGTGTGAAATTGTAGAGTTGTTGGTTGAGTTGTTCTATGCTTGACAATTGCATGTGTCAAATTTCAAGTGTTTTGTTAGTTTATCTACGTTGTCTTCCATTGTGTATTACTATTAGCAATATATCTTGTTTCTTCTTTGTCCTCTGGCTACATTTCAAATTAAATGTGTAGTCTACACATATCTCTGTATTAGAAGTTTTGGTAAATAATGTTGCCTCTCACTATTGCCAACAAATTTTTCTGACATATTTTTGCTTACTACCCTTTTTATGTACACGAGTTTCTTACCCACGTTGCAGGTTGGATATGCTATGGCAAAGGCAATTAATGTTGTACAAACAGAACATTCATATGGTGATTTAGTTCTTGCTTCAAGAGCATCACATCTAGGATTGGTGAGAACAACTTCTTATTATACGCATATGAAGAAAATTTGTCACTAGGGGATGTTAGGAGTCAGGATCACTTCATCATACTTGTTTTTTGTTTTTTCATAAGCTTTTGATGGGAAAAGTACAACGAATGGCAATGACTATTATTGCAATGATGTTTGACTATTCAATTACCTTTTCTGTTTCTGAAGGTTTTCTTTTAAGCATTTTTTATTCCTGCACTAATTATTTTCCAATATTTCAACTTTAATTATCTATTGTTGGATTTTGAGAGAACATGTGTTTATTGTCTGTAATTAGTTGTTAGATATTGCTAGAAAGCTCTAAGCATGCACAAATTTTGTTTTAAAATATTGATAATAGTCTGTACTTTTCTGTTTTTTAACCAATAAATTGCATCATGTGTAATATCTAATTTTATGCTAGTAAATGAATTTGTTCCCTAGGCGATTGGTTGATCAAAGATTTAATGGCTATTGATAGACTAGTTACTTTGAAAATTTGCTGCAATAATTGATTTATTTTTCCTACTTATTTATAATAAGTTATTCACTAAAGCTTCAGTGAATACCAAAATAAATTCAGTTGCAGACTTCACAAATTATGAACTGAAAATTAAAAGGCAAGAGAAACATCAGCGTATGAACAATCACATTGACACACTTTTTTTTGGACAATCGTCCCCGGAAAAGCCGAATGTGGGAAAACCGGTGTAGCAGATCTGAGGATTCTTATTATTGGCAGTAAATATCTGAATACAATTTGGATGCCCTACAAAAAAACGGCAATCCACTCAGAGAAGATAATTGAGAATTTTCTCACACTAATTCTGGAGATTTTGCTCTGTCCCCAATATAGGCAATGATTTTGATGACATGTAGGCATTTGTTGTAGCATGATTTTTTTTGGATGCTAGAGGCCATCTAGAGCCTATTTGTTCATGTATTTTTGGTTCAGAGATGGATTGCACTCGGTGCTATTTTGGTTATGTGCACCCTTACATGCTATGTAAATGAGAACTTTTGCATATTTGTGTATAAATGGTTTGGATTCATATGGATGCACATGAATGCATATGTTTTTCTTTAAAATATGAATATTTTGTGTTTTTGGTAATCTGTGTTTTTTCCGGGTTTTTACTGTTCCGGTCCAGTTCTGACCGGTTCCCGGTCCACATGGTTTTTCGGTTCGATCACTGGTTCGGTTCTGATAACATTGATAACTAAGTTATTAATTATCTATGTCCTATTGCACATGATAATGTGAGTAGGAAAGGTTGAGACATTGAAATTTTAATTTTCAATTTTTATATTGCTAGCTGGAATGCTCTGGGAAAGTTTCTAGAGAATGTAGAGATAATAGTATATAGCATATATTTAATTGTCAGATAAATTTGTGTATAAAGGATGGCTGTGTCATTAACAATTTAATTGGATCAATCTTATCCACCTCTAGGTGAAGACTACTCTTAGAACAGTAGATACATAGACTATAACATGTTCTCAAACAGTGTACAGTTTCATTTACCATTGTAACTATCTGGGAATTTTTAGATTTTAAGGAATATTTCAAGGAGGATGACAGGCTGATCATCATGTAGAGTTGAATTATTCAGATGATAAGGATGTAGATCCATTTCAAGGAAAGGGTTGGGATTTGATGTTGATCTTTATGTGCAAGATGCATTGCATGATGTTGTAACCTGTCAGAACTTGAATGCTTGTTCTGAGACTTAGGGTTCATAAATATATATTTACCTCCTACAGTTGAGGTTTTGCATTGGACATTTTCAATTCTTCTGTGAAATCTCAAGATGCCAAATTATGGATTTCAGTTATAAAATCCTACTAATTATTTCCACTAGTGCATGTAACAGTCTGTCAATATACTGTTCATGACATGTTGTGTGGCCTCAACCATTGCTAGTTTGCTAGTCTACAAGTTCCATATACTTTCTGGGAGTGAGTGGATCTCTTTTTTGCTGTCCCGATTTTATCGCGATTATTATAGGAAATTATTGCCGGAAATTTTTTTTGGCCGATTTTTTTGAAATTATCGCGATAAAAATTGAAATAATTGTAGGGCTTTGCGGCTGCGGGGTTTTATAACGTTTTTTTGGTTTTTTTTATGAGTTCATTTGGACAGTCGTGCGCGGAGGGCAGAGGAGAACTGGGAGACCAAGCTGGAGAGGGTTTGAAGCTAATTCTAAGTGCTTAGAGGAGAAAATCAAGAGGAGACCACCGATTTCTCCATAGAAACGGTATGTGGATTAATTTTTTTTTGTTTTCATTGTTTAAAAACATTGTTTTTGTATTTTTTTCATTGTTTTTGGTTGGGTAACTTGGTATGGGCACCATTTTTTTTTTTCGTTTTCATTGTTTTTAAAGATTGTTTTTGTATTTCTTCATTGTTTTTGGTTGGGTAACTTGGTATGACTATGGGAACCAATTTTTTTTTTTTTTTTTGTTTTCATTGTTTTTAAACATTGTTTATGTTTTTTTCATTGTTTTTTCCATTTGGTTGGGTAACTTGGGTTTGGAACAGTGTTTTTAAAACCGGAACCGGTGACCGGACCGGTCCACCTAATGAACCGGTTTACCGACCGGAACCGGTCTAACCGGGACTGGTTTGGTCTAAACGAACCGGTTTTACAAAAATACATTAAATAATTAATTTTTAATGAAACAAAACTATTTTAAGATGTAAAACCATGATTCCAAGCCAATAAAGACAAAATATGCAAAGTTTGCTCATTTATATACCATGTAAAGGTGAATATATCAAAATGGCACCGAGTACAATACATATCATCGACAAAATAGCAAAATACATAAGAAATGAGGCTCTAAATGGCCTATAAAGTCCAAAAACAATGCTGCAAGCTATGAGGCCATTGGCCTACTACGAGTCTACACTATACACATGATCAATCATCAAGTTCATCACCACTGCTAGACATAGGATCATCATCAGGAGCTACATAGACATCATCTGGTTCAGAGTCTGAGGATGCCTCAGCCTGATCTGCAACCTCAGTATCAATGCCACCAATGATAATAGAAGTGGACCTAATGGAAGCACGAGTTTGTCGACCTGCACGACTAGTGCCTTCCATTGCTTCTTTGCCTTTCCTTGATGTCGCTACTAATCCTGGTTCTGATGCCGACTCAGAGCAAAAAGTCTGATTTTCAGAGAAGTCAAAGATCATAAAAGTGCTGAGGTCAAGGTCCAAGGAGTGCTCCAAAGGAATAAGAATATAAGAAGGTTTAAATAGTTTGTTCAAGACCTATAAGGCATTTGCATTTTCTCTCTCTGTATTTCAGGGCAAATTCTATGTACTATAGCAAGGTGAGCCAAGACTTTGAAAGAGAACCAAAAAGCTTATGTTATATCAGATATAAAGGCCGAACTTCCTCACTAGAAATTAAGGAGAAGTTACACTGGAGTTCTGATGACTGTACATGTTAATGTGAAAGTTCCTGTGGACATCAGAAACTCTTTGAATTACATTACCTCGCGAACATCCAAAATAACACCTCTATGAAAAATCAGAACTCTGACATCCGAGTTTCTTTGGACAGTGACATCTAAATTACAAAAAAGTGGAATTTTGTAACCTAACTTATTGACAGATTTAAGGCGTTTTTTATGACAACTAGAAACAATAATACTTGTCCAAGATCTGAGCTATCGTTGGCATCTGAATTTCCTGAAGTTTAAAGTAGACATGGAAGCATCAAAGTCTAATATAATGAAGCATCTAAGGATTGGGAGGAGTTTTATATGGCAAATACAAGGAGTATACATGAGAAATATTAACCTATAGGCTATGACAAATCCAAACCTGTGGTGTCGATATCAAAATCAGCCTCAACCACAGTCAAAAACCCCTAAACCACAGTCAAATATCCCTAAACCACAGTAAAAAATCCACCTTTTTCCATGTTTTGGTGGGCATGCCTAAAACCGGCCGGTTTAGGACAAAACCGGCCGGTTTGATACAAACCGGCCGGTTTTGTCCTAAACCGGCCGGTTTTCACCGGTTAGGGCTGAAAAATGGAGAAAGGCCCAGTCAAACCGGGTTTTTTGGCCGGTTCAGACCGGCAGCCTTGCTAACCGGCCGGTTTGACCGGTAACCGGTTTTCAAAAACGGTTTTAAAAACTATGGTTTGGAATGGTTGGGTAACTTGTGTTTGAACTTTGGAATGGTTGTTTTAGGTTGGGTAACTTGGGTTTTCATTGTACAATGTAAAAATTAAAAATTAAAATACTAAATTGTAAATTTGTAACTTGTAATTTTGTAAATGCTAAATTGTAATCCTTATTTTCCCATAGGTTCACAACTGCACCAAAACACCATTCAAGACTTCAAGTTTGCAACTTCAAAGTTCAAAAACAAACATGCCAAGGAAATTGGATCCTTTCTGGGGAATATGGTGTACCTAATTCTCCGAATGATAGACTAAACTTGAGTTGCAAGTTGTGTGGCCACCCTATATTTGGGGGGGTGTATAGGTTGAAGTTTCACCTTGCAAAAATCCCTGGAAAAGATGTGGGGCCTTGTAAAAATACAACTCCTAAACTTATCCAAAGAGCCCTGAGAGCATTGGAAAATTTAGCGCAGACTAGAGAGGCTAAAGAAGAACTCAAAAGGCAACTTAAAATGTCAGCTGAAGGAAGTGGGCCAAGTGGCACTGGTTCTACTGCAGCATCAACCAATCCGATAGCCGCCACATCATTTTTTGTTCCTCGAACCACACTTGGTTCACAGCCATATATCAGTTCAATGCTAAAAAGAACTGAGAAAGAACAAGATGACAAGTTGCTGGCAAAATTTCTCCTCTGGAGTGATATTCCTTTCAGCATGGTAAGGAATAATCCATTTTTCCAACCTCCTTTTGATGCTATTTCCAGTGTTGGCCCAGGGTACAAAATCCCTTCTTATCATGATTTTAGAGGCTGGATTCTTCAAAATGAAAAGCGTGACTGCACCCAAAGATTGGAGGATTTTAGGGCATCATGGGCACAAACAGGATGCACTGTTATGTCAGATGGTTGGACTGATCAAAAGGGGAGAACCCTTATAAACTTCTTGGTTAGTTGTCCCAAGGGGACTATGTTTATCAAATCTGTTGATGCATCTGCACAAATCAAAGATGCAAGAACTTTATGTGATTTGCTAGATGTGTTTATTTTGGAGGTGGGTGAACAAAATGTTGTCCAAGTCATAACGGACAATGCTGCAAATTATGTTGCTGCTGGCAGGATGCTTATGGACAGGCATCTTACTTTATTTTGGACACCTTGTGCTGCACAGTGTATTGATTTGATGTTGGAGGACATAGGGAAAATTCCCTTTGTCAAAGATATTGTTGATTCATCCAAAAGCACTACAAAATTTATATATAACCACACATCTGTGCTTAGCTTGATGAGAAGATTCACCAACAACAAAGAGTTGGTGCGCCCCGCCATTACACGGTTTGCCACCAGTTTCATATCTCTTCAATCCCTCTTGAATTCTATGTGGGATGTGAAGAGAATGTTTCTTTCAGAGGAGTGGCGTGCTTTGCCAATGAGCCACAAACCAGAGGGAGAGGTCGTATGCAGACTAGTTACATACCAGGAAGACTTCTGGGTGGGAGTGCAGGAGGTGTGCGCCGTTACTGAACCTTTGGTAAAGGTTCTTCGGTTGGTTGATGGTGAGAAGCCCGCAATGGGCTATTTGTATGAGGCCATGGACAGGGCCAAAGAAGCCATTCGGGCCTACTATGATGATAAGGGAGATGAGCGATGGGGAGTTTCAGAGACAACTCCTCCTATGGGGAGTGATTGATGAGCGATGGAATAACACACTCCATCGTCCCATTCATGCTGCTGGGCTTTTCCTGAACCCTGCATTTTCTTATGCATGTGGGTTTGATTTTGATGCTGAGATCATGGATGGATTCTTATCCTGTGTCCAGAAGATGGTGCGATCTCCAGAACAACGTATAGAGATCTCTAAACAAATTGAGACATATAGGATGACAGGTGGTACATTTGGCTTTGAGATGGCTGTCAATGATAGAACGATTAAAATGCCGGGTATTTTTTAGTTTGTAACTTTGTTTCAAATTTCATTGTCTCTTCAAATTCCATTTTTTCTTATGTTTATTTAAAATTTTATTTATAATTTTGTTGTAGATGCATGGTGGAAAATGTATGGTGGCAGGGTACCCCTTCTGCAAAAGCTTGCCATTCGCATCCTTAGCCAAACATGTAGCTCCTCAGGATGTGAGTGCAACTGGAGTGTATTTGAAAAAATACACAACAAGAAGTGCAACAGGTTAACACTTAAACATTTAAAATATTGCAAATTTCCAAATAAATTTTTGAATTTATTAAACAATATTTTTTTTATAATTATTAATTATTATTTCATGATCTTTGTACAGGTTGGAGTCCCAGCGACTTAATGACATGGTCTACGTCTACTACAATCTTCGATTGTGGGTGAGGCAACTTGAGAGGACATCTGATGTGGATGCCATCTCATTGGATGGGATTGACACCATTGCTGCATGGAGGGTTGAGGCCGAGAGGCCTCTCATGGAGTCTGTTGATGATTGGTTAGTGCAGGATGTAGTGGAGGAGGAGGAGGAGGAACAGGAGGAGGAGGTGACACCACCTGCCCGGGCTACCACTGCCACCAGTAGAGGACGTGGTCTACCTCCTATACCTCCTACTTCTAGTTCTTCAGCTTCTAGAGCACATTAGACTCCACTGCCATCTCCACCAGCACGGGCACCAGCATCTACATCTAGAGGGAAAGGGAAAGCTGTGGCATTTTCTCGCAAGAGGGGCAGAGGAAATCAATAGGATTAGACTTTCATTTTGTTGTATATGACATTATGACATGATGAGATACATTATCATATTTTTTGTTGATATTTTGAGGCTGAGTTGGGACCCAGAAGTCAGGACTTACTATTTAGGACATGATTCAATGTTATGTGTGATTTTAGTGCTAGAAATGATATTAAACATCTTATATATTAGTTTTTTTTTTTTATCATATTTATGTATCAATGTATTTATTTTATGTTGTAGATGGTTTAGATATTAAAAAAATTGAAAAAAAATGAAAAAAATGAATATTTTTGTACCAAACGATTATTTCCTGATAATTATGATAATTACCGATTTTTTCCTTGCGCCGATATTATCCCGATAACAATTAATGCAACATTGCAATTTACAACTTTAAACCATTGTAGCAAACTTTACACACTCAGATATTTAATTCTTTTTTCGCTAAGCAAATTATTTGATTAAGTCTTGTGGATGCAAGGCTGTTTTTGCATCACAATGGCCTTCTAACAAGTAAGCCTTTCTTTCAAACAAGTTTCCTTTTGAAGAAAATGAGTTTCCTTTTCTTTACAAAGTAATTGTGAATTGTGATTCCCAAAAGATTCAATATAGGAGAAGATTGGCTACATTAAAGAACTTTGGTATATTTATGAAGTGGAGAATTAATAACACATTTATTATGCAATCATACTCTGTTACAATTTTTTGCGTAACCTTCTGAATGAATTTTATGACTATCTATTGCCTTGATGACTTTGAAGACATTGCTGCCATTCTTGGAATAGGTTATCTGGTTGTTTAATATGCATAGTTTTCTTTGTTGTAGCTGTTTCTAGCGTTGAATAGTAGTTGTCAGCTAATTGTGTGTGTTTATCCGTAGCTGATGCAATATACTGAAGACACTATTTCCTATGAATTGTGTCTCATTTATGCAATAGAACTTGCATTTTCTTTATTATAATTCAAGGCATATCAGCAATTAAATAACTCCATATCAAGCTTGTATGTCTTGTTTCTTGGTTAAGCCCTAAACATCCTGATTTTGATTAATTGCAGGTTCCACCTTCAGCATATGTGGTTGAGATGGCAAAAATGGAAAGGGTAAGCTGCTTTTCATCTTTTTCGTCACATTTTGGAATCCTTGTGGAAAGGAATTGTGGTCAAATATCATGCGTGAGAATACAATGACCATTCTAGGTAGTTCTTGTAGCTGGTTTTAACAAGTAGAAGGGACTGTGAAGAGGCTGTTGCTGCCTAATCCACACTTGGGCTAACATGGAGAAAATCTTTAATCCACTTGGTGTGCCCTTGGAGGCAAGTCTCAAGTTGAGTAGCTGTCACTTAGTTCTCAACTCCTCCATCTCGGCTAACTCCTAGGAAAGCCAAGGGGGGAGGACCTTATGAGACAACTAAGGCTTAATTAAGCTATAGCGAATAGAAAATATTAATCTAGGAGTTAATTGAATTATGCAAGAATACATACACCCATCAACATATAATTCATAAGCATGTAAATATAATTCACAAGTAAATGACATAATGATAAAGAACATTGCCAAAAGTGAATACTTGTGAAAATTAAATGCTTATGCTTGAAAAGCGAAATGCCAAAAAGAAAGAAATCGCTTGCTGCTTGAAAGTAAATTTGGAAAATGAAATGACCTGTTACCTGCTCATATGCACATGGTAGGAAGACCCAATTGCCCAATGGACAAGACACTGCAATTTTTTTGAAGATCAGAAGTTCAGCATGGCATTTTGTCCCTTTTCTCTGTCTTCTTTATGCAAATTCTGTACTCCACGGGGAAATTGTAATAAATGACGCTAGTATGATGAACTTATGTAATGGAATTAGACAATTTGGGCCCTGGTTACTAAGGGAGTCCACTCTAGAGTGTTTTTTTCACTTAATTAATTATTCTCGTTTTTTAACGATGAATAACTAAGTTTTTTCACTCAACCTCCAAAGCTGGAGCGTGTCTTAATAATCGGGCCTTCAGTGTGTTTCTGAGTCTAGGGTCAATGTATATTACCATGTTAGGTCATATCAAAAGTCCTACAGAATTGCATTAGATATATTTAGGAATTTTTAAATAATTAAAAATTTCCCACAGAACGAGTTTTTTTAATTAATTTTGTATGCAATTACTAATAATTAAAAAGTGACACTAGAAAATGTTGTATGGCATGTGAGTACTCAAAATTTACACTTGAGTACCAACATTAGCCTAGTACCCACTTTGGGGTCCCAAAAATAAATATTATCACACGAAAATCCACTTTTACTCATAAAAGTGGAAAAAAGACTAGGAAAATTTGATAATTAATAAGCTGGGGACAGCCCAAAGACATGTTTTGAGTCAACTAAGTGTGACCACCATTTAAGTCAAGTGACTTGGCAAAAGAATGATCAGTTAAGTGATGTTTAAAGCCAAGTTGGAGGCCACCTAAGGGGGGATGAGTTGTCTGCCCCCTGACTGCCTGTTAAGGGGGCTGAGTTGCCCATGTGGAGGGGTCGAGATCACCAGAGATAACAACACAGATTTGTTGTTAGTGCTTGGGTTATGTGGCAACCTAGTCATGAGTTTGAATGGGAGTTAACTCCCACATCCCTCCAGCTGTTCACATGCAACCCCCATACGAGATACTCAGCCAGCTAGGAACACACAGGCCAGACTTAAGAGGCTCTGTGCAGCAAATTGTTGACAGGTGGTTTTTGGTTGAGTTAAGTGGGGATTTTCCACTCCCCTGAACTCACCTCTCATAGCACCCATGGAAACCACCTTTCATACACTAATCCTCGTGTAGAGATACATTGCTAGCAAGAGAAAATACGCTCAACCAGTCTTGGACACTTGGGCCTATATACACATCAGTTTGTCACACTTGGTACTTGTTACCGCTCAAACTAGCATGGGGCCTAAGGGGAATCCCTAAAGGGAAAATGCTAGGCCAAGGGCAACAAATGGAGTGTTAGCCCACTGTCAGCTTAGCTAAGGCTCCCTTCTATTTACGGACTTTCACCGATGGGAGGAGACCCGGTATGCGTGGGGTCATTGATGAAGAATAACTCAATGGACATGAGTGGCCCAAATATCCATTTCCCAAAATTTGAAGGATAAAGATTGTTTACTTTGTAAGCAAGGTACTAGGTAATCTAGGGAAAGGAAGAGAGGATTTGAGGGTTAGGTTTATGGGATAAGACTTGTGAAGGAGTTTCCCAATCCCTAAAATCCTTGTTAGAATTGGTATCCCAGATGGTTCTTGAAGAATGGTCTTTCAAAAGAGTGGGACCACACGGGGCCAAGTGGACCCAGTCTAGGATATGAGGAAGGTATAAAGCAACCAATGATATTGTTACCCTAGACAAGGTGGGGAAAATGATCAAGAGAATAATTTTCACTTGAAGATGTTGTCTTGACCCTATGAGGTACTAGCCTTGGGGATGGCACGACAAGTTTTAATCCTAAAGCTAGGGCTTGATTTTTCTTCCAACTCCACCGTCGGAATGGCTTCAAAATTGGAGGAGAGCTAGAGGAAAGGGCACTACAGGAGACCCTAGGAGAACGAATTTTTTTGATGGCTAGCTTGGTGGGAAATTGATGCCCTAGGTACCCCAATGTGGCTAGTCCTGGAAGGATGTGAGAAAATGTGGATTTTAGTGACCACCCTTGGTAGATCAATGCCTTAATCTTAGGGAGAATGGAGTCTATGTTGAGTAAGAGTACGATTTCTTGGTTTCCAGTGAAGGAGGCCTTCAAGATCACTTCATTTGCCTTCTAGGTCAAAGAGAAGCAACCTTGCCGCTTTTATACTTCGATGTGCAAGAGAAATGGCTTGTCAAGGTCAATTTTACCCCTAGGAGATTTCACTCCTATTACATGCTCATACATTGAAGGAAATGCTATAATAGAGATAAATTCTATAATGTTAAGCAGTAAATGCATGCAACAATTATGCCCTAGAATAGCGAAAATCCCAGTCCAACATATATGACAAAAGTAAACAAGAATAACATCAAAAGTGCGTACTTACATGTAATAAAGTATATCCAACTATTCACAATTGACAATAAAGAAGCTCCGAGAGAAGATAGACCAATATCCATACATCAAAACTCATCCATAAATCTCCAATTCATCTTTAGAAAAAGTGCGGAAATCTCAAGAGAGATAAGTGATCCAAACCAAAGTGATGATGAGAAATGAACTCATTTCACTCCTATTTATACACAATTTAGGAGTTCAAATTAGCCTCCTTGGCCTACATAAGCCCCAAAAATAAAATAATGTGCTAATAATAAAACTTTTGGTGACAAGCCCACCAAACTAGCTCATAAATGAAAAAGTAAGCTTCTCAAGAGGTCAAATAATAATCTATGCATGTCGTAGAGCCCTCTAAGAGGCCTAATGAGGTCCATGGGTGCCATAATGAAGAATATGACCCTCAAAAGCAGTGGGCAAGGGATTGGCCCCTTGTAATAACTTGTGGTGCTCCAAATGACGTGTGGGGGCACACAAGTGTCCTCACAGGTCTCCAAACAAATCGAAGATGCCTGTAGATCGCCTACAAGGGCTAGGATGATGGTGTAGGTGATGCCACATCATCGTGCAAGTCTTGGATCACATGCCAAGTGTATGGTGTAGATCTGGGGCCACTTGGGCATGATGGATCAGGTGCATCCTCCTCGTCCAATAAGTGAACCACGAGCAATCTCTGAATGGATGTGGGGATCCATGGAGTGCAATCTGCTGCTGTGTAGGCCCATGGCTTTCAACGCTCACCCTACATGTGCTAATGTAGCCCTCTAGAGGATAAGGATCCCGTATAGGGAGACCAAACCCAAATGGAAATCATCTACAATCTTGTAGAAGATCCAACGTGCCCCCTAGCATTCTAGTACAACAAGTCATTAGAGAAATTGAGTAAATGAGCTTACCTAACCATGGACTACACGTGGGGACTTCATAATGGCCTACCCTTCCATAATGGGCTTCGGGATGTGCCAGTGTCTCCTAAAATCCAAATGGGGTTAACCAAGTGCCCTATTAGGTGGTTTCTACTTCTAAAGGGGATAATATAGTCAAAGTACATCCTTTAAAAGGTGGTGACATGTGGCAGATAGGTGAATGAAGTAGGGAATGAGAAGGGGCAACCCTGGGTCACATGTTGGGGTACAAGGGTAGTTGATAAGAGGGAAGCCCGCACTTGGGTTTATAATGTATAAGAGGGAGCAATCGTGGTACATAAGATGCCCCGACCTTGATTTTCCCACCCTTCTTTAATGCTTTTTTCCTTTTTCCTTTTTTTATGATTTTCTTTGATTGTCTAGTTGGGGCTTAAGGGGTTAGAGCATGATGTGTAAGATATAGTAGTGTGTTAATTTTAGGTATGTTCTATGCTTTGAGAAATTTATTTCAATTTTCACAGTTAGCTCAATATTTTTCCAGATTAGCAATCACGTCAGCATTAAAGTAAACTGTAGATAGAAAATAAACATAAATCGCAGAAGACAAGCCAAGGCAAGAGGACACAAGATGTGGCGCTAGCCAGGGACAAACCCCAATGTGGGGAACCCTTGATCAATTCTTCTTATATGTTCTTCAATAGTTCAGCATAGAGAGAGACAGAGATAGTACGTTTACAATACAAGTCAACACTTTAACTTATCTAGATAAGAGCATAGATCATCTCTAAGAAGATGATACATGAGATCAGTTGAAGACATGCTGCTTCAATTGATTCTCCAAGGTGACTCCTTCACCTATCGTTGTGCTGCATTTCGTCATCATGCTGCACCTCACCGTGTTGCACCATGCTGCACCCATCATCACTATGTTGCATCTCATCATGCTTCATTAATCATTTCTGTACCCATCACTATACTGCATTATGTGCCATTGTTGCATCGTGTTGCCATACTGACCTATGTGCTGGCTGCACCTTGCTTGCTTGTTGTCCCTTGCTTACTTGTCCCTAGCATGCCTGTTGTCCTTAGCATGCTTGCTGTTGCATGCTAGCTGTACCAATACATGCTTGTTGCACTAAGTATCATGCTGCTGTCCCAACATTAGTTTGTTGTCCCGTGCATGCTTGCTGTAACATTGCATGCTTGGTGTACTTGCTGTTAAGTACCATACAACTGTCCCAAGGTTAGTTAGTTGTCCCTTGCATGTTGCTCTCCTTCGGAGACAGATGCACCAGCTAAATCCTGTAGAAATTTCTCATTTCCCACCCCGGTTTTCAGTTTCTCCTTATTTCTCCCATATAGTTAAATGCCCTTTCCCATAACCATACATTCAACAAGCTGGAAAAAATAAATTTGCTGAAAACACAAATTCTGGAAATTTTACAGAATGCTGGAAATTGCAGAAATAAAAATCAGCAGTAATAAACAGCCATTAAAACACATTTAAACACTGAGATTTTTGGTCAATGTGACCCTGGAAAAACCCCCTACAACTCTTGGGGAAAACCAGTTTGAGAGCCCTTCTTTATTTCTGGAAAATGCCTTTTTACAATAGGAGAAATGTTCAGCAAAAATTCAGCAAACAGACTTTTACAACTTATCTCAGCCTTGCTGATACACCGCTGCTGATACTCCGCAGCTGTTGCTGTTACACCGCTGCTGTTGCTGTTACACCGCGGCTGTTGCTGTTACACCGCGGCTGTTGCTGTTACACCGCTTTCAGCTTTGCTGTTACTCCGCTTTCAGCTTTGCTGTTACTCCGCTTTCAGCTTTGCTGTTACACCGCTTTCAGCTTTGCTGTTACTCCGCTTTCAGCTTTGCTGTTACACCGCTTTCAGCTTTGCTGTTACACCGCTTTCAGCTTTGCTGTTACTCCGCTTTCAGCTTTGCTGTTACTCCGCTTTCAGCTTTGCTGTTACACCGCCCAGAAATCTCCCTTGCTCTCTTGCTCTCCTTCTCTCAATCTGCTCATGAAAGAATGAATGATCTTTTCCTCCTTTTCCTCCCTTAACCCAACCCTAAGTGACTTTTGGGTGATCCCTAAATCCAATGGCTGAAATAGATTTAGATCAATGGCTGAGATTAAATGCTCATTTAAATCTCACTTTCTATTTTTTAATTCACCCCACTTTAATAAAGACCCACTTAGTCATTTATTTCCAAAGTCACTTTTCCTTTCTAATTTTTCATTGACTTTATAAAAGTCACTTTAAAATTAGACTTAGTAACTTTATCACTTAAAGTCACTTTTAAATTAGATTTAACTTTATAAAAATTATAAAGTTATTTTAGGAGAAAAATTAAATTCTTTTGGACACTTTTCCCTAGGCCAAAGATCAAAGCCTAAGGGAACCACCTGTCCTCCGGTACCAAATTTCAACACTCCCTCTTACCGAGGAAGGTGTTCCTCACCACACCCATCTTGTCTCTGAAGTAGACATGCTTGCCTCGTGGTAAGGCTTTGGTAAGAATATCTGCAACCTGCTCATCAGTGGAAATATACTCAAGCTTCACAGCTCCCTTCTGAACATAGTCTCTGATGAAATGATATCTGATCCCGATATGCTTTGACCTGTCATGAAATACTGGATTCTCCGTGAGTTTAATGCAACTCTGATTATCACAGTAAATCACTGAAGGTCTCAACGGCTGACCAAATAAGCCAAACAACATCTTGCGAAGCCAGATGGCCTCACAGCTAGCTAGACTGGCTGCCATATACTCTGCTTCCGTTGAACTCAGTGCTACTGACTGCTGCTTCCGGCTGAACCATGACACTACTGCTGAACCCAACCCAAAACAACACCCTGAAGTGCTCTTCCTATCAGAAGCACAACCTGCCCAATCAGAATTAGTGTATCCTGCCAATCTCACTCCATCTCCCTGCCTGTAGTCCAGACCATAATCCACTGTCCCCTGCAAGTACCGCAAAATGTGTTTTGCAGCCACCCAGTGAACCTTCCTAGGCTCACACATAAACTGACTCATCGTGTTGACTGCAAAACAGATATCTGATCTAGTGTTGACCAAATACATCAAGGAACCAATTAGCTGTCTGTACAATGTGGGATCCACCAACTTGGAATCCGAAGCATGAAGCTTCTTCTAGTTGGTGATCATCGGTGTCGACATGGGTCTACAATCCTCCATGTGGAATCTGCTAAGGATGTCCACAATATACTTCCCCTGCCCCAGGAAGAAATGCCCCTCCTCCTGCCACACCTCCAAACCCAAAAAGTAATGCATCAAGCCGATGTCCTTCATCTCAAACTCCGCCGCAAGATCTCTCTTGCAGTGCTCTATGAGTCTCTCTACACCTGTAATGATCAAGTCATCCACATACAGCACCAGAATGAGAGGCTCCTCACCAATCACAATAAAGTAAAGGTTTGGATCTGCCTCACTCTTTGTGAAACCCATCCCCTGCAAGTATGTATCTATCCTGGAGTACCAAGCTCTGGGAGCTTGCTTCAGGCCATAAAGGGCCTTCTTCAATCTGCACACATGGGACTCCTTCCCATGCACCTCAAAGCCCTGTGGCTGCTCAATGTACACCTCCTCCTGTATGAAGCCATTGAGAAATGCGGTCTTCACATCCATCTGGTGGATCTTCCAACCCATCTCTGCTGCTATCGATATAATGGAGCGTATCGAAGTATATCGCTCCACGGGAGCGAAGGTCTCCTCATAATCAACTCCCTCTTCCTGGGAGAATCCTCTAGCCACAAACCTCGCTTTGAATTTCTCAATGCTGCCATCTGTAGCATGCTTTACCTTGTAAAGCCATCTGGAAGTAACCACGGATTTGCCCTCAGGCCTCGGCACCACCTCCCAAACATCATTCTTCATGATAGAAGAATACTCCTCCTGCATGGCCTCTCTCCAGACCTGCTGGCTAGCTGCCTCCTCATAGCTAGAAGGCTCAGAGTCAAGGATGCTGGTAACCATCGCCATATAACTACAAAACCTCTCAGGTGGTCTACTCTCTCTGACCGGCCTCTTCGGCTCAGCAACAGATGTGGCATCTCTCAAGGTGTCCTGAAGCCACTTGGGCTTCCTCTTCCCTGAGCATGCTTCTCCCATAGGAGAATGAAACTCCTCCTCCTCATCACCATCAGTAGCCTGAACTCCTGACTGTCTGTCTGCTGTCCTCCTGCCTGCACCTGAACCTGTAGAAGCTGAGGTACCGTGTGAACTGTCCATCAATGGACTCCCTAGTAAACTGCTCTGTGAACTGCTCGGAGCACCACCCCTCTGGCTCGGCGAGCCACTGCTCACTGATGGACCTGACATCCTCATAGATGTACCTCCGGATCCTCCTGATCCCTGCCCACTGGATCCTTGCGACTGACTCAACTGCTGCTGAGGGTCTGGCTGATCCAGATACTCTAACTCCCGTGACCTCCTAAAGGACCTGTCCTCCTCGAACTTCACATCCCGTCTGACAACAACTCTCCTCTGTGCAGGAATGTAAATCCGAAAGGCCTTTGAGGTCTCACTGTAGCCCACAAAGATACCCTTCTCTGCGGTGGGCTCTAGTTTGGTCCTCTTCTCCTTGGGTATATAGGAGTATGCAATGCATCCAAAGATATGAAGATGACCAAGATCAGGCTTCTTCCCAAAGAAAGCCTCCTCCGGAGTCATGTGCCCCAAGGCACGATGCGGACTCCTGTTCTGCAAGTAAACAGCTGTGTTGCAGGCCTCTGCCCACAAGAACAATGGCAACCCCTGATCATGTAACATGGCTTTGGCAGCCCCTATGATGGATCTGTTCTTCCTCTCCGCAACCCCGTTCTGCTGGGGGTTGTAAGGAACAGTGAACTCCCTCCTAATGCCTGCCTCCGCACAATAGTCAACAAACTCTCCAAGGGTGTACTCTCCTCCATTGTCCGACCTCAGGGACTTGATCTTCCGACCTGTTTGTGTCTCCACAAGAGCTCTGAACTCCTGAAACCGCTTGAAGACCTCACTCTTGGTCTTCAAAAAATAAATCCATGTCCTCCTGGAGTGATCATCAATGAATAAAACATAGTACTCATATCCACTCAAGGAAACATGAGACATCCGACCGCTCACATCAGAATGAATCAAATCAAGTATCCCCGTCGCTCTGCTGTCACTGCTGGGAAAAGGGGATTTGGCAAACTTGCCCATCGCACAACCTCTGCAAGTATCAAAGTGATCAGTACTGAAATCTGGCACACCTGTAGTGATCTCCCGCAATGTCCTCAAGGCTCCATGATACATGTGTCCCATCCTGCGGTGCCAAATCTCACACAGCTCGGAACTGCTAGCTCTGCTGTTGGTACTACTGCTCAATGCCAAAAGGGGCTGGAATGCAAACTTGTACACCTTTGCATGGCGTACACCTATCACTCTAGCTGAATCAGCTGGAGTGCCCCTGGGATACATCAACACCTGTCCTTCCCTGAACAGTACCTCATATCCTCTGTCCTCCAAAGCTGAGACGGATATGAGGTTCTTCCTCATCCCTGGCACATAAAGAACCTCTGACTGCTTCAAGGGAGGTTTGGACTCCCTCTGAAATGTCACTGTCCCCACCCCGACTGCTCTAACAACTCTGTCATCACCGAGAACTACCTCAATATCAGTGCCACTCTCTGAAAGCTCTGAGAAGTACTCACGAACTCCTGTCATATGATGTGAAGCCCCACTATCCACATACCAGATACCTGAAGATGCTCCGTTAATCGAGGGAAAAGCATGCTCCCTCTGAACCTGTGTGGCAGGTGATCCTGCACTAGAGGACTCACACGTAGTGAACGCAAACTCTCGGTCAAAACGACCTGCAAAGTCCTCAATCTCTGCTGAAGCTGCCACGTCCTGGTTCTTCCCCTTGTTCTTCTTCTTCTCCGGACGCACAACTGCATAGTGTCCCATCTTCTGACAATTCCAACACTTCACCTTGGAATAGTCCTTCTGTGTGTTCCCCTGTTTACCTTTACCTTTGCCTTTGCCCCCACCACTGCTTGTGGAAGCCTGCTTCTTCCCTTTGCCTTTCTTGCCTCCTGCCACCAGTGCTACGTCCTCATCTTGCTCAATTGGCTTGGCTGCCCCAAGCTGACCTTTCCTGATCTCTGTCTGAATGCAATCATCCCAAAACCTCTCCCATGTGGGAAGGGTCTCACGTGCACAAACCCCATCAGCAAAGTTCAACCATGAACGGGGGAGGCCATTCACTGCAATCCGCACCAACTCAGTGGGTGGAATGGCCTCTCCAATCGCTGCCAACTCATCTCTCACATTGGTAATCTTTGTGAGATATCTAGCTGCACTATCATTGCCCATCTTAATGTTCTTCAACTTCTCTTTCAGGACCATCTTCCAGTTCTCATTGGTATTCTGGTAGAGATTGGACAATGCTGTCCACATCTCATGGGCATTGCTCTTTCCTCTCACATGAGGAATGCAATGGTCTTTGATTCCGTCTAGAATCAGCCTCTTACCCTTGTTGTTCTTTTTATTATAAGCAGCCAACTGAGTAGCATCAGTAGGCACAACATCAGGGTGCTGTGCTGTATGCACCATGATATCCCAGACTTCTGCCTCCTCAAAGATACTCTGCATTCTCTCCTTCCAAACGCTGTAATTTGTATGCCCATCCAACCTATCCTCTACCCTCAATCCCAATGACATCCTGCTGTCCTAAAATTGAAAAATAGCACTGCTGTGGTAAAGATAAAACTGCTGTTTATAAAAAAATCAGTTTGCTGGAATTTTTTGAGTGAAAAATCAGCAACTGTAATTTTTCCTTTTGCTGTCCCAAACTGCCCTTCAGCACTCAAGCTCCGATACCATGTAGAAATTTCTCATTTCCCACCCCGGTTTTCAGTTTCTCCTTATTTCTCCCATATAGTTAAATGCCCTTTCCCATAACCATACATTCAACAAGTTGGAAAAAATAAATTTGCTGAAAACACAAATTCTGGAAATTTTACAGAATGCTGGAAATTGCAGAAATAAAAATCAGCAGTAATAAACAGCCATTAAAACACATTTAAACACTGAGATTTTTGGTCAATGTGACCCTGGAAAAACCCCCTACAACTCTTGGGGAAAACCAGTTTGAGAGCTCTTCTTTATTTCTGGAAAATGCCTTTTTACAATAGGAAAAATGTTCAGCAAAAATTCAGCAAACATACTTTTACAACTTATCTCAGCCTTGCTGATACACTGCTGCTGATACTCCGCAGCTGTTGTTGTTACACCGCGGCTGTTGCTGTTACACCGCTTTCAGCTTTGCTGTTACTCCGCTTTCAGCTTTGCTGTTACTCCGCTTTCAGCTTTGCTGTTACACCGCTTTCAGCTTTACTGTTACTCCGCTTTCAACTTTGCTGTTACACCGCCCAGAAATCTCCCTTGCTCTCTTGCTCTCCTTCTCTCAATCTGCTCATGAAAGAATGAATGATCTTTTCCTCCTTTTCCTCCCTTAACCCAACCCTAAGTGACTTTTGGGTGATCCCTAAATTCAATGGCTGAAATAGATTTAGATTAATGGCTGAGATTAAATGCTCATTTAAATCTCACTTTCTATTTTTTAATTCACCCCACTTTAATAAAGACTCACTTAGTCATTTATTTCCAAAGTCACTTTTCCTTTCTAATTTTTCATTGACTTTATAAAAGTCACTTTAAAATTAGACTTAGTAACTTTATCACTTAAAGTCACTTTTAAATTAGATTTAACTTTATAAAAATTATAAAGTTACTTTAGGAGAAAAATTAAATTCTTTTGGACACTTTTCCTTAGGCCAAAGATCAAAGCCTAAGGGAACCACCTGTCCTCCGGTACCAAATTTCAACAAATCCCCGGATAAACACTTCGACAGCTCCTCAGCTCCAATCTGCCCCACGAAAAACCCCAGTGTCAGCCTCTAGGGATCGCGTCAGCCTTTTCTGCCCTCTGTGTCAGCTTTCCCGACAGTTCCGGTTGTTCTCGGCAGTTTTGGCTTCTGCCCTCTGCGTCAGCTTTCCTGGCTGTTCCGGCAGTTCCCGACAATTCTGGCCGTTCCCGGCAGTTCCGGATTCTGCCCTCTGCGTCAGCTTTCCTCGCTGTTTTGGCAGTTTCGGCCATAGTTTTAAAATTCGGCCGAATCGAATCCGAAACGACCGAGTTGATCCGAGTCATTGAAGAATTTTATGACCCAGCAGAAAAACCAGTTCGGGAGGCCGAGTCAGTGATGACTCGGTCAACCCAGCCGTTTCCACATCTACTCGACCGAGTCATTAAATCCAGCCAGTCCCCCCAAAAAACAACGATTTTTCTAATTTTTTTTGAACTTTTTAACATTTAGCTGATTGTTGGGGACTCCAAGGTGTTTTCTAAATTGGTTAAATGCTATTTGGGGTCCATTCCCCTCTCCTAGTATTGATATGCTACTCAAATTTCATGGTAATGTTAAATTCTTAAAGTAAAAGTGACATTCTCCTTAATCTTCATTTTCATCCTTTTACTTAAATTTTTAACATTACCATGAAATGACTCAGGATGTTTGAGAGTGGTTTCGGCATCATTGGATTTCATATGGAGAAAGTAGAATTTTAGATTTCATTCAAAATTCAGCAGACTTATCAGTTTTTTAGGATTTCAGGATTGGAGGATTGCAATGTTTCCATTGAATTTTGTCCTGTATTAGGGTATGGAACTCGTATTTAATCAAGAGCACCAATCCCTCTTTGTACCTTGATGTTAGTGACATTGGTTGTCGAACTTCTCCAGGATTCGCTCTCAAACCAGGAGCTTCTGAAAATGTCGCTCTCGCTCTCGTTTTCGCTCTTGCTCCCCACTTTCGCTCCCGCTCCCAAGTAACACTGAGCCAGATGATGTTGACAACTCTAGCAATAGCCAGTAGTATTGGTCACAGACTTTTGTTGTAGAGGCCATTTATAGCCTCCTTGGTTATTTGTTTTTGTTTTGATCTCTATATCATCATCGTGTATGTATTGGACAATGCATTGGGTGCCATTTTGATATAATGGATATATTCATGAGCCTACTTTGATAATATGTTGTCTTCTATCTATATTCTAATGCTGTGTGTTTGGAAACATGAATGAAAATCTTTAAAATTATGTGTTTTTATAAAAAAAAAATATTTAATGTATTTTTTACAACGACCGAGTCATTGAAATCGAGCCGGCCGATTCGATACCGAGTCGGAGTCGGAGTCGGAGTCGACTCTCGACCGAGTCGGAGTCGGAGTCGGAGTTTTAAAACATTGGTTTCGGCTATTCCCGACAGTTCCGGCTTCTACCCTCTGCTTCAGCTTTCCTGGCTATTTTGGTAGTTCTTGACAATTCCGACTGTTCTCGGTAGTTCCGGTTGTTCCCGACAGTTCCGGCTTCTGCCCTCTGCGTCAGCTTTCTTGGCTGTTCTGACAGTTCGCGGCAATTCCGACTGTTCCTGGCAGTTCCGGCTTCTGCCCTCTATGTCAGCTTTCCTGGTTGTTCCAGCAGTTCCTAGTAGTTACGGCTGTTCCTGGCAGTTTCAGCTTCTACCCTCTGCATCAACTTTCTTGGCTATTCCGGCAGTTTTAGCTTTTGCCCTCTAGATTAGGGCATCATTATCCCTTAGGATCTCTCCTCCTACTAAAACCCAAAGACAAGTAGAGAGGAAGAGATCCCAAATGTGTTGAAATGACTTGAAGGCCACCTCTATTTATACTAAAACGTTGAGCACAAGTGGGGTTTATTTGGTTGTTGGCTGGCCTTGACGAATTGTCCCGTAACAAAATAAATTTAGATCTCCATGAATACTTATCGGAATCGGATGATCTTTAGATCAATCCTACACTTCTCGATGAGAGGGATTCAAGAGAAATATCAACTTCCATTAATAAGATGACCCACATTGAGTTTGGCCCTAGTTGTCAATTTTAACACTCCCTCTCAACTAGGGAGAACTCCATCCGCTGATCCATATGTCCGACTGTACTATCTCTGCCATCAGTGCCTTGTACTGCTTTGGTCTGCTCTGCTCTGCTTTGCTGGGCTCTACTCCGCTGAGCTCTGCTTTGCTGAACCATGAAGAAGAAGAATTGATCGAGAATGTCTCATACCTTTCTCTACTGACCCAAAGTCAGTTTCATCTGAAGAGAGTTTGTCATATCACTCTTACTGACCTGAAGTTAGTTTTATTGATCCTAGATCAATATCACAGGAGAGTGTCTCAAACCACTCATATTGATCCCAGATCAGTTTCATTGATCTTAGATCAATGGAGGTCATCCTAGCATGGGGAGTACGGTAGATACAACGATGCGTCCATCGATAGTACTACTATGGTCCCTAACCCCATTTCCCTGCTCATTGATCACATGAGAGGTCCTTCCCATGAGTCCCAGACTACATGGGTAGGATGCCTTGACAGGAGAACTAATCATCTTGTCCACAGGAGAATGAATCATCCTGTCCCACAGTTGCCATGGGAGAACTAATCATCCCATCCCACAGGAGAACTAAACATCCTGTTTCACAGTTGCCATGGGAGAGCTAATCATCTCGCTCCACAGGAGAACTAATCATCCTGTTCCACAGTCGCCACGGGGTATCACAAGGGAAGGTTGAACCTGTCACCCTATACATAGTGCACCACTAGGGGAGGGTGAATCGCCCTGTGGTCGTATGTTGCTCCAAGAAGTACCCTGTGCCCCCTGGAGCTCCTGGAGCTCAATGTGTGCATCATACATGACCCTCATAAGAGGGTCTCTGAACAACACCAAGTCGTTCTTGAAAAGTCAAGAATTTGACCTTTCCCCGAGGCTTTGACAAAATGTCTGCGACCATGTTACTTGGGAGCGGGAGCGGGAGCGACCATTTTCAGAAGCTCCTGGTTTGGGAGCGAATCCGGGAGCGATTTTTTAAAAATATATATATTTTTTATATTTTTTAATTTTTGATACATATATGTCAATAAAAACATGTAGAATGATGAATTAGACATAAAAAACATAAAAAAACATAGATTGATCATTGAACCATATCACATCAATCATCAAGAAATTATAATCGTCATCAACCATGTCCACAAGTTAGTAAAATACATATTACAACTGCAACATATTGAGTCTTATAAATCATGATTCATCAAATTCAATATTAAAGTGTCAACTTCAAGCTTTCAGAATTGAAAATTCGATAACATTTATCATCATTGATCACCAAAGTTGTACTTGTAAGCTAAGTTTAACCATTACAAGAAGTAATATCGAAGATATTTCTAAGTCCTAACTTCTAACTGTTAACATGATATGAAATGTTAAAAATTTGTAAAATGAAACATGAATAATGAGATGAAATGAAACAACTTTAGTCTTTCACAAAGCATCATATTCATAATTCACAATCATTACCAATGAGTTATAATTGCCAAGGCCCAACTTCAAACTTCAAATTTTCATTGTCACAGTGATATAATGTTTACAAAAAATATCATAATGATATGAAAGAGTCAAGAGTCAAGAGTCAAGGACTCAAAACTCAACAGTTATGAAAACTAAAGTCTAATAGAAACTAAAAAAGACAAGTAAACTGTAAATCTACATGTGGCCCTTGCCACGAGAGTCTCCAGGAGTATAAGCAGGTCGTGGTGGTCTTCTAGGAGTCTCCCGCACAGACCGACGACCAGAACTAGAACCTCCACGCGAGGGTGTAGATGGAGGTGGCGACAGCAAAGGAACAAGACTCAGACCTCGAGCACTGCTACTGGATGGTGGAGGTGGAGGTGGAGGTGGCATGGCTGCTGCTTCATTTTCATCCCTTACAAGTTCCTCTTCTAGTTCTTCAATATGTACAATGCCATCCTCCAAATTGTCATCCTCTGGGTGATTGTCCCAAATTTTATATGTGGGATCCTCATTAGCCCGATCACAGTAATGACTCAACAACCTCAAGTTGTAGTGCACATAAACCAAGCTTTCTGCTCGGTTTTCATTGAGTTTGCTTCTTTTCACATTATGTATATAACTGTAGGTGCTCCAACACCTCTCTGCAGAAGAAGAATTTACAACCTGTGAAAGAACTTTTTTTGCCAATTTTGGCAAAAGTCCGTGGCCGCCATATGTTTCCCACCATGTGAGAGAATCAAATTTATCTTTGTCGTCCATTGCATGGAAGTTACCATACAAACTAGTGCCACTGAAGTATCTGCCTATTTCAAGGCGCACAGCTGCACATTCCTCCCTGTCAGATACCAACTTTTCTAATGCTTCCAGATATCCTTTAGTTACCTCTTGATCTAAATGGGGTTTGGTCCTAACCCCATCCCCTGCTGCAGGTTGGCCCAACCAAGATGTAGAGTAGTATTTTGGCGTAAGGATATACGCCAAGCAATGTAGTGGAAGGTTAAGCCTATTCCACCGTTCACACACACAATCATGAATCAGTTTGTACAAGTTGGGATCTCTATTATGAACAATGTCTTTTATTTCCCCCAAAATGGTATCCATTTGCTCATACACCTCGCCAATCACTGGTTTGTCTGTATCTGCAAACCGAATCATGTGATAAATTGGCTTGGTGAAATCCAATACCTGCCTCACAGTTGTCCAAAACTGCCCATCAAGAGCGGCCTCCTCCACCATTTCAAAACCTGCCATGTCAGCTACATTTGTAGCCCTTTCCTTTAACACCTGCCAATGTGGACTTGATACCATGCTAGCTAATGCCTCTCTTACCTTCAAAAGGCGCCTGAAGGTGAGGTAATAGCTACCATATCTAGTCCTCGCAATCTTCAGCAACTCCAATCTCGAGTGACTGCGGAAAAGGCCATGGGTATTGCTATGATTTGTAATAAATTTTATCATTTGTTTTCCTTTCTTGTACAAATTACCAATCCATTGGTATTGTTCATTTTTGTTTTTGACAATATCATGCAACAGAGGGTTCAATGTGTGAACCAAACATCCAGACCAAAATATGTTTGGGTATTTATCCTCAATAATTGCTCCCGCTGCCTTACAATTAGGAGCATTATCAGTGATGACTTGGATGACATTGTATGGGCCAATACGCTCAATTGTTTCAAGTAATGCTTCTGCAATGTTGATGGCGGTCTTGAACTTGTCTGAGTAATCATGTGCAGCTAGAAAGATGGGACCACTAACAGACACAGCAAGAACACTTATCAATGACTTGCCTTTTACATTTGTCCATCCATCAGATACAATGGACACCCCATTGTTAGTCCAAGAACTTGTCATTTTATTCAAAGAATGTGATATTTTTGCTTTTTCATGATCAAGGCCAACAGTTCTTGCCTTGTCATACCCAGGGCTCTTGTATCCTTTAGGGGCATCATTTATGGCAGAAACCATTTCGTGCCAATAAGGTGAGCGTAGAACATTGAATGGTATCCCACATGCATAGAGAAACCTGTAAACTTTTGAATCCACATCATTCCTACACCCCTCATCAAGGAAATCTGATATGGTTCTACGCCTTAAAGATGATGACCCTGTGCCTCCATGTCCATATCCACTGCCTTGGGAGGATGCTGAAGGAGTTCTTTGTGATTGTGAGCTTGGTTCAAAGAAAACCCTTGATTTTTTTGTTCTGTATTGGGCTTCCTCCTCTTCCCTTATGTATTTGGCTCTATCTGCTGTTGACACCGCTGCACAAGTTTTGATTCCTATTTGTTTCTCTCCATCCCATGGCCTTTTCCCGCAGAGGTGTCTTCTAGCACGGGTGTATGAACCTGTGTAATCAGTGTTGCAATGGGGGCAATGAAATTTAGTGGTTCTACCCCCTCTCCTTGTTTCAGCCCTGTGAACATATTTCCACAATGGAGTTTGGTCTTGTTTAGTTTTTTGAGGGTCATGTTCACCCTCCTCCACCTCCTCCTCACTGGGGTTTTCACCCATTTGACTTTCTCCGGCTTCTTCATCCCCCTCTTCAGTTTGGGGCCCCCTCCGTTTCCTACTCTCCAACACCATAATAACCATAAAAGGGACCAAGAAGAGGAAAATGCCAATAAATATCACCAGGTCCATGGTGTTTGATGTTTGTAGGGTTTTGATTCTTGAATCTGCAAATTAATTTAATTTATTGGGATTAATTAATTTAATTTAAATACACGATTTTTAAACTCAAACAACTAAATTAAATTAACTAAATTAACTACCTAACCAGCTAAACTAACTAAATTACTAAGTTACTTACCTCTGCAGGCTTGCTCCTCGCTCCTTGGCACTTGCTCCTCGCTCCTCAGCACTTGCTCTTCGCTCCTTTGCTCTTGCTCCAGCCCCAAACTCAAGCTCAATGAAGTTATAATGAATTTTTTTTGGCCCATTGGGCATTTTTTTGTTTTTTCGGGTCCGGCGGATTTTTTTTCCGCCGAACCGCTCCCGGCCCGGCTCGAATCACTCCCGGAGCGATTTTTAATGTCCGGGAGCGATCGCTCCCTGATCGCTCCCGGGCATTAAAAATCGCTCCGGGAGCGCCGGAGCGATCGCTCCCTGTGTCGCTCCCTAACAGACCAGGGAGCGCAAATTTTTTTAAGGGAGCGCGCTCCCGAAAATCGCTCCCGTCCGGGAGCGATTTTGGGAGCGCGCTCCCGAGCCGCTCCCGCCCGGAGCGCACTTCGGGAGTGGGTTCGAGGGGGGGGGGGGCGCTCTCCCGCAACACTGGTCTGTGACCTATACATCAGTCTTAATGTGATGGAGCCTCCTTGCTCATCGACTTACCATATCCCACATAAGGTAGTATCTAATGTCTATCTGTTGGAGCAATCATCGAATACGGGATTACTCAATAATCGAATCCCCCTAGTTGTCACAAGGGATCACGGTGGTATTCATCATATGTACATTGAAAAAACACTCTCTAAGCTTTCTAGATATGCATCTAAAATTTACTAAACAAAAACAGATTTATAGAGGTGAAAAAAATACCTCCAAGCACAAACTGCCTCCTCAAGCTTGCTCCTAGAATCAGCTCCTCAATGCTGCTCCAAATGGCTGCCCAAGAAGCTCCTCACTCCAGCTACAATGCTCCTCCAATACTCCTCACTGCTGCTCCAAAAACAAGCTCAAGAACTGCTCACTAACTCTCAAAGAAGACTCTCACTCAAATGCATAAGATTGCTGTCAGAGAATGAGAGCACTTGAGTGTGTTAAATAGGGTTTGGGAGGGGGAAATGGACCCCAAATGACATTTAGCAAATTCATATAACACCTTGGAGTCCAAACCAATCAAAAATCACCTTAAAAATCCATTAAAAAAATATTAAATCGTTGTTTAACGTGTTCTGGGCCGGCTTTTTGTGACTCGGCCGAGTCATAACAGAAACGGCCGAGTTGGCCGAGTCAGCCATGACTTTGACTGACTCGGCCAAATGTACCGTTTCAAAGGCTGAGTCATGGCTGAGGGTATCGGCTCGGATCAACTCGGCCGTTCCGGTATCGAAATGGCCGTTTTTTAAAACAATGTTTCCAATATCCTCAAGCATGAGGTCTATGCAATGTGCAACACATGGGGTCCAAAAGATGGTCTTCTGTTTTTCCTCTAATAGTTTACCGGCAAGAACATAGTTAGAGGCATTATTTGTGATGATTTGAACAACATTAGCCACCCCGACCTCCTCAACAACCTGATCCAATAGGTTAAACAACAAGTGGCCATCTTTTACCTTATCAGATGCATCAACTGATTTTAAAAACATGGTTCCCCGTGGGCAGAAGACAAGAAAGTTTATGATGGTACGGTTTCTTTGATCAGTCCATCCATTTGACATGATGGTACATCCTGTTCTTGCCCATGAGTCCTTGAACTCTTTCAAATATTCATTAATGGGTTGAATTTCTTTCTGCAAATGATACCCCCTTAGCTCATGCATAGTAGGGCCTTTGAAGCCTTTTCCAGCAGCATGTATGGCATCAAACATAGGCTCATAATATGGTGAACGCGCAGCATTAAAGGGGATATCAGCATCATACCACCATCTAGCTATGCACTCACAAGCAGTCTCCCTCAATTCTTTCTTCCAATGGTCATCTAAAGTGGGCTGCATTTGACTTTTACTAACTTCAGGACCATGTGCATCTGATGGAGAGGAGGGAGTGAAATAACTTTTGATAGTCACATCACCCTTTTTTATTCTACCCTTTCCCTTATCTTGAACAGAACCAAAAGAGGGAGGAACATATCGGAAAGGGTTGGATGTATCAGTTTGAGGGATAGAGGAAGAACCCTCAAAATCATAATGGGGGTTGGTAGCCATCATTTTTTGTATCTCCCTCTTCCTCCCAATTTCAACCTGTATGTCTCTTTGCTTAGCCTTATCATCTTTAAATTTCTCAAAGCTGGCCAACAATTGCTTCCTAATCTCCCCAATTTCTGGTGAGGTACATGGGGTAATTTGGCCTCTAATCCCTGCCAAGTGTTGTTTCAGCCTATTAATGCCCCCAGGACCTTCCTTAATTTTCCTATGGAAAAATTTGCATTGCATTTGACTATCAACCATTTCAACATATGCCCAAGCCGGATCTCTCGCTCTAAGTGCCATTTTTTGACTAGGAAATGAAAGCAAACAATCTGAAAATGAAAAAAAAAACATTGATTCAATGTTCATTTCTTTGACAAAAACCACTCTCTAGGCTTTCTAGATATGCACCTAAAATTTAATAAGCAAAAATAGATTTATAGAGGTGAAAAAAAATACCTCCAGGCACAAACTGCCTCCTCAAGCTTGCTCCAAGAATCAGCTCCTCAATGCTGCTCCAAATGGCTGCCCAAGAAGCTCCTCACTCCAGCTACAATGCTCCCCCAAGACTCCTCACTGCTGCTCCAAAAACAAACTCAAGAACTGCTCTCTAACTCTCAAAGAAGTTCTCACTCAAATGCATGAGATTGCTGTGAGAGAATGAGAGCATTTGAGTGTGTTAAATAGGGTTTGGGAGGGGGAAATGGACCCCAAATAACATTTAACTTGTTCATAAAACACCTTGGAGTCCAAACCAATAAGCAAACACCAAAAAATTTCATAAAAAAATTGTTAAATCGCTGTTTTACTTGGGTTACGGGCCACTGTTTGTGACTCGGTCGAGTCAATACGGAAACGGCTGAGTTGGCCGAGTCAACCATGACTCGGCCAAACGAGCCGTTTCTTGAACCGAGTCACTCCCATGGGCATCGAAACGGATCAACTTGGCCGTTTCAGTTTCGGAACGGCTGAATTCTAAAACTATGGTACAAATAGCTCACTGAAGAGCTTCCACAACTAGGCAGCTTCATACGAGATCATACTCGTAGCTATGTATTCGGTCTCAGCGGTGCTCATAGCAACCGACTTCTGCTTCTGCTCATCCATGATATTGAAGCAGAACCCAAAGAGAACTAGTGTTGAGAAGTGCTCTAGTGATCCTCCACACTGACTGCCCAGTCAGCATTTGAATAATCATGCAGCTTCATATTTCTGGCAGTGTATCTCAATCCATGAGAGATTGTGCCCCAAAGATATCTCAGAAGATTCTTGGCACCAATCTAGTGAGGCTCAACCAAATATGAGCTCACCATGCTAACTGCAAAACATATGTTTGGACAGAAGTTCACCAAGAACATCAATGCAAATGAGTTTATGAAACTCAGAGGCATTTCCCAAATCTGGTCCGACATCATCACCATATAACTTCTGAAAGTTAAGATCCTCGAGGTAGTCATGGGCTTGCAGTTTACCATTCCACATCCAGAATCCAACTCCCTCTTACTTCTGCAAGTGAGAGGGTCTGCACCTGTCAGGCCGTCCTCAAAAGGTGCTGGTATGTGAGGTCTATCATCCACAACCTTCAAACAATGGTTTGGATCGACTTCACTCTTAGTGAATCTCAGCTTCATCTGACAACTATCAATCCTCTCATACTACGCCCGGGGAGTTTTGCTTCAAGCCATAGAGTGCTGTCTTCCACCTACATACGTGAGATTCCTGATCATGAATCTCAAACCCCTTAGGTTGTTCCAAACCTGTGGACCTGCTACATGAGGGGAATGGTCCCCTTGTAAGATTTTCCTTCGGTACATCTCAGACATGTACTTTCATGCTCTTTTTGAATTCAGGCATCCTTGTCACCATCTGACTCACAGACCTTTGGTGCTATGTGTCAATGGACATGGTCCCCAGTGGACTTCCTGCATCTTGATACAACCCTGAACTCAAAAACATCTTTGAAAATTATATTTCAAACATGTACCTTTCCATCGATGAGTGCCACCCTGTAACCTTTGACTTCCATTGCCGAAATGGACACCAGGATCATCTTGCGATCAGGTACATAAAAGAGATTCTGTAAATGAATTGAGTTACCCTCATTCAATTGAGGGGTAACATTCCCTACACCCTTTCCGGGATAGGTGGCATCGGCTCCAAGTTTAATCCCACAATTGTTTCCATCTCTACCAAATTAGAGAGCGAACCCTTCTATTCGATGAAGTGCCTTGAAGCACTACAATCAATAAGCTAGATTCCCAAAGAATCTAAAGGAGAGGGCCAATACAAAAGAACGCTTCTCTATCTTATCAAAAACAACATTTGATTCTTCATACCTGGGGTTACTTGCTTTCTCTAAAGAGTCGACCGTTTCCTTGATGAGCTGCATTATCTGTCATTCCTCTGACCATTGAAGATGTCCCTGGAATGATTGTTATCATCATCAAGTGATGTGTCCCTGCCATTCAGACACTCCTTCTCATAATGGCTGAACTAGTTATCTGCCTTTACTTCCACCCTGAGATCCAGTCTTCCCAATGAAGTGATTTTAGGTAGGCCATATTTTGCTGTGCCATTTGGATAATATTCTCTGCTTCGATTTCACCCTCGGTGAATTTGAAGAGGGATGAGGAACCCATTGATCCTTTTGTCCTTTCCCAACTGTCTTCGGTGATTGCTCTCACTCTTGCTTGGGCTTTGTCTTCACCTTATCTCTGATACCATGTTAATTTTAGGTATGTTCTATGCTTAGAGCAATTTATTTCAATTTTCACAGTTAGCTCAATATCTTTTCTAGATTTGCAATCACATCAGCATTAAAGTAAATTGCAGATAGAACATAAACATAAATTGCAGAAGACAAACCAAGACAAGAGGACACAAGATGTGGCGCTAGCCAGGGACAAACCACAATGTGGGAAAACCCTTGATCAATTCTTCTTATATGTTCTTCAATAGTTCAGCGTAGAGAGAGAGATAGTACGTTTACAACAGAAGTCAACATTTTGACTTATTTAGATAAGAGCATAGATCATCTCTAAGAAGATGATACATGAGATCAGTTGAAGACATGCTGCTTCAACTGATTCTCCAAGGTGACTCCCTCACCTATCGTTGTGCTGCATTTCGTCATCATGTTGCACCTCACCTTGTTGCACCATGCTGCACTCATCACTATGCTGCATCTCATCATGCTTCATTAATCATGACTGTACCCATCACTATACTGCATTATGTGCCATTGTTGCATCGTGTTGCCATACTAACGTATGTGCTAGCTGCACCTTGCTTGCTTGTTGTCCCTTGCTTTCTTGTTGTCCCTAGAATGCTTGTTGTCCTTAGCATGCTTGTTGTTGCATGCTAGCTGTCCCTTGCATGCTAGCTGTACCAATACATGCTTGCTGCACTAAGTATCATGCTGCTGTCCCAATATTAGTTTGTTCTCCCTTGCATGCTTGCTGTAACATTGCATGCTTGGTGTACTTGCTGCTAAGTACCATACAACTATCCCAATGTTAGTTAGTTGTCCCTTGCATGTTGCTCTCCTTCAGAGACAGATGCACCGATTGAAACCCCGGATAAACACTCCGGCAACTCCTCAGCTCCAATCTAGCCCACAAAAAACCTCAGCGTCAGCCTCTAGGGACTGCGTCGGCCTTTTCTGCCCTCTGCATCAACTTTCCCGACAGTTCCCAACAATTCCGGCTTCTGCCCTCTGCGTTAGCTTTCCCAACAATTCCAGCTTCTACCCTTTGCGTCAGCTTTCCCGGCAGTTCTTGGCAGTTCCGGCTTCTGCCCTTTGCGTCAGCTTTCCCGGCAGTTTCGGTTGTTCCTTGCAGTTCTGACTTTTGCCCTCTGCGTTAGCTTTCCTGGCTGTTCTGGCAGTTCCGGACAGTTTCGGCTGTTCCCGGCAGTTCCGGCTTCTGCCCTTTGCATTAGCTTTCCTGGCTGTTCCAGCAGTTCGTGGCTGTTCCAGCAGTTCCTGGCTGTTCCAGCAGTTCAGCTGTTCCCGGCAGTTTCGGCTTCTGCCCTTTGCGTCAGCTTTCCTGGCTGTTCCAGCAGTTTCGGCTATTCTCGGCAGTTCCGACTTCTGCCCTTTGCGTCAGCTTTCCTTGCTGTTCCGGCAGTTCCCGACAGTTCTGGCTTCTGCCCTCTGCGTCAACTTTCCTGGTTGTTCCGGCAGTTTCCGGCAGTTCCCGGCAGTTCCAGCTGTTCCTGGCAGTTTTGGCTTCTGCCCTCTGCGTCAGCTTTCCTGGCTGTTCTAGCACTTCCGGTTTCTGCCCTCTGGATTAGGGCAGCGTTATCCCTTAGGATCTCTCCTCCTACTAAAACCCAAAGACAAGTAGTGAGGAAGAGATCCCAAGTATATTGAAATGACTTGAAGGCCACCTCTATTTATACTAAAACGTTGAGCACAAGTGGGGTTTATTTATTTGTTGGTCGGCCTTGACGAATTGTCCCATAACAGAAATAAATTCATATCTCCATGAATACTTATCAGAATTGGATGATCTTTAGATCAATCTTACACCTCTCGATGAGAGGGATCCAAGAAAAATATCAGCTTCCATTAATAAGATGACCCACATGGAGTTTGGCCCTAGTTGCCAATTTTAACACAGTGGAATTCCCTTTTCAAGGTGGGGCGTTTCATCGCCCACCAGGGGTTGGGACAATCATGGGTTCCTATATGATGAAGAAGGCTCATAGAACCTGTAGGAACCAGGGTATGGCCATGATGATGGGGTAGAGCTCATGTATTGGCTTTTTCCCACGTGCTAAATGTTTTTGTATCGACCATCTTTTGCTTTTTGTGGTACTTTTCCTGTTAAATGTGGCCATATATGCTTTTAAATTTCTTTTCAGCTGCATCAACCTCTGGGCTTCATTCCATGCCATGACCCAAGGTGTGGGCAAGAGGAAGGGGCAAACTAATCCTATGTGGACCCAATGGAGGGATGTAGACCTAGGTGGGAAAAATGATGAATGGGACAATAATGGATGGAAAGAGGGCGATATAAGCAGATAAGGGAGTGGGACCACACAACCAAAATTAGGGTTTCTTGTGAAATACCATCCCTGGAACCAAATGGTCAATAAAAGGGATCCCACGGGACTATAATCCAAGGTTAATTCCTAAAAGGGGTCTAGGGGACGGAAGCACAAACCTAGTCCATTCTTTCCGCCAAATCCCCCCATTAATCCATGCCCAGAAGTGTCCATGTTAAGCAAACTACAATACTCAATTTCAAAATGACAAGGCATAGCTTTAGATTCGGGAGGACCACCTTCAAACATATGATCAAGGCAGATGGGCGAGGGACCACATGGCTGGCTCAGGTGGCGAAGAAGATGGCACATTGAGCTAGCTGGTGGTTGCAAGGGGCTATTAGCTGCCGATTGAGGACCATCTTGGAGAAATTTTTTCTCCTAGGGTTATCACTCACAAAGTGGTGGGTAAACGTACCATTCCTTGTTGCTTTGGGATGGTCACCATGACACTTGTTGCATCTCTTCTCATTGGGATTTTCTCCCAAAATTCTATATATTGTACTCTCTTCTCCCATTTCTCTTAGGGTTGAAAGTTGGAGCTTGGGGAAACTCTACTATTTTTGTAATTTCTTATTTGATAATACAAAGACTTAGAAGGTCTAATGGTGCATAGTATTGTGTGGCATTCTTGAGCATTTGAGGTAACTTGTACTTTGTTTGCATTTTTTATTGCTTTCAATTTTGTAGCCCAAGCCTTAGCTAGGGGCAATATTAGATATCATTTTTGGGATTCAACTGCGTTAAGCAAGTCATTCAAACGTATGACCATTTCCATGAGAGGTAGTCGTAACTGACTAATTTCTCATGATTTTTGAATAGTTCACTTAGCACTCATTGCATCGGGTGATGCTCACAGGGGTGAAGAAGTGGGATTGAAACTAGTGAAATGTGGAGAACGAACCACATAGCATCAATCATCACTTCCGGGGCTTGCACCCGGTAACCAGGACTTCCCAGGAGGTCACCCATCCCAGAACTCCTCTGGCTCAAGCGCGCTTAACTGTGGAGTTTTCCCCACAATCAAGCCCACTTAGCTTGCTACCCCATTTGCAAAACCTTAGCAAGTATTGTGCCTCATGAACCATTCAAGTAGAGATCCCTTGACTCTTTTTGAATTTAAGTATGGGGGATTTAAGTAGGGGCAATATTGTCTAAGGAGGAAGCCATAAGTGTTTATTGCCTCGGTTTACTTACGTTTTAGACTCAATTATTACTTTCCATTCTTGGTTGATTGCGTGTTTAACGTTGTCATTGTGTAAGCAATTACCTAAGTTACTAATGTTGTAATGCAAGACTTTTTCTAGTGTGATGCAAGTTACCATTTAGGTTTTGGAGTGAGCCATATTCTTGGTTGAACCAACCAACTCCTAGGCACATCAAGGAGCACACATTTCCACGACACCAAAGGGTTGTCCAAACTTCTCCAAAGATCTTCAAAAGATCTAAGAGAGCTTTAATAATCCCCAAATCTCCTCTCTTCCCTCATCTAAATATCAAAGTTTCTTGGTTAATTTCGTTGCACTTTACATTGTTACATCTACCTTATAAGGCTGCTTTCTCTACTAATGTCCCAACAACAGTAGATAAGCCAAGAGAAGACCAAGTTTTCTTGGTTTTCTTTTGGTTGGTTAGTGTAGAAATTTAACTCTAGTTATAATAAATTGTACTTAACATTTTGGGTATCATATGCAAGTAGTTTTAACTTGTTTTAAACTTTTTTCTAGCACATTCTAACTTAAATTGCTTGCTGATTTTTTGCAGACCCTTGCCATTGCAAGGGGAGATGTTGGAGAATTTCGTCCAACTTTGAGAATTTGGAGCACCTAAAGACAACCTTGAACCAATCGCTTGTAAAAATCAAGAAAACTTACCTTTGTAACCTCTTCAAGAGTTCTTGCGATTCCTTGGTCTTTCAAGGGATCCATTGTAACTTTGAATGAGATTCTCTTCCCTTTGATTTATCAAGGGATTCATTATAACTCTTCCAAATTTCTCTTCATTCCCTTATTCGAGATTCATGTTGAAATTTCTAAGTCTAACACATCAGAAATTCTCCCTGCATTATCTGGTTTATTTCACCTACTTGTTTATTTCTTAACAAGTTATTTAACCATATAAATTAGTGTTACTTGGGAGCGGGAGCGAAAGCGGGGAGAGGGAGCGAAAATGGGTGCGGGAGCGACATTTTCAGAAGCTCCCGATTTGGAAGCGAATCCTGGAGTGTTTTTTTATATAATATATATATATATATTTTTTATATTTTTATATTTTGATACATATATATCAACAAAAGCATGTAGAATGATGAATTAGATATAAAAAACATAAAAAAACAGAGATGGAACCATATAACAACAATCATCTAGAAGTTATAATCTTCATCAACCACGTCCACAAGTTAGTAACATAGCAACATACAACATATTGAGTCTCATGATTCATCAATCTTAAAGTTTCAAGCTTTCAAAATTCAATATATAACATTTATCATCATTGATAACCAAAGTTGTACTTGTAAGCTAAGTGTAACCATTACAACAAATAATATCTAACATGAAATGAAATGTTATAAAATGAAATGAAACAACTTTCAACTTTCATGAAGCATCATATTCATAATTCATTACTAATGAGTTATAATTGCCAACTTCAAACTTAAATTGTCATATATTGTTTAAAAAAGTATCATAATAAATATGAAAGAGTCAATAGTTATAAAAACTACTAGAAACTAGAAAAGACAAGCAAATCTATTATCTATTGCTTATGCTTGGGCCTCTTGCCACCACGAGAAATGTCTAATTTTTTAGTCTTGTTGGAAAATCAGGTGCTTTATCATTAATATCACCCTCTAAGCATTAATATCTAGAGGTATCTTTGTCATTACCTCTGTATCTGTATAGGGATCTTTGTCATTAATATCACCTTCTAAGCATTAACGTAAAATAGAAAAAGCATAGCATGTCAAGTCAAGATTTTGTTTGAGTGATGCGTACATTTTTAGGGGGGTCATGATAGAGGAGTTCGACAACTAATGTCACTAACATCAAGGTACATAGAGGGATTGGTGCTCTTGATTAAATACGAGTTCCACCCTAATACATGAAAAAATTCAATGGAAACATTGCAATCCTGAAATCCTGAAAAACTGATAAGTTTGCTGGATTTTGAATGAAATCTAAAATTCTACTTTTTGCATATGAAATCCAATGAGGTCGGAACCACTCTAAAACATCCCGAGTCATTTCATGGTAATGTTAAAAATTTAAGTAAAAGTGACATTCTCTTTAATCTTCATTTTCATCCTTTTACTTTAAGAATTTAACATTACCATGAATTGCATATCAATACTAGGGCCATAGACTTGATCATTAAGTTGCCCCACTAAAAACTTATTTGTTTCTTTGAAAAAAATTGCATTTGGAACATCATTGCAAAAAAAAAAAATTGCAAAAAAGTGCGAACGCTCCCAAAAAGGCAGGGAGCGTTTTTTTTTAGGGAGCACGCTCCCGAAATTGCTCCATTTTCGGGAGTGATTTCGGGAGCGTGCTTCCGAGTCGCTCCCACCTGGAACGCAGATTGGGAGTGGGATCGAGGGGGAGGGAGGCGCTCCCCCGCAACACTGATATAAATAATGAAAATAAACACAAATGCAGTCTCAACTCATCTACAAATCATCAACTGAAATAACAGACAAACACACAAGGGACATTGTTATTTTTGGACTATCGTCCCTTAAAAAACCTAACTTGAGAAAACCAGCGCAACAGTTCTGAGGGTTTTACTATTAAGCAACTTTCTTGAGTATAACTAGGGTGACAAACTTGCTCACCCAACAGAGTTTTCTATCTGGCAGTAATACCTCTCTTGGGAAGCAGATATTCAGCAAGTCTGCTCTACGAAAATCCTTCCAATGCTTCTCTGAGGCTCTACGTCAGCCCTGCTGGCCTTTACGTAGCTCTAGAACCCTCTACGTCAGCCCTCTGTTGCTCTGCGTTGGCTCTTTGGCTTTTTGCGTCACCCACGCAGGCCCTCCTAGCCTCTGCGCAGTCTCTCTGGCCCTTTGTGTGGCTCCTGCTAGCTCTACGTAGCCTCCTGAATCACTGCGCTGGCCCTCCGACACTATCTCTACCTCTCTACTATGCACTCACTGCCCGTCGCTGCAACTCAGATCACTTGTTTGAATTTTCTCAGCAAACTCCGCTCCAGAAAATCAAACTGACTGATCAATCTTGGTGCATCTCCAACTGACCCTCAAGTCTCCTCTTATACTTTTCCTGTTGAGTCTTCAACGACTGAGATTAAGTCTCTAATCAACGGCTAAGATTAGATTTGGCTTGATCCATGTCATTTAGAACATTCTCACTTAGTTTTATATTAATACCCATTCATATTTTATTTTTCCTAAGTTTAGACTTAGGAACCCCATTAAAAATATTAATTATTTTAATATCTCTCCAACCGGGTGGAATTACCCCAAACCATTTTTGGGTCTTGGAGATCTTATGTGCCTTAGCCTCTCCACCAATTTTCATGGCTAGAGCACATCCAATGCTACCACAAATCAACACTCCCTCTTAGCGAGGAATGTGCTCTAGTAATGCTCTACCACTAAATATCACACTGATCCTTCCACACTGGTACCTGTGCTGATGCTTGGTCTGCTGCCTCACATCATCTGCACTACTGTCGATGACATTGCCATTGCCACTACTACATATTTATTGCAACTCCCTTTCAATATGCTGCCTATGCTGCCCCTAGCATTGCCATTGCTAACTGCTGCATTGCAACTCATTTAGCGAGAAGTAAGCAACTGATCTACCCAAATACTGACATCTCGGTTAGTCTGGAAGCCTCATGAAAGTGAAGCTGCCTTTGTTGCTATCCTGTGCTCCTTCTGCTGCCAGTGCGCTACTGCATACACCTTTGTGCCTCTTGCACTGCTGCAACCTTCAATGCGTTGCCTTAGATCCTCGCACCCAAGCACTGCCTTGCTGCTTCGCTACACTTATGCCCCCTGACCTCTCCCAATCCTCAGAGACTACATTTAGCGCGGTCCTCACCATGAACTCCTGATCCGGTGTGGCCCCTATGGAAGTAAGTTGGTCCCGAATCTCTTGCAACTCACTGAGGTATAGATCTATCTGCTCCCTCTTTGCATCTGATACGACTGCAGCTGATTCTCCAGTGGCATTTTCCTCTGCACATAAGTGCCTTGATACAATGTCGTCAAGGTATCCCACATCTCCTTTCCCATGTTCTTATTGGCAATATGTTGTACCACATGATCCTTGACCCCATCAAGGATTATGCACTTTTCCTTGGCCATTGCATCCTCATACCTTTCATTATCAGCTGGATCGACTGGGATAGCCACGATTCTCAAGGCAAAGCCCTTGATGCGATGTCTATCCAGAATAGATAGGATCCTGGACTTCCAGATGACAAAGTTGGAGGTCCTGTCCAACCTATCCTGATCCCTCAGTCCATTCATTGCCATCTCCGCTCTTCTACTGGTCTCCCCCTGAGTCTTGACTTCCCTCCTGGAAGTTCTCTCCAAGACTCCCTCTGAGTCTCGATTTCCCTACTGGAAATCTTCCCGCCAATTGTCGATCCGCTCCTCTCTGATCCTCTTTGCAACTGCAACTTGGATCTGGATTTCTTGGCTAGAAATCCCTCAAGGCAGTGGCTCCCTCTACCTTGTTTCTCTCCCGTTAGGTACTGTTTTGCTTCGACAGCAACAACACCCCACCAACTTCCCAATCCACAATCTTCCCTCAGCCCCTAGGCCCCAGCTGTTGAAGAAACTGAGCCTTTTAGCTCTGCACAATCCCGACAAGGTTGAATCGGTCCTTTGGCCAACTGCGTCAAGCCTACCTGACTGAGTAAGAAGACGTGGCCCTTCGTGAGCCTCTTCTCCCTTTCTCTGCCTCTCAATGTTGTGAAAATCATGATCAGGATTAAATTGATGAGGGAAAAAAATCAGAAAAAATCGTAAAAATCGGAAAATACAAAAATATTCATTTTTCTCAATTTTTTTAATATCTAAAGCATCTACAAAATAAAATAAATACATTGACACATAAATATGATAAAAGAATTAATATATAAGATGTGTAATATCATTTCTAGTGCTACATCACACATAACAGTGAATCATGTCCTGAATAGTAAGTCCTAACTCCTGAGTCCCAACTCAGCCTCAAAATATCAACAAAAAATATAATAATGTATCTCATATCATGGGTCATAATGTCATATACAATGAAATGAACCAAAAAACTAATACTACTGATTTCCTCTGCCCCTCTTACGAGAAAATGCAATAGCTTTCCTTTTCCCTCTAGATGTAGATGATGGTGGAGTTGGCAGTGGACTCTGCTGTGCTCTAGAAGCTGAAGAATTAGGAGCTATAGGAGGTAGACCACGTCCTCTACTGGTGGCAAGGGTAGCCTGGGTAGGTAGTTTCACCTCCTCCTCCTGTTGCTCCTCTTCCTTCTCCTCCTCCCCCTTTACGCCTCCCACTACCTCCTGCTCTAACCAATCATTGGCAGACTCCATGAGAGGCCTCTCCGCCTCAACCCTCCATGCAACAGTGGTGTCAATCCCATCAAATGAGATGGCCTCCATATCAAGTATCCTCTCAAGTTGCCTCACCCACAATCGAAGATTGTAGTAGACGTAGACCATGTTATTAAGTCGTTGGGACTCCAACTTGTACAAAGATCATAAAATAATAATTGTAAAAAAATATTATTTAATGAATTCAAAAAATTAATTGGAAATTTGGAATATTTTAAGTTTTAAGTTTAACTTGTTGCGCTTCTTGTTGTGTATTTTTTCAAATACACTCTAGTTGCGCTCGCATCCTGAGGAGCTACATGTTTGGCTGAGGATTTGAATGGCAAGCTTTCGCAGATGGGGTACTTTGGCACCATAGCTTCTCCACCATGCATCTACAACAAAATTACAAATAAGATAAACATAAGAAAAAATGAAATTTGAAAGTTGAAGCAAAGTATGAAGTTATGAACTTGAAGAGAATGAAATTTGAAACAAACTAAAAAATACCTGGCATTTTAGTCTTCCTATCAACCAAAGCCATCTCAAAGCTAAATGTGCCACCTGCCATCCTGTATATCTCCATTTCTTTGGAGATTTCTGCACGTTCTGCTGGAGATTGCACCATCCTTTGAACACAGGTTAAGAATCCATCCATGATCTCAGCATCAAATAAGAACCCACATGGGTAAGAAAATGTGGGGTTCAGGTAGATCCCTGCAGCATGAATGGGACAATGGAGTGTATTGTTCCATCGTTCATCAGTCACTTCCCATAGGAGTTGTTTCTGAAACTCCTCATCTCCCTTATCATCATAGTAGGCTTGAATGGATTCTTTGGCCCTCTCCATGGTCTCATACAAATAGCCCATTATGGGCTTGTCACCATCAACTAATCGAAGAACCTTTACCAAAGGGTCAGTAACGCTGCACACCTCCTGCACTCCCGCCCAAAAGTTTTCCTGGTATGAAACTAATCTGCATATCGCCTCTCCCTCTGGTTTGCGGCTAAATGTCAAAGCAAGCCACTCATCTGAAAGGAACATTTTCTTCACATCCCACTTAGAATTCAAGAGGGATTGAAGAGATATGAAACTGGTGGCAAACTGTGTAATGGCGGGGCGTACCAACTCCTTGTTGTTGGTGAATTTTCTCATCAAGCTAAGCACAAATGCATGACTATATATAAATTTTGTAATGCTTTTTGATGAGTTAACAATATCTTTGACCAAGGTCTCAACATCAAATCAATACAATGTGCAGCACAAGGTGTCCAAAATAAAGTAGGTTGCCTCTCCATAAGCATCTTGCTAGTAGCAACATAATTTGCAGCATTGTCTGTTATGACTTGGACAACATGTTCTGCACCCACCTCCGAAATAAATACATCTAACAAATCACATAATAATTCTGCATCTTTGATATGTGTAGATGCATCAATAGATTTCATAAACATTGTCCCCTTTGGGAAATTAACCAAGAAGTTTATAAGGCTCTTCTCTTTTTGGTCGGTTCAACCATCTGACATCATAGTGCATCTTGTTTTGCCCATGATGCCCCAAACTCCTCCAGTCTTTTGGTGCAGTCAACCTTTTGATCTTGAAGAATGCGCCCTCTAAAGTCATCATAAGAAGGGATTTTGTACCCTGGGCCAACAATTGCAATAACATCAACAATAAGCTGGAAAAATGGATTATTCCTTGCAATGCTGAAAGGAATATCACTCCAAAGGAGAAACTTGCCCAACAACTTGTTAGCTTGTTCTTTCTCCTTTTTTAAAGCATTGAAGAAATATATGGTTGTGAACCAACCGCGGTTCTAGGAACAAAAAATGATGAGGTAGCTACAGGGTTGGTTGTAGATATTGATGCTGAAGTAGAACCAATGCCACTTTCATATTCACCTCCTAACACTGTCCCTGCTAGTTGCTTCCTCAGATATGACTTGGACAGTTTGGCTTGCTTTAATTCTTCCAATGTTCTGAGGGCTCTTCAGATGATTTTCGCATTTGTATTGGTGCAAGGCCCTACTTCATGTCCAGGGATTTGTGCAAGGTGATACTTCAATCTATAAACCCCCCTGTCATATGATGCCCACACAACTTGCAATACAAGTTTGATCTATCAAACCCTCCATCAGGTTCACCAAATTCCCACAGAGGATCCAATTTCCTTGGCATGTTTGTAACTTGGTTGAACTCTTGAGTTTTAATGTAAGATGAAACTTGAAGTTGAAACTTGAAACTTGAACCTATGGATTGCTAGATGAGCATCCTAGATTTGTATTCGGATATTTCTCCTGCATAATAATAAACCCTCAGAGCTGCTGCACCGGTTTTCCCGCATTGGATTTTTCTGGGGACTATTGTGTCCAAAAATAAGTGTGTCCTATGTACCTTGTTCTTTGCTCCGTTTTCTCTTTCATGAGATGAAATATTAAATTAGTGTAGGCTGCAAAAGTAATTTGCTTCAGTATTAAGAAGAATAATTTGATGAATGTAATTTAAAATCAAGTAGGTGAAGTAGATTCAGATTTGCTGCAGTAGGGGTTCCCTTCAGTGTAGGAATTTTCACATATGTTCCAAGAGAAGGTCTGCCCACTTGATAGCTTGTACCTAACATTGCAGATTTATTTCTACTACATAAGGATTTTCAACACACTTGGAACCAAACAAGCCTTTACAACCTTGAAGGTCTGCTTCCTATGGCCTATCAACCTTTGCACTAAACACTCACCTTATGTAGCCCACAGTCCAATCACAAAAATTGTCCACAATAGCCCTATTCTTACTGCATGTTTGTCCATTATAGGGCTCGCCCCTAACATCACCTTAACATCACAACTACTTTAGCTAAAATCTCCGTTAATACTACCTTAGCCAACTAGACTCAGACTCCATATAGATACTTGCAACATTCTCCAACAGAGCTTGACCACCTCAAGGATTAGACTAGAACTTGGTCTATAATAGGATTGCAACTTCAACCATCAACAGACTTGAAGTCACCATTCAAAACACTAAAAACCAACCTTCAAACCGGACTTGAACTCTGCCTTCAATGCACCAGAACTTCGCCCTCAAACTAGACTTGAATTTGACCTTCAATATTCTAGGAATCGAAATTTAAACTAGACCTAAACTCGACTTTCAAGCACCAGAATTTTGCCGCCCAAAAAAACTTGAATCTTGGCCTCAACAGGACTGAAGTTCAACCTTCAACAAGGCTAAAACTAGCCTTCAATAGGGCTGAAACTCAACCTCTAGAAGATATCTGCAACTCACCTTCTATCTAGGACTAAAAACCTTTCCAAAGAGTACCAAAAAGTTAAAACCCTTCCCACAAAAAATCTATCCAAGTCAGCCTCACTTCACTTGGCTCATGTGTTATGAACCTTAGAATTGCTCCTTTGCTTGTGTAAATGGACCCAATTATGATCCTTGCACCTTAAAAATCATAAGAAACCAATAATGACGGTTCTCTTCGAGGGGGAACCTTATTTTGCAATAAATACAATGAACAAGACAATATTTGTTGATCCTAAGACTACGTCTCCTTTGTATATATATATATAGGAGATAAAGGGTATAATTATAATAAAATGGGACCATGAGGGGCTGTAGCTTACATAACAATATAACAATAGAAATGCAATTACTCAATATTTAAGGCTTAATAACGTGTTTTTGGGTTAACATGGGGTTTATATAGGATTTAACATGCCTCTCCCCTTCGAACAAGTGTTTCCCTCAACACTTGACTTTCTTTGGGTAACCATGCTGCTTCTTCCACATGTACGTTCTTCCATTTGATGAGGTAGGCAGTATGGAAGGAAGTGTTACACCACCATTCAGCCAGAGGTAACCACTTGACCCATTGTGTTTGTTTATTTGATACAAAGCAATGAAGATATCCTTCCAAACATTTGTTCACTATCTCTGTTTTCCCGTCAGGTTGAGGATGATAAGATGAATTATGAGCTAATTGATTACCAAGACAAGGAAATAATTCCGTCTGAAAATTTCTAGTGAAAATGGGATCTCTGTCACTTACAATAATCTTTGGGTTTCCATGTATCTTTTGAATTGTTTCCATAAATGCAGTCCCAACGGTATTGGCTTTAAAGGGATGAGATAATGAACAAAAGTGTGCATACTGTTGATTTGTGGTAGCATCGGATGTGCCCTTGCCATGAAAATTGGTGGAGAGGCTAAGTCACATAAGATCTCCAAGACCTAGAAATCGTTTTGAGAAATTCCATTCGGATGAGGGGTTATTAAAATAATTAATATTTTTAATGGGCTCCTAAGTCTAAACTTAGGAAAATATAAATATAAATGGGTATTAATAAAGATAAGGATGAGAAGCTTCTAAGAGACGAGGATCAAGTCTGTTTTAATCTTAGCCGCTGATTAGAGACTTACTCTCGACCATTAATTCGCTAGCATGAAAAGTATAAGAGAAGACTTGAGGGTCATTTGGTGACACACCAACGGATACTCAGTATCCCAAGGAAAATCGATTTTCAGAGACAGTGAAATCGATTTCAGAGGGAGAGTTGCAAGGTGGAGGAAGAGGGGTGATTAGCAGCAGTTAGGGAGCTCGGAAGAGGTGACGCAGGGACTCTGAGAGACAGTGTAGAGGGAGATGTAGATCATAGAGACGCAGTGGATGTCGCAGAGAAGGACAGAGCATCGGAGAGCCACACAGAATGACGCAGGGCTGACGTAGTAGGGAAAGGAAGTCCTCTAGGGTGTTAGGAAGTCTTAGAGAAAAGCCTCAGGTGTTTTCTCCTAGTGTCTATGCAATTTTTTTTTGTAAAAGTGATTGTTGCTGAAGATTAATAGAACCCTCCTCTACTGCACCGATTTTCTTGCATTGGGTTTTTCCGGGGACAATTGTCCAAAAATAACTGTGTTGATGTGTTTGATTCTTGTGCATATATTTGTTTCTGTATAATGGTGTGATATCTGCAGTAGAATTTATTTTAATATTTACTGAAGGGATTTCATAAATAACTTATTGAGAAATAAGTAGGTAAAATAAATCAGTTGCTGTAGTAATAGAATTTTTGTTTAGAAATTTTCACATGGTATCAGAGCAAAGATTCAGAGACAGGAAGGGAAAATCAATTATGGGTCAAGGGCATGATGCAGAGGCATCCACATCAGGAGACTCGTGCAAATTTTCAGAAGAATGCACAAGAGATAGAAATTTCGATTTCTCTATGCTGGCTTCCAGATTGGAAGAAGAAGTTGCTTGCATAGCAAGCTCTGCATCATCAGGGGTATGGTATATAGGCAGTGGAGCTTCCTGGCATATGACAGGAATTTGGGAATGTTTCTTAGAGTATCAGGAGGAAAGAATGAATTTTCAGATCACCATGGGGAACAAGGCAAAGTGTACTCCAGTAGGGAAGGGTACTATAGTTTTTCAAACAGAAACAGAAGAGCGGTTCTGAGCTACCAATGTGCTGCATGTGCCAGGACTGGGGATGAACTTACTTTCCGTATTTCAACTTCAAAGCAAGGGCTATGACGTTTTCTTCATTAAGAAGAATGTATATGTCAAGCACCTGAGTTGGAAAAAGAAGGTACCGATCGGAATCGGAAGTAACATGTTGTACAGGTTACAACTAGAATCACCAATGGCACTGATAGGCAGTAATGAAGACGAGGATTTGAATGAACTATGACACAGAAGGATGAGACATTTGCACCATGGGGCTTTGAGAATTCTTAGGAAAATTGTAACAGGGGTTCCAGATCTTAGTACTGAACGAGATGATGTATGCAAAGGGCGTGCTGGGGGCAAGTATGCCAAAGTAGCATTTCCTAAAAAGTAGCAATAGGGCCAAGAGTGTACTAGGATTGGTACAGTCAGATATCTGCAGACCGATGTCCACTAAAGCTCTTAATGGTGCCAAATACTTCGTCGCCTTCATCAATGACCATTCCAGGAAGACTTGGATCTATTTTCTGAAAACCAAGGATGAGGTTTTCTGTTGATTCAAAGAGTTCAAGGGTCTAGTGGAAAATCTGACAAGAAAGAAAATAAAAGTGTCGCGCTCAAACAATGGTGGAGAGTATGTCGACAAGGACTTCACTGATTTTTGCGTTAGGGAGGGCATCAAAAGAGAGTGGACAACTCCCTACAATCCGGATCAGAATGGAGTAGCAAAAAGGAAGAACAAGACTATTGTGGAAGCAGCTAGAGCAATGATGTATGATCAGGATATGCCAAAATTCTTGTGGGAAGAAGCATGCAGCACGACAGTCTATGTCCAGAATAGAACTCCTCATAGGGCATTGGGCAAGATTACTCTAGAGCAGGTCTTCACTGGGAAGACACCTGAAGTTAGTCATTTTAGGATATTTGGGAGTTTAGCATATTGTCGTATACCCGAGGAGAAGAGGAAGAAGTTAGATCAAACTGCAGAGAAATGATATCTTGTTGGATATAGAGAGAATGCTAAGGCATATAGAATCTTTCTTCCAGGGAGTAGGAAGGTAGTATTTCGGTGAGATGTGAAGATCATGGAGGATAGGGCCTTCAGAAAATCTCGAGAAATGCCTTTAGAGGAGCAGTCAAAAGATGAGCCGTTGGTCAAACCACTTCAACCAACGGAATCCAGTACCATAAATTCTCCTTCAGAACAGGAGGAATCACAGGAAGAGGAAGAGCTAACAGATGTACCTACTATGAGAGGAAGAACGAGTCGGGAACTCCGACAGATTCTATAGGATGCAGAAGAGATGAGCCGTTGGTCAAACCACTTCAATCAACGGAATCCAGTACCATAAATTCTCCTTCAGAACAGGAGGAATCACATGAAGAGGAAGAGCTAACAGAGGTACCTACTATGAGAGGAAGAACGAGTCGGGAACTCTAACAGATTCTACAGGATGCAGAAGATTTCATTGGTACACCCATGAAGAGTAAAAGGGAGCGAAGACAACCAGAAAAATATCAGGCCTTAGTAGCTCAGGTTGGGGAACCTTCTAGTTTTCAAGAGGCCATCCAGCATCAAGTTTGGATGGATGCGATGGTGGAGGAATACAACTCTATAATGGTGAATGATGTCTAGGAAGTAGTACCTAGGCCTTAGGACATATCAGTGGTAGGTTCGAGATGGATTTACAAGATCAAATACGCTGCAGATGGCAGTGTGGAAAAATACAAAGCCATGTTTGTGGCTAAGGGGTATGCTCAGAAGGAAGGAATAGACTACGAAGAGACCTTCACCCTAGTAGCCAGGTATACATCTATTAGAACCGTGATATCTCTTGCAGCACATATGGGGTGGGAGATTCATCAGATGGATGTCAAGACGACATTTTTGAACGTGGTGATAGAAGAGGAAGTATACATTGAACAACCAGAAGGCTTTGAGACAAATGAGAAGAAATCTCATGTATGCAGATTGAAGAAAGCCTTGTATAGGTTCCAACAGGAGCCTAGAGCATGGTATGGTCAAATTGATGGCTACTTGTGGAAGATGGGGTTCATCAAGAGTGATGTAGATCCCAATCTCTACTATGTGGTTGTAGAGAATGAACCTCTAGTCCTAGTATTATATGTAGATTATCTCTTCCTGACAGGATCATCTAGGTTCGAGGACTGCAAGAAGAATCTAGCCACAGAATTCGACATGAGGGATTTGGGACAGATGCATTATTTCCAGGGGTTGGAACTTTGGCAGTAGAACGGTGAGATCTTTCATCGACAAGGGAGATATGCTATAGAAATCTTGAAGAGATTCAGGACGCAGTACAGTATGCCTATGGCTACTCCAATGATCACCAACTGGAAGACAATTGATGCATCAGAAGACAAAGATGTTGATCCCACCTTATACAGGCAGCTCATAGGGTCCCTGATGTATCTGGTCAATACTAGGCCAAACATTTGTTACGCTGTCAACACCCTCAGTCAGTTCATGGTGGAACCTAAGAGGGCACATTGGGCAGTAGCCAAACATGTTCTCAGATATATACAGGGAACAGTCAACTATGGACTATTGTACACCAGAAGTAATGACATCAGTCTTAGTGGATTTATTGATGCATATTAGGTTGGAAGTTCAATAGATCGGAAAAGTACCTCTGGGTACTGTTTCAACATTGGATTGGGGATAACCTCCTAGTGTAGTAGGAAACAAAAATCCGTAGCTTTGAGCTCAACTGAAGTAGAATGTATGGCCACTAGCACAACTTCGTGCGAAGCCATATGGCTTAGAAAATTGCTTGTGAACCTATTCATAAGGTGGACGGAGGTGACCAAGATCATGTGTGATAATCCGTGTTACATCAAGCTCTCTGAGAATCCACTATTTCATGATCGGTCGAAGCACATTGATATTCGGTGTCACTTTGTCAGAGACTGCGTCCAACGAGGAGCAGTACAATTGAACTACACTCCTACAGGAGCACAGGTGGCAGACATCCTCATCAAGGCCCTAGTAAGAACCAAGTTCGTTTATTTCAGGGAGAAGATGGGGATGGTAAAGAATCCATTTCAGTAGTAGAAATGGATAAGTATCAGGGGATGCAGTGCAACAGTTAGCAGTGGCAGTGCTATGGGTAGCATGGGCAACATGTTGAGAGGGAGTTGCAGTACAGATGTAGGAGTGGTAGTAGTAGAGCCATGGGCAGCAGTACAGGAGGCAACAATGCAGAGGATGCTGGGCAGCAGGCCAAGCATCATCACAGGTACCGGTGCTGGAGGATCTGTGTGATGTTCAGTGGTGGAGCATTACTAGAGCACATTCCCCGCTAAGAGGAAGTGTTGATTTATGGTAGCATCGGATGCGCTCTTGCCATGAAAATTGGTGGAGAGGCTAAGGCACATAAGATCTCCAAGACCCAGAAACTGTTTTGAGAAATTCCATCTGGATGAGGAGTTATTAAAATATTTATTATTTTCATTGGGATCCTAAGTCTGAACTTAGGAAAATAAAAATATTAATGGGTATTAATAAGAATATGGGTGAGAAACTTCTAAGTGACGAGGATCAAGTCTGTTTTAATCTTAGCTGTTGATTAGGGACTTAATCAACAGGAAAAGTATAAGAAAAGACTTGAGGGTCATTTGGTGACACACTAGCAGATACTCAGTATCCCAAGGAAAATCGATTTTCAGAGAGAGTGAAATCTATTTCAGAGGGAGAGTTGTAGGGTGGAGGAAGAGGGGGTGATTAGCAGCAGCCAGAGAGCTCAAAAGAGGTGACGTAGGGACTCTGGGAGACAACGCAAAGGGAGACACAAATCATAGAGACGCAGTGGATGACACAGAGAAGGACAAAGCAACGCATAGCCACGCAAAATGACGTAGGGCTGACATAGTAGGGAAAGGAAGTCCTCCAGGGTGTTAGAAAGTCTCGGAGAAAAGTCTCAGGTGTTTTCTCCTAATGTCTATGCAAAATTTTTCTGTAAAAGTGATTGTTGCTGAAGATTAATAAAACCCGTCTCTATTGCACTAGTTTTCCTGCATTGGGTTTTTCCGGGGACAATTGTCGAAAAATAACCGTGTTGATGTGTTTTATTTTTGTGCATATATTTTCTGTATAATGGTGTGATATCTGCAGTAGAATTTATTTTAATATTTGCTCAAGAGATTTCATAAATAACTTATTGAGAAATAAGTCAATAAAATAAATCAATTGCTGCAGTAATAGAATTTTCGTTTAGAAATTTTCACACATACTTGGTAAGTCTTTCAACTACCACCATGATGACACTCTTTCCTTCGGACTTGGGTAAACTTGTGATAAAATCCATTGAGATCTCCTCCCAATGCTGACTTGGAATGGCTAAAGGTTGTAACAGACCCGGGGTCTTAATTGTCTCAACTTTATTTTGTTGGCAAACCAAACATTCTGCCACAAACTTTTGAATATCAGATTTAAGGCCATCCCAAAAAAATCCTTCTTGACCCTGTGGTAAGTTTTTAAAAATCCTGAGTGCCCTCCTAAGGGGGAGGTGTGCAATTCAAAAGAATCTTTTATTTGAGTTGAGAATTCATACATAGATATAAGCGATCTTTGTACCATAATGAATAATTTTCCAGATATATGTATCAAATGTACTGGGATTTTGCTGCGACTTTTGAATGAGTGCCCACACTTCTCTGTCATACTTCCATTCATTCCTTGCTTCAGTTATCCAATCTGGTTGGATAATAGAAATGGCATAGAGCAATGCTTCTGCATCCTCATCCTTTCTTTAGAATGCATCTGCAACAACATTTTGCTTCGCTTTTTTGTAGATGATTTCAAAGTCATAACCCAACATCTTTGTGACCCATTTTTGTTGATCTTTTGAATATAATCTTTGTTGCAAAAAGTATTTAAGACTATCATGATCTAGTTTTACCTTGAAGTGTCTTCCCATTAGGTAAGGTTGCCATTACTTTAGTGCATGTGGTATTGCTAACATTTCTTCTTATAAATAGGTTTGTGTAAATACTTTCCCTTGATTGGACGACTTTAAAAAACAATGGGTCTCCCTTCTTGCATTAAAACAACGCTAATTCCATTTTGTGAGGAATCACATTCCACAATAAAGGATTTTGTGAAGTCTGGTGTAGCTAAGACCGGTGCTTGGCACATTGCCTCTTTAAGATTTTCAAAGGCCTTAGTTGCTTCTGGAATACAAGAAAATGCATCTTTCTTCAGTAATGTTATTAGAGACGCTGCTATTCTCCCACTATTCTTAACAAATTTGCAGTAATACCAATGTTACCAGACTCAGAATCGGCAATAAATCGGCGAGGCAAAAGAGCGAAGAGTTTTAATCGGATCGGGAAAAAATCGGGAAAAAATCGTTGAATTCATTAAATAAAAATATACACATATATTGAATTAAAAAAACCATTTTTCGTTAATATTGGGTAAAGGTATGTCCAAACAATGCATAATATCAATAGATGTCCAAAATATCATGAATAAATAAGTATCTCATATGTGTTATGAGTCCACACATGATCCGATTCCGAGTCTGGTAACATTGGATTGAAAAAGGAAAAACTTAGGCAGGTAACATCATAGTTATATATATATATATATATATATATATATTTAATAACTATGATGTTACCTGCCTAAGTTTTTCCTTTTTCAAAATTCAATCAAGTTTTTGATCAATTTAAATATATAAAAAATGGTAAATATAATAAAAATCGATTTTACAATTAAAAATAAAATATAATATCAAAAATTAAAGAAAAATATTTATAATTTAAAACCATATACATAGTTTCTATAGTTCACTCTAAGTTCTTATTTTTCCAAAGCAATGCTTTGAGCACAGCCGCCACATCAGGGCTACAAAGCCCGATGTAGCAGTGAGCTCTGTCGGTGGGCATATGCATCGTATACTCTCATTTCACTGTCGGTTGTCGTCTTTATTGTATATCGTGTTGGTTTTGTTTTTGTCCTACATTTTACCATACCGCGATATTCCACAGGGTAGTAAAAACCCTAAACTCCATCGTTTGACTCGTTTTCGATGTTTTTTGTGATACCATGGTTCTTCTCTGTTCGGCTCTGTAAGTTCACCTGTGTTTCTCCATACATGGGCCCAGGTTCCTGCTATACAAGGCCTTTGGTATAGTCAGTGCAGAAAAGTTCTTGTTATCAATTTACAATAATAACCATCCCCGTTATCAATATCCACAACTCGGTAAAAGAAAAATCTCCCGACCGTTGCTGACGGAAGTGAAACGAAAATGAAAATAAACGGTGAAATCAATTTCCGTCAATAATGTTCGCCTTAATTGGCATCCTGGAGGTCAGGAAAGTTGCTCTAACAGTGCGTCTGCGATTGTAGTTGTCCCTCGGTGATATTGCAGAGCATCAGGGAAGACCCTCCCTCTCTGCCTCTGCTCAACATTCTCTTCAGTGAATGGAGCGCAGTCTGCGATCCACTGTGCACGCACGCCTGTTTTTCGCTCAAGAAACTTTCAGGCCTCACAACCATATCAATACTTCATACGTGGTAGGCTCTGCGGCTTCGAATGCTGCTCTGTGGCGCTGCGGTGTTTCAAGTCGGAACTTTTTGCCGCCGAGCCGAGTTTCAAGTCGGAACTTTTTGCCGCCGAGCCGATTCATACTCGCGATTAATCGCCAGAATCGGCGATTCCTGTTTCACTGAGTAATACCCTATCAACCCGAGAAATCTTCGAATATTCTTTAGGGTTGTGGGGATTTTTCATTCCTTAATGGCTTTAATTTTGTTAGGGTGTACATTAACACCCTCATGAGATACAATATGACCCAAATATTCCGCCTCTTGTACTCCAAAGAAACATTTGGAGGTTTTTGCATATAATTGTTTCTCCTCCAATAGTTTAAGCACCCTGTCAACATGTTGAACATGATCCTTTCAAAACATGTTGTAGATTAGTATATCATCAAAAAATACTAACACAAATTTTCCAAGGAAGGGTTTGAAAATGGAATTCATCAAACCTTGAAATGTGGAAGGTGCATTAGTAAGGCCAAAAGGCATGACCAAAAATTCATAATGACCTTCATGAGTTTTGAATGTTGTTTTCGAAATGTCTTCAGTCTTCATTCTAATTTGATGATATCTTGAACGAAGAACTAGCTTGGTGAAGTAAATTGCTCCATGTAACTCATCCAACAATTCATTAATGACAGGAATGGAAAATTTATCTTTACAAGTGAGATTGTTGAGCTCCTTATAATTCGGATGCAAATGCCAAGATCCATCCTTCTTGTGCACCAATACTAATGGAGTAGAGAAAAAACTTTAGCTAGGTTGAATTATATTGGCCTCTGTTAATTTTAGGTATGTTCTATGCTTAGAGCAATTTATTTCAATTTTCACAGTTAGCTCAATATCTTTTCTAGATTAGCAATCACATCAGCATTAAAGTAAATTGCAGATAGAACATAAACATAGATCGCAGAAGACAAGCCAAGACAAGAGGACACAAGATGTGGTGCTAGCCAGGGACAAACCCCAATGTGGGGAAACCCTTGATCAATTTTTCTTATATGTTCTTCAATAGTTTATTAGAGAGAGAGAGAGAGAGAGATAGTACATTTACAACAGAAGTCAACACTTTGACTTATCTAAATAAGAGCATAGATCATCTCTAAGAAGATGATACACATGGTAGTTGAAGTCAGTTGAAGACATGTTTCTTCAACTGATTCTCCAAGGTGACTCCATCACCTTGCTGCACTTATAGTTGTGCTGCTCCTCATCATCATGCTGCACCTCATCGTGCTGCACCATGTTGCACCCATCATCACTATGATGCATCTCATCATGCTTCACTAATCATGACAATACCCATCGCTGTAATGCATCATGTACCATCGTGTGCCATTTGCTGCACCGTGTTACCATACTGTCCCATGTGCTTGCTGCACCATGCTTGCCACCATGTGCTTACTGCACCTTGCTTACCATACTGTTGTTTCACTATTAGCATGTCTTTGCTACTGTCCCATTGTTACATTGCTGTATTGTAACATTGTTGCTAGCATGTTGTCATTGTAACATCGCTGTACCATGCCATCATTGTTATCATGTTGCCCATGCATCTTGCTGCACTATCATGCATTCAAACTTCATGGGTCACCTTGCTGTCACATTCCTAGCATTGCTGTCCCATTGTTAGTGACTGCTGCTCCTATGATTGCTTGCTGTCCCATTTGTGTTTGCAACACTGTGCTTGCTGCTGTCCCATTGTAACCTACAACAACCCAACATACCTTAAACACTGTTGTTCCAAGTCTGCTTTCACTGTTGTTTATACTGTGACTGGTTAGGGCATCTGGTCATGCTGCAACAACCCTTACAAACACATCTAACAGTCCACAAACAACCCTCAAAGACTGTAGCACACCTTCATGAGACTCCACACTTAGTACGCTGTTGTTCTGGGCATATACTAGCCCTTAATCCTCCCTACACAGACCCTAACTGTGGTGCTATGGCCTGCAGCCTAGCACACAGTCCACCTGTAGCATACGACCAACACCATACAAGAATTTTGTCCACAAAACAATGCCCAAACAGACCTGCGAGAGAGGTCTCCTAATTCGGTCTTCCCAGCAAGCAACTTGGCCTTCCTTTCAGCAACTCGGTGCCCTATTTAACCCACAAACCAGTCCCTGATCTCCTCGTTGCCTTGGCCTCTTCTTGCTGTGGCTACCTGTGGCTAGGGCTTGCTAAGGCCTCCTCCATAGCTGCGTTAAACTTCATCCATGACAAAGGTAAGGGCTCCTTTAGGTCAACGTATAGATCCCTTCCATAGCTTCGCTGACCTGTCTTCTTTGCTGCGGTTAGGGCAACCTCCTTTCCTCTAACGTCTAGGGCTTCCACTCCTAGATCTCTCTTCCACTATAACCCAAAGTGAGTGGAGATAAATCAAGAGACAAGTGTGTGTGAAATGATTCTCAAGTCATCTCCTTTTATACTATAAAACGTCGAGCACATGTGGGTGTTATTTAGTTGCTGGCCGACGTTGACGAATTGTCTTATAACACAAATAAATTCATAACTCCATGAATACTTATTGGAATCGGATGATCTTTAGGTCAATCCTACACCTCTCGATGAGAGGGATCCAAGAAAAATATCAGCTGCCATAAATAAGATGACCCACATGGAGTTTGGCCCTAGTTGCCAATTTTAACACTCCCTCTCAACTAGGGAGAACTCCATTCGCTGATCATCTGCAAGACTGTACTATCTCTGCCATTAGTGCCCTGCACTGCTCTGCTGAACCATGAAGAAGAAGAATTGATCGAGAATGTCTCATACCATTCTCCACTGCCCCGAAGTTAGTTCCATATTAAGAGAGTATGTCATACCACTCTTACTGATCCTAGATCAGTTGCAAAAGAGAGTGAGTTATGTCACTTTTACTGATCCAAAGGCAGTTCCAATTGATCCTAGATCAATATCAAAAAAGAGTGTCTCAAACCACTCATATTGATCCTAGATCAGTTTCATTGATCCCAGATCAATGGAGGTCATCCTAGCATAGGGAGTACGGTAGATACAACTATGAGTCCATTGATAATACTACTATGGTCCCTAACCCCATTTTAGCCCTGCTCATTGGCTAGATGAGAGGTACTTCCCATGAGTCCGAGACTGCATGGGTAGGATGCCTTGACAGGAGAACCACTCATCCTGCCCATAAGTCGCGACAAGGTATCACAGGGGAAGGCTGAACCATTCACCTTGTACACAACGCACCATTAGGGGAGGGTGAGTCGCCCTATGGTCGCTTGTTGCTCCAAGAAGTACCCCAAGCCCCCCGGAGCTCCCAGAGCTCAATGCATGCATCATGCAGGACCCTCATAAGAGGGTCTCTCAATGACTCCAAGTCGTTCTGGGAAAGTCACAAATTTGACCTTTCCTCGGGGCTTTAGATAGAATGTCTGCAACTTGCACATTAGTCTCAATGCAATGGAGCCTTCTCGCTCATCGATGTACCATGTCCCAGATAAGGTAGTATCTGATATCTATATGCTGGAGCAATCATAGAATACAGGATTCCTCGACAATCGAATCCCCCCTGCTTGACACAGAAGATCACGGTGGTATCCATCATGTGTATAAATAGCTCATTGAAGAGCTTCCATAACCAGGCAGCATCACACGAGGTCATACTCGTAGCTATGTATTTGGTCTCAACAATGCTTATAGAAACCATCTTCTGCTTCCTGCTCGTCCAAGATATTGAGCAGAACCCAAAGAGAATCAGTACCCAAAAGTGCTCTTGCGGTCCTCCACACTGCCTGCCTAACTAGCATCAGAATTATCATGCAGCTTCACATTTCCGACAGTGTATCTCAATCCATGAGAGATTGTGCTCTGGCGATATCTCAAATGATTCTTGGCACCAATCCAGTGAGGCTCGACCAAATATGAGCCCAACATGCTAACTGCAAAACATATATCCAGATGGGAGTTCACCAAGAACATTAATGCTAGAATGAGTTTATGAAACTCAGAGGCATTTCCCAAATCAGGTCCGACATCCCTACCACATAACTTCTAAAAGTTAAGCTCCATCGAGGTAGTCATGGGCTTGCAGTTCACCATTCCAAATCCGGAATCCAACTCCCTCTTACTTTTGCAAATGAGAGTGTTTGCATCTGTTAGAAAGAGGTCGCCCTTAGAAGGTGCCAGTATGATAGTTCTATCATCCACAACCTTCAAGCAATGGTTTGGATCGGCTTCACTCCTAGTGAATCTCAACTTCATCAAACATCTATCAATCCTTTCATATTAAGCCCGGGGTGTTTTACTTCAAGCCATAGAGGACTTTCTTCCACCTGCATACATGAGATTCTCGATCATGAATCTCAAACCCCTCAAGTTGTTCCAAACCTGTGGACCTGTTATATGAGGGGAATGGTCCCCTTGTAAGATTTTCCTTCGGTACATCTCAGACATGTACCTTCATGCTCCTTTTGAATTCAGGCATCCCGGTCACCATTTGACTCACATTGGGTAGGGCCCCATAAAGTAGACCTCCGGTGCTATAGATGAGATGTGTCAACTGACATGGTCCCCAATGGGCTTCCTGCAACTTGATACAAATTGCCAATCCTAAACCTACGAGTAAAAGCATATTTGAAAATTTCATTTTCAAACCTGTACCTTTCTATCAATGAATGCTGCCTTGAAGCCTTTGGCTTCCATTGTAGAAATGGACACCAGGTTCTTCTTGCGATCAGGTACATAAAAGAGATTCTTGTAAATGAATTGAGTTTCCTCATTCAATTGATGGGTAACATTTCCTACACCCTTTCCGGGATAGGTGGCATTGACTCCAAGTATAATCCCACGATTGTTTCCATCTCTAACAAATTAGAGCACCCTTCTGTTCGATGAATTGCCTTGAAGCACTACAATCAATAAACCAAATTTCCAAAGAGTCTGAAGGAGAGGGCCAATATAAGATAACGCTTCTTTATCTTATCAGAAACAATATTTGATTCTTCATACCTGGGGTTCCTTGCTTTCTTTGAAGAGTCAGCTGTTTCCTTGATGACCTGCATTACCTGTCATTCCTTCGATCATTGAAGATGTCCCTGAAATGATTGTTATCATCATCAAGTGACGTGTCCCTACCATTCGGACACTCCTTCGCATAATGGCCGAACTTATTACAACCAAGGCATCTGCCTTTCCTTCCACCTTTAGATCCAGAGTTCCCATTGAAGTGATCTTTAGGTAGACCATTAGATAATTTTCTCTGCTTCGACTTCACCCTTGGTGAATTAGAAGAAGGATGAAGAATCCAATGATCCTATTATCCTTTCCCAATTGTCTTCGTGATTTCTCTTTCACTCTTAGTTGGGCTTTGTCTTCACCTCAACATTGATACCATGTTAATTTAAGGTATGTTCTATGCTTAGAGCAATTTATTTCAATTTTCACAATTAGCTCAATATCTTTTCCAAATTAGCAATCACATCAGCATTAAAGTAAATTGCAGATAGAACATAAACATAGATCGCAAAAGACAAGCCAAGACAAGAGGACACAAGATGTGGCACTAGCCAGGGACAAACCCTAATGTGGGGAAACTCTTGACCAATTCTTCTTGTATGTTCTTCAATAGTTCAGTAGAGAGAGAGAGAATACATTTACAACAACAATCAACACTTTGACTTATGTAAATAAGAACATAGGTCATCTCTAAGAAGATGATACATGAGGTAGCTGAACTCAATTGAAGGCATGCTGCTTCAACTGATTCTCCAAGGTGACTCCATCGCCTTGCTGCACCTATCGTTGTGCTGCTCCTCATCATCATGCTGCACCTCACCGTGTTGCACCCATCATCACTATGCTGCATCTCATCATGCTTCACCAATCATGACAGTACCCATCACTGTAATGCATCATGTACCATCATGTGCCATTTGCTGCACCATGTTTACCATATTGTCCCATGTGCTTGCTGCACCATGCTTGCCACAATGTGCTTATTGCGCCTTGCTTACCATACCGCTGTTTCGTTGTTAGCATGTCTTTGCTGCTGTCCTATTGTTACATTGCTGCTAGCATGATGTCATTGTAACATTGCTATACCATGCCATCGTTGTTATCTTGTTGCCCATGCATCTTGCCACACTATCATGCATTCAAAACTTCATGGGTCACCTTGCTGTCACATTCCTAGCACCGCTGTCCCACTGTTAGTGACTGCTGCTCCTATGATTGCTTGCTGTCCCATTTGTGTTTGCAACACCGTCCTTGCTGCAGTCCCATTGTAACCTACAACAACCCAACATACCTTAAACATTGTTGTTCCAAGTTTGCTTTCACTGCTGTTTATACTGTGACTGGTTAGGGTATCTGGTTATGCTGCAATAGCCCTTACAAACACTTCTAATAGTCCACAAATAACCCTTAAATGTTGTAGCACACCTTCATGAGACTCCATGCTTAGTATGCTGCTGTTCTGGGCATATACTAGCCCTTAATCCTCCCTACGCATACCCTAACTGTGCACCTGTAGCAGACAACCAACACCATACAAGAATTCTGTCCACAAAACAGTGCCCAAAGAGACTTGCGAGAGAGGTCTCCTAATTCGGTCTTCCCAGCAAGCAAGTTGGCCTTCCTTTTAGCAATTCGGTGCCTTGTTTAACCCACAAACCAGTCCCTGATCTCCTTGTTACCTTGGCCTCTTCTTGCTGCGGCTAGGGCTTGCTAGGGCCTCCTCCATAGCTGCGTTAAACTTCATCCATGACAAAGGTAAGGGCTCCTTTAGGTCAACATATAGATCCCTTCCATAGCTTCGCTGGCCTGTCTTCTTTGCTACAGCTAGAGCAGCCTCCTTTCCTCCAACATCTAGGGCTTCCACTCCTAGATTTCTCTTCCACTAAAACCCAAAGCGAGTGGAGAGAAATCAAGAGAGAAGTGTGTGTGAAATGACTCTCAAGTCATCTCCTTTTATACTAAAACGTTGAGCACATATGGGTGTTATTTAGTTGTTGGCTGACCTTGACGAATTGTCTTATAACACAAATAACTTCATAAATCCATGAATACTTATTGGAATCGGCTGATCTTTAGATCAATCCTACACCTCTCGATGAGAGGGATCCAAGAAAAATATCGGCTGTCATAAATATGATGACCCACATGGAGTTTGACCCTAGTTTCCAATTTTAACAGCCTCTAGCATTTCTGCAATCATACATTCAATTTCACTCTTTTGGGCATAGGGATATCAATAAGGCCTGATGTTTGGAGGAACACTTCCTGGAATCAAGTGAATAGCATGATCATGACCACGAATAGGTGGGAGGCCTTTGGGAGTATGAAAGACCTTGGAATGATTGTCCAAGATTCTTTGGAGATTTGGAGAAATGGATGATTTCAATGTTTGAACATCTAGTGAGAATAATTGTGCAATTATGTTTTGTTGTTATTTCTTCAAAAGATTTGTCATGCCATTAGAGTTTATTATCTTCCCTAGTTCCCCTGCGATAACCCTTAATTCAATTTCCTTTCCTTCCCATAAAAATTTCAATAAAAGTTCTTGAAAATTAAAAGCTATCATCCCCAAAGATTGTAACCATTTGACTCCTAATACAACATCAACACCACCCATTGGAATGGAAAGCATTGGACTATTCAGTACATATTCCCCTATGGTTGGATTTATATTATGACACTTCCCTAAGTTTATCGTTCCTCCATTTACAACCATCACTCTGATGCTGGATATAGAAAGCAATTCAATTCCTTGGCTATCTTACAATGAATAAAATTATGGGCACTACCAGAATCGATTAACACTATTACCTTTTTTTCTTGATATATCCTTCTATCTTGAGAGTTTGAGAAGTGGTAATTCCTGCCAATGCATTACAAGATATGGTTGGATTCATTTCCTCATTCTCTAGGGTTGGTTCTTAGTGTAGATCCCCTTGTTTTGACGTTTCTTGTTGCCTCTTCACAATCTATGTAAAATAAGTTCTTCTCAGCACACTTATGACTCTTAGTGTATTTGCTATCAGAACTGTAACAAAGCCCTTTTTCTCTTTTTTCCTTCAGTTGTTGTGGTGTCAACCTTGTAGGTTGTGGGAGGCTAGGAGCAACAACACTTCCAACTTTATAGTTGTGAGTGGTAGACTTCCTTGTTGCCATAATTATGCTTTCAATTTTTCTTGCTACCTTGAATTCATTCTCCAATGAATAAGGTTGCCAAAGGCGAACCTCATGTTGGATGTTATTCTTTAAAGTCCCTATGATGACATCAATCCTATGCTCCTTTGGAATATCATTTACCTTGATATTCAATCTTTGGAAGTCCTCGATGTGCTCTGCCATTGAACCTTTTTGTTTGAGATTTATCAATTGGATAGAGAAGGTATTGCTCTTAGTATCCTCATAATGTGCTACCAATTCTTCCGCAAAAATTGTTCAAGTGACAATTGATTTACGAAAACAAAGCCATCGATACCACATAAACTGATTTTATTCTAAATATAGAGATGCAATTCCTACTTTTTGTGTGTTTGACAGATCATGTAGATCAAAGAATTGCTCCATTTATAGTATCCATGTTACCGGATCCTTGATTTACGAAAACAAAGCCATCGATACCACATAAACTGATTTTATTCTAAATATAGAGATGCAATTCCTACTTTTTGTGTGTTTGACAGATCATGTAGATCAAAGAATTGCTCCATTTACAGTATCCATGTTACTGGATCCTTGCCATCAAACTTCCTCATGTCAATCTTAAGAATGTGTTGGGTCTTAAACCCAACATTGGAATCTCTAAAATCATAATTCATATTCCTTGTCTTCATCATGATTTTCATGGATTACCTTGTCACCACTGGAAAACGTTTATTGTAGCAACTTTGTCAACCCTTCAAATTTGACATTCATCGCTTCCATGTCTACTTTAAAAACTCCGATGTCTGCTTTTAAACCATCCTTCAAGACTTCCATGTGGCCTTTTATTTTTTCTTTCAAACCATCCATTTTAGCTTCTAGTTCATTTTGGTTACTCTTTGCGAGAGCGAATTTTTTTTTCACTTGGTCTCATACTTTTGGTATATCATGTTGCATTTCTTCCTCTTCTTCATGCGCCATAGTAGAGATTTTTGGTTGCTTACTAGGTGTGTCCATTTTTTTGTTTCGAGGCATTTTGGAATCAAACAATCATATCTATGCTTCATAATGCCCTTTGAATCACTTCAAACTGATTTTTCAAACAAAAGTTATGCAAAATTTAAAAATGATACACACCTTTTTCTTGCTTTTTAGGAGATCGATATTGTCACTGTTGTATCTATGTAATTTTGGATCTCCAAAGTCTGAAATTTTGTCCTATGGTAGCCCTTTAAGTCTTCTTTCCAATGCCACAAGTCATATCGAGGTTGGATTCTTGAAGAAAAGGTTATGTCCAATCTCCCACGATGACTTGATTATAGACTGCTTCAGTAGTGTGACCTTTTATGAAATGCCACGTGTCACTGTTTTGACCTTCGACCTTAAAAATGGTACACAAAAAACTACAGTTTGTGCACTTTCAGTCACTTCTTATGAAATTCAAATCTGATGCTCGGAGAGAAAATTATGATGATTTTCCCTAGGTCACATGTTTGAGATTGAATTCTGGAGTCTGCAAAAACCTTAACTTCTTCGGACCATATCTTAGAAAATATAGTGAACCAAGATCTAAAATTTGTACACGAAGTTCACCAAAATTTCGGCTCCATGTGGTCGAAATTCTAGCTTCTAAAGCCTTGTAGAAAAAAAGTTATAGCGAAACTGCTAAGATGACCTATTTGAAGGAGAGGGGCTACACTAAAAATAACAATAAGGGGGCTACAGTAGTATTATAGGGACCTAACAAAGGAAGGTAGGTCATCATTCGACAAGTACTTTAACCATCTTGAAATCATCTACTTTTCGTTAACGTTTTGGGCATTCTAACATGGATTAAGTGTTGATTACATGATTAACTGATCTTGACCGTAAACCTACTTTGTCACTTTACCAGGGAGGTTGATTTTTTTCCCTAGTCTCATGGGACCTCTTCTAAGGCCTTAGGGTTATAGGAGGGGTACTACTTGGGAGACACAAATTCAAGTAGCGTGTCCATTATTATTCCATGCTTACCACTTTCCATCACTCCCCTAAATTTTATCTCCATTCTTCAACTTGTGGTCATTGGCTCATTGTGATTGGCACCCTCTTTTCCTCATCCTTGAGTCTAGGCTGAAAACTTTGGCCTGGAGGTTGATGTAGCTAAAAGAAAGAAAAAAGCATAAAATGGCCACAATGAAAGAAAAAGGAAGTTAAAATGAAAGGATAATAGGGACATTAGTTAACACATGGGTAAAAGCCTAGGCTGAGCTCTACCCCCCTCATTAGCCATCAACTAGTGCCTAGAGCACTTGATGCTCCATCACATAATACAGGAACTCTTGCATGTCCCAACCTTGATGATCAATAAACTAACTCATCATTAAGGGGTAAATAGATGCTAAATCATTAAAAACAAGCTTGGGCTCCTAAGCTATGCTAGTATTCAAAGCATTATAAAAAAAAAGTAAAAGGCGCACTAGAGGGTTGGAAAATGTAGACCAAGAAAAGGGGTAACTCGTGCCTCCATGATTACCCCCTCCTTACATCTATGTAAGTAAGATGATGGACCTCCATCAGTTGGTCCCATGTCCATGTCATGTCCCTTCTCAAACACATTTGTAATAGGGTGTTTCCACACATTTTTGCACAATTTTGGCTAAGGGAAGAACCCAACGTTTTCGACTTAGGGACTTAGGAGGAAATTCGACTTAATTTGGTTGCTAGTGGGAGGTGGGGGGCACTCACGTGGGAATTCGAACTAGGCCATTCAAATGGCTTGGAGGTAATTTGAAGTGCTGGATGGGGGGGCCCACATGAGGCAAGGAAGGCTCACGAGGATAAAAGGAGGAGAGAGCTCTCATTTGAGCTCATTCATTCACCTTGCAAATCGAAATCACTTGACTGTTCGCTCTGCTATTTAACTGAGTCAACTGGTTGTTTAGCCACGAATCTCTCAAGCGGGAGATTCAACCTTACCTTCGGTGGACCTTGAGCGCCCGCCCTAGGAAGGCAGTTCCATCAACATTTCAGGAGATCCGGGAGTTCGCTACAACACTATCATTTAGTCACCCATAGGGAATGCATATTTCTGGGCCACCAGAAGCATACGCAGGAGAAGTTTGAGCCACAACAGATCATCGATTTTCCGGGAGAGCTAGGGGATTTGGAGGAAACAATAGGCCAACATTTCTGGAGAGTTTTGGAGCCAACAGAGCCAACAAACCCAGTAGTTCGAATTGCAGGCTCAGGGGACATCGCAGAGGGTCAGTCCAATGTTTTCGTGGAGTCTAGGAGCAAGCACTACAGCCTGGAAGCTCATCCGAGAAGTCAGGGGACTTGTAGTGGGGATCAACCCAACCCTTTTGGACATTTTCTAGGAGGATTTATAGGCAGAATCCAGTAGGCCGAGTTTTGCAGTGGCAGCTAGAGTTGTGCTCGTTGGGGGTCGAAATTCAGAAGTCTGAACCAACTAAATTCCTTTGTGGTTTTTTCCAGGTTTAGGCCAAGGAGTCATGAGCTCCAATCTCATAATTTTCTAAGCATGGGAAGTGGTGTTTCCAGCCATTCGAAGTTTTAGGAGGAAGGGCAGTTTTCTAGGCAGCAATGCAGATTGGTGCAGCAGTTGAGGCAGCCATTAGTTTAGCTATTTCTCACCTGGGTTTGGTCAAGCTTGTCCATTGAGACAAGCCTAGGTGTACCACTCTTTTATCTATTGTATTTTTCCCTCAAAGAAGTAATAAAATGGATCACCAGTTCATTATTTCCAGCATTTCCATTGGTGCTTAATATATATTTCGTTTTTATATTGCTGAACTGATTGTATGCTTTATATCACTTGTATTCCTACTTAGGAACATTACAGTCCATGTTACTCTGCCTTGATGTCTTTTCGCTCCATTACCATTATTGTCACATGCACCGATTTTCCTCTGCTCCATTACCCTCCTCTGCTGCACCGATTTTCCCGCATTGGTTTTTTCCGGGGACAATTGTCCAAAAATAACTGTGTTGATGTGATTAATTCTTGTGCATATATTTGTTTCTGTATAATGGTGTGATATCTGCAGTACAATTTATTTTAATATTTGCTGAAGGGATTTCATAAATAAATTATAGGGAATAATAAGTAGGTGAAATAAATCAATTGCTACAGTAATAGAATTTTTGTTTAGAAATTTTCATAGTTTCGTGCTTATTTATTTTATTTCTAGGTCCAAAGCACCCATTGAGTGCTCTAGGGTTTGTGTCTCGAGTCAAAGTCTAAGTCATGATGTAAAATACCCTTCGTGGGCTCATTGGGTCAAAGAAAGAAAATTATTCTCTGTAATTTGGTCATGCAATACTCCACCACCAAGTCGGCTTGCCCTTTTTTGCATGTCGACCTAATAGAGGAGCTTCAAACTACTATATATACCCATGCATTCAACCTATTGAGAAGGAGATCCATCCATGGAATTCGATCTGCAACTTCTTAGTGAAAAAGTGTATGCAAAGAACCTAAAAGGAGAAGGAAAGCTATACCAAAAGAGAGGAGATACTTGTCTAATCAAAGGAAGCTAAAATATCCATCTTTCTGCCACATGTGCAAGTAATGTGAAGTATTGCAGAGTCGAAGATGTAAGAGTGAACATACCAAAATTGCGGAGGTGGAAGAGAGGGCCGAGACCCTAGCTGATTTGATTTCAGATGCTTTTCTTGACTTGATTTTGGAAGTTTAACTTGTTTTCATGGCAGGCTGGCTTGGTGGATGGAGGGAAGTCTTTGTCTTGGTCTAAAGGCCTTGTTTGTCTCATTTGATTTGGTTCTTAAAGAAGAGAAGAGATTTTTGGGGTTTCCCCTCGAAGAGGGGTTTTGTCCTTGTCTAGAGCCTACATTCTGTGACCTTGATCTTCATGTTTATGTTTTGGTAATTACTTGATGATAAGAAGATAAACGAAGACAAAGAAATTGAAGAAGTCCTAAAAGAAGATAACTAAATATCACAAGTAACTATCAAGATATGAAAATCTTTCTGCCTTTATGATTTTCTAACACTTTTTGGGATTGAAAAGGGATTTTTCTTGGGGATTTGTATGCTTATTGTTGATTTTTCATTATTTTGCATGTGGATGGATTAATGCTAGGGTTTCCTTGATGTTCCATCACTAAAGGCATATTGTTTATTGAAACTCTTGGTAGAAGTTTGCAAGTTGAATATATTCTTCCTTGAAATCCATAGAAGAACCTAGTGTGCATCTTCTATTTAATTTCCCCCCCCACAAAAAAATATAGTTAGGGTTTTACATGAGGAAAACATATTTTCCCCTTTTATTCCAATCAATTTTCTTTCCCCTAAAATGCCTTTTTCTTAAGTAGGAATAGGCACTAACTAAAGTCATGTTGATAAAAAATCATTAGAACTAAAATATTTACCTTTCTCTTATATCTCTTATGATATTTAAGGCAAGCTGCTAGGGCTTTTCGAAGGTTGACTTGCTTCTAAGTGTTGAAAAATGGGGAGGCTTCCAATTAATTAGTAGTGAACTCTGTTAGCATCTTTTAAATTAATTATATTCTTCTTCATCAAATAATTATCAAATGCAAAACATGAAGTTCATAGAAACAAAAGAACACAGAATATAGGCTCTCAACCAGTGTAAAACCCCTCTCCTAGGGGAAAACCCAATCAAAATCTCTTCTTATAAATTAGATCAAAGTGGAGACGTCCAAGATCCATGACCATAGAAGAACTTCTACCTCTAGATGCCAAGTCAAGCCTTCCATTCTGTTTCATCAAATTCATCATCAAGATATCAACAACAAGAGAAGTACCAAGGCATAACATTCACATATTCCATCTTAAGAAAAAAAGTCTGTGAAAATTCCTAAACTGGAATCCCTATTGCAGCAACTGATGACATTTCTCCTATTTGTTAAATTCCTTTAAACAAATTACTTGTAGTTTCCTATGGTAAATATCGAAATACATACCCTACAACCTTCACTTAATTAAATTATATGCGGAAACAAGAAGCTGAGCATAAGAGAAAAACATCACACAGGACATCGTTATTTTTGGACAAATGTCCCCAAAAAAACTCAATGCGGGAAAACCGGTGCAACATATCTGAGGGTTTTATTATTATGCAATAGTAAATCTGGGTACAATTCCTTGGATGCTAAACTAGCAATCCGATACAAAGAGAAACTGGACAAAAGAAATAGTGAGATGCTCTCACCCTGTCACTAGAAGAATTTGAGACTGATCACGTTGGACTGGAGCCTCTACGTCCCCTCTGTATGGCCTCTGCACAGAATTGCGTAAGCCTCACGCAATCTCTGTGTCACCCTTGCTGGGAATCACGTTTCTCCTCCTTTGGACCCTTTGCTCGTTGGAAATTATGAATTTCTACCTGCAGGTTTCACACCCCGGTTCCAGTTTCTAAAACTCGATTTCCCTAGTAGGATTTCGATCTCCCTCTAAGGCCTATGCTACCACTGCGTCAGCTCTATGTGAGCCAGTGTTTGCCTCTCTCGGGACGTCGTTCTGCCTTCTCTACCTTGTTCTCTTTGGCCCAGGGAAACTTACCTCTTCCAGATACTATCTCTGCCCCTCACTGCAAAACATCACTTCGATCACTCCTCTAGCAACTGCTGCACTGCCCTCTCTGAGAAATTCGATCTTCTTGATCTCTCTCAGTGTGTTTTCCAAATGACCCTCAAGCCTCCTTAAATAATCTTCTTGTTGACATTCAACGACCCAGATTAGAAGCTAATAAATGGCTAAGATCATTTCTGCTTGATCCTCGTCTTCTTCTAGAAGTTACACCCACAGTTTGATTAATACCCATTAATTATTCTAATTTCCTAAGTTTAGACTTAGGGTCCCATTAAAAATAATTAATTATTTTAATAAAACGGTCTTTGGGTGGAATTTCCCAAAACGCTTTCTGGGTTCTTTGGAATACATGTGCCCAAGTCTCCTTGCGAAATTTGAGACTTAGAGCACATCCGATGCTACCAGAAATCAACAAACTCCTCTTCCATTTCAGACTTCGTCCCTTCACTTCAATTCTCTTCTTTTGCGAAATTTCAGACCAAAAAAACACATCCAAGTGTGTGTCCAAATGAGCTCATATCATCTTCTATTTAGACTGCCTAGAGGGGTGCGAAAAGACATGTCTATTGGGGTAGGGCTGACTTGTCATGTAGGCCAACTTGGCATCTAGAGGGGTTTTTGACCCAAAATTACATAATAAAAATTCTTTTTCCTTTTTCCTTTCAAGAGGTCCAAATAGGACTTTGACTCTTTGACTCAACAAAACCTAGAAGCATGAAAAATATTGTCAGGCCAGGCAGTAACTCCAGTTTGGCAGAAAACTCAGAAAAACTGATTCGTGTGTTTATTCCATAAGTATGTTATTGATTTATACATTAGGAGTGATTGTTCAGTTCATCTTCCGATGACTGTTCACATTCCTGATTTATCTATTTTACAAATTCCCCAATCATGAAGATTAGGTGTCAACATTCCCCCCCTTAATTTGAAGGGATGTTGGTGAGTCCAAGCATCATTCTGAATCGTTCAAGCTTTTCCTTTCCAAGTGCTTTGGTGAAGATGTCTGCAATTTGCTCAGTTGTGGAACAATGACGGAGATGGATTGTTTTGGCCTCAACATGATGTTGAATCAGATGATATTTAGTATTGATATGCTTTGTTCGATCATGGAACTTTGGATTCTTGGCCAACTTTATTGCAGAGGTGTTATCAATCATGAGTGGAGTTGATTGTACTTGTTTTACCTGCAAATCTTCAAGAATTTTCCTGAGCCACACAATTTCTTTCGTTGCTTCAGCTGCTGCCACGTATTCTGCTTCAGTTGTGGAATCTGCTGGAACTGATTGTTTGCGTGATCTCCAGGAGACAGCTCTTGATCCAAGACTCATAGCATATCCTGAAGTAGATACCCCAGTTTCTTTGTCTCCATCAAAGTCTGAATCAGAGTATCCAATCAAGCTGAAGTCGTCCACCTGTGTATACTTGATTCCAAGGTCTTGAGTTCCCTTCAAGTACCTTAGAACTCTTTTTGCAGCAAACCAATGTCCCTCACAAGGCTTTTGCATGAACCTGGAGAGGATTCCAACAGTAAATGAAATGTCTGGTTTGGTAGTAGTGAGGTAGATGAGACTTCCTACAAGCTGTCTATACTTTGTTGCATCCTCAAATTCCTTTCCTTCAATAGATGTGAGCTTTAAGTTTTGTTCCATTGGAGTAGAAAGAGGATTGCACTCTGTCATGCCAAATCTGTTTAACAAATCTCCAATGTATTTATTTTGAGAAAGAAATATGGATTTTGGATGTTGGGTTACTTCAATGCCAAGATAGTAATGAACATAGCCCAAATCAGTCATTTCAAAACTTTTCCCTAATTCCTTCTTTATGGATGCAATGTAGCTTTCATTGTTCCCTGTCATTAAAAGATCATCTACATATACCACAAGATACACAACTGTTTTGCCAAGTTTCTTGACAAATAAAGTTGCATCATCAAGATCAAAATGATTGAAGTTGAGTTTCAGAAGATGCTCAGTTAGTTTTTCATACCAGGCTCGCGGTGCTTGTTTGAGGCCATACAAGGATTTCACAAGTTTGCATACTTTATGTTCATGTCCTTTCACAGCAAATCCTTCAGGCTGGGACATAAAAACATTCTCTTTTAGATCTCCATTCAAGAATGCAGTTTTTACATCCATTTGATGGACTTTCCAACCGTTCTGAGCAGCTAGTGCAAAGAGTGTCCGGATGGTGGCCCATTTTGCTGTGGGGGCAAAAGTTTCCTCATAATCGACCGCTTCCTTCTGTGCAAAGCCTTTTGCCACAAGCCTAACTTTGTGCTTGTCAAGTGAGCCATTAGCTTTGTATTTGTTCTTGTAGACCCACTTGCAGCCAATTGGTTTGGTTCCAAATGGAGGATCAACCAGCTTCCAAGTGCCATTCTTTATGAGGGCATCATACTCCTTTTTCATTGCTTCTTTCCATTCATCATGAGAAGCAGCTTCTTTGAAGGAAGTTGGTTCAAAATCTGTAGACAAGTTCAATTCACAATCATAAGTAACATCCATATCAACAGGTAAATTAGAGTCATCTACATCACCTCCATTTTGTCGGTTTGAATTTCTGGTTCCTGTTTTTCTAGTTTCATCAGGATGAACACTTTCAAGTGTCTTTGTCAGCCACTTTGGGGGACCTTTCGGAGATGGTCCAGGCTGCTCTGTTTATTGAGTTGGGACTGAATCAAGATTGAGTCTCCCAATTCTATCAATTACATCACTTAAAGCATCATCCATTGTTGGAGTTTCATGCAGGGGAGATTGTTCTTCAGAAGAAGATTCCACATGTTGATCTAGTATAGGAATCCCCCCTTCAAGATGTGGAATCTGATTATCAAATTCTTGAAATGATTTTGTTTTTGCGAATCTATCCAAGCGATCAAGTTGCCGCTCAACAACATTGTCAGATTTGGATGATTCCAGAAAAATGACATCTCTAGATACAACAAACTTTTTATTTACTTCATCATAGAGGCGGTATGCTTTAGAGGTGTTTGAATACCCCAGGAAGATACACTTACGACTTCTAGCACCAAGTTTGTTTCTATGTACCTTTGGTATAAAAGCATAACAGGTGGAACCAAAGATCCTGAGATGTTTTACCGAAGGAACATGTCCATACCACAATTCATAAGGAGTCTTGTTTCTTATAGCATTAGATGGACATCTATTCTTTATATATGCAGCACATAGAACAACATCAACCCAAAACATTATCTTTACATTTTTGAAGAAAAGCATGGATCGTACCATATTCAAAATTGTTCTATTCATTCTTTCTGCTACATCATTCTGTTGGGGATTATAAGGTACAGTTGTTTGATGTTTGATCCCATGTTGGCGAAGATAGTTTTCAAATTCATTTGATGTATATTCTTTTCCATTATCAGTGCGAATAGACCCAATATGAGATTGTGCATCATTTTCAATCCATTTATGAAAATTCTTGAATGTTTGAAAAGCATCAGATTTGTTCTTCAATAAATAAACCCAACACATTCTGGTGTAATCATCAATAAATGTCATGATATGTTTATTTCCATTTGCAGAAGGAACAGGCATTGGACCACATAAATCTGAATGAATGAGTTCAAGCTTCCTATGTGCTCTTGAATGTGAATCATGAAAAGACTGTTTGCTATGCTTTCCTAGAATGCAAGCATCACATTGCTTATGTTTCCTAGGAATTGTAGGCAAACCAGCAACACCATTTTTCTTCAATAAGCGGAGACTGTCATAGTTTAAATGTCCAAATCTAGCATGCCATAATAAACTTGATGGAAGTGTACCTTCTTCATGATGAGAAATATATGAGAAATGTTGTGCATGAGCAGAGGTTCCTTGCAGTTTGAGAAGCCTTTCTTCTTCTATTCCCCTCATGACAAGTGAGTGGTCAGATGCTTTTCTTACCTCAAGCTTGCCATCAAACATATGAATGGAGTGACCTTGCTGGCGGATGTGGACCAAGGACAGCAAGTTTCTCTTGAGCTGTGGGAGATATAGAACATGATCCAGAAGAAAGTCTGGAAGACCAGACAGTTTAAGCCTGATTGTACCAAGCCCTGATGGCTTGATTTTTGACTGATCTACAAAGTATATTGCTCCATCAACATTGTCAGTGAAATCTTCAAAAAAATCTTTCCTATGAGTCATATGACAGGTTGCTCCTGAATCAAGCAACCAATCATTTTTCGAAGAAGCAAGTGAAGCATTAAACAAATCTTCATTTACTCCAATGTTACATTGTGCCTCAATATAGTGAGCGGATTCAGGTGCTTTACCTTTGTTTGTATCATCAGTTTTACCTTTTTGCTGGTTTCTTTTCTGCTCAATTTTGTCCCATGGTAGCTTGCATGTAGAAGCATCATGTGATCCATTTCGTTTGCAGCGAATGCAATGCAGATCTGCTTTTTCCAATGTTACCAGACACGGAATCGGCAATAAATCGGCGAGGCAAAAGAGCGAAAGTTTTAATCGGATCGGGAAAAAATCGGGAAAAAATCGGGAAAAAATCGGCAAATTCATTAAATAAAAATATACACATATATTGAATTTAAAAAACCATTTTTCATTAATATTGGGTAAAGGTATGTCCAAACAATGCATAATATCAATAGATGTCCAAAATATCATGAATAAATAAGTATCTCATATATGTTATGAGTCCACAGTGAAAATCTCACATGCTATCAGAGCCACAGTGAAGAGAAGCTGAGGCAGCAAGTGGAGGAGCCAAAGGACTGCTGTGTTTAGAAATTTCTGCACTCTGGTCAAAGGTCATTTGATTTTAATGAAAAACAGAAATTTCACCTCTTTCAATAGAAATTTCCCGTATCCTAACCCTGTGAATTTCCAGCCTTGGAGATGCTATGAAATAAATATAAAAAACAGCTGAAAAGTACATTATTTCAGTTTCCAACAACCCAACCTTCTAGGCAATCCAAGGAGAAAAAGATACCAAACAACCTAGATAAGTTTCATCCCTCTCAGACAACTTATTCTACAAAAACCAAATCTGAAAGGTCACTTTTATAGCAGTTACAACCGCAGGTATAGCAGCAGCAAAAAAGCCCTTAGATTCTTCAATGATGATGTCAAATCACTTGACAAATTCACCTTTTACTTATGCCAAAATTCAAATCATCAAGACACATATATATAGCTGTAAATAATAATACTTTAAGAACATATATGTCTGAAATTCACACATGATCCAAAGCACTGAGTCTTGAGTCCTTGACTCCTTAGAAGCATATGCTTCTAAAAGTTTACAAAAAAGTTAAAAACTGCATACTAATCAGAAAAAAATCAGCAACTAAGAGTCTAAGACTCTTAAGAGTGAGAACTAGAAGCAATTCCTCCCACTCCTTCACTTGCTTGACTCTCAAAGTTCTCCAAGTCATGAAGGCTGAAAAGAGGAGGCTCATCTAATTGAACCCATTCTGCCGCATTTGTAGCTTGCAAATCTAACTCTTCAAGGTCAATTGGTGAATGATCAATACCTGTCATTATCATGAGACATTGAAATGTGAATTAAAATTTCACTTTGAAGTTTGAACTTTAAACTTTTAAAGTACGAACTAGATTATGAAACCTTCAAATTCAAGCTCTCGAATCTCACCTTGTATTTGTTTGTTGCGAAGTCGTAGATTGTAATGGACAAATACAAGGTCATTCAAGCGCTTTTGTGTCAATCGGTTGCGCTTCTTAGAATGTATTTTCTCAAACATGCTCCAGTTGCGTTCACAACCTGAAGCACTGCATGCTTGGTTTAAGATTCGAATGGCAAATCTCTTCAAATCTGGCGTATCACTACCAAAGTTTTGCCACCAAAGACCTAGCAAGTGGTAAGGGTTTGTGAGTAGAAGACTAGAAGTACCAAATTAGTAAATAGTAAAAATTTAAAAAGAAAAGAAAATTTAATAAAACATTTAACATACAAAATAAAGTTTAAACAAATTTAATGAATTGATGAAGCCTTCAAGCTGGGTACCTGGCAACATCTTTGACCTTTGTCTTATAGCACTGGTATAGGCAAACAATTTAGATGGTGTCCTATAATCTTGTAGTTGGGAAAAGACACGACTTTGTTGTTCTGGATCAGGGAAGCACCTTTCCAAGCATGTCATAAGTCCTCTGCCAACCTCCCCATCCTCATTAAATTTGCTCTTATCATAAAAATATTGTGGGTTTAAGAAGTACCCAGCAGCATGTAAGGGGGAATGCAATTGCCTATCCCAACGTGCATCTATAATGTCCCAAAGAGGCATATACTTTGTCTCATCATCCCCATATCTTCTTTTGATGGCCTCCTTTGCGAGATCCATCGCCTCATAAATGTAACCCATAGCGGGTTTGTCACCATCAACCATCCTGAAAGTTCAAGCATTCAAATTTAAAGAAATATGAAACATTGTAAATAAAAAGAAGCTTGAAATGAAATTTAAAAAATGAAAAAGTTAAAAGACTAAAAGTACCTGAGAACTCTAACAAGGGACTCCGTCACAGCAATAATCTCTTCAGCATCTTTCCAGAAGCCATCATTAAACACAAGTGCAACAATTTCGATGCCTTCAGGGGTCTTGGAATGTTTAGATCCCATCCACTCAGGTCCCAAGAACATCCTCTTCAGATTTATCTTTTGCTCAACCACAGATTGCAAAGATATGAAATTTGTTGCAAATCTAGTCACTGCAGGTCGAACAATTTCTTTACCTTCAGTGTATATTCTCATAGTGTTTAGGACAATAGTGTGGTTGTATAGGTATTTGGTTATGGATTTTGCCTTCTCCACAACCTCATGTATCCAATGAAGCTTACCAATGTCCTCAAGCATTAAATCTATGCAATGGGCAGCACAAGAGGTCCAAAAAATAGTGGGGTGCCTCATCTCAAAAAGTCTACCAGCAGCCATATAATTCGCTGCATTATCGGTGACAATTTGTACAACATTTTCTTCTCCCACTTCTTGAACGACTTCCTCCATCATTTCACAGATAAGTTGGGCAGTCTTAACCTTATCTGAAGCATCCACTGACTTGAGAAACATTGTGCCTGCGGGACAAGATACAAGGAAATTTATTAAAGTTCTATTCCTCTGATCTGTCCATCCATCACTCATGATGGTGCAGCCTGTTTCTACCCATGATGAACGAAACTCAGCTAGCACAAGCATGACATCTTCAACACTCTCTAACAACATATCTGTCCTAAGGCTCTCTGATGTAGGGGCTTTGAACCCTGGACCTGCATTAGCAATTGCATCAACCATAGCTTGCCAATAAGGACTTCTGGCACAGTGGAAAGGTATGTCAGAATAGTACCAAAAGTTAGCAATGGCCTTCCTTGCCTGACTATGGATATTTTTTTTCCAACCAGTGCCATCCAAGGTAGGTTGGGAACCGGGTTTTGTGCGGGGAGCAAAAAAGGCATTTATGTTTCCACCTCCAGTGTTCAAGGAAGGAGTTGAAGGACTGGCATGGCTTTGAGTTTGACTTGGCATTGGAGGCATGTGTGGAAAACTTGGGAACGGCATTGAGGATTCAACAGATTGAGGTGACATGGGGCTAGTGACAGAAAAATTATCAACTCCAACATTTCCTATTTCAGCAGTTTGCTTTGCTTTCTTGGCATTATGCTGCTCTAACATTTCAAGGGCCAAGGCTGCTTGGTATTGGACATTCTCGTCAACCTTGGTGCAAATACCTATATCATGGCCAGGTATTTTTGCAAGGTGGAACTTGAATCTATAAATGCCTCCACTGCATTCCTTTTTGCAAAATTTACAAAGGATCGAGGCTTTTCCAGGAATCTTGTCACAATAAGCCCAAGCAAAGTCCCGCTCTCTCGGCATTGTTGTTGCTTTGAACTTGTGTTTAATTTGTGGCTTCTGTTAAGATTTGGAGTCCGGCTTCTATTTAATTTGTGGCTCCTGTGAAAGACAACAAAAAATCAAATTTAAAAATCATCCAAAAACTTAAAATATTAAAACAATGTGCCAAAAACTTACATATTAATTCACTTCTGATTCGAAAACGTTTTCCATAATCATATACACTCTGCAAGGGCATAATAATATAGCCTAGCCAGTCTGTAAAGTTGGAATATCTCTTTCAGTTTCAAGTTTTCAACAAATCATAACACAAGATGACAGGGCTAGTACTGTACTCCAATCTGTAGGAATATCTCCTTCCACTGTATATGTGTGTTCCATGAAAGTTTGGCCTCAGCTAGACCTGTATGGCAGCTCTGCAGTAAGAAATACAGCAGGAACTATGTCTCAGGCTTCAGCCTTTATTAATATTAAAAAGTGTCGTTGAGTTTTTAAACACCATGTCAGCTACTTGTGTATCCACAATTAATTTATGTCTTCACATTTACTTGGGTTGTTATATCTGGATTCTCTGCTATCATAATTTAAAACAGATTTAGTAAAAAGTTAAAAACAGAATATTTATATTTTTATATTCTCTGCTTTAGCGTATTCATCTTCTTCATGGGTCTTGTGAGGACTAACCTCACCAGAAAGTTTGGACCATGGCAGCAGGGGGCAAGCCTTTTGTACAATACCCTTGGCTACCATCTGATTTGACAACTTTTGTGCGTGTGCACTCTAAAAAGAAGCACAGTTTTTCAATCCAGAATGCTACTTAATACTTATAACTTAAACTTGCTAAATAGGAAACCCAAGTCAACTTCCCTCATTGAAATTAGCATGAGCTGAGTTATATTCCCTTGGCCAATATTAGCATGTGAGATGTTATTGGAACCTTATCTTCAAGGAGAATCCGTGGGCATGAGGATTTAGATTCTAGAGTCATCTTTGGCAAGAAAAGTACACTCATGTCAGAGATCAGCTGAATTCACAACTGAAAACAGCAGGATATCAGTTCTGTATGCTTGTAAACAGTGTTAAAATTAGCACAGATCAGCATATTCTTCCTGTTTGAGGAGGCTTGCCTTGATAGCATGCCTTCCAGCACTGTCATATTGCTGATTCAGTGCTAGAAATTGACATAAACAGCACAGTAAATATATTCAGAGAAAAAACAGCAGCTACAAGATATGCAAAAACAGCAAGTTTCACATTTATTTGTGTAAATTTTCCCAACGGTTATATGTTACATGACAAATGCCTCTCGCTTGTGGGTCAGTTCAGCAATGTGTTTAGTGGAGGGCATTTTGTCTCAGCTTCTAAAAGTTTCCTTTGCCCAATATCTAAGTCTATCACAGATTACCTGTCAGGAAATTTAGGATCAAATATTGGTTCTGAAGACAACAGATATACTGATCATTGATGACTTCAAACTTTCAAAGTTCAATGGCCTTCTATTCAATACTAGTGGCGTTGATTTTTGGGAAGATAAATTGTTTCTATATGTGTCATAACAAGACAACATGGCCCAATTCTCGGTCAGTAATGGATGCTGTAATGTGGATTTGAAGGCAGCTAGTGGTTGTAAACTTTTACATATAGCTCTTCTGCTTATGACAACGATATGATATGACTAAGGATTGAACTATTTAGTCAAGGCCATAACGTATAACGTATATAATATACATAAACCAACACAGACATAGCAATACGAGCCATGAATTTGAATCATAGAACAGATGAATACAAACCACAAAATTATGTGTGTCACTGAAAGATCAAGTCCCAGGAATACCATTGTGGACCATAGCGTATCCATGCCACAATAATGAGAACGACTCACAAATATCCATTGCGAGTCACTGTACAACTTATGTGAATCACGTAGTATGTGTATCAAATACTATATATATAATTAAAATATAACGTATATATAATATATATAACCCAACTCAGACAACGATGCCTCGGCCCTCAACTACTGTGATCAATCTCAATGACGGAATGCAGCAACGCTGCAACACAGTTTGGTAATCGGGCTCACGCAGGTTACCTCGGAATCCGGATTCAAGGCTGAAGGAGGCGGCTCGGGCTCACGCAGCTTCACCGTTCAGCAATCCGTCGAATGATGAATCTCTGCGTAACTCACGTAATCTCCGGCGGAAGACTGAATCTCTGCGTCGAAGATTGAATCCTCGGGTCGATAGCAAACTGTGAGACCGGAAAGACTGAATATTTGACGTCGATAGCGCGAACTGTGAAACGCGAAATACTGTGAAATACGCAACCCGAAATACTGTGAACCCGATTTACCCGCCATTCCGAAACCCGAAAAACATAAAACTGGCGGGACTCGCCAAAAAAACTCAGAACGGGCGATTTTTTGCAGAATCGCGAGTCAAACTCGCGTTGACCACGATTCAAAATCGGTCAACGCGAGTTGACTCGGAGCGTTTTGGAACGAATCGTTTAGCGGCCGATCCGATTGAAACTCGCGATTTTGCCGAGTTTTTCCCGATTCCTGTTTCACTGGCTTTTTCTCCTTGAGAATGTCTACCCCCCCTGCCTCTGAAGTATCTTCCTCTTCCTCTTCGTCCACCTCTTCCTCTTGTAGAATCTTGAGCAGGATGCTTTTCTTTATGAGCAAGGCAAACAGTCTCTTCAGAAGATTCAGGGACTGTCTTCTTTCCAAAGGCTTTCTCTCTTTCAGCAAACTTTTTCACAAGAGAGTCAAAGGTTATATCTTTAAGATTTCATTTGCTTGTAAAGACTCAAGATAATTGGAGTAAGTAGGATAGAGTGCCTTTAGAAAAGCAATAAGAGGGATATCCAGCTCAACCTTAGTGGATTTGATATCATGCATTATGGATTTTACTTCAGATGCAAGAGCAAGAGGATCATTATTTTTCAGTTCAAGAGTGAAGAGTTTAATCATGAGCTGAACAACTTCAAGTGCAGAATGTGAGTCATAGAGTTCTTTCAGTTTTTGTAAAGCTTCAAAGGCAGTTGAATATGATGAAATATGGCGACTTACTTCTTCATTTACAGATGCTGCGATTAATGCATAGGCTTTGCTGTTCTTGTTTTCCCAAATGACGAGCTCTTTGTCTGATGTAGGCTGCACTGGGTCATTGTCTCCTTCTCCGACACACACTCCTTTCCACAACTCATTGAAGATGAGGGTGTGTTTTATCATCCGGGACCATTCAGGATAGTTCTCTTTGCCAGTGAGAACTATTCCTACCATAGAGATGATTGAATGCATTCTGTAAAAAAAATACTTCTGCTGATAAAAAAAAACTTCCTTACGTTACAGCCTTATGCACTATATATTTTTTTTTTTTTTAAATCCCTCTAATATTTGATAGAAGTATCAGCATTACATATAACTGTAGACCTTCGTTACAAATAAACTATTCATATCAATATACAAATTGTGTATTGAGCAAACAGAGTATTCCTCTATCTCAGTATACGAAAATTTTTAATGAAGCCTGCAGCTTATCATATTGAAGTATCCCCATTGCACTAGTTCACACATCAATCAGGCCTCTGTCCCAAAGTGAGAGTAGTGGATTTTGTTTAATACCATCACGACAAAGAAATTACCTCTGGAATATCATATAATGACGGTCTCTAAGAACGTAGAGAACGCCCCACAAACATTCCACTGCCTTGCAATTTCTGCAACAGAAATGACTTTATATCCCCATTTCTGTCACCGTTGTTCCGACGAAGCAATTTACACAGTTCTCTCGAGAAGATCAACACCTTAATTTTGCGAACCTCTCCACCATGTGAAGGATTATTAAAATTACACTTCTTGTTTTGTAAATGAAGATCAAAATACAGTGGTCGTTGAAGATTCAGATCGTGGATGATCTCAATATTATGTTCAGAAGGAACAGGCCAGAACGAATTATCAGAATGCGAGCAACTGGTTCTGAATAGAAGGAATCAGGGGAAGGAGGAAAGCAAAGCGAGGGTTTCGCTTGCTCGCGCTCTCTCTGGCGAGGGTTTCAGTCAGTTCTGGCGGGAGGCATAAATGGCCACAACGGTCATCTCGACTCCACCTCTATGTCCGTTGAATGCGAAGCTACAGGATGATCGCTACGCTGCGGGGATTCGATCGCGGGGTCTTCAGCCCTCGCTCTGTTACAGGAATCGAGTTAGGAGTGATGTCGCTGGCCGCATATTCCATCAAAGATCGAGATGTCTGGAAGGCAGACAAAAATCACTGTCTCGCATGACCATATGGCTTTGTGTCAAATTGGTTAAGCGCACTGCCATTAACAGTGGAACTCATATCATACCATCCATACACGACATTCAGTCAAACATGGTCCTTCAACGCTTATATGCACCCTTCACCTCGACACAGACTTTCAGGAAGTTGATGCGAAGCAACCGCCCGTCGACTTACGCTCTTGGTTTGGTGAGCGAGACTGCTATAGAATCGTGTTTAACAATACTCAGAATTTGGAATGCTGGAAGCAATCGTCTCTTGACATGGTTCGGCTCTAGATTAACCAGAGAGGGTTTCAACGCAGCGGGATTCAATGTAATGATTCAGAGTGTAATGATTCGTTCGATGCAACCAGTCAAGGTATAACTGACACATTCATGCGTAGAGAATCAACATCGTTGAGACGCAGGACAGAGGCAGCGCTCAGGACAGAGCAGCGCTCAGGACAGAGTAATCAGGTGAATGCAATGCAATGGAGGCAGAGCATTTCAGGACAGAGGCAGTGGCAGAGGTAAGGGAGTTACAACTATTTTTAGAACTGGCTCCGATACCATGTCAGGCCAGGTAGTAACTCCAGTTTGGCAGAAAACTCAGAAAAATTGATTCGTGTGTTTATTCCATAGGTATGTTTTTGATTTATACATTAGGAGTGATTGTTCAGTTCATCTTCCGATGACTGTTCACATTCCTGATTTATCTATTTTACAAATTCCCCAATCATGAAGATTAGGTGTCAACAAATATGCTTATCTAATAAATAAAATAATAAAAATTCTTTTGAGCATGAAATCCATGCTTGAAAATAAATTTTCTTTTTCTCTTTCTTTTCTTCTTTTTGCTTTTTACATAAAATATACAAAATCAAGAGTACATGAGTTATTATGAAGACCAAACCTAGTTACACCTTTCAACACTAAGGTCATTTTTGGATGGATGTTTGTGGATGAAAATTTAGGGTTTGCCTCCTTTCCTTTTAAACTCAAATCTAACTTCTATTGTGGTATATGTTGCACGAAACTTCTAAGAAACCGGCGTTTTGGGCCATACCCGTACCTGAAACTCCGAAACTCCGCTAAAACTTGGCTGAAACTCGGCCATCATATAATCATCTATGAGAGTAAATATAGACTTGGTTTTCCTTTAAAATTGTCATCTATGGGTGTTATTCCCCTTTTTCTTGCAAGATAATGTGTTATTCACTTATTTATAATTTTATATATATATATTTATATACATATATCATTTTTTCGCTGACATTTCCATTTTTGGGAGGTGATGTTTCCAAACGTACCCATTTCAGAAACTCTGAACGTTTTGGTGTTTCGTGCAACTTAGGTTGTGGTGAATCCTCCCCAAAAGGGTTGATGCCATCCTTCCTTGTCTATTTGTGCCCTAGACACCCGAAACCGTAGCTAAACTTAAACTTGAAGCCTATTTGAGGGCTTATCTTGTTTCTTTGTTGACCCCATCATTATATAAACCCTTTCTCTAACTCCTACATGTCTAGGGACACATTTATCATTGCACATCTATAAGCTCTAGCTTGTAGTGGTTCTTTTTCATTTAGGGTTAGAAACCTATTCCATCTTGAAGGTATCTTGCCCTAGGCTATTCATATCACATTGGGCCCTCTAATTAGGAGATCCTTATAGGTGAATACAGGGAAGCCTCTCTTGTGGTGAAATTCCACTAAACAGCAGGAGGAAGATTGCTGAGGTGACAGTGGCAATCCTTCCTCATTGTTGCTATAGGGTCTGGCCCTCACCTTGTGAGTCCCCTCACAAGGCCTGCTAGATTTTGCTGCAACAGAGACCATTTGTACGATAGATTTACATCCAGCAATGATTATTTAGTATAGATTTTCCCCTTCGGGGGTTTCTTGTGTCTAAATTCTCTTTGTTCCTTGATTCGTAATTGGCTATTAAAGCCAACATTATCGTGGGGTGAGGGCTTGAAGTCTTGGCCCTAGTTACACATATATGTATATCCATACAATAAGCCTTTTTTCCCTTGTGCACACACAAACCATTACATTTTAACTTTATAATATCTATCGTTTTCAAAGGTACTGGAGATCAAATTATAAATAGAGGAGAGAGCCACCAAATCATTTTCAGCATGTGAATAATTGCCAACACAACCATACAATAATTCCACAGTGCTTATACATTCATAATCAAATGTTTGTAGTTGTCCTAGAGTGAGTTAAATTCATGTTACAGCTGCATATAATCATAACAATAACCATACATCACAACTTCATCATCATCAACAACATGAGAACATAATTACCATGTTAAATGAAGAAATGAACTGTCGTAATCACAAACAAACCGTAATGCCCACTAGTAGCTTGTCAAGGGAATATTTGACGAGAAGATTTTACCAATGGCAAGGTTGATTAGGGTGATTTTCCCAAAGATCAGAAGTAGGCTTAGGGACAGATTGCAACATTTTGTGTCCATATAGGTTTTTGACCAAAAAGTGGGTAAACAAGAAATGAGCCAAACAGTGAAATTTCTTTCTTTGTGATAGAGAATCTGCATAAACAACTCTACAAATTACATGTCAACTAATCAAATTGATAAATTTATGGCACTACTAATCAAAATAAAAGGAAAAACATGTGGTGTCACTGCTTTCTGTCTTCATTTTCATGTTACCTGCTTGCAATTTTGCAAAAGTTATTGCTGGCTAATAGTATCTCATTGCAAATTTTTGTGTATTGGAATTTGGAAGTTTCTTGCTTATTGATTTACTTGTTTATGGAGTCCTAATGGTACTTAATTTACTGTGTGCAGTTATTCGAACTAAACACAAGAGAGGCAATTGTTTTCCTTGAGAGATTTGCTGCAATGCATCCTGATTCTAGGTAACCCTGATAATGAGACAATTGTATTGAAAATTTATAGAAGCAATGTGCATAAGAAGTTCTTTTATAATGGATAATAGATTGGGTTTTTCCTGGGATTTATTATATTACTTGCATTGAAAATATAAGAGTATACTTGTCACTAGTAGATGTGACATTTAAATTTAATAGTATACTTGTCACTGCTAGATGTGAGTATCCCTCAGGGGAAACCTTACTGATATAACTGAATTTGAAACTTGCAGTCGTAGAAAATTACTCAAGGGTGCCTATTATTAGCACATGACATGTATGAAGTTTGCTCTATATGGCCAGCTGTCCTAGAGCTCAAGTGTTTCATTTTATCATTAATGGTTTTGAGGTTTGTTGTTGCCCGAATTGTACACCCAATGCGGCAACGCTCAGTACAGGGGCTGTCACTCTGATCCCTGGTCATTCTGTTTAAGCTATCTCCTAAATGCAGGCTAAGGGGGGTTGCCCCTACAGATGGAATGATGAGGAACCCGTCGGAAACCAACAAGTTCAAGAGATACAACTGAACATCCTAGCAACTTGGATTAGAATTATGTGACAAGTAAGATTATTAAGCACAACCAATTTGATTCTTAAGATATAAAATGATAGACCAATGCTTCAAGATTAATTACTTGCACAACAGAAATCAATATGTCAAGCTATTGGATGAACAATCATTGTAAGATGCAAATTCTATCTTAGATGAAATGCGGGATCTAATCCAATGTGAGATAAAAGATCTTGGTTATTTTTAATTAAATGCCTAGTCTAGATGAGAGCCTTCACCCCGATTGTTTAGATGCAAGTCTGGCAAAGGGGTATATAAAGAAGTCCAGGGGAAGGAGGCGAAGGCCTCATTAACGATACCTACCCTGGAGTTCTAATGACCCAGATGCCTTGGTTCCTACAAGTGATTGGCCACAAGAGAACTGCAAGGTCACCTGTTTTAACCTTGGTGCAAGGTTTAAGTGTCGCAAATCAAGAGAGAAGGTGGCCCTAAATTTCTATCAATCAAGCTTATGCTTGGAGGTAAGTTTTAAACATGCACTTCTAACCTAGAATGAATATTCAAATAATGATGGAATTGGCTTGCTTCAATGAGATGTAATTATGGTTCGATGTTTTAAAATGAACAACTAAGCCACTTGCAATCAAGATTATTCAAACATTAACCTTAGAGCACAAGATTACAAAAATGCCAATAGCAACTTATGAAGCACCTTGAGATTGTTCAATGAAGCAATGTTATTAAGATGATCTTATTGTGTTTATTAGATTTCTTACATATAATGTAACAATTAGGGCTAGGAGAAACTTAAAACACAATAAGATGAGCACTATGGCAATAGTGATGGCAAAACCCTCTTGTCTTCACACTTATGTATGCTTATTAGAGGTTATCTTTCACTTATTAGATTTGGGCGATTAGAGCAAGAGAAGAACTCAATATTGTAATAGCAACTAGATGAAATTGCCAATTGAAATGCAACAATAGGATTTACCATGAAAATGTGAATGCAACTAGATATTAAGAATGCAATCATGCAATGTAATTTTTAATGAGAGAAACACTTATGCATATGAGATGCAACTAAAGTCTAACCATGCATAATGAGAAAGGAGAAAGGTTAGTAACCAATCAAGGCTATCAAGGCAAGAGAGAACCTATGCCAATATTGAAGTGAATTCCAAATGCCTCAGGTATGCCACTGTCATAGAAGATTAGACTGCTATAGCTCAATGCATGACTGTCCACTTTCGAGAGCAACACATGTATGGAAAAGGCAATGCACAATAGCTAACTAGATGTTAAGAGCACTTGTGATAAATCATAAAAGTGTTGCTGCAACCTCAAATCAGACCTCTAACGTGATGTAATCATCCTACTGTAGTAATGAGATCAGCAAGATTAGTTACTAAGGATGCAAGGAAAGAAAAGCCAAAACACTTCAAATGATTCGTACGATTAGTGTGTGTTATTCGTAGGTGTTTTTAGGCTTAAAATGACTTAGATTTAGGACTAGATGTTAGAGATTATACCATTGTTAGGATTGCTTCAGATCTGATTATTGAGGCGATCTGGGATGGGTGACCTCCCAGGAAGTTCTGGTTACTGGGTGCAAGCCCTAGAAGTGGTGATTGACTCTATGTGATTCATTTCACTAGTTTCAATCCCACTTCTTCACCCCTGTGAGCGTCACTCGATGCAATGAGTGCTAAGTGGACTATTCAAAAATCATGAGAAATTAGTTAGTTACGACTACCTCTCATGAAAATGGTCATAGATGAATGACTTACATAACGCAGTTGAATCCCAAAATGATATCTAATATAATGCATTGCGAAAACCCCCAATACTTAATTTAAAAGAGTGAAGGGAACTCTACTTGAATGGTTCATGAGACACAATACTTGCTAAGGTTTTGCAAATGGGGTAGCAAGCTAAGTGGGCTTGATTGTGGGGAAAACTCCATAGTTAAGCGTGCTTGATCCAGAGGCTATTTGGGATGGGTGACCTCCCGGGAAGTCTTGGTTACTGGGTGCAAACCCCAGAAGTGATGATTGATGCTATGTAATTCATTTCACTACTTTCAATCCCACTTCTTCACCTCTGCGAGCATCGTCCGATGCAATGAGTGCTAAGTGGACTATTAAAAAATCATGAGAAATTAGTCAGTTACGACTACCTCTCATGGAACTGGTCATAGATGAATGACTTACATAACGCAGTTGAATCCCAAAATGATATCTAATATAATGCACTGTGAAAACCTCCAATACTTAATTCAAAAGAGTGAAGGGAACTCTACTTGAATGGTTCATGAGGCACAATCTTGCGAAGGTTTTGCAAATGGGGTAGCAAGCTAACTGGGCTTGATTGTGGGGAAAACTCCACAGTTAAGCGCGCTTGAGCCAGAGTCGATCTGGGATGGGTGACCTCCTAGGAATTCCTTGTTACTGGGTGCAAGCCCTAGAAGTGATGGTTGATGCTATGTGATTCATTTCACTAGTTTCAATCCCACTTCTTCACCCTTGTGAGCATCACCTGATGCAATGAGTGTTAAGTGGACTATTCAAAAATCATGAGAAATTAGTCAGTTACAACTACCTCTCATGGAAATGGTCATAGATGAATGACTTACATAACGCAGTTGAATCCCAAAATGATATCTAATATAATGCATTACGAAAACCCCCAATACTTAATTCAAAAGAATGACGGGAACTCTACTTGAATGGTTCATGAGGCACAATACTTGCTAAGGTTTTGCAAACGGGGTAACAAGCTAAGTGGGTTTGATTGTGGGGAAAACTCCACAGTTAAGTGCGCTTGAGCCAGAGGCGATTTGGGATGGGTGACCTCCCGGGAAGTCCTGGTTACTGGGTGCAAGCCCCAGATGTGATGATTGACACTATGTGATTCATTTCACTAGTTCCAATCCCACTTTTCACCCCTGTGAGCATCACCCGATGCAATGAGTGCTAAGTGGACTATTCAAAAATCATGAGAAATTAGTCAGTTACGACTACCTCTCATGGAAATGGTCATAGATGAATCACTTACATAACGCAGTTGAATCCCAAAATGATATCTAATAATTGATATGACAGTCAAGAAAGGGTGAGGGTGGGGAGAGGGAAAGCCCTTGAGGCCTAGAGGCCATACTCCAATGCCAAGTATGTGAAGTTGAGACACCATAGGGTAGTGGATGGCCTTCAAAGATGAAATGAGACTCCTCCAACACATGCAACCACAAAGTTAGCTTCAAAATGATGAAATCAACTCTCCAAACCCTTATGGCTAGGGCTAGAAGGGACTTCTGTTGGAAAAAGTAACTATGTTCGACCTTCAGTAATGTACTTGAGTCATTATGTCATGTAGTTGTCAAAAGAATAAAGAAAAGATTTTTTATTATTGTAACAATGACTTATTAAAGCATGGGTTTCATGCTTGTGGACTCCTAGGATTAATATTGAGTTTATAGAGTCATTGTACATTCGAAGAGACCCTTCTTAGGATTTCAGATCATGTAAAAAGGTTTTGTATCAAATCAAATATGAATTATGCGTACTCCACATCATGTCGGCCTAAAGACCCTCATTCGACCCACAAGAAGCCTATATATTGGAGGAGGTCGAAGTCATTTGGAGCACTCACTCTCTCAAGCAATTCGATATCTCTAGAAGAGTTGGGAAGTGCGAAGTATGCTGCCGGAAGGAGGAAATAAGTGCGAGTTTGGGGGAGTCTCTAGAGAAGAGGAAAATCGAACTTTTGGTGCCTCTCTCTCTCTGTTTCATGGTCTGGTTTAGGAGATCGAAGTCTCCTAGGGTTTTACTGCTGCCGGATGCTGCATGTTGCTAGGAACTGCTGCCTAGTCAAAGTTGCTGGAAGGGGTCGAAGATCTTGTAGGTTGACATGGTGTGGAGGGAAAGTTTGGTCTTGGTCTAGGGTGAAGAGTCTCAAAGAATACTATTGAAAGGAAGAACTACTTTGACTCGGTTTTCCCCTCAAGTGGGGTTTTGCCCTGGCATGTGCCTATATCTTGTGTCTCTTGTTTTGTTATATTCATGTATGTATACTTGCTTGATGAAAGATAAGATAATAAAGAAGTAAAAGAAGCCAACACACTCACAAGTAATGATCAAGAAAGGAGAATCAAACCCTAATATATTATCTTTGATGTTCCAACATGGTATTAGAGCTAAGGTCGAGAAGTCAAAGATCACTTTGTTGGCATAGATTCTCCCTCTATGGTGAACTACATAAGTTTGGGTTTCAACTCTGCTGGAAGATGGATGAAGAAGATCATCTACTACCTATTAAACAAAGTCAGAAGTCATGGATTTTTGGCTTCCCTTATAGGATCTCTTATTGATGACAATCCATGGATCATTGATAGTCGAGCATCGAGACATATGACAGGTGAAAGTAGACAACTACACACACTATCAAAGGAGTCATCCTCCCATGCAGTGGAATTGGGTGACAACAAAAGCTATGCTGTTAGAGGCGTGGGATCTACATCTTTAAAGCTAGACAATGGATCAAAGCTGCATCTCAACAACATTCTTTATGTTCTAGGTTTGAAAAAGAATTTACTTTCTATTTCTTGTTTAGAAGATAAAGGGGAAAGAATTGCTTTTGTTGATGGAAACATATTGGTTTGGGGAAATAACTCTAGTATTGACAAAGCTAGGGTTATTGGAGTTCGTTACGGAAGTCTTTACCAGGTTATCACTCCATCTCCTCAAGCTTTGGTTCATATGGAAATAAGTCCCATTGAACTATGGCATCAAAGGAATGGCCATCTGCATTATAGGGTCATCCCTACTCTTAGTCAATTGGTTCATGGTATTCCTGATATGAAGTTAGACCATGAAGGTGCGTGTAAAGGATGTTCTTTGGGGAAGCATTCTAGAAATCCATTTCATCATAGTGAATCTAGATCTAAAGAAATATTAGATCTCATCCATTTCGATGTGTGCGGGCCCATGTCGGACAAGACACTTGGAGGTCATCTCTACTATGTAGCATTTATTGATAACCATTCAAGGAAGACATGGCTCTACCTACTCAAAACTAAAGATGAAGTATTTGATAAGTTCAAGGATTTTAGCGTTGAGGTGGAAACCCTAACCGAAAAGGAAGATAAAGACTCTAAGGTTTGACAATGATGGGGAATACACCTCTAAAGAGTTAATTGCATATTGTAAAGATGCAAGTTTTAAGAGGGAGCTCATTGTTCCTTACTATCCCGAACAAAATGGATTGGCTGAAAGAAAGAATAGGTCAATTGAAGAAGGCATTAGAACTATGCTCCTTGATCAAGATCTACCGAATTTCCTATGGGGTGAAGTAACAATGACTGCCGTATATGTTCAAAATAGAAGTCCTCATAAGAGTCTTGATAATACTACACCCGAAGAAGTATTCACAGGAAAGAAGTCGAGTGTGGATCATTTCCGCATATTTGGAAGTCCAACATATGCCCATCTTCCGAAGGACAAACGAAAGAAGTTGGACTCAACAAGCATCAAGGGAATATTCATTGGTTATAGTCTTTCCTCAAAGGCATATAGAATATACATAAAGGAGGGAAGATACATTGAAGTAAGCAGGGATGTCATATTTGATGAGAATCAAGCTTACAAGAAATCAAAGGATATTCCTATTGATTCTGATGACGAAGAAGTTCCCGTATTTGAAGAAGATGAAGTTCATGAGAACTCTACTGTAAATGATGAAGAAGAAGGACCAAGTGAGCCTATTCAATCAGTGGTTATCCCAACCACAAGGAAGAGGCCATATTGGTTGAGAGCTACATTAGAAGATGCTGAAGGACATGAAGCTGTGAAAGGGTCCTCCAGGGAAAGTAAGAAACTGAAAAGGTATTTTGGTTATGTTGCATATATGACAAAGTTGATTGAAGCCGAGCCATCTACATTCCAGGAAGCTGAGCATGAAGAGGTTTGGAAGAAAGCTATGCAGGAAGAATATCAATCCATCAAGAAAAATGGGGTTTGGGAAATCGTTCCTAGATCTAGTGACAAATTGTTTGTCACATCGAAGTGGATCTATAAGATCAAACATGTTGTTAATGGAAGTATAGACAAGTACAAAGCAAGGTTCCTTGCAAGGGGTTTCTCTAAAAAGGAAGACGTTGACTATGAAGAAACTTTTGCACCTATTGCAAGGTACACTACCATTAGATCATTGGTTTCATTGGCTGCTACAATGGGGTGGAATATCCATCAAATGGATGTTAAGATTGCATTTTTGAATGGGACCATTGATGAAGAAGTGTACATCGAACAACTTGAAGGATTTGAAGTAAATGGCAGGGACACTCATGTTTGCAGACTCAAAGAGGCTCTATATGGCTTGGAGCAAGCACCAAGGGAATGGTATGCAAGAATGGGTGCATATCTTCTTAGGATTGGGTTCGTGAAGAGTAATGCTGATCCGAATCTATATATCAAAGTCATGAATAATGAGACAATCATTATTCTACTATATGTGGATGATCTATCCATCACCAGTGTAGAACGAAGAATTCAAGAATGCAAGAAGATGTTGGCAGGTGAATTTGAGATGAAGGATCTAGGATTGATGCATTACTGCCTAGGTCTAGAAGTATGGCAGAGACCCAAGGAGATATATTTTGGGCAAGGAAAGTACATCATCAAGTTATTGCAAAAATTTGGGATGATGGAATCCAAGCCGATGGTTACTCCTATGATCACCAAGCTCAAGAAGTGGAGAAGCTCGTGGATCCTACCTCATATCGTCAGTTGATGGGTTCCCTGATGTATCTGGTAAATATTAGGCCAAATATATGTTTTGCAGTGAATATTCTTAGTTAGTTTCAGTTGGAGCCTCATCATGATCACTGGATAGTTGCCAAATATATATTGAGGTATCTTCGTGGCAATATACATCACTGCCTAAAGTATGATAATAAGGAATTCAAGCTAATTGGCTTCACAAAATTTGATTGGGGTGGCAGTGAGACTGATGGAAGGAGCACTACCGGAGGATGCTTTAGTCTGGGAGTTGCTATAATCTCATGGATGAGTAGGAAGCAAGATCCCGTTGCATTTAGTAGTGCCAAGGTAGAATATGTGGCTGCATGTGAAGTAGGAAAAGAGGCCATTTGGTTAAGGAAGTTTTTGATAGATTTGTTTGAAAGGTCTCTGGGTCCTACTGTGATTAACTGTGCTAATCAAAGTTGTATCAAGATGTTTGGAGATCTCGTGTTTAATTCGAGGACGAAATATATTAACAATAAGTTCCACTTTATTAGGAACTTGGTGTAGGATGCGATTGTGAAGCTAGAATATGTTCCGACAGACGACCAAGTTGTAGACATTTTGACAAAGGCTCTTCCTAATAAGAAGTTCGAATATCTAAGGAACCTGCTGGGTTTGGTAGATATTTGTGATTGTATTGATGATGAAGGAATGGAAGAGATTTGTTGAGGCTTTGCGAGTGAAGCATTGCCTGGAGAGACATTAGGCTGACACTATGTGTTGATGTCAGGAATCTTGGAATTGAAAAGGTGGTGTTTCTTATTGAGCTTAGTTTTGGATACACACTTGTATGTTTGTGTTGGTGGTTAGCAAGTAAGCCTGATGGTACTGTTGTCGCACAGATTGTCACGACAACGCTCAAAACGGGGGCTGTCACCCTGATCCCTGATCTCTCCATTTAAGCCTGTCTCCCGCGGCTAAGGGGGGTAGACCCTATGAGATGATGAAAATCAACTGTGAACCAGTTGGGTTGGGAGACACGAAGGAGCAAGCACTAAATAGATTTTATTGAGTTAACAGACCAGTGCCTTGTGGAGTTTAATGTTTAAACGATTAATTATCAGATGTTGTGGAAAGATGAACCCATAAAAAATCATTTACCATTAGATAACTCAAGCAAATGCAAGGCATTCGATAAACGCACAATGCTTTTATAGTGATCCAGCGATTAAAACTCAATAACGATATTTCAGCAAGTTAATGATAGATTTTTCGGCGAAAATCACATGAGAAACCATTTGTCGACGCGTTTCGAACCAACCAGTGTGGTTCATCGTCAGGACAAGTTGAAAAACAGATCCAACTTAGCCTGTTTAAATAGCTAGAGCAGAGACACCAACGGTTACCTAAAAAGTTGACTTAAGGAGCAAGGTCAAATTTAGTTATATTAGGTAAAAAATAAATAAATAAATATATAAATGAAAAATAAAATCAAAAATAATAAAATATAAATGGTAACATTAGTTAGGTAAAACTAAAGGGAAGTAGTTACGTAAGGGACCATCTCTTATAATATATAAATATGTAAACAAATTAATGGGTAAATTAGATTTAGAATTAATAAATAAATAAATTAGAACCAAAGAATAAATAAATTAAATATTCCAATAAAAAGAGGAAATAGGGATTGGAAATAAAATAAAATAATTAAAGACTAAATCAACATCATCTAGCAAACAATTACTTTATTTATTAAACAGTACTATAATAAACTATTACTATATACTATTTTATAATAAACGATTACTATATACTATTAGTTGGTCTTGTCTCTTATTTTATTTTTATTTATTATTATTATTTGTTTATTTATTTATTTTATTATATTATTATTACTATTACTATTATTTTTATTATTTATTTATTTAATAACTTAATTATTAACTATTTTATTTGTTTTTAAACTATTACTAAATACTATTATTTAGTAATATAATAAACAATTACGAAATACTATTATTTGGTAATCGTTTTTTTTTTTCTCTTATTTTACTTTATTTTTATTTTTTATTATTATTACTATTTATTTGTTTATTTTAATTATTATTTTTATTTATTTATTTTCTATAACTTAATTCTATTATTATTATTATTATTAATAACTTATTTCTATTATTATTTTGGTTATTACTTTTATTTATTTATTATTTCCATCATTCTTTCATCTTAATAACCCTTTTATTTGTTTATTATAAGGAATGGTCCCTTATTACTTTTAAAATTTTTAACTAATAAATTTTTTAATTATTCTTACATTTTTATTTTTTATCCGTTATATAACCTCTAACCAACTATAATTATTTTATTTTATTTCCAATCCCTATTTCCTCTTTTTATTGGAATATTTAATTTATTTATTCTTTGGTTCTAATTTATTTATTTATTAATTCTAAATCTAATTTACCCATTAATTTGTTTACATATTTATATATTATAAGAGATGGTCCCTTACGTAACTACTTCCCTTTAGTTTTACCTAACTAATGTTACCATTTATATTTTATTATTTTTGATTTTATTTTTGATTTATATATTTATTTATTTATTTTTTACCTAATATAACTAAATTTGACCTTGCTCCTTAAGTCAACTTTTTAGGTAACCGTTGGTGTCTCTGCTCTAGCTATTTAAACAGGCTAAGCTGGATCTGTTTTTCAACTTGTCTTGACGATGAACCACACTGGTTGGTTCGAAACGCGTCGACAAATGGTTTCTCATGTGATTTTCGCTGAAAAATCTATCATTAACTTGTTATGGATCACAGAAGCCTCAACTCTACGATATTTCAGCAATTAAAATTTCGAAAGATAAATGCTTTAAACAACCACATCAAGTGCTAACCAGATATTACATTCAGGATCATTCAAGCATAAAAGATGATAAACATTAATTCCACACCAAAATTTTAGCCTCAGCAGAAAAAAAATAAAACGTGATAAATCCCCGAGCCAAGACTGTATCTGGCAAAATATTTCCAAAAATGATTTTATGATTTTTTCAAAGAACACTAAAGACTAAATCAAAAATCCAAACCCTAGGAAAAAGGAACTTTTTATATCTTTTTATATTTTATATATTTTTTATTGATTTTCAAATATTTTTGTTTTTTATTTTTTTATATATATATATATTTTTTTAAAACTGCTAACGTCTAACTTTAAACAAAAATAAATCTAAATTCAAAACTAAACTAACATCATCTATATCCAATGGTCCTAAGTCAAAACTAAAAATCAAAATCTAATAACATATTTATTTTTGTGAATTTTTCAACTTATTAAGAAATGAAACTAAAACCAAACGGATTTTTTTTTAACAAAAAATTTCTAAAGCTCTAAATGAAATATTAAAAAAAAAAAAAACTAAATCTAAATATAACTTTTGTAAAATTTTAAAACTAAACAAAAAAAGGGGAATCGAAATTTCCTTTTTTGATGCTATGCGATTGCAGGCTGGCACGCGATAGAAAAACGGAGTTGAGGGCACGAGTTTCAGGTGAAAGGCTCACTGGCGAGAGTGATGAGGAACTCAGAAACTGTGTGAGGGTTTAGGAATTCAACAAAAGGGAGGAGAAATCTTGACGGCGGCAGCGTGAAAGGCCTCACGCAGGTTTGCAGGTGGTTTGATGGACAACAGAACGTTGGCAGCGTGGATATGCAAAGAACAGGCCAGTAGTTAGTGCGTTTGCAGGCGGATGGAGAAACTCTCGAATTTGCAGCTTCCAGCAGCGTTTAATGGTGACACAGTACGCAGATCTTGAGGGATTTATCCAACGCTCTAAAAAAAATTACGTAACCTTGGCAGCTTACCCACACACTTCGCTTATTACTTACCCCAGGTACTTGGTCCGCCGCTTTTTGTAAGCACAGATGAAGAACCAGCTAACTGAGCTTGAAAGTCAATGCATAGATGAAAGGACGCAAGCAGGATGGGAAATTGAATTTCAGACTGCGGGGATCTGTTGAGGGAGGAACGACAGCTTAGCGGTAGCGTACAGGCAGACTTGATAGCCTGGGGATTAAGAAAAACGACTTTGAAATCCTCGGAAAAAATGATCAAACCCCAAAAACTGATTATTAATGAAATCGATGTAAAATTTTTCCAAATCCGAAAACCCTTGGAGAGCGAGACAGCGACCCTGCAATTCAATTTTCCGCAAGAATTTTATCTCAGACCTGCAAATGGAAAACAAAAATCCAGAAAGTATATGCAAAGATTTAAAATGAAACCCTACAAAGCGGTCCAAAATTTCAAAATTATAGCTCTACAACAGGCAATGTTTTAAAAACCGTTTTGAAAAACCGGTAACCGGTCAAACCGGTCGGTTAGCAAGCTGGCCGGTCCGAACCGGCCAAAAAACCTGGTCCAACCTTGCCTTTCGCCATTTTTGGGGCCCTAACCGGTGAAAACCGGCCGGTTTAGGACGGAACCGGCCGGTTTGTATCAAACCGTTCGGTTCCGTCCTAAACTGGCTGGTTTATGGCATGCCCACCGATTCATGCAAAAAGGCGTTGGTGGTTTGTGGTTTAGGGGTTTTGGGGGGAGGTAAAGGTATTTTCCCTCCAAAAACACCCTCTCCAAGCTATAAGAGACCCCTCTCACTCTCATTTGTCTCACACAACTGATTTGGAGTGTTTGTGAGTTTGTTTGTGAGCTTGGAGAGTGTGGAGTTTTTGCTGAAGTAGTCATCTTGGAGTTGGAGTTGGAGCTATTTTGGAGATAGTGTGTAGCTGTTAGTGGAGTTGCCATCTTCAAGAGGAGGCTAAGGGAGCTAGTTTGCATTTCCAGGTAAGGATTTGCACTTGATAATTCCTCATTTGAGTCTGCTGTCCATTATTTTTTTTTTTTTTTTTTTATGTGTTATAAACTTCTCACTTCTATGATCTATCATGTATGCTATAAACTCTCTAGCTCTATGCTATCAAATTTTGTAGCTTGAGCCTTGCATGTGCATTTGTTTTCCTACATTTATCTTTGGTTTTCCATTTTGCTTAGCTGCAATTTTTTTTTTAAATGGCAGATTTCTTTGCAAATTGTTATTATTTCAAGCAAACATGGCTCCAAAAGGAAAGGACAGTGCATGGGCTCATTGTGATGTAATTGATGGAAAAATGATATGCAAATTATGCCATAAATCTATTGGAGGTGGGGGTATTCTTAGGTTGAAACAACACATCGCTGGGATAAGAGGCCAAGTAAAGCCATGTGATGCACCAAATGCACTATTAGGTCCTATTAGGGCAGAATACATTTCCAAGCTTGAAACTTTTTATGAGGATAAGGCTAGGGAGAAGGCCATCCAAGATGACATTGCAAGGAAGAGGGAATTAGTTGAAGCCATGAAAGAGAGTGGGTATGATGATTATGAGATTCAAGACTCCACTTCTATCCCTTCCACCAATGACCCCTTTCACTATGTTCATCCTTCTATTGGCCAACCATTAAAAGGAACAAAGAGAACAAACATCCAAAGTTATTTCTCATCTTCTGCCAACATTGCCTCTTCTAATCCCACTTCCTCCCAGCCAAGTTCTCAACCCACTTTGGATCAACATTGGAAAAGACAATGCAAAGAAACTTCTCACCAATACATTGCTAGATGGTGGTATGATTCAGATATCCCATTTAATGTTGCTCGCTCACCTTATTACCAAGCTATGTGGGACTCTGTTATAGCTGCAGGAAAGGGCTTCAAAGGCCCTAGTATGCATGACTTGAGGGGAGCTCTTTTGCAAAAAGAGATATCTTCCATTGATGAATATTTGGTTGATTTTAAAGATTCATGGCTCAAAACAGGTTGTTCCATTATGTCAGATGGATGGTCCGATGGAAAGAACTGCACTATCATTAATTTCCTTGTTTCTTGCCCTCAAGGAACCATGTTTTTGAAATCAGTTGATGCATCTGATAAGGTAAAGGATGCAATCCTTCTATTTGAGCTTTTGGATAATGTTATTCAGGAAGTTGGGGAGCAGCATGTTGTGCAGGTCATCACTGATAATGCCTCAAACTATGTTCTTGCTGGAAAGATGGTTGAGGCCAAATATAAGACCATATTTTGGACTCCATGTGCTGCACATTGCATAGACCTCATGCTTGAGGATATAAGCAAAGTGGAGTGGGTAAAAAACACTGTAGAGCATGCCAAGTGCATTACAAAATACATTTACAACCACTCATGGGTATTGAACCTAATGAGGAAACACACTGGAGGCAAAGAGCTTGTTAAGCCTGCAATTACGAGATTTGCAACTCACTTCCTCACGTTGCAATGTCTCAATGGTCAACATAAAAACTTGCAGAAAATGTTTTCCTTTGATGAATGTTCTGAATCTCGGTGGGCTCGTAGACCAGATGGAAAAGACACCAAAAAGAAAGTGTTAGACACTTATTTTTGGAAAAGGTCTGTAGAGCTTGTGAAAATTTCCGAGCCCCTTGTTAAGGTGCTAAGGTTGGTGGATGGGGAAAGATTGACCATGGGCTACATTTATGAAGCTATGGATCAGGCAAAGGAGCTGATACGGGCAACTTACAAGGACAGGTTAGCTAAATATGGCCGTATATGGGAGATCATTGATAACAGATGGAACAATCAACTCCATTGTCCTATACATGCAGCCGGGTATTTTTTGAACCAAAGGTATCACTATAAAAATCGGCTAGGAGATCAGCATGATGGGGAGGTCAGAGCTGGATTGATTGATTGCTTGGAGCGCATGGTCCCTAGCCATGTAGACCAGTTGGAAATACATAGACAGCTTACTATTTTCAATATGGCAAGTGGTACTTTTGGCAAAAACTTGGCAAAGATGGCAAGAGATGTGGACCAACCAGGTAAGCAATTCCAATTTCCATTTTGTTTTTCATTTCAAGTTAAAATTGTTTACGTTCTTGAATCTTTACAATTCAAATTATAAACTAAGTTACTAATTAATGTCTTTTTCTTTGCAACACATTGGTGGGAGTCATTTGGTGGCTAGTGTCCTCAATTGCAAAGGTTTGCAATTAGAGTCCTCAGTCAAACTTGCAGTGCTTCAGGTTGTGAGCGCAATTGGTCTGTTTTTGAGTGCATACACACGAAGAAGAGAAACCGTTTGGAACAAAAACGGTTAAATGATCTTGTTTTTGTGCAATACAACCTTCGACTGAGGAGGAACCAAATGATGAGCAAATCACCTGATCTAGATCCCATTGTGTTGGACGATATTGATCGAACATCAGAATGGGTGGAGGAGACTGAAGATCCTGTGTTTGAGGCTGATTTTGATATCGACATGGCTTTAGCGGGGGATGAGGCAGATGATGTGGCGGCATCAGAACCAGGATCAATAGCAGCGTCAAGGAAAGGCATGGAACCAATGGAAGGCACTAGTCGTGCAGGTCGACAAACTCGTGCTTCCATTAGGTCCACTTCTATTGTCATTGGTGGCATCGATACTGAGGTTGCAGATCAGGCTGAGGCATCCTCAGACTCTGAACCAGATGATGTCTATGTAGCTCCTGATGATGATCCTGTGTCTAGTAGTGGTGATGGACTTGATGATTGATCATGTGTACACTGTAGACTTGTAGTAGGCCAATGGCCTCATAGCTTGCAGCATTGTTTTTGGACTTTATAGGCCATTTAGAGCCTCATTTCTTATGTATTTTGCTATTTTGTCGATGATATGTATTGTACTCGGTGCCATTTTGATATATTCACCTTTACATGGTATATAAATGAGCAAACTTTGCATATTTTGTCTCTATTGGCTTGGAATCATGGTTTTACATCTTAAAAATAGTTTTGTTTCATTAAAAATTAATTATTTAATGTATTTTTTTAAAACCGGTTCGTTTAGACCAAACCAGTCCCGGTTAGACCGGTTCCGGTCGGTAAACCGGTTCATTAGGTGGACTGGTCCGGTCATTGGTTCCGGTTTTAAAAACATTGACAACAGCCAGATTTGTCAGTTATCACCAATAATATTTTAGAACTTCAGATTTACTGTGAAAATACTTAGGAAATCTCTCATGCAAATCAGAAAACAAACTAAATGATTAACCCAGGATCAAAACTAGCTGGGCTCTGCAAGAAAATGCTTGTGGGAGTTGGCTGGTTCAGCCGAGAACTTCCCCGAACGCCCGCCGATCTTCTTCAATAAGGGTTTCCTGCACAGCTCACTTCAACCATCAATAAAGAGAGAAAAAATAATACTAGATCTCAAAAAGCAATGGAGATACCTGCCATTACTTCAGAAAACCTAATACCATTCAAACCCTAGCAAGTGAACAAGATACCTGTGCTCAACAATACTCTATAATAAGCTGTTACTAATGGCTGAAAATCAAAATATGCAGAAAATAAAATAGCTCACAACACTTCCAGAGAGTAACACTAGCAAGATTTCAACCCCAAAGTCTTTCTTTATTAGCACCAGACAAGTTTACAAGAGAGCTTCTTCAACACAAGACTCCAAGATCCCATGATCTCAAATGACCCCTAGCACCCTATTTAAAGGAAAAATTCCCAACAGCTAGTTCGAGTGATCCACGTCAAAATGATCTCGACCGTCGATGAGGATCAAAATATCTCTTAATCTCTTCCGTCAAATTTTTAATGTTTAAAAAAATTGAAATTCTGCATTTATTTACTCAAAATATTATTATTTTATTATTTCTAGGTTTCTTTCTTTATTATTATTATTATTATTTTATTATTTTATTTTATTATTTTATTATCTTTTATTTTTTCTTAATTTTTTAATTTTTAATTTATTTTTAAATGGATCCTCGAACTTAGCTTTTGGGAAAAACACCTAGGACCTAGGACTGAGGACTTATGAGGGGATTAAAACATTTCTTAACCCTCAAGACACTTTACATCATGACTTTTACAACTTTACATCCCAAGGGGGGAAAACCCATTTGACATAGACCCTCATAAACCACCCAGTTCTGCGACACAACTATAATCTAGCAAATTAACACGCTAGGATTCTCCTGAGATTCTAATGACAAAATCCATTCCGGCTTTGGGGTTAGGTTGAAGGAAAACTCTGCCGATCATGGATCGGTGAGACGAAAAACCTTCCGGAACGTAGATTATCACTTAGAAAATTAGGTCCACCTAGGCAATTTACATACATGACTCATATCTGCTAAGATTATTTACAACAATGTTTTAAAACTCCGACTCCGACTCCGACTCAGCCGAGGGTTGACTCTGACTCCGACTCCGACTCGGTATCGACTCGGCTGGCTCGATTTCAATGACTCGGTCCTTGTAAAAAATACATTAAATATTTATTTTTTACAAAAACACATAATTTTACAGATTTTCATTCATGTTTCCAAACACAACATTAGAATATAGATAGAAGACAACATATGATCAAAGTAGGCTCATGAATATATCCATTATATCAAAATGTCACCCAGTACATTGTCCAATACATACACGATGATGATATAGAGATCAAAACAAAAACACATAACCAAGGAGGCTTAAATGGCCTCTACAACAAAACTCTGTGACCAGTACTACTGGCTACTACTAGAGTTGCCAACATCATCTGGCTCAGTGTTACTTGAGAGCAGGAGCGAAAGTGGGGAGCGAGAGCGAAAACGGGAGCGGGAGCGACATTTTGAGAAGCTCTTGGTTTGGGAGCGAATCCCAGAGGAGTTCGACAACCAATGTCACTAACATCAAGGTACATAGAGGGATTGGTGCTCTTGATTAAATACGAGTTCCAGAATCCATACCCTAATACATGACAAAATTCAATGGAAACATTGCAATCCTCCAATCCTGAAACCTTGAAAAACTGATAAGTCTGCTGGATTTTGAATGAAATCTAAAATTCTACTTTCTCCATATGAAATCCAATGAGGTCGAAACCACTCTCAAACATCCTGAGTCATTTCATGGTAATGTTAAAAATTTAAGTAAAAGGATGAAAATGAAGATTAAGGAGAATGTCACTTTTAAGAATTTAACATTACCATGAAAATTTATAACTGCTTGGAGTCCAAACCAACCAAAAAACAATTTTAAAATCCATTAAAATTTTATTAAATCGCAGTTTGACATGATGCTGGGCGTTTTTTTGTGACTCAGCCAAGTCATAACGGAAACGGCCGAGTTGGCCGAGTCAGCCATGACTCGGCCGAGTCATTCAATGACTCAGCCGAGTCATGGCTAACTCGGCCAGTCGAACCGTTCCAAAGGTCGGGTCATAGAAAAAGGTATTGTCTCGGATCAACCCGGCTGTTTCGGTTTCGAAACGGCCGTTTCTTAAAACAATGATTTACAATTTATACATGTAGACTGGGTTTACAACATAAATTGGTCAAGCTGTCGATGATTGTCGAATGGCACGGACATGTCAATCAAGCGCTACCCCTTTTGCAAAGAAAAGGGGGCGTACTGCTATGGGTAGTTGACCCGTAGTGGTCAACATCTGGCTCTACTTGGGGACATGTTGCTGCACTGTAGGAATTTGAGAATCCAGAATCTGCATCCACACAACACACAACAGAAATAAGTAGCGTCCATTCAAACATCATCATATAACATCTAAGCACATAAAAGATAGAAGCTCTTCATTTATTTACAAGGAAAGTAAATCTAATCCTAAATCAGAAATAAAATGCTGAAATAACAAGGAGTAGGGATAGAAATACAATACAAAGGATGCCCTATGGCATCAGATATCATCTTTGAAGAACAACTTGAGCATTTGGCCATTTGCAGGTAGATCAAGTGGTTCGCCATCCAATCTGCTCAAATGGAATGAGTTTGGTCCAGCTATGTCTCGAATGATGTAAGGTCCCAGCCACAAACTGTCGAACTTCTTATGTTTTCCTGGTTTCTCATTCTTGTGATCCCAAAGAAGTACCATATCTCCCACCTGCAAAGATCTAGATCGAGAAAATTTATCAAAGCTTTTTTTAATGTTAGACTGATTTTTACATATAGCATCAAAAGCTGTCCTACAAGCTTCATCTAACTCCACAATCTGATCTATTCTATTCTGAACAACATCTTTATTAGTAGAAAAATTTTGGTGGAGCTGATAAGCTGGCAATTTGAGGTGCACAGGTAAAGTTACATCCAAGCCATAAACTAATTCAAAAGGGAGATATACCAGTAGCTTTCTTCTTAGTGATTCTATCTGCCCATAAAGCATACTTGATTTTGCTGTCCCATGATCTCTTATCATCTCCTACTATCTTCTTGATAATGGTTATGAGATTCTTGTCACTTGATTCAACCAGACCATTACCCTGAGGATAGTAATTTGACGAATGAGATAAGACAATGCCATACTTGAAACAAAAAGATGAAAACTCTAAGGAACTAAAAGCTTTGGCATTGTCAGTAGTGATCTTAGCGGGGACACCAAATCTAGTAATGATGTTATTTTCAATGAAATCCATAATAACCTTTTCAGTGGCATTCTTAGCAGGAATGGCTTCAACCCATTTAGTGAAATAATCCGTAGCAGTCAAAATCCATGAGTAGCCATTGCTAGAATTTTCATGGAACTTCCCTATGAAGTCCAGACCCCAATGCTGAAAAGGTGCCTCTGCAATGACAGGTTGTAGGGGCAAGGCAGCAAGCTTCTGTTTCCCAATGAATAGTTGACAGGCTTGACAAGCTCTAACAAACTTGTGCACATCAGAAAAGATTGAAGGCCAATAATAGCCAGCTCTCAGGATTTTGTGGGCGGTAGTTCTAGCAGCATAATGACCACCACAAAATCCTGAATGAAACTCAGAGATTAATTTCTTGGACTCAACATCATTAACACACCTAAGCACTATGCCCTAAGGATTTCTCCATCCAAGGCCATCCTTCATAAGGCAATACTTAGTGGCTTTTAGTCTAAGAGCCCTTCTCTTATGAGCAACTAAATGGTTAGGACATGCAAGATTCATCAAGTAATAAACTATGTCCTTGTACCACTCATGCTCTGCTAATCTTTGTAGTTCCAGCGAAGATAGATCGCTAAGACAGAACAAACCAAGAGTCTTTTCGTTACCTTCAGTTAACATCTGAGCTAAACCTTGGCCTTTGACCAGCTTGGTGGGTCTGATTTCTAAATCATACTCTTGTATTTTAGTAACCCACCTAGCGTGAGTCCCTAAGTAATTGGTTTGAGTTAATATATCCTTAACAGCAGAATGTGGGACGAAAGCAATGATTTTAGAATAACCCACATAAGTTTTAAAGTGCTTAAGAGACTTGACCAGGGCATAAGCCTGCTTTTCCATGGTATTGTACTTCAATTCAGAATTTTGAAGTGCTCTACTCATGAAAGCAATAGGTTGCTCGTGACCATCTTTATTCTTTTGAAGCAGGACACCAGCAATGGTATCTTCAGAAGTGAAAGAAAAAATCATGAAATCCTTGGAATAATTGGGACTAACTAAGGCAGGAGCTCTTGCAATAGCATATTTGATTTCTTGGAAAGCCTTTTTGCTGTCTTCTTGCCAAACAAATTTTGCATCTTTCTTTAGGAGACTTTGAATAGGCTTCGCTATTTCTGCGTAATTTGGAATAAATCTTCTAATAAAATTTATCTCTCCAAGGAAAGATTGAAGGGATTTAAGATTATGAGGGAGAGGAATCTTTTGGATTGCTTCAATTCTTTCAGGAATCAGGATCAATCTTGATTCCTTCCTTAGAAATGATATGGCCAAGCAATTTCCCTTCCGTTACTCCAAAAACAGACTTAGCTGGATTCAAAGAAATCCTATATTCTCTACATCTATCGAAGACCTGCTTAAGATGATTTACATGACTGATACCATCTTTAGAAAAAACAGTAAGATCATCTTGGTAAATTTCAATAAATTTCCCGATTAATCCTTTGAAGGCATAATCCATAGCCCTTCGGAATGTAGCCCCAACGTTTGTTAATCCAAACGACATTCTGATGTATTCAAAAGTACCCCATGGCGTTGTGAATGTGGTTTTATGACGATCTTCCTTCTTAACCCAAACCTGATTGTACCCAGAAAAACCATCTAGCAGCGACATCATTCCAGAACCGGTTACTCTTTGCAACAAAGTCTCCATGTTTGGTAAAGGGTAATTATCTTTCTTGCATGCTAGATTGAGGTTTCGAAAATCGACACACAACCTTATCATACCATTCTTTTTCCTAACAATCCCTAGATTCGAACACCATGTCGAATGCCTTGTTTGAGCGATAATCCCTGCTGCAAGCATTTTCGCAAGTTCTTTCTGAACTAAAGGGGCTAATTTATGATTAATTTGCCTAAGCTTCTGGCGAAAGGGTTTAGCATTTTCATCTTTTAAGGGGATAGTATGCTCCACGACATCTTCCCTATATCCTTTCAATTCATCATAAGAAAAAGCTAAAACATCTCGATATTCGCGAAGTAAATCAGTTAACCTTTTTCTTTCCTCCACACTAGTACCTCTACCAATTTTAATGATCTTTGGGTTTTCAGAAGTACCAATGTTTATCTCGAGATATTCGCCTGGGTCCATCTTATTTTCTTCTCTCAGCTTCGTGGCATCATGCTGATCAAAATGTTGCTCTAAGGCAACCACATTCATAGGAGTAGGATTTATGATATGCCCATGATTTAAAGATCCATCCTCATTAGAAACTATCCGGAAATCCTCAAACTCATCCAAACTATTAAGAAAACGAATGACTTGCTTTTCATCATTGAAGACCTGCCAATGCTCTGAGTTATCTGGAACAGATGGTCTGAATATTACTTCCATTTTGATCTTATCTTTAATTAGCTCATCAGATAACTGGAAAGTAATAGCAGCTACGGCAAGTTCATCTGCCAAACTATTTTGCTCTCTTGGAATTGCTTCGAGGTCAAGGGTATCAAAATGCTCCATAGTATCCCACACATCATTTCGATAATTTCTTAATCTTTGATTTCTGCATGTGAATGTATTTTTAAGCTGCATGGTAACTAAATCAGAATCCCCCTTAATGCTAAGAAATTTAACCTTCAAAGACTTGGCCAACTCAAGCCCCAACAATATAGCCTCATATTCAGCGACATTGTTGGTTGCTTCAAATTCTAATCGATAGGCAAACTTGAAAATGTGACCAAGGGGAGATTTAAGCACTATTCTAGCACCTTTACCATGCCTAGATGATGCACCATCGAAGTACATATACCAAACTCTACCCTTGAGATCCCTAATCTTATCATCGGGAGGAATTATAAAATTAGACATGATGGCATAGTTCCCAATGTCAGATTGCTCTTTGATTATTTTGTTGTGAGGTCTCTTAGGATCTTCAACATGAAATTTTCTTTCGGGCTCTCTATTTAGTCTTACGAAACCATCACCCCTAGGAGAAGGAATCATAGCATATGACCAATTCATTTGAATACTTCCTCCTAGATCAGAGGCCCACTTTCTAGATAACAGCATACCCCAGGCATCAGGCACATCCACAACAACAATATCCATGACAACCATGATGTCTGGGTAAACTGAAAGATGAACTTGCAAATCATTGATTAAACCATGTACTTAGATTTTTTTAGAATCCATGGCGCATATGTTATAGTAGGGTCTAGAAACTCTTAAGTTAAGCTGTTCCATGACCCTTTTAGTCATTACACAAGCTGATGCACCAGAATCCAACATGCAATTATTCAATTTATATCCATTAACTAATAAGATGATAAAGAAAGGCTGGTGATCTTTGTTATCTGCATTTAAGCTTTGCAGATATATGGGAGCATCGTGATAGTCAACTTCCCGAGTCTTTTGTTGAGAAGTATTTACTTGAGGACCTTGAATAGCTTTTAGTAACTTGTCTCTTTAGGAAGGGATTTTAGCAATCTCGGAGACAGGAACCCAGATTTTTGCATTGTTAAACCAACTTCCCAAATCGACATCTACTCCAGAGTTTACACCAAGGTTAAAAGTTCGAGGGGGAATTTGATTCACACTTTGATCCTTATCCCTTCTCTGGTAGGTCAAACCCTTATCTCTAGCAATTTCCAAGATTTGCTTGAGAGAGGGTTTTTCACCATATAACCTAGCCAAAATATCATCTTCATTTTCAAGGTTATTTACACTAAAAGCTGATGAAGGATTCATAACATCACGACTCTTTTCCTTGACCTCTATCCAATCATCCATTGACAAAGGAAACTTGCTGCCTACTACATTTATTTGATCACCTGTTCCAAACATTCCATTATCTAAAATTCTTCTAACGATGAGACAAGTGGCCTCTTCATGAAGAGCATCACAAACCCGACAGTAAGGAGGAGCATTATCAACCAAATTAGTTAGCGGATTAGGAGGTCTCTGCTCACTAGATTGACCCTTCCTTTGCCAATTGTTATTTCTATTATTATTATTTTGAGGTTGAAAATTCTGCGTTTGCGCTCTTTCCATTTGGATCAACCTATTCTGCAAAGTGGTTATCTCCTTATTATGATTAATTTCCATGGTTTCAATTTTTTGAAGCAATTTGAGAACAAGCTCACTTTCAGGTTCTTGAACTGCTTTCCCTTTAGGTTCCTTTAGTTTCGTAGCAGCCCTATCGAAACCTGGGATCTCAGACTTCCCAGATGTGGCCTTGTCCTTTTCAAGCTCTATAGCTAAGGCTTGGCAATCTCTATAATCATTAAGTTTAGCACGCCTTAATTCATAAGATGGCTCAGGACTAAAGGCATCAATGTAAAAATCTTGGAGAGTTTTGTCTGTAGGTTTATAGTCTTGAGGTAATTCTCTAACAATACCATTAAACCTTTTATTAAATTCTTCAATAGTTTCATCCTCTCTCTTTTTTATTAGGCTAATAGCTTTTACGAGGTGTCTTCCTTCTCTCTTATCTCCATATTTTTCTTTAAATGCATTAATGATCGATTCTAAGCTAAGTCACCTGACACGGGGATTCGGGACACGTAGGATTCGGGATTCGTGGTGTCGGATTCGGGACACGCTGACCCCCCGGAACAGGACACGTTAGGACACGTTATATATTATTTTATTAAAAATATATATATATATATATATATATATATATATATATATATATATATTTCAATATATATATATATATATATATATAAAAATTAGATATTATCATATTTCTTACACATTTTAATTAATGATACAAATTTATTGATTTCAAACATTGATCTTGATTCTTCATCTATAGCTATGCCTATTAGTAATTACTAGTTAGCATGCATAGTACATACAAAATTCAAATAAATGTTAGTGGTACTGGTCACATAAATGATAAATTTATTAAAAATTTAAATCATGATTCATAATTCATAACTGAAAGACAACTTACAACTAGATTTCACCATTTTTTTTAAATGGTGCAACCCTTTCAAAAGAACCAGATAAAAACTGAATCAATCAAGGTGGCACATCATGCTGGTTTTGACCTCTAAATATCAACAATAATATTTGACCACTTTTTTCTCTGTAAATAACGCTGTTCCCTCCAAGCAAACCAGATTCAAGATGAAAAGATATAATGTTGTCCAGACTCCAAACCTTAGGGTTATATATCTCACATCTATACTCAAGAAAAACTGAAAGCAACCACTTCGTCAAATGCTTGCTTTGATATTAAAATATTGAACTCCATGCCAATCTCAAGCAAGGAATCTCAGTGAACTAAATCCCATTTATTACAGCAGCATTCCTTTAGCAGCATTTAGCATCTCAGTGAAGCAAGGGTTGTTCAAATTTGGCTCTTGAATATGCAACTACATTCAAGACAGAGGCCATATTTCATTAGAAAATCATCCAATCAATCAAAGAATAAAACCATCATTTCACACAGTTAGGATATGGAAGATACTAGAATAGGCCTTTAACTTATAATCGATTCATTAATCGCCAATCTTATGAACAGTACAAAAGAATGCTGAAAACTCTGGCTTGACACGTCCCAAAAACAGGACACGTCCCAAAAATCGCGACACGCACTGCAAATTCAGGACACGTTATAGGACACGACGTGTCATAAAAGGACACGACGTGTCCTGAAGTTTGGACACGAATCCGCAGAGAATCATTTCGGATTCGCTGGATTCGCGATTCGACAGGGCTTTTGGACGAATCCGGTATCTTAGATTCTAAGGAATCAAATGAATTCTGGGGTTTTTCAGTAAACCATTCATGAGCATCACCCCCCAAGGTTAAAATGAAAAGAGTCATTCTAACATCTTCATGATCGAAATCAGGAGACCTTGCATATTTAGCCATCCATATACTAAAGTCTCTTAGATGCGAATTTGCACTAATAGCGTTATCTCCCTGAAAGTTAGGCAATTTATCTATCTCAACTGATGGAATAGCATTGGGATACCCTGGAATGTTAGAAAAATTGCAAGGGGCATACATATCCATGATGCTGTGCCTAACTTGACCTTTAAAAAGCAAATGAATGTTAGAGAGGGCTTCTTGTCCAAGGTTAACAAGAAGTGTACGAGAAGAGAGTTTGTGTAATCGTACCATGAGGACCTTTTCAGGATCAGGAGTAGGATTGCACACACTGCTTGGATGTCTTCTAGTATACACTCTTGAAGATAATATATGAAGTGGAGTCGCCACCTGAACAAGAAGTGAAACACGAAAAAGCTCGAAATGAAAGCACCAAGGACATCAAAACTCTATCCCCGACAACGGCGCCAAAAAATGTTGTCGCACAGATTGTCACGACAACGCTCAGACCAGGGGCTGTCACCCTGATCCCCTATCTCTCCGTTTAAGCCTGTCTCCCGCAGCTAAGGGGGGTAGACCCTATGAGATGATGAAAACCAACTGTGAACCAGTTGGGTTGGGAGACAAGAAGGAGCAAGCACTAAATAGATTTTATTGAGTTAACATATTAGTGCCTTGTGGAGTTTGATGTTTAAACGATTAATAATCAGATGTTGTGGAAACATGAACCCATAAAAAATCATTTACCATTAGATAACTCAAGCAAATGCAAGACATTCGATAAACGCACAATGCTTTTATAGTGATCCAGCGATTAAAACTCAATAACGATATTTCAGCAATTAAAATTTCGAAAGATAAATGCTTTAAACAACCACATCAAGTGCTAACCAGATATTACATTCAAGATCATTCAAGCATAAAAGATGATAAACATTAATTCCACATCAAAATTTTAGCCTCAGCAGAAAAAAAATAAAACGTGATAAATCCCCGAGCCAAGACTGTATCTGGCAAAATATTTCCAAAAATGATTTTATGATTTTTTCAAAGAAAACTAAAGACTAAATCAAAAATCCAAACTCTAGGAAAAAGGAACTTTTTATATCTTTTTATATTTTATATATTTTTTTATTGATTTTCAAATATTTTTGTTTATATATATATATATATATATATTTTTTTTTAAAACTGCTAAAGTCTAACTTTAAACAAAAATAAATCTAAATTCAAAACTAAACTAACATCATCTATATCCAATGGTCCTAAGTCAAAACTAAAAATCAAAATCTAATAACATATTTATTTTTGTGAATTTTTCAACTTATTAAGAAATGAAACTAAAACCAAATGGATTTTTTTTTTAACAAAAAATTTCTAAAGCTCTAAATGAAATATTAAAAAAAAAAACTAAATCTAAATATAACTTTTGTAAAATTTTAAAACTAAACAAAAAAAAGGGGAATCGAAATTTCCTTTTTTGATGCTATGCGATTGCAGGCTGGCACACAATAGAAAAACGGAGCTAAGGGCACGAGTTTCAGGTGAAAGGCTCACTGGCGAGAGCGATGAGGAACTCAGAAACTGCGTGAGGGTTTAGGAATTCAACAGAAGGGAGGAGAAATCTTGACGGCGGTAGCGTGAAAGGCCTCACGCAGGTTTGCAGGTGGTTTGATGGACATCAGAACGTTGGCAGCGTGGATACGCAAAGAACGGGCCAGTAGTTAGTGCGTTTGCAGGGGGATGGAGAAACTCTCGAATTTGCAGCTTCCAACAGCGTTTAATGGTGACATAGTACACAGATCTTGAGGGATTTATCCAGCGCTCTAAAAAAATTACGTAACCTTGGTAGCTTACCCACACACTTCGCTTATTACTTACCCAAGGTACTTGGTCCGCCGCTTTTTGTAAGCACAGATGAAGAACCAGCTAACTGAGCTTGAAAGTCAATGCATAGATGAAAGGATGCAAGCAGGATGGGAAATCGAATTTTAGACTGCGGGGATCTGCTGAGGGAGGAACGACAGCTTAGCGGCAGCGTACAGGCAGACTGGATAGCCTGGGGATTAAGAAAAACGACTTTGAAATCCTCGGAAAAAATGATCAAACCCTAGAAACTGATTATTAATGAAACCGATGTAAAATTTTTTCCAAATCTGAAAACCCTTGGACAGCGAGACAGCGACCTTGCAACTCAATTTTCCACAAGAATTTTATCTCAGACCTGCAAATGGAAAACAAAAATCCGGAAAGTATATGCAAAGATTTAAAATGAAACCCTACAAACCGGTCCAAAATTTCAAAATTATAGCTCTACAACAGCCAGATTTGTCAGTTATCATCAATAACATTTTAGAACTTCAGATTTACTGTGAAAATACTTAGGAAATCTCTCATGCAAATCAGAAAACAAACTAAATGATTAACCCAGGATCAAAACTCGCTGGGCTCTGCAAGAAAATGCTTGCGGGAGTTGGCTGGTTCAGCCGAGAACTTCCCCAAACGCCCGCTGATCTTCTTCAATAAGGGTTTCCTGCACAACTCACTTCAACCATCAATAAAGAGAGAAAAAATAATTCTAGATCTCAAAAAGCAATGGAGATACCTGCCATTACTTCAGAAAACCTAATACCATTCAAACCCTAGCAAGTGAACAAGATACCTTTGTTCAACAATACTCTATAATAAGCTGTTACTAATGGCTGAAAATCAAAATATGCAGAAAATAAAATAGCTCACAACACTTCCAGAGAGTAACACCAGCGAGATTTCAACCCCAAAGTCTTTCTTTATTAGCACCAGACAAGTTTACAAGAGAGCTTTTTCAGCACAAGACTCCAAGATCCCATGATCTCAAATGACCCCTAGCACCCTATTTAAAGGAAAAATTCCCAATAGCTAGTTCAAGTGATCCACGCCAAAATGATCTCGACCGTCGATGAGGATCAAGATATCTCTTAATCTCATCCATCGAATTTTTAATGTATTAAAAAATTGAAATTCTGCATTTATTTACTGAAAATATTATTATTTTATTATTTTTAGGTTTTTTACTTTATTTTATTATTATTTATATTTTATTATTTATTTTTTATTTTTTCTTAATTTTTTAATTTTTAATTTATTTTTAAATGGATCCTCAAACTTAGCTTTTGGGAAAAACACCTAGGACCTAGGACTTAGGACTTATGAGGGGATTAAAACATTTCTTAACCCTCAAGACACTTTACATCATGACTTTTACAACTTTACATCCCAAGGGGGGAAAACCCATTTGACATAGACCCTCATAAACCACCCAGTTCTGCGACACAACTATAATCTAGCAGATTAACACACTAGGATTCTCCTAAGATTCTAATGACAAAATCCATTCCGGCTTTGGGGTTAGGCTGAAGGAAAACTCTGCTGATCATGGATTGGTGAGACGAAAAACCTTCCGGAACGTAGATTATCACTTAGAAAATTAGGTCCACCTAGGCAATTTACATACATGATTCATATCTGCTAAGATTATTTACAATTTATACATGCAGACTGGGTTTACAACATAAATTGGTCAAGCTGTCGATGACTGTCGAATGGCACGGACATGTCGATCAAACGCACGGACATGTCGATCAAGCGCTACCCCTTTTGCAAAGAAAAGGGGGCGTACTGCTATGGGTAGTTGACCCGTAGTGGTCAACAGGTTCCTAAAGGGGCTGAAAGCTTGAGTCCTCCTTAGTCGCACCTGGATAGATTGCCTTGGTCAGGAATCTAGTCCATGGCAATGCTGTGCCTAAAATGTTGAGTGATTGATTGGATAGATTGCCTTGGTCAGGAATCTAGTCCATGGCATTGCGGTGCCTAATTTGCTGAGTGACTGGTTGGATAGATTACCCTGGTCAGGAATCTAGTCTATGGCATTGCAATGCCTAAAGGTTCTTCATGTTTTCATATAGTTTAAGATCTTCCATTGCATTTGTACATTATGAATACCTCCCTAGTTAAGAGGGAGTGTTGGAAAAAGTAACTATGTTCGGTCTTCAGTAATGTACTTGAGTCATTATGTAATGTACTTGTCTAAAGAATAAAGAAAACAATTTTTATTATTGTAACAATGACTTATTAAAGCATGGATTTCATGCTTGGGTCATCATTATATTAGTCAAAGTCCCCACTGTGGACTCCTATTATTAATATTGAGTTTATAGAGTCATTGTACGTTCGAAGAGACTGTTCTTGGGCTTTCAGATCAAGTAGAAGGGTTTTGTATCAAGTCAAATATGAATTATGTGTCCTCCACATCATGTCGGCCTAAGGAAGATCAAGTCGGCCTAAGGACCCCCATTCGACCAACAAGAAGCTTATATATTGGAGGAGGTCGAAGTCATTTGGAGCACTCACTCTCTCAAGTAATTCGACATCTCTAGAAGAGCTGGGAAGTGTGAAGTCTGCTGCCAGAAGGAGGAAAGAAGTGTGAGTTTGTGGGAGTCTCTAGAGGAGAGGAAAATCAAACTTTTGGTGCATCTCTCTCTCTGTTTCGTGGTCTAGTTTAGGAGATTGAAGTCTCCTAGGGTTTTGCTACTGCGGGAAGCTGCATGTTTCTGGGAGCTGCTGCCTAGTTGAAGTTGCAGGAAGGGTTCAGAGATCTTGGAGGTTGACATGGTGTGAAGGGAAAGTCTGGTCTTGGTCTAGGGTGAAGAGTCTCAAAGAATACTATTGAAAGGAACAATTACTTTGATTGGGTTTTCCCCTCGAGTGGGGTTTTGCCTTGGCATGTGCCTATATCTTGTGTCTCTTGTTTTGTGGTATTCATGTATGTGTAATTTCTTGATGAAAGATAAGATAATAAATAAGTAAAAGAAGCCAACACACTCACAAGTAATTATCAAGAAAGGAGAATCAAACCCTAATATAATATCTTTGATTTTCCAACAACTTCTAGTGCTGCGCCAACCCAAGGTAACAACATTAAGCCCTCGAAGTTGTTTGTGACCAAATAAGTGATGAAAACCCTCCAAATACACCTGAAATCACAAAAGAGTCAGCCCTAGGCAAATTTTGATGATGAATTGAGCCCTTAAAAGCTAGTGGCTAAGGTTGGAAGACCCTCTAGGGTATGCAACTAAGATGAAAAAAGCCTCTTAGGCCTTCATCTAGGCCTAAATGCTAGATTGAGCCCACAAAACCCTCTCCAAGTGAATGTTAGCGCTGCAAAACCATTGATTAGTCAAGCGATTTCAAACCATTTTGGATCAAAGATTTATAATGACAATATTCAGAGAGAAACCACTTCTAAACCGTTGCAAAAATGATATTAGAATTGAAAACACAAGGTATTAGTGTAAAAACCAACTGCAACGATATTATTAGGCCCTCTTAGGCCTACAGCTAGACCTTGGAGGCTAAGATAGTGCTGCGGCTAGGGTTACAAGGCCTCAAAACCCTTGCGGCTAAGTTTGAGAAGGCCTTCGAGGCCTACGACTACCTTCAAGCAAGAAGATGAGTCAAATTGAGGCCCAAGTAAGTGATTGTAGCCACCTCCAATGAAAAACCCTCATATGAATCCTTGATTTTGTAGTGAGTTAGCTCTCTAGGCTAGCGATTTCCTCCAAAATCTTGAGCTTTGAAATTCTAGGACCTAGGTATGCTAGATCAAGGTCTCTAGATCCCAGATCCAACCTCACAAGTTGAACACTCTCTTCCAAAAGGCTGGACCCCTCCTCAAGTGACTAAGTGCCCAAATCCTAACCGTCTAGGCTAGGTGAGGGCTTAAGCCCTCAAATTTCGAATTTATCCTTGAATCCTTAAGTTATGGCATCTGCAAGTTAGATAAATAGAGCCAATCCAAAGATATACAAAATTCGAAAATAAAACCCAAAAAATTATGTACACAATGAACAAATAAAATACAAGGGTTAGTAGATTTACTCACAAATTATTCACAAATAGAATAATCGTAACTTGTGCAAAATAATTATCTTCTTGGTCCAAAAATTTGATTTTGTTGGGAAAATAGTCTCCTTGGTCCAACAAATTTCTTGATTGGGCTATCCTGCCTTGGAAATGAGGCTCTTAATCTTTGACTTGAATTTTTCCCTCTGAAAAATAATCTCAATAATTTTTTTGATTACTTTCCCACTTGAGAGTAATTAATTTTTTCCTCTCATTTTATTTTTGACAATTTCTGGCTAATTTTTTATTTTTATTTATTTATTTATTTTTCAGAAAATTAAATAATAGACTTAGGAGGGGATTACAAATATTTTCCATCTTCCAAGTGGGTCTAAAAATATTTTGGTAATGGTGTTCTAATTATGAGGAACCATTCACCAAAAATATTCCTAGACAACACTTTTATATAAGAATATTACTATAATCAACCCTTAGAAGGGGAAATTTTACACATAAACACAACTTCTTTAGACACAACCAAATTTTGTGATACAAGATATATGATCTTGTATGATAAAAATACATGGACTCGATAACACTAGGACTCACCTAAGACCTTATCAACGAGTTCCACTCTAACTCTAGGGTATGTTTGGGAAAATTTTATTGCTAATTATTCATGTCTAGAAACACAAATAATTAGGGAGGTTAAAAAACACCCTAGAGTGAGACCCTTTGACAAGAATCATAGGCTTACCTAGGTGTTGTTACATGACTTAATAGTCATACTAGAATCTTGCAGAATTTGGGATTACAATGATGATAATGACGAAAACAAATCATCCATTTCTTTATACTCTGCTTCTCGAAATTGTTGACATGTACATGGTCAACATTTGGCTCTACTTGGGGACACGTTGCTTCAGTGAAGGAATGTGAGAATCCAAAATCTGCATCCAAGAAGACAAAGTAACGCCAGGTATATATGCATTCCAATAGATATCAACATCATCATATATATATATCATGAATTGCTGAAATAGAAATTCTATTCTAAAAATAGAGAAATTAACTCTAAATCTAGTGACAAATAAATATAAATGTTGAATGTAAAACCTATTCTAATGACAATGATGAAACCTAATCTAGGAGAGTAGGGTTAAAGATACAATACAAAGGATGCCCTACGAATCAAATGACATCTTTGTAGTCCAATCTAGAGAACTTGTTTGCTTACAAGTGGATCCTCTGGCTGCTTGTTTGAGGTGCCTTGTTGAATCTTGACCTTCTTAGGATGATGAAGCATTTCAATGTTGTACTGCGTAGACCTATCTAGTCTTTTTCACTTTACTTTCCTGTTCGTGGTTGATGATGTGGAATCCTGGGCACTTCCCATCACAGGTCAACAAAATCAGTCAATATTGTGTTATATTTTGTGGGAGATCCACTGACATTTGTGTCGTTGGGTTTCTTGGGATTCTCAATATGATATTTCCTTTCAACTTCCTTGTAAAGTCTGACCATACCCCCCGCGTTTGAAGGGATAGTAGCATAAGACAAGTCCAATTGAATACAACCTCCAATATCAACTGCAAATTTTCGAGATAAAACCATCCATCGTATTTCAGGTACATCTATAATAGCAATGTCCAGAGTAATCATCCTGTATGGGAATGCTCCTAAGAAGACTTGTAAGTCTTTGATTATGTTGAGAACTTCAATCTTTTTTTAATCCATGGAGCATATGTTGTCGTAATGCCTTGATATCCACAAATGCAATTGTTCCATGACTTTCTTAGTCATAACATTAGTTGAAGCCCCCGAGTCTAGCATACAATTGTGCAACAAAGGATCATTAACCATTAAAGTCAGGAAGAAGGGATGATGGTCTTCATTTTTCATATAACAGTTTAGATCCTTCAACTTGATTTCTTCGTCTTTGGTACGTGCTTCAACTTTTCCTTGTTGACATAAGCCTATAAGGTATAGCTTTCAAAAATTCAAGGACAGGAACTTAAATTTTGCATTATTTATCCAAGTAACCCAATCAATTTTCAAGCGAGAATGATAAGTTTTGGAAGGAGCTTGTTCATTGCTTTGATCTTTATTCTTCCTGCTATAAGTGTATCCCTTACTCTTTGCAATCTCCAAGATTTGTACTTGGGATGACTTCTCTCTGTACAATTCCATAATTGGGTCTTTTCATCACTGAAATTATTAATGCCAAAAGACGAGGTAAGCATCTCTATATCTTCTTCCATAGGCAGGTGAGGATCATGATTGATTACATTAATTTGCTCACTTGTTCCCACTTGTCCACCATCTAAGATACTCTTAGAAATAGCACAAGAACTTTCTTCATGGAAGCTCTCACAAGGTCTACAAAATAGCAAAGGTTGATCGACAACATTCGTAGATACAAGAGGATTTGGCGGCCTCTACTCGTTTGGAGAAGTCCTTTTTTGCCATGCAATATTATTCTCGTTATTATTATTTCTAGGTTCAATATTCTGAGCTTATGATCATTCCATTTGGGTCAACCTAGCCTGCATAGCATTCATTTCCCTAGCATGCTCAATCTTCTTATCCTTAATTAATTGAGTCAATTTATTAATGGGATCATGGTCAACTTCTTTGATCTCTTTTCCTTTAGGTTCACGAGATTTAATTGGACCTCTATCAAAACTTGGAATCTTAGATTTCCTAGATGCTTTCTTCTCTTTTTCTAATTCTTTAGCCAAGGTCTGAGTAGTCTTAAAATCAATAGGCTTAGCATGCCTTAACTCGTAAGAAGTGTCAACATTAAAAACGTCGAGGTAATATTCAAGAAGAGACTTATTGGTAGGTTTATAATCTTAGTGCATTTATTTAACAATACCATTAAACCTTTTATTAAACTCTTCAACTATCTCATTCTCTTTTTTCTTTATATTGTTGATAGCTCTAAGTAAATATCTCCCTTATCTTTTATCCCCATATCTATCTTTAAAAGCATTAATTAGGGCTTGCAATGAATCAAATGAGTTAGCGGGCTTTTCTAAAAACCAATCCAGCACATCATTTTCTAAGGAGAGAACAAAGAGCTTCATCTTTACATCTTCATGATTGTAGGCAGCTTTGCTAGCATATCTAATCAAGAAAGTTATAAAAGCTTTGAGATGATATACAACATTAATTGCATTATTCCCTTTGAAAGAGGGCAATTTGTTCGTACCTTTCTTTGGAAGATCATGAGGATAACCTTGCATATTGGTAAAGTTACAAAGGGCAAACAAGTCCATGATGTCTTGCTCAGCGGGGTTAGCGAAAAACAAATGGATGTTAGAGAGGGCTTCCTGTCTGAGAAAAACAAGATGTTTACTAGAGTGAGCATGTTTAATCGAACTCTAAGGGCCTTTTCAGGATCTTGAGTGGGATTACCAAGCTACCAGGATTCCTTATAGTATACGCTCTTGTGAAAGGATGAATACGTGGAGTCGCCACTCAAATAGAAAACTAACCCAAACACCCAGGTGCTAGTTAGCAACAAGAAAACATGAATAGGAAAACGACTCCAAAAATGTGCAACTTGAGGGGTCAAAGCAAATATGTCATGAAAATCAGGAACAAAAATATCTGTCCCCGACAACTTAGAGAAGGGAGCTAGAATGTCTTATGGGGTTTTGTCACTCCTACAGGTTAGACCATAATGCACTTCAAAAGGAAGAGATAATGTTTGTGAGCATGTGCATGCTTGCCTAGCTTCCTCGCTGCTTGCCTAGGATAGATGACAGATACAAACAAGGTGATTGTTGAGAGGATCATGTATTTCTCAAGGGAGTGCTTGTTACCCCAACAAAATGGGTAACCCTATAGGAGAAAACCTTTTCTCCTATCTTGGACAACCAGCGAGCTAGTAGCCCTGCACATTGCTCAGTGATGATGATGTGCCACATTCTTCTGCTATTTGCACCGATTGTGCATGTTTCACCATAGGGCATTCCACTCAAATGAAGGTAGGCCACCACTTGGTACTTAAACCATTTTGTAATCAAGTTCTTTTACTTAATGTTTTAGGCATTTTCATATGGATAAAGGGGTGATTTGGATGCGTGATCGATCTCGACCGTAAACTTGTTCTCTCACCTTACCAGTGTTGGAAATACTGAGAGGGAGGTGAATCAATATTTCTTAGCAATTAGCACTTTATTAATCCTTTACAGACCATTAGTTAATTTTCAACGATATTATTATTATTATTCAGTATCAGATAGTAAAACCAGTAAACAACACCATACAACAATGCAGAAAGATAGAGACAGTAAAAACAAAGTTTTTTATGTGGAAAACCCCCTTCGTGTCAAAAACCACTGAACGTTTCTTAGTAATTGTCTTCTTCTCTTTAAAAGAATTAATTACATCAACTTTTTAGCTCCAACCCCTTGATTTATAGGCTTCAACTTGTAGGATACTCGAACACCCTGTTTTATCAACTGCAATTGGGAGGACTCTCCAACACCCTAGATCTTATGCTCCAACCTGATGGATGCTCCAACAGCCTATATTTCAGCTCCCACTGAAAGGATGCTCCAACGCCTTGTGCTTTTTCAGCTCCCACTAAAAGGATGCTCCAACGTCCTGTTGCAGGCTACGACCTGCCATAACACCACCCTGCCGCCTTGAAGTATTCTTAGGCTCCAACTTGAGGGTGACTCCAATCACCTTCCTTGCACCACCTTGCCACCCTAATCAACAGGCGGACCACGTTTCACAATTTCCACACCGGATCCCCCCATGCTCTGAATCAATATAAGACAACTGTAATGAAGATTATACTGCTCTGCTCGGTATGTGTATCTATGACATCTTGGCAGCCTCACTGCTCAACACTACTATACAACACAATCCTGCCTCTACTCAATCACAATGCCAAATTAAACCACTGTACAAAATGCACATCAAACCCTGGCTGTCAATGCTTTCACATCAACTGACTACTGCACAATACATTGTCATTGCTGCTGCTATAAGTAATCAATCAAAATAAATAAATCCAAGGGCATAACCCTTCACCCTTGTGACCAGTCAATGAGTATTTATTCCATCACAAGAGCTCTTGTAAATCATCACTCATTATTCATTAATACAAAATGTTTTCATTTAACCTATATGAAATTCCTTCCATTCTCCTACTTAGATTAGATGTTTTATAGTTACTGAATGTACTCCTTGCAAGTTGCAGCATCATCTTTGAGGATACACAAAGTACTTATATGAGAAACATATCAACCTATTTTGTAGTGATACTGGCATTACTTTTAGAGATTTCCCATAGATGCTACAAGTTAGAATTAAAAAGAGATATCTTTGGAAAAAAGAAATCTAAACTCAACAAAGACTCAAATTTCGATTTCAACTTTGTACGGTGGGAGGAGTAGGCGAGGGGTGTTTATTGTCTAACCTTTTTTATTCTCCTAATCTTTGGTCCTCTAGTTTCAATGTTTGAGTATGAAAGATACTCTAGGGTGTCATTGTTGATCAAAAGGTCTTGAACAGTGAGTATTATTCTATGTCCCCTTTGGTTCCTTGGGCGAGTTTGGTCTTGATTTGGATCTGAGTTATGCAATTGCATCTTTGATCAATCAAAGCAAGTTCATTTGGATAATGGAGTTGTCCTACTATGAGAATTAATTCAAAATGGAATTTTCTCTTTGCTTTTAGGTTCATTTTTAAGGCGTTGATTTAGAAGATTTCATTTTTGGATTTTCTTGTCAATATCAGTTTCTCCAACGCCCTTTGCATCAGCCCTCTGAGGCACTGCGCAACCTCTACGGCCTCTGCATCAGCCCTCTGTGGCATTGCGTCAGCCCTCTGAGGCACCGCGCATCTATGGCCTCTGCGCCACTCCTGCTGCCCTCTGCGTGGATGACACAGGCCCTTTTGGCCTCTACCCTGTTCCAACTAGCCTCTGCGTGGCCTGTTCTGGCTTCTGCGTTCACCTCTTTGCCTCTGCGCTGGTCTCTCAGCACTATCTTTGCCTCTCTGTCCAATACTCATTGCCCCTCGCTGCAAACTGATCATTGATTTGGCTTTACTTAGCAAACCCCACTCTACTAAATCGAATCGCTGATCACTCTGGTGTATTCTTCAGCTGACCCTCAAGCCTCCTCTTATACTTTTCCTGTTGGTCCTTTAATGACTGAGATTACATCTCTAATCCACAACTAAGATTAGATTTGGCTTGATCCATGTCATTTGGAACCTTCTAACCCAGTTTTATATTAATACCCATTAATATTTTATTTTTCCTAAGTTTAGACTTAGGAACTCCATTAAAAATATTAATTATTTTAATATCTCCTAAACTGGGAAGAATCTTCCCAAACCATTTCTAGGTCTTGGAGATCTCATGTGCTTCAGCCTCCCCACCAATTTTCATGGCTAGAGCACATTCAATGCTACCTCAAATCAACACTCCCCCTTAGCGAGGATTGTGCTCTAGTAATACTCCACACTGAGCATCACCCTGATTATACGACACTGGTACCTGCGCTGATGCTAGGCCTCCCCGCCCAACATCCTCTACGCTGCTGCATCTTGTACTGCTGCCCATGGCCCTGCCATTGTCACTGCTGCATTCGTACAACAACTCCCTTTGCATCCGTGCTGCTGCTGGTTCTTTCTCCCAATAGTGCATCTGCACTACAACCCCCTCTCATCATGTTGCGTCATGCTACTGCTAACCGCTACTGCACTGCAACTCAGTTACTGAGAAGTAAGTAACTGATCCACCCAACTACTGACATCCCTGTCATGCTAGAAACACTCTCGATGTTGAAGCTCTCTTTGCTGCTATCACGTGCTCCCTCTACTGCCTTTGCACTGCTGCAACAACTCCATGCTTCTCGCACCGCTGCAAACCTCTATGTGCCATCCTGCACTGTTCCAACCTCCTCCGTGCCTCCCGCACTGCTGCAGCCTGCTAGCTTTGCGTTGCCCGGGACTACTGCACTGTAGCACTCTCTGCCGCTTCATCCACATCCGTTTCTACCGATATCCGCCAATCCTGCTACTCTCTCTTCGAGGCTCCCGTAGCAAGGTATAATCCAAGAGTTTGGGTACATCAAGGATCCTGCCCCTCATTGCCTGTAGTCCTCCTGACTACAGCTCGATGTCTTCCCACCTCTTCTCTAGAGGTACATGAGCACTCATGGCACAATCATCATCCTCCTCTACCTCATTTTTCGACTTCGCTGGAGCTGCCTTGGAGTCAGACGCCTCTCGTTTGTTCTTTTTCCTCTGACATTGGTTCGCATAATGACCCCGTTCCCCACAGTTGAAGCACTTAACTTTGGAGAGGTCATTTTTCTTCCTCTTCTCCTGCGTCCCTATAGATGCCAGAGCTGCATCCTCTTCCTCTTCCTTCTTGATCCAGACTCCTTTGTTGCTACTTCCCGTCTTGCTCAACCATTTGATCTCTTCTTGGCAAAGTGCCACCCATAATTCTTCCCAATTTGGAAGGTTCACCCTACCCAGAATGCTTTGGACGAATGTCTCCCAATCCTCAGAGACTGTGTTTAGAGCAATCCTAACCATCAACTCCTAATCCGGTGTGGCCCCTATGGATGCCAGCTGGTCTTGGATCTCCTTCAATCTCCCGAGGAAGTGATCTATCTGCTCCCCCTTCTCCATCTGGTATGACCGCAGGCTGCAGCTAATTCTCAAGTAACATCTTCCTCTACACGGAAGTATGCTGGTACAACTTCTTCAAGGCGTCCCACATTTCCTTTGCCGTCTCCTTCTCGGCAACATGTTGGACCACCTGATCCTTGACCCCATCAAGGATGATGCATTTCGCCTTGGCCATTGGCTCCTCGTACTTTTCATTATCAGCCGGGTCAACTAGGATTGCTACTGTTCTCAAGGTGAAGGCCTTGATGCGATGTCTATCTAGAATGGATAGGATCCTGGCTTTCCAGACCACAAAGTTGGACGCACTGTCTAGCCTGTCCTGATCCCTCAGCCCATTCATGGCCATCTCTTTGCTCTTCCTTTCGACTCCTCCGAGTCTCTCTACTTCACTCTGGAAGTTCTCTTCGACTCCTGAGTCTCTCTACTTCCCGCTTGGGAGTTCTCTGCTAGACTCCCTCTAAGTCTCGATTTCCCTTCTGGAAATCCTCCTGCCAATCTTCAAGTTGCACCTCTTTGATCTCCTATGCACTTGCAACATTGATCCGGATTCCTTGGCTAGAAATCCGCCTCAGTAGCGACTCCCTCTTTATTGGTTTTGCCCCGTTAGGTACTGGTCTGCCCACAACACCCCACCAACTTCACTCCCGCAAACGGTCCACAACTTCACATGCCCCAGCAACTGAAGGATTGAGCCTATAGGCTCTGCACAATCCCGACACTGGCTAAAATGCTCCCTCAGCCAACTGAGTTGGCCTTTCTGGTATCTACGTGGCTCTGCGTGAGTCTTTTTTTTGCCCTCCTCAGCCTCTGCACTGGCCTCTCTTTGGCCCGGATTGGTGACGCAGTCCCTCTGTGTCAACCCTTCTTTTGTCGCTTTCTGCAAGGAACAACTTCTGTCACTCAGGACAAATGTTTTTGTTGCAAATGCTTTGCTTCAGCTGATGCCTTCAACTCTCTTGTGATCTGCAACCACGCTCTGATACCATGTTGAAATTTCTAAGTCTATCTGTTAGAAATTTTATCTGTATTCTTTTGGTTTATTTCTCCTACTTGTTAATTACAAACAAGTTATTTAAACATATAAACATCGAAATAAACACAATACAGTCTCAACCATCTACAAATCAACAACTGAAAGAAATAGCAAACACACAAGTGACACCGTTATTTTTGGACAACTCGTCCCCGGAAAAACCCAATGTGGGAAAACTAGTGCAATAATTTTGAGGGTTATTTATTAGGCATATATCCTTGAGTACAACTGGCTGCCAAACTGTCTCACCCGACAGAGAAAAATAACCGGCAATAATACCTCTCTATTCAGAAGCAGATATTCAAAAAATCTGCCCCACGAAACCCTCTCTAGCACAACTGAAGCACTGCGTCAGCCCTCCTGGCCTCTGCGTCAACCTCAAAACCCTCTGCGTCAGCCCTCTGAGGCATTGCGCAGCCTCTACGGCCTCTACGTCACTCCTGCTGCCCTCTGCATGGATGATGCAGGCCCTTCTGGCCTCTACGCTGTCCCAGCTAGCCTCTGTGTGGCCTACTCTGCCTTTGGCGTCTACCTCTCTACCTCTGCATTGGTTTCTCGACACTATCTCTGCCTCTCTGTCCAGCACTCATTGCCCCTCGCTGCAAACTAATCACCAATTCAACTTTACTTAGCAAACCCCGCTCTAGTAAATCGAATGACCTATCACTCTAGTGTATTCTCCAACTGACCCTCAAACCTCCTCTTATACTTTTCCTATTGGTCCTTCAACGACCGAGATTACATCTCTAATCAACGGCTGAGATTAGATTTGGCTTGATCCATGTCATTTGGAACCTTCTAACCCAGTTTTATATTATTACCCATTAATATTTTATTTTTCCTAAGTTTAGACTTAGGAACTCCATTAAAATTATTAATTATTTTAATATCTCCTAAACTGGGAAGAATCTGCCCAAACCATTTTTGGGTCCTGGAGGTCTCATGTGCTTTAGCCTCTCCACCAATTTTCATGGCTAGAGCACATCCGATGCTACCTTAATCAACAGTGACTCCTATGCCTTGAGGAGGAGTTACACATGCCAAAATAGGAGTGTAACTTATGCCATAAAGGAGAGGAGTGTAACTTATGCATTAAGCAGAGAAGTGTAACTTATGAACTAAAGAGGCATAAGAGGAGTCTTCTTATGACGAGTCATTAAAGTGTGTAAGAGAGTGTAAGAGCATTAAAGAGAGAGAGAGGAATGAATCCATTGAGAGAGTAATATATGCATTAACTAAGGGGAGTTACATATGACATGATTTAGTCCCATGATTGAGAGACTTGAATTTCTTTTTAATAATAATATAATAATGTCATAAAGAGGATAATAGTAATAATAATAATGATATATTGATGATTACGTTAAAAATTAAACAGTTGAGATTGATTAAGGACAAGTTAAGTGATTTTCCATCATATATATATGATTACGAATTGATGGAAGGTGATTCAGTATTTTTGGAATGTCATGGTTGCAAAGATAGACATGACTTTTTATTTTTAGAGAGTCACTCTAGAAAGGTCAGAAACGAAATTTTATTCAAGGAAATTCATCCCATAGCTGCCAGTTTTCAACAACTGGAAAATTGGGCAATGAGTATAGAGGGATTAGTTAATGGAGCGTTAATTGTGGGGGTAGATAACTCAACACCTATCTTGTCATTGTTTTGCAAGTTAGACCTTGGACTGGTATGCATGTTACTAACAATGCATTGGGAAGGTAAGCTGGAGGGGAGGATGGGGATGATTTTGAGCAGAGGGGTGATGTAGAGGGGTTGAGGTGAGGGAGGAGGAGAAGAGGAAGGAGGAGAAGAGAAACCTGTTTTACTTTGCACAGTTGCATAGGGTCACGAGTTCGACAATGACTACATCCAAAGTTCCACAAAGGCTACTACCAAAACTAATAGAGCTGCAGAGGAAAGGATCCAACGTTTGAATCTAAACTTGCTCATAAAATGCCCTGAATTTGAATATAATCGAATTGAAGGTGCCAAATTAGTGAGTGCATCACTGCGGCCAAGGATCCAATAGCTGAATCTAAACCTACTCATAAAATGCCTAGAAATTGAAACGAAAACAGAATGTGCCAAATTTGCAGGTGTGTCATTGCGGCTAGAGAGAGATGTGGGCAGAGAGATGATACGTAGAGGACTAGAGGATGATGCGAGTTGACGTGCTCGAGCAAGGGAAGATCATGCAATACCCACACATCATCTTACAAGTGACGAAGGATTGCACAAGACCAACACTTGATCCTACGAATGAGGGCATAGAACAATGCGTTCAAACTGCAGAGGAGATGATATGCTCAAGGGAATGATGATATATTGTGATGTTGGTGATGTATCACCAATATTTGCAACACTAGGAAAAACATATGATTATCCACATCATCATAAAATGGAGATAGAAAGACCATTTCAAGATCTTTTGAGATGTGGAGTTATTACAAAAAGATTAATACAACGATACTAATTGTTGGATATGAATGTTACTGTGCTCTCATTGTACTATTTTATTACAATCAACATGCAATTTATCTTATGAAAGGCTTATTTGCCTTTAACAAAAGCCCAATAGATAAATAAAATTGTTGAATGTATAGTGAAATTTAGTGAAGCTTATTTGATCATGTTTAACTAATAAGAAATGCAATACAATACATTTGCGAGTTGGTTATCCAGAACCTTGTAAGAGATATTGAGAATTTCAACATTACTCATGATCTTTTTAACTGTTGCCTCCATAGAAGATGCTTCTCGAAAAGCTGAAGCATGTTTGGAACTTTGTCCATGTATTTCTTGTTTTTACCATGTATACAAGATTTGTACAAAATATCCAACTATCTGCTCGCTGCAGCTGGAAAGTTCTAACAATCACAACTTTTAATGCTGCAGCTGATACTCAAATTTGTAAAATGCTACAATTATAATGATAATCAAACTATTATGATTGTTGGGACAACATTTAGATACCCTGCCCAGATACATTATGATCCAGAAACATATCTATCTTTGTAATTTATTTGCGTCATCTTCTATTCATTTGCTTTGTTGAATTTTTAGAGATAACATTCCTGCTTTATTCATTTATTCATGTTGCTGGTTTCGTTACTTGCAGCACTGTGATTGCACAAACTGTAATTTAGTAATGCAGGAAACACAAAGTTAACAAATTCAATTTGCAGTGGTTGAAGTATAAGTGAATTATCTTCCTTTCAAATTTGCTTTTCATAGGAGTTTATGGTCGCATATAGCTGGGTTTTATTTTTTGAGTAAGCTAAAGAACAGGTCTTGAACACAGTGGGTGTGTCAACATGGACAATTTCCTGGTTGGGCTGGGCTTGCCAAGAACTCCATTCTCTGAGCAGGTATGTAGTCATGCTGCCGTATGTTCTATTATTTTTGGGATGATAAATATAGCTACATTATCCTTACACACTGATTACTGTATTTAGGTAAAATGATGTTTTTCTTATAAGAAGAAATTTCGGCGAAAATCACATTCAGAAAATCATTGTCGACGCGTTTCGAACCAACCAGTGTGGTTCATCGTCAGGGCAAGTTGAAAAATCAGATCTATCTTTGCCTGTTAAATACTTTGAGCAGAGCCTCCAACGGCTAATTAGAACAACGTCTAAATTTGACTAGGGACCAGGGTCAAACCAACCAGTTATAAATTAAAAGTAAAAAAGAGACCTTACCTATATATAAATTATATGTATAAAGTAAATTTAATTAAATTGGTTGTTTAATAAATCGTTAAATGTATTAAAATAGAAAATATAAATATTAGAGTAGAATGTATAACTAACAAGATATAGAGGTATATCTAACTAATTAAAATTAATTTTTTTTTTTTAAATAGGAGGTTAAGTTAAAAGTTAGTTGAAAAAAATAAAAAATAAAAATAAAAATAAAAAAATAAATATATCAGAATAAAATAATATTCAGTTAAAAAAAAAATAAAAAAAATAAAAATAAATAAATATATTAGAATAGAATAATATTCAGTTAAAAAAAAAAGAAAAGAAAAGAAAAAGAAAGAGGAACTTACCAAATTAAATTTTATGAAAAAAATAAAAATAATATACAGTTAATTGAAAAATATATATATATATATATATATATATATATATATATATATATATATATACCTGAAGGAATAAACTACCTTACAAAATTAAATTTTATATATATATATATATATATATATATATATAAAAAATAAGAGAAGGATATCTATTATCTTCAGTTAGTGTGCTTGTCATTTTAAGAAAATAATAGGTCAAAGCAATACTAGCTCAAATCTGGCAAATGAATTATTAACATGACGTTCAACAGTCAACTGTCTGATTATCTTGGGTGCGTCAATGTAATTCCTTTTTCTTCATGCTATATGTTGCAATTTTTATGCTAGCAGATTCTGCTAAAATGCACGACACTTTCTGCATTCAATATCCATTTAACAAGTCCGTGTTACTTGGGAATCATCTAAAATCTGAAATAACAAGTGGGTAAACATAAAGTAAATGGAAATTTTCAAACTGATATGGGAAAGTGCTTCTTTATGTAGTTCTTGTTAACTAGGTTTGGAAGATATGATCACCTGAGTAATCCTCAACTGTTGCCAAACACTTTCATGTCGCTAGTAAAGAATTTATATATCTTTCTGTAGGTATTTTGCTTCTACGATGTGGAAAATCAAGGGTCAATAACATTCAGTGAGGTATGTTATTCTTTCTTTGTTGGTTGTAGGCAGCTGAATGTTCTTCCTCTAGTTCACTTCTGTACGGTCTTATGAATACATCTATATTATATATGTGATTTACTGTTTTGATGGTTTGAATTCTTTTTCAATTGTATTTCTCACCTCCCAAATACACAGGGTTTCACCCTCAAATTTTCCATCTCCCATGTCATGAATTATATCTTCATTAATTTCCATGCTAAGCATTTTTCTTGACTGGCAGATATTCCCATTTGCACTTTCGTCAGTGACTTTTTTAAATGGTGCATTTATCCTCTAAGAGATGGTGTTCTTAATTTTTAAATTTGTACCTCCAGTCTCCACTTGATGTACCTTATGCTTTTAACAAGGCCTAACTTTTTGTAATATTTCTTTTATTTATTATTATTATGTATATCTATTTATTTGGCACAAGCCTAATAGTTAATAACCTGATTTTGCCAAGGAAACAAGGGAATTATAAATAGATGGTTAAAAAAAGTTATACGAGATGGTGTAAATTTATCCTACAAATGATAGCATATATAAGTTAATGACCCTTTGAAGAGTTGTGTTGTATATTAAAGTTTAATTGATCTCACACACATTATTTATTAGCTATAAAATATTTGTTGTTGGAATTTCTAAGTTTAACTCATTAGAAATTCTTCCGGTACTATGTTATTTATTTCTTCCTACTTGTTCAATTACTTAACAAGTTATTTACCATGTAAATATTGAAAATAAATATAAGTACAGTATCAACATCTACAGATCATCAACTGAAAGTAAACAAGCACACAAGTGACACTGTTATTTTTGGACTAATGTCCCCGGAAAAACCCAATGCGGGAAAACCGCTGTAGCTATTTAGACGGTTTTATTATCATGCAGTTTTCAGAATACAACCATGGTGCCAGAAATGTCTCACCTAATAGAGAATGCCCTCGGCAATAGTACCTCTCACTCGGAGACAGATATTCCGGCTGATAAATCACCGGATGAACAATCACACAACAACAATTGTAGTTTCTGCTGCTCTGTGTCACTCTGATAGGGATTGCGTCACCCTATCCAGCTCACCAGCTCCCAGTAGTCAGCTTTGCTAGCCTCTGCGTCAACTTTTGGAGCCTTTGCGTCAGCTCCTGGAGCCTCTACGTCTCACACACTGGCGTCTCTGGCTCTGCGTAGCTCCTGGCTGCCTCTGCGTAGTCTCCAGTTGCCTCTGCATCAACCTCACTGGGCTCTGCGCTGCCTCTTTAGTACCAACTCCGCCTCTCTGCTATGTATTCACTGCTCCTCAGCTGCAACTCAGATCACTCACTCGATTTCCTTAGCAAACCCTGCCCCAGAAAATCGAATTCTTGATCTCTCTTGGTATGTCCTCCAACTGATCCTCAAGCCTCCTCTTATACTTTTCTCGTTGGTCCATCAACGACCGAGATTTAATCTCTAATCAATGGCTAAGATTAGATTTGGCTTGATCCATGACTTTTGGATCCTTTTAACCCAATTTTATATTAATACCCATTAATATTTTATTTTTTGTAAGTTTAGATTTAGGAACTCCATTAAAAATATTAATTATTTTAATATCTCTCAAACTGGTTAGAATCTGCCCAAACCATTTCTAGGTCTTGGAGACCTCATGTGCTTTAGTCTCTCCACCAATTTTCATGGCTAAAGCACATCTGATGCTACCCCAAATCAACACTCCCTCTTAGCGAGGACTGTGCTCTAGTAATACTCCTCACTGAGTATCACCCTGATTATCCAGCATCGGTCCGTGTGTTGATGCTAGGCCTCCCTACCCAACATATTTTGCACTGCTACATCATGTACTGCTGCCCATGGCCCTGCCATTGCCATTGCTGCATCCGTACGACAACTCCCTTTGCATCCGTGCTGCTGTTGGTCCATATACCCAGCACTGCATACCCTTATCCTCACGCTGCAGCGTGCTGCCATAGCACTGCCACTGCTAACTGTTGCACTGCAACCCAGTTACTGAGAAGGAAGTAACTGATCCACCCAACTCTGACATCCCTGTCAGGCTAGAGACTCTCCCGATGTTGAAGCTCCCTCTGTTGCTAACAAGTGTTCCCTCTATTCTGCTGCAACAACTCCATGTGTCTCGCACAGTTGCACACCTCTCTGTGCCATCCTGCACTGGTGCAACACTCCCGTGCTTCTCGCACTGTTGTAGCCTGTTGTCCCGGGACTCCTGCACTTTAGCACTCTGTCATCCACATCCGTCTCTACCGACTTCTACCAGTCCTGCTACTCCTCTTCGGGGCTCCCATAACAAGGTATAATCCAAGAGGTTGGGTACCTCAAGGATCCTGCCTCTCATCGCCTGTAGTCCGTCTGACTACAGCTCGATGTCACCTCACTTCCTCTCAAGTAGCACATGAGCACTCATGGCATAGTCGTCATCTGTCTCGACTTTCTTTCTCCGTCCTCGCTGGCGCTGCCTTGGTCTCAAAAGCTTCTCCCTTGCTCTTCTTCCTGGGACACTGGTTCACAAAATGACCTAGTTCCCCACAATGGAAACACTTGACCTTGGAGAGGTCCTTCTTCTTCCTCTTCTTCTGCTTTCCCGATGATGCTAGAGCCGCATCCTATTCTTCCTCCTTCTTGATTCTGACCCCTTTGCTGCTATTTCCCGCCTTGGTCACCCGTCTGATCTCTTCTTGACGAAGAGCTGCCCACAGTTCCTCCCAATCTGGAGGGCTCGTCCTGCCCAGTATGCTTTGGACGAATACCTCCCAATCCTTTGAGACTGCGTTCAATGCGGTCCTCACCATCAATTCTTGGTCATGGATCTCCTTCAATCAACCGAGGAAGACATCTATCTGCTCTCCCTTCTGCATCTGGTATGACCGCAATTGATTTTCAAGTAACATCTTCCTCTGCATGGAAGTATGTTGGTACAATTTCTTCAAGGCCTCCCACATCTCATTTGCCATATCCTTTTTGGCAATATGCGACACCACATGATGCTTGACCCCATCAAGGATGATGCGCTTCGGCCTAACCATTGCTTCCTCATACTTCTCATTTTCAGTTGGGTGAATTGGGATCACTATAATTTTCAAGGCGAAGTCCTTGATGCGATATCTGTCTAGAATGGACAAGATCCTGGCCTCCTAGACTACGAAGTTGGATGCTCCGTCCAGTCTATCCTGATCTCTTAGCCCATTCACTTGCATCTCTCTGCTCTTCTTTCGACTTCTCCGAGTTTCTCTACTTCCCTTCTGGAAGTTCTCGGTTTGACTCCCTCTGAGTCCCGATTTCCCTTCTGGAAATCCCTCTGCCAATGTTGAGTTGCTTCACTCTAATCATCTGTGCAACTGCACCACTGATCTAGATTCATTGTCTAGAAATCTGCCTCGGCAACAACTCCCTCAACCTTGGTCTTTCCCTGTTAGGTACTGTTATGACCACAGTACCCCACCAACTTCGCTCCACAAATTTCCCACAGCCTCCTATGCCCCAGCAACCGAAGGTTTGAGTCTCTAGCTCTACGTAATCTTGGCACTTGCAAAATCTGCACCTCCTAGCCACAGCACCGATCCTTCTGGACTGAGAAAGATGACTGGGCATTGCGTAGGTCAGGTCTGCTCCTCTCTGCCTCTGCTTTGATCCTCGTCCTGGCTCGAACTGATGACGCAGGCCCTCTGTGTCACCCCTTCCTTGCTGCTTCCTGCTAGGAACAACTTCTGTCACTCGGGACAACTGTTTCTGCTGGTATTTCGCTGCTAGATGATGCTTTCAGTTATCCCATGATTTGCAACCACACTCTGATACCATGTTGGAATTTCTAAGTTTAATTCGTTAGAAATTCTTCCTGTACTATCTGATTTATTTCTTCCTACTTGTTCAATTACTTAACAAGTTATTTACCATGTAAATACTGAAAATAAATACAAGTACAATATCAACATCTACGGATCAACAACTGAAAGTAAACAAGCACACAAGTGACATCGTTATTTTTAGACTAAAGTCCACAGAAAAACCCAATGCGGGAAAACCGATGCAGCGATTCAGAGGGTTTTATTATTATGTAGTTTTCAGAATACAATCAGGGTGCCAAAAATGGCTCATCCAATAGAGAATGCCCTCGGCAGTAGTACCTCTCACTCGGAGACAGATATTTCGGCTGATAAATCACCCGGATGGACGATATCCCACAACGAAAATTGTAGTTTCTGCTGCTCTGCATCACTCTGATAGGGACTGCGTCACCCTATCCGGCTTACCAGCTCCCAGTTTGTTCCACAAAATCCTCCCTGCACTGCCTCTAGGCCTTGCGTCAACTCTGCTAGCCTTTGCATCAGCTTTTGGAGCCTTTGCGTCAACTCCTGGACCCTCTGTGTCTCACACGCATCTCCTGGCTGCCTCTGCGTAGCCTTCAACTGCCTTTGCGTCAACCTCACTGGGCTTTGCGCTGCCTCTCTAGTACCAACTCTGCCTCTCTATTATGTATTCACTGCCCCTCAACTACAACTCAGATCACTCACTCGATTTCCTTAGCAAACCCTGCCCCAGAAAATCGAATTCTTGATCTCTTGGTGTGTCCTCCAACTGATCCTCAAGCCTCATTTTATACTTTTCACGTTGGTCCATCAATAGCCGAGATTAAATCTCTAATCAACGACTAAGATTAGATTTAGCTTGATCCATGACTTTTGGACCCTTCTAATCCAATTTTATATTAATACCTATTAATATTTTATTTTTCATAAATTTAGACTTAGGAATTCCATTAAAAATATTAATTATTTTAATATCTCCCAAACCGGTTAGAATCTGCCCAAACCATTTCTGGGTCTTGGAGATCTCATGTGTTTTAGCCTCTCCACCAATTTTCATGGCTAGAGCACATCTGATGCTACCCCAAATTAACATTTATTACTATAGTGTTTTTATTATTTGGTATACAAAAAGTCACTTCTTCAAGAAATGCTTCAAACTCTCTAATTCAAAATTTCATGGGAGGAAGAATTTGTTATCAAGTGGGAACAATAAGGCGGTCTTATGTAGAGGATGAGTAAATCGTCATTTTGTTGTTGTTTGGGAAAGCAATTAGAGACATAAGAAGAGGAACAAAACTTTGAAGATTAAATTGTTAGCTTAGTAAATTTATCCATGTTCTGAAAGACAAGCGAAAGAAGTTGGACACGACAAGCATCAAGGGAATATTTGTTGTTTATAGTCTTTCCTCAAAAGAATATAGAATTTACATAAAGGAGGGAAGATACATTGTGTTAGGGTCCTATAATAATAGGATTCATAATTTTGAATTGGCTATGGTTAGTCTTGTAATATTGTACATACTTTTGCTTTCTACAAAATGTTTTCCCATATTAAAAATAAAAAATGTAAAGAGGGTGAAGTCCTAAAAGAATAATCAAGGGACCAAAAGAAATAAAAAGATCAAAAAGATATAAAATATGAACCCCAAAAAGAGATAAGAATAGATCATGAAAATGTGCAAATTCAAATGCCACTCCTTTTTCCTTTACTTTGCAAAACAATATTGTGTGCAGCTTGTCAAAAATGCTGCAATCCATGATGGTCAAATAGCTTCAACTTGATTCATTAATGTTTTAAATTTCATGTTAATAGATGGAGAATAAAGATCTAGCCAAACTGTTTAATCTTGGCAGATCAGTAGATAGGTAGAGAATAATAATGAGCTCATTAGTTTAATCTGAGCCATTGGAAGTTATAAGGTTAGAATTAGATAGTTTGTTTATCAAAGAAAAGAAATAAAGGGTCAACAAGCTCAAATGCATCCAATGAATGAAGAGAAAATGCTAGAGTAAATAAATGATAGGTAGAAGAAGTTTTGCAAGTGCAGAAGGTTGTTAAGTCAAAAGCACCTTCATCATGCTTAATCCTATGTTTCATGTGCAGGAGGAATTTCCAAAGAGAAAGGACATTCACTAAAGCTTATTTACTAATTTCCCCTCATTTTACTAGACCCCCACATACTTAGTTTATTAATTTCCCCCCATTATCCCTTCATTACTTTTCATCCCCTAATGTTGTCCCCTTCTTGGTTCTAAAACACCCCTTCCCTCTTCATTTCCCCTTGTAAAAACCCTTTCCCTTCATTTTGACCTTTTTTCCCTTTGATTCACACATTTTCCTACACATTACCCTTCAAAAATCATTCCCCCTTCCCAAAACTCCTTTCCCTAGTGTGAAACCCATTCGCATCACAAATAATACCCCCCCCCAATTAATTTCCATTTTTCCTTAAAAACCCACTAAACCCCTTTATCCTAAGTTATACTGCCGCTTTATGTATTTAAAGTCTCCCACGTTATAATTCCCTGACACCCTTTTAACTCACCAAACCTTGGTGTATAGTTAAAACCTCCGCCGTATAACCCATGGCCTCCACCCTTCATTAATCCATTGCTTAAATTAAAATCCCGTGATTACTGTTTAATTAATTACATTTCATTGCAATTAAAACCCGACCCCACTCCCCAGCTCCACCCTCGCAACTCCGCCGCGCGATAGCCCTCCGATCTCCCACCTCCAAATCCAACGATGCATATCCATATCGCACAGTTTCATCATTTGACAGTTAAAGGTCCAAAAGCATGCGAGATTCGCGGTTTTGGCCGAGCACTGTTTTGCTACGTGGTGGCACTAGGTTATATTGCGTGCTCGCGAAAAATACTGCCCTCTACACGAAAGTGGTGCGATATGGCATAAAACCGCCTCCCCGCGTAAAAGAAAACTACCCACTGTTCATTTACCAAATCTCACGCCAAAATGTGACCGTTGTTGGTTAAAAGGCCGAAAAAACCCCCTTTTACTCTTTTCACTCATTTTCGCTGCAAAACCTCTGTTAACCAATTCTGAAACCTTGAACCTCTGCGCAACCATTTTAACCACCTTTTGCAACCAAAAGATGCTACATACACCAAATTGAAGCAACAAATAGACAATTGAAGCCTTAGAAACCTTTGCTGCTACCATAGAACCCTGTCTGTGCACCAAATCGTCATTTTCCAGGTATTCTTGAAAGAACGAGAACGACCCTATAATTTAAGCTATGCACAATAATGATTAAAAAGTTAATTAATTAAATTAATTAAAAACCTTGTTAGACTGAAGAAGACCTTATTGTGCATCCAAAAGCCCTTTTCTACAGACTGTAATTACCCTCCCCACTGTTCCAGAGCTTTTGACATTACTCCTAAAGCCAGAGAAAAAGTAATTCAGTTGAATAGACCAAATTATGGCTTCCCAAAGCATTCTGGATGTAAGACCCTTGCAAACCCCTCACCTGGATATTGACCACCTCCCATTGGTTGATAGAGATTTTCAAATTAAAGACACTGTTTCCTCTAGCCACTTGCTGAAACTCCACTGTTGGAGTAAAGATAAATTCCTAAACCAGAATGATGACATTCACCTATGGGAATCAAATTTGCCCAAATATTTGTTCCCACAGGTATACCTATTCCCAGAAATCATCCACTTCTACCAAGCTTGCTATGTCCCAAGTCAGAGCCATAATCTCTCCTGACCAACAGATTTTATTCACCATTACTGCAGAGTCAATAAATCAAATGCTGCAGATCCAGCCAAACGCAAATCCGACCCCACTTTCCATTGAAGCCTTACTTGAACTCTACAGAAAGCTAGACCTTCCCAAGAAAGCTCAAATCTTTCAGACTTTCATCATAGAAGAGTCTCATACTCCTACAGATAGTCCTCCATATGTTGCCACCATTTTCTTTGAGAGAGCTATAGACAAATTATAACCATGCTCTCTTGTATTCTAGTATACACCACTGATGAGCATGTGGATGAGGTTATACTTGCTTTCCTTTCTATTTTTTGCCTAGGGAAGCCTCCAACTACAATTTATAACTTTGCTTAGTTCTTGGCAGACCGAATCCATGAACAATTTATCAGATTGGCAAATGAGAGAGTATTCAAATACTCATCATTATTGTTTCACATGTTCCTATATTTTTAGTCAGACAAGTTTATAGTCAGCGTCCAAAAGTTAGATACTAAGCACCATCCAAGATCTGTCATCTTTTCGACACCATTAATCCAAAGATATTCCACTGTTTTTAGTTATAAAGAGTTCATTGATTCATTTGTTCACCCAGTTGTAAACATGCTAACCAGTAGCTATCAGCCCAGGATCAATGATGAGATTAAGAGAGTTTTACAGTTGTCTAAAAACAATAGAGTGGGAGACTGGTATCTATACCAGGACCACACTAAAATCAGGATATATGGATGCCAACTCACTCCCTACAAGCTGCCCAAATACCTCCCCATAAGGATATTTGCATTAGAGTATTTGAGGCAAATCATAAACTCATATGAGGTCAATTTTCTGTCAGCTAGGAAGAAAACTTAGTTCAAGATCAAAAACCAATTGGGCTCTTTTATTTGTAATAATAGGGAAGCTAGACAAGAAGCAGAGAAAATCTTACAACAAATGAACTTCAATAGCAGTTTTATGTGGCAGTATGACCCTAATGGAGTCATAAACAAACTAAGGCTCAAATTCAAATTAAGTCCTTTCATACATGAGCCCAGGCCAGACATTGAAAGATATGCCAACCAGTCAGAGTGGTTGAAAAATACTTTAATAGATATGGAAAATACCTTAATAGATATGGAAAGGCAGATAGATATTAGTTCCTTTCTGCAGGTTCCAATCTTACAGGAACAAATGGGTATTAGTCCCATTCTATAAACTCCAGCCATGCAGGAAAGAAATGTAAAAGGAACCAGGGAAGAAGGTTCTAGCTCTGGAATGGATACTATAGATGACATGTTTGAAATCAGTTACAGGAAGAAGCTCAAGCGTAACCTTGTAACTGAGCAAGAAGACACCATTGAGATAGTTGAAATCACTGATACTGACACAGTGGTTGGAAAAAGTAAATGTCCAGTAGTTTCAGAGGAAACTCATCAACCTTTCATCTCAAATATTCAAATTATTGATAAACAGCTTAGTATTGAAGTCTCTTCATCCAGCAAGCCAGTAGAAAAAGAGAAGTACAAAGATATAAAAGTGAAGTACAAAGAAATGGCACAGACAGGTGTGTAATGGTGCGAGATGTAGGGAGTTGTTGCAGCAGCGCAGAGGTCAGAGAGAGAGCACTTGACAACGACAAAGGGAGCTTCAACATCAGGGGGGTTTCTAGCCCAACAGAGAGGTCAGATTGGGAGATCAGTTACTTACTTCTCAGTAATTGAGTTGCAGTGCAACAATGGGCAGCACGATGCAACATGATGAGAGGAGGTGCTGTGCGGATGTAGTGTTGGGAGAAAGAACCAACAACAACACGGATGCAGAGGGAGCTGTTGTACGGATCAATGTTTTAAAACTCTGACTCCGACTCCGACTCGGCCGAGGATCGACTCCGACTCCGACTCCGAAACGGTAATGACTCGGCCGGCTCGATTTCAATGACTCGGTCGTTGTAAAAAATACATTAAATATTTATTTGTTTTATTAAGAAACATAATTTTAAATATTTTAAACATAATTTTAAAGATTTTCATTCATGTTTCCAAACACACAGCATTATAATATAGATGGAAGACAACATATGATCAAAGTAGGCTCATGAACCAATCCACTATATCAAAATGGTACCCAATGGCAATACATAGTCAACTGTCATACATGATCAAAGACTCAAAACAAAATACAAATAACTAAGGAGGCTAGAAATGGCCTCTACAACAAAAGTAAACTGTGATGGTGACCAGACTGCAATACTAGTACCACTGGCTAGTAGCTACTGCCAGAGGAGCCAAGATCATCTCGACCAATCTCTGGATCATCATCATCAGAGTCAGACAAGGGGCCCCATGGCTCCTCCTCATCATCATCGTCTCCAACTGCAACTGTAGAAGTGGTACCAGTACCACTAGCAGGCTGTGCAGCAGATGCAAGCTGAGATAGAGTAGATATGCGGCTGCGCTTCTGTCGTGGCTGAGCAGAGGAAGCACCTACAACTGGAGTCCTTGCTGGCTGTGAGACTGAGACTGGTGGATTGGGATCTGCATTCAACTGAACAGGCTGAAGTTGAACAACATGTTCAAGTTCAACTGATGTCTCCATATCTATATCTACATCAAGATCCTCATCAGGATCAAACTCTGGTAGACGACTCTCCACTACCCAATCTGATGTTGGATCAATGTCTTCCAACACAATGGGATCTGAATCAGGTCTTTTGTTCAGCAATTGGTTTCGTCTGAGCCGAAGGTTGTATTAGACATAAACTAGATCATTCAACCGTTTTTGATCCAAACGGTTTCTCTTCTTTGTGTGAATCCTCTCAAAGACAGACCAATTGCGCTCACACCCAGATGCACTGCAAGTTTGACTCAAAATACGAATTGCAAACCTTTGCAATTTAGGGCACTGGCCACCAAAGGCCTCCCACCATTGTGCTGCAAAAAACATAGGAGTGTAATGAATTATGAGTTAGATGAAGGCTGAAGCTCAACAAAATTACAAATTATATCTAACTTTCAAATTATAAATGATTTAACAAACTTTAATAAAAAAAGTAAAACCATTAAGAAATTGAAAATTGAAATTTTTGTTTACCTGGCTCATCTGCTTCTCTTGCAATCTTTGCTAGGTTCTTCCCAAAGGTACCTGATGCATTGCTGAAGGATGTGACCTGTTGATGTATCTCCAGCTGATCAGACTCCGATGGGATCATGCGTTCAATGCAATCAACCAGTCCATCTCTGACCTCCCCCCTCAAAGCTCCTGACTCCTTAGCTTTATAATGATACCGTGGGTTCAAAAAATACCCAGCTGCATGTATAGGGCGATGGAGTTGATTGTTCCATCTTTCATCAATGATTGCCCAAATGGGCCCATACTTTGCCACTCTATCCTTGTATGCTGTCTCTATTTGCTCCTTTGCTTGATCCATAGCCTCATAAATGAAGCCCATAGCCAACCTTTCCCCATCCACCAACCGCAACACCTTAACTAGTGGCTCAGCAAGCTTCACAATCTCTGCTGCCTTTCTCCAAAAAGTTTCTTCATGGACTTTCCTTTTCAATTCTTTGCCTTCTGGTTTATTAGACCAATTGCTTTGATTCCATTCATCACTGGAAAACATCTTTTGCAAGTTTCTATGTTGGGAAAGCATAGTTTGCAATGTCAAAAAATGTGTAGCAAGTCTAGTGATGGCAGGCCTAATAATATCCTTGCCTCCAGTGTGTTTCCTCATGAGACTCAAAACCAGTGTATGATTGTAGATAAATTTTGTTATGCTTTTGGCATGATCTACAGTGTTTTTGACCCAATCTAATTTTCCAATATCCTCAAGCATGAGGTCTATGCAATGTGCAGCGCATGGGGTCCAAAAGATGGTCTTGTGTTTTTCCTCTAACAGTTTACCAACAAGAACATAGTTAGAGGCATTATCTGTGATGATTTGAACAACATTAGCCACCCCCACCTCCTGAACAATCTGATCCAATAGTTGAAACAACAAGTGGCCATCTTTTACCTTATCAGATGCATCAACTGATTTTAAAAACATGGTTCCCTGTGGGCAGAAGACAAGAAAGTTTATGATGGTACGGTTTCTTTGATCATTCCATCCATCTGACATGATGGTACACCCTGTTCTTGCCCATGAGTCCTTGAACTCTTGCAAATACTCATTAATGGATTGAATTTCTTTCTGCAAACGAAACCCCCTTAGCTCATGCATAGTAGGGCCTTTGAAGCCTTTTCCAGCAGCATGTATGGCATCAAACATAGGCTCATAATATGGTGAACGAGCAGCATTAAAGGGGATATCAGCATCATACCACCATCTAGCTATGTACTCACAAGCAGTCTCCCTCAATTCTTTCTTCCAATGGTCATATAAAGTGGGCTGAATTTGACCTTTACAAACTTCAGGACCATGTGCATCTGATGGAGAGGAGGGAGTGAAATAACTTTTGATAGTCACATCACCCTTTTTCAAATTCATTCTACCCTTTCCCTTATCTTGAACAGAACCAAAAGAGGGAGGAACATAACGGAAAGGGTTGGATGCCTCAGTTTGAGGGATAGAGGAAGAACCCTCAAAATCATAGTGGGGGTTGGTAGCCATCATTTTTTGTATCTCCCTCTTCCTCCCAATTTCAGCTTGTATCTCTTTTTGCCTAGCCTTATCTTCTTTAAATTTCTCAAAGCTGGCCAACAAATTCTTTCTAATCTCCCCAATTTCTAGTGAGGTACATGGGGTAATTTGGCCTCTAATCCCTGCCAAGTGTTGTTTCAACCTATTAATGCCCCCAGGACCTTCCTTAATTTTCCTATGGCAAAATTTGCAATGCATTTGACTATCAACCATTTCAACATATGCCCAAGCAGGATCTCTTGCTCTAGGTGCCATTTTTTGACTAGGAAAACAATCTGAAAATGAAAAAAAAAAAAAAAATTGATTCAATGTTCATTTATTTGACAAAAAACACTCTCTAAGCTTTCTTGATATGCACCTAAAATTTACTAAGCAAAAACAGATTTATAGAGTTGGAAAAAAATACCTCCAGGCACAAACTGCCTCCTCAAGCTTGCTCCAAGAATCAGCTCCTCAATGCTGCTCCAAATGGCTGCCCAAGAAGCTCCTCACTCCAGCTACAATGCTCCTCCAAGACTCCTCACTGCTGCTCCAAAACAAGCTCAAGAACTGCTCACTAATTCTCAAAGAAGACTCACTCAAATGCATAAGACTGCTGTGAGTGAATGAGAGCATTTGGGTGTCTTAAATAGGGTTTGGGAGGGGGAAATGGACCCCAAAAACATTTAGCATATTATTATAACAGTTTGGGATCCATAAACTTCATTAAACAATTAAAAAATACCAAAAAAATGATTATTTTTATGTGTTTAACGCGTGCCTGGCCGTTCCTTTGTGACTCGACCGAGTCATATCGGAACCGGTCGGGTAGACCGAGTCACACATGACTCGGCCGGGTAGACCGAGTCACACATGACTCGGCCGAGTCATTGAATGACTCGGCCGAGTCATGTGTGACTCGGTCTACCGGACCGTTTCCTTGGCCGGGTCAATCCTCGAGGCATCAACTCGGTTCAACTCGGCCGTTTCGGTTTCGAAACGGCCAGTTTTTAAAACATTGGTACAAATGTAGCAGTGGCAGTGGCAGAACCATAGGCAACAGTACAGGATAAATCTCTAAGAGGCTGGTGGGCAGCAGGCCTAGCATCAGCACAAGGACCGATGCCGGATGATCGAAGTAATACTCAGTGAGGAGTATTGCTAGAGCACAATCCTTGCTAAGAGGGAGTGTTGATTTGGGGTAGCATCGAATGTGCTCTAGCCACAAAATTTGGTGGAGAGTTTGGTGCACATGAGATCTCCAATACCCAGAAAGGGATTGGGTAGATTCTAAACAGTTCAGGAGATATTAAAATAATTAATATTTTTAATGGAGTCCCTAATTCTAAACTTAGGGAAAATAAAATATTAATGTGTATTAATATGAAACTGTGTTAGAATGGTCCAAAAGACATAGATCAAGCCAGCTCTAATCTTAGCCGTTGATTAGGGACTTAATCTCGGCCATTGATATGTCAATAAGAAAAGTATAAGAGGAGGCTTGAGGGTCACTTGGAGAATACACTAGAGTGATCAGTCATTCTATTCTCTAGAGTGGGGTTTGTTAAGAGATAGAATTAGTGATTGGGAGTTGCGGCTGAGGGGCATTGAGTACAGAGAGACAAAGAGGCAGAGATAGTGCCAAGAGAGCAGTGCAGTAGCTGGGTAGTGTGACGCAGAGCTAGCCAGGGCTCACGCATCTGCCTGCCCACGCAGAGGCAGCCGAGAGCTGCGCAGAGCCTCAGAGAGGCCAGCATCGCTGATGCAGAGGGCCAGAGCGTTGACACAATGCCTCCTAAGGCTGACACAGACCCATCCAGGGTGACACAGGGCCAGTGTTGGGCAGAGAGGGGCTGACGCAGTCCAGAAAAGGCTGACGCTGGGGTTTCTAGGGCAGATTGGTGTTGAGGAGCTGCCGGAAGGATTATCCGAGGTTTTAGCCAGGAGATTTGTCTCAAACTGAGAGGCATTACTGCCAAGGAAATTTTCTGTTTGGTAGGCCAGTTTTGTCACCCAGATTGTACTCTGATATTGCTTAATAAGAAAACCCTCATGTCGTTGCACCCGTTTTCCCACATTGGGTTTTTCCGGGGACATTGGTCCATAAATAATAGTGTCATATGGTGTGATTGTTTCTGTTTCCTTTAGTTGTTGATCTGTAATATGTTGAGCATATTGACTGAGAGGATAAAGAACTTGGAAAAAGAATTAACATTGAAGGAGCCACTTGCCCAAGCAAAAGAACAACTATGGGCCAATATCATTGACTCTGTAAATGATATTTGGCTATCTATACAAGTTATCTTTGAACAAAATGATTTAGTCAAAGAGGCTAGTGAAGCAATTCAAAGAGTTAAGGCCGAACTTGGAAATATGCCAAAAGAAGCCTGAAGAATAATCCAATTCCTTAACTCAAAGAATAAATATGAATTGCAGGAGCTTGACATAGCTAATATGATTGACACTATACTAGAGGTGAAGAAAGTACTCACCAAGAGGAACTTAATGATATAGCTTGATGACAAATGCCAAACCATGGAGCTAGCTATAGGCAGGTTCATGGTTAAATTTGATGCTTTGAGGCAGCAAGGTCTGCCAAATCCATTGGTAATAAATGATAGATTAATGTCACATGAAGGCTATAACAAGAAAATCAGAGAAGTGGCAAGGGAGTAAGCCAATAGTTCATCTATGAAAGGGATGTTTACAGGAAATGTTCTTTACCAGACTTTTGAGAATCTCTTTTACCTCCAACATGAGGTAAAACATCTTTTTGTAAACAAGCCCACCCTTGCAAAATACACAGAAGTTGATGAAGTCTACAGAAGAATGGTAAATATTAAATTACCAGATACAGAGACTTGGGAAAAATTAAATGATCTACTGCGAAGTTGCAAGGTAAATAGTAGATACAGAGCAATGAAAGAAAAACAACAGATCAGCTAGGTCAAAGAGTATCAGATGAAAGAGTATCAGTTGTAAAAATTTCTCATTTCCCACCCCGGTTTTCAGTTTCACCTTATTTCTACAAAATAGTTAAATGCCCTTTCCCATATCCATACATTCAACAACTGAAAAATAAATTTAGCTGAAAACACAAATTCTGGAAATTTTATAGAATGCTGGAAAATGCAGAAATAAAAAAACAACAGGTACAAACAACCATTTAACACATTTAAAAACAGTAATTTTTGGTCAAGGTGACCCTGGAAAAACCCCCTACAACTCTTGGGGAAAACCAGTTCGAGAGCTCCTTATTTCTGAAAAAAATGCTTTTTACAGTGAGAAATATTCAACAAAAATCAGCAAGTAAACTTTTACAACTTATCTCGTTTTCCGTGCCTCACAGCGAACTGGAAAAACTTGCAAACAGCGAAATCTGAACAACAATAAATGCTGTACGTCCTTGAATTCTGTGCCAATTTTCAGCTTTAAATTATGCTGTACGACCTACCTAGAAAATCGTGCAAGTTGCTAGAAATTCTGTTGTACGATTTCCTCGATTTCTGTGCCAAAAACTGTTGTACGGCCTCCTTGAAAATCTGATGTACGGCCTCCTTGAAAATCGTGCCAGCAAACTCAGATTTCTGCTACTTGATTTCTGTGCAAACTGCTGTACGGCCTCCTTGAAAATCGTGCCCAAAAATCTACCTTTCACTGTATGCTAACTCAACTGTACGGACTTGCTGGAATGCTGCCTTGGAATGTGTGCCAAGCTGCTGCCTTCTTCTCCTCCCTGTTCAGAAATCTCCCTTGCTCTCTTGCTCTCCTTCTCCCAATCTGCTCATGAAAGAATGAATGACCTTTTCCTCTTTTTCCTCCTTTAATCTAACCCTAAGTGACTTTTGGGTGATCCCTAAATCCAATGGCTGAAATAGATTGAGATCTAGGGCTGAGATTAAATGCTCATTTAAATCTCACTTTCTATTTTCTAATTCACCCCACTTTAATAAAGACCCACTTAGTCTTTTATTTCCAAAGTCACTTTTCCTTTCTAATTTTACATTGACTTTATTAAAGTCACTTTAAAATTAGACTTTAGTAACTTTATCACTTAAAGTCACTTTTAAATTAGATTTGACTTTATAAAAATTATAAAGTCACTTTAGGAGAAAAATTAAATTTTTTTGGACACTTTTCCCTAGGCCAAAGATCAAAGCCTTAGGGAACCACCTGTCCTCCGGTACCAAATTTCAACACTCCCTCTTACCGAGGAAGGTGTTCCTCACCACACCCATCTTGTCTCTGAAGTAGTCATGCTTGCCCCGTGGTAAGGCTTTGGTAAGAATATCTGCAACCTGCTCATCAGTGGGAATATACTCAAGCTTCACAACGCCCTTCTGAACGCAGTCTCTGATGAAATGATATTTGATCCTGATATGCTTTGACCTGTCATGAAATACTGGATTCTCCGTGAGTTTAATGCTACTCTAATTATCACAGTAAATCACTGAAGGTCTCAACGACTGACCAAATAAACCAAACAACATCTTGCCAAGCCAGATGGCCTCACAACTAGCTAGACTGGCTGCCATATACTCTGCTTCCGCTGAACTTCATGCTACTGACTGCTGCTTCCGGCTGAACCATGACACTACTGCTGAACCCAACCCAAAATAGCACCCTGAAGTGCTCTTCCTATCAGAAGCACAACCTGCCCAATAAGAATCAGTATAACCTGCCAATCTCACTTCATCCCCCTGCCTGTAGTCCAGACCATAATGCACTGTCCCCTGCAAGTACCGCAAAATGTGTTTTGCAGCCACCCAGTGAACCTTCCTAGGCTCACACATAAACTGACTCATCGTGTTGACTGTAGAACAAATATCTGGTCTATTGTTGACCAAATACATCAAGGAACCAATCAGCTGCCTATACAATGTGGGATCCACCAACTCGGAATTCGAAGCATGAAGCTTCTTCTAGTTGGTAATCATCGGTGTTGACATGGGTTTACAATCCTCCACATGTGGAATCTGCCAAGGATGTCCACAATATACTTCCCTTACCCCAGGAAGAAATGCCCCTCCTCCTGCCACACCTCCAAACCCAAAAAGTAATGCATCAAGCCGATGTCCTTCATCTGAAACTCTGCCACAAGATCTCTCTTGCAGTGCTCTATGAGTCTCTCTGCACCTGCAATGACCAAGTCATCCACATACAACACTAGAATGAGAGGATCCTCACCAATCACAATAAAGTAAAGGTTCGGATCTGCCTCACTCTTTGTGAAACCCGTCCCTTGCAAGTATGTATCTATCCTAGAGTACCAAGCTCTAGGAGCTTGCTTCAGGCCATAAAGGGCCTTCTTCAGTCTGCACACATGGGACTCCTTCCCATGCACCTCAAAGCCCTGTGGCTGCTCAATGTACACCTCCTCCTGTATGAAGCCATTGAGAAATGCAGTCTTCACATCCATCTGTGGATCTTCCAACCCATCTCTGCTGCTATCGATATAATGGAGTGGATCAAAGTATATCGAGCCACGGGAGCGAAAGTCTCTTCATAATCAACTCCCTCTACCTGGGAGAACCCTCTAGCCACAAACCTCGCTTTGAATTTCTCAATGCTACCATCTGCAACGTGCTTTACCTTGTAAAGCCATCTGGAAGTAACCACGGATTTTCCCTCAAGCCTCAGCACCACCTCCCAAACATCATTCTTCATGATAGAAGAATACTCCTCCTGCATGGCCTCTCTCCAGACCTGCTGGCTAGCTGCCTCATAGCTAGAAGGCTCAGAGTCAAGGATGCTGGTAGTCATTGCCATATAGCTACAAAACCTCTCAGGTGGTCTACTCTCTCTGACTGACCTCTTAGGCTCAGCAACAGATGTGGCATCTCTCAAGGTGTCCTGAAGCCACTTGGGCTTCCTCTTCCCTGAGCGCACTTATCCCATAGGAGAATGAAACTCCTCCTCCTCATCATCATCAGGAGCATGAACTCCTGACTGTCTGTCTGCTGTCCTCCTGCCTACACCTGAACCTATAGAAGCTGAGGTACCGTGTGAACTGTCCATCGGTGGACTCCCTAGTGAACTGCTTTGTGAACTGCTCTGCATGCTACCTGGAGCACCACCCCTCTGGCTCGGCGAGCCACTGCTCACTGACGGACTTGACATCCTCATAGATGTACCTCCTGATCCTCCTGATCCTTGCCCACTGGATCCTTGCGACTAACTCAACTGTTGCTGAGGGTCTGGCTGATCCAGATACTCTAACTCCGGTGACCTCCTAAAGGCCCTGTTCTCCTCGAACTTCACATCCCGCCTGACAACAACTTTCCTCTGTGCAGGAATGTAAATCCGAAAGGCCTTTCAGGTCTCACTGTAGCCCACAAAGATACCCTTCTTTGCAGTGGGCTCTAGTTTGGTCCTCTTCTCCTTGGGTATGTAGGAGTATGTGATGCACCCAAAGATACGAAGATGACCAATATCAGGCTTCTTCCCAGAAAAACCCTCCTTCGGAGTCATGTTCCCCAAGGCACGATGCGGACTCCTGTTCTGCAAATAAATAGCTGTATTGCAGGCCTCTGCCCACAAGAACAATGGCAACCCCTGATCATGTAACATGGCTTTGGCAGCCCCTACGATGGATTTGTTCTTCCTCTCCGCAACCCCGTTCTGCTGGGGGTTGTAAGGAACAGTGAACTCCCTCCTAATGCCTGCCTCCGCACAATAGTCAACAAACTCTTCAAGGGTGTACTCTCCCCCATTGTCCGACCTCAGGGACTTGATCTTTCGACCTGTCTGTGTCTCCACAAGAGCTCTAAATTCCTGAAACCACTTGAAGACCTCACTCTTGGTCTTCAAGAAATAAATCCAGGTCCTCCTAGAGTGATCATTAATGAATAAAACATAGTACTCATATCCACTCAAGGAAACCTGAGACATCCGACTGCTGACATCGGAATGAATCAAATCAAGTATCCCAGTTGCTCTGCTGTCATTGCTGGGAAAAGGGGATTTGGCAAACTTGCCCATCGCACATCCTCTGCAAGTATCAAAGTGATCAGTACTGAAATATGGCACACCTGTTGTGATCTCCCGCAAGGTCCTCAAGGCTCCATGATACATATGTCCCATCCTGCGGTGCCAAATCTCACACAGCTTAGAACTGTTAGCTCTGCTGTCGGTACTACTGCTCAATGCCAAAAGGGACTGGAATGAAAACTTGTACACCTTTGCATGGCGTAAACCTATCACTCTAGCTGAATCAGCTGGAGAGCCCTTGGGATACATCAACACTTGTCCTCCCCTGAACAGTACCTCATATCCTCTGTCCTCCAAAGTTGGGAAACGAGGTTCTTCCTCATCCCTGGCACATAAAGAACATCTGACACCTTCAAGGGAGGTTTGGACTCCCTCTGAAATGTCAGTGTCCCCACACCGACTGCTCTAACAACTCTGTCATCACCGAGTACTACCTCTATATCAGTGCCACTCTCTGAAAGCTCTGAGAAGTACTCATGGACTCCTGTCATGTGAAGTGAAGCCCCACTGTCCACATACCAGATACCCGAAGATGCTCCGCTAATCGAGGGAAAAGCATGCTCCTTCTGAACCTGTGTGGCAGGTGATCCTGCACTAGAGGACTCATACGTAGTGAACCCAAACTCCTGGTCAAAACGAACTGCAAAGTCCTCAACCTTTGCTGAAGCTGCCACTCTCTGGTTCTTCCCCTTCTTCTTCTTCTTCTTCTCCGGACACACAACTGCATAGTGTCCCATCTTTTGACAATTCCAACACTTCACCTTGGAATAGTCCTTCTGTGTGTTACCCTGTTTACCTTTACCTTTGCCTTTGCCCCCACCATTGCTTGTGGAAGCCTGCTTCTTCCCTTTGCCTTTCTTGCCTCCTGCTGACAGTGCTACATCCTCATGCTGCTCAACTGGCTTGGCTGCCCCAAGCTGACATTTCCTGATCTTTGTCTGAATGCAATCATCCCAAAACCTCTCCCATGTGGGAAGGGTCTCACGTGCACAAACCCCATCAGCAAAGTTCATCCATGAACGAGGGAGGCCATTCACTGCAATCCGCACCAACTCAGTGGGTGGAATGTCCTCTCCAATTGCTGCCAACTCATCTCTCACATTAGTAATCATTGTGAGATATCCAGTTGCACTATCATTGCCCATCTTAATGCTCTTTAGCTTCTCCTTCAGGACCATTTTCTGGTTCTCATTGGTACTCTGGTAGAGACTGGACAATGCTGTCCACATCTCATGGGCATTTCTCTTTCCTCTCACATGAGGAATGCAATGGTCTTTGACTTCGTCTAGAATCAGTCTCTTACCCTTGTTGTTCTTTTTATTGTACTCAACCAACTGAGTAGCATCAGTAGGCACAACAATAGGGTTCTGTGTGGTATGCACCATGATGTTCTAGACTTCTGCCTCCTCAAAGATACTCTGCATTCTCTCCTTTCAAACGCTGTAATTTGTATGCCCATCCAGCCTATCCTCCACCCTCAATCCCAATGACATCCTGCTGTCCTAAAACTGAAAAATAGCACTGCTGTAGTAAAGATAAAACTGTTGTTAGTGAAAAATCAGCCTGCTGGAATTTTCTGAGTGAAAGTCAGCAGGCTGTAATTTTCCTCCTTGCTGTCCCAAACTGCATTTCAGCATTCAACCTCTGATACCATGTAAAAATTTCTCATTTCCCACCCCGGTTTTCAGTTTCACCTTATTTCTCCAAAATAGTTAAATGCCGTTTCCCATATCCATATATTCAACAACTAAAAAATAAATTTTGCTGAAAACACAAATTCTGGAAATTTTACAAAGCGATGGAAAATGCAGAAATAAAAAAATCAGCAGGTACAAACAACGATTTAACACATTTAAACACAATAATTTTTGGTCAAGGTGACCCTGGAAAAACCCCGTACAATTCTTGGGGAAAACCAGTTCGAGAGCTCCTTCTTATTTCTGAAAAAAATGCTTTTTACAGTGAGAAATATTCAGCAAAAATCAGCAAGTAAACTTTTACAACTTATCTCGTTTTCCGTGCCTCACAGCGAACTGGAAAAACTTGCAAACAGCAAAATCTGAACAACAATAAATGTTGTACGTCCTCCTCGATTTTTGTGCCAATTTTCGGCTTTAAATTCTGCTGTACGACTTGCCTAGAAAATCGTGCAAGCTGCCAAAAATTCTGCTGTACAATTTCCTCGATTTCTGTGCCGAAAAATGCTGTACGGCCTCCTTGAAAATCGTGCCAGCAAACTCAGATTTCTGCTCCTCGATTTCTGTGCAAACTGCTGTATGGCCTCCTTGAAAATCATGCCAAAAATCTGCCTTTCATTGTATGCTAACTCAGCTGTACGGAGTTGCTGGAATGCTTCCTTGGAATGTGTGCCAAGCTGCTGCCCCCTCCTCCTTGTCCAAAAATCTCCCTTGCTCTCTTGCTCTCCTTCTACCAATCTGCTCATGAAAGAATGAATGACCTTTTCCTCATTTTCCTCCTTTAATCTAACCCTAAGTGACTTTTGGATGATCCCTAAATCCAATGGCTGAAATAGATTGAGATCTAGGGCTGAGATTAAATGCTCATTTAAATTTCACTTTCTATTTTTTAATTCACCCCACTTTAATAAAGACCCACTTAGTCATTTATTTCCAAAATCACTTTTCTTTTCTAATTTTACATTGACTTTATTAAAGTCACTTTAAAATTAGACTTTAGTAACTTTATCACTTAAAGTCACTTTTAAATTAGATTTGACTTTATAAAAATTATAAAGTCACTTTAGGAGAAAAATTAAATTATTTTGGACACTTTTCCCTAGGCCAAAGATCAAAGCCTTAGGGAACCACCTATCCTTCGGTACCAAATTTCGACATCAGTCAAAAGGCAAAGTAAAAGAACAACCAGCGTAGAGCAACAACAAGAAAAAAAACAGCAAAAGGTCAAAGCATAAGACAACATAGCCAAATAAATAGGGACAGCTTGCAGCAGTTACATATCTGTCTCTATCTTCTTGCATGAAGATATTTCTATTTAATTCCTAAATTAGTTTAGGATACTTTGTAACTATTTTTGTGTAAATACCTTATAATTCGAAGTATAAAGAGTGTATTGCTAAACATTTCTATAGTTTTATTGATCTGAAACCTAAGGGTTCATTGTACCAATTTTTCAAGTCAGCAGACTGGACTGAGTAATAAAGGCATTGCATTACAGGATTCATGTGTTGGGCCAATTCAGTGAAGTATTTTTTTTTTGTCAAAATGTTATCATCTTAAGTGTTTCACATACTTGCATGTTTTCTAAATTGAATGAAATAACTGGAATATTATTACAGAATTTGTTTAAGTACACTCTATCTTGAACAATTATTCATTTTAATGTTTTCTTCTGATATCCAGAGTAGGGAATCTTTCATTGCTCCCTAGTTTCGATTGACCTATGTCATTTCCCTCATTATTTGGTTTGAGGAATCCTTAATTGCTCCTTGACCCCGATTGAAAACCATTTCACCATTCAGCCTAAAAGATTTGAATTTACTCGGCTACCTTGCCCTATGAACACTATCTTTAAAATTTGATTCAGTCCTGTTTTCTTGACGTTGGACCCCATAGCCCAATGGTAAAAGACATCCATCTATCCATCTAAGTCAGTGATTCCACCAACAAATCAAAGTCAAAACCCAATCAAGCTTAAATAACTAGCCTAAAATCAATTAACTCAACAAAGTTAAATCATAAAGAGAGAGCCCTCTCCGAGCATTAGGAAGGCTAGATCCTGATCTCAAAAGTAGGTTTGTGGTTACCTCTAATATTTCTTTTGACACAAGATAACAACCCTAGAGAAATTTTAGGGTGATAACATAGTGGTGACCATACTGGGGAAAGTCCTCAGTCTGATAAACCTTAAAGAAAATCTTAAAATCTAAATCTCTTCACCATAAGGTCATTTTAGAGTTGTTAAAAAGTTTCATTAAAAAATAAAAAAATAAAAATTCTGGTTCCAAAAGAACACACTATACCAGGGCACATCCAGACCCAAACCTTGCTATAATAGTTGATGATCCTAACAGAATTTTAAAAAAACCAAAAAAGGTAGAAACTCAAGGAAATAGTACTCAGCTAATTAAATCAAATTCACTTCCTAAAGAGTTATCAAGTTTAGAGGATATTCAATTTGATTTATCATTTGAGCTTTCTTTGTTTCGTACCAAATTTAAAAATTCAATTCATGATATTGTAATAGACCCCAATTTTATTCAATTTATTGAATCAAAAAAGGTTCCTATACATCCTAATTTAGAGAAACATGTTTTGGATACTTTTGACAAGCTAGAAGCTTTAACCTCAATTTTGATAAGGCATATAGACGAAGCCTATCTTCAACAATCTGTTGAATTAGCTACCCTAACTGCTGTTACCCCTGAAATTACTACAGTCTTCAAAAACTGTAAATACAACTTCATTTCCTACCACCTCACCTATAATATCCACCACACTTCATTCCCCTAAACCATTCATACCTCAACTTCCTCTCCAACCAAACATCTCAAGTTCATCTAGTTCATCTACAACCATCTCAAGTTCTTCTTCAAGCACCACTACTTTACCCCCCAGTCAAACCAAAGCCTTAGCCATGGCAGACAGATATGCACCTTTGGTCTTACCAGCTCAACTACATGCCATGCCCCAAGACTACCAAAGTAAAATCTTTCTGTTTGATGCTACTGGTCAGTATACTGCCCAACAACATGTGAATAAAATGACTGATTATTTTGAGTTACATGAGATTGATGAGTCTGATGTGCAAATGAGGTTATTTGCCCAAACACTAGCAGGAGATGTCAAAAAATGGTTTAAAGGTTTACCTGCTAATCATATTGCTGATTTAGCTGCTTTCCATAGATTGTTTATCGATAGATGGGAAAGAAAGAAAAACCCTTTACAAATATTGTCTGAATATGAAAACATTAGAAGAGATCCTAATGAATCTGTTCAGGATTATTGTACTAGGTTCAATAGTATCTATAATGCAATCCCTGCAAATATCAAACCTCCACCAGACTTAGCACTAATCAAATTTCCTGATGGTTTTGACACAAATATACCTTACCAATTGAGAGAAAGAAACCTTGAAACATTGGAACATATGCAAAGTAATGCTGTTAGTGTAGAGGCCAATTTATTAGCTAAGAAAGCTAGGATGAGAAATGAGAAAAGATTTACCATTAAAGAGGAACCATCCACTTTAGATGGTAAGATAGACAGTTTGGATAAAAGTGTAGAAAGGATAATGGATAGATTAGAAAATATGGAAAGAAAATCTCAGTGGGAAAATCAACAAGGACCCCCAATAAGAAACCCTAACTTTAGGAAAAATCTTAATATTGAAAAAACAAGAGATGCTATACCTGATCAACAGGTCAGACCACCTTTCCAGGAAAATTATGCTGAAGGTTCACAAAACCATGAAGAAGAGGAGGACATCCAGATAAACCTATTGGGGATTAAAAACGAAGATGCTATTTTTCTTATTCAGGAAGAATAGGAATTGTACATGCTACAACAATTACAATTAGAATTTGGAGAGTCCTTTGACTACAAACAAGGTTATGAATCTGCTATCTATGAAGTTCACAAATAGTATAGCCTTAGAAGCAAAAAGAATACTGAAGTTCCCACTAAGAAATCAGTCCAAACCCAAACTAAAAAAATAGCAGAAGCTCCCGTGACCAAAGTTCTACAAATTCTCCCTAGAGGAACTCAGGAGACTTCAAACCCAAAAATTGTAGACATAACTTCAGTTGAAACTCAAACTTCAACTGTTACTCAAACTATTCCAAATACGAAAATTCAAAACAAAATGACTGGTACACAAACTGAGTTTCCAAGTGCTGATAAAGAAGATAAAAGTACACAGACCACAATTGCTAAAGAAGATCTCATACAATCAGGCAAAACTCAATTGCCATTCAACATTAAGACTGAGATAACCAAATTGAAAATATCAGTTCCTTTGACAGAGCTAGTGAAAAATGAATTATACAAAGCATAAATCACTGAAACACTAAACATAGGGGAGGACGAAGATGCTGTAAACCTTAATGATAATCAACCTGAGTTATTATTTGGTCCAGAAGTAAATGGCAAACTTCAACAAGGGGGTATCTCTCCATTCTACATTAGCTTAAATGTTCATGATAAAATCTTACATAATGCTATGCTAGATTTAGGGGCATCCCATAACTTAATGCCTAAAGCAATCATGGAAAGATTAAATTTAGATATCACCAGACCCTACAAGGACCCATTTTCTTTTGATTCTAGCCAAGTCAAATGCCTTGGCCTGATTAAAGATTTGTGTGTGACTCTAGTCCAGTGCCCAACAAAGAGTATTGTTATGGACATAGTAGTTGCAGATATCCCACCCAAGTATGGAATGCTATTATCTTGCTCATGGGGAGCAAAATTGCAGGGATCTCTATAGTTAGACATGTCATATGCTACCATCTCTGTATTTGGTCAGCAAAGAAAGCTTTACAGAGAAATCTTGATGAAATACATGGTAAGTAGTTCAGAAAAACCACAGAATTATCCTATATACTCCATGCATTCTGATATGGACTCATTTATCTTGTATAATTCAGACAATGACAAAAATGAAATCACAGCTGTAGAAGAAAAATACAAAGCACCTGATAGTCAAAACATAACACATGAGTATCTATGGCATTTAGATTTTGATGGCTCTATAAATAGATAGGGGCAGGTGCAGGAGTTTGGATTCATAACATGGAAAATAATCATTCTGAAGGTCATGCCTTTAGATTAAACTTTAAATGTACAAACAACATGGCAGAATATGAAGCTTTAATCTTAGGACTGCAAATTGTAAGAAAACTTGGAGCCAAGAGAATTTCTATCATGGTAGACTCGGAATTGATCATAAAACAAATTAAAGGAGAATACTCTTGTGAATAATCCCAGACTTAGCCCATACAGAGAAACTGTTCTAGATCTGATTAAGGAACTTCTTGAAACTGATTTTGCTGCTATTCCTAGGAAACAGAACATGCAAGTTCACAATTTGGCTACTTTTGTTAGCACTTGCAGATTACCTTTTCAGCCCAACCATCAGTACACTGCTGAAGTAAGACACAGACATGTTATACCTGATAATCTGAAATATTGGCAGATTTTTTCACAAGATTCTCAAATCTATGATTTCATGAATGTTGAGGGAGAATTCCAAAACTGTAACATAGATACTGATTGTACAGTAGATAACATCATAAATAGTGACATAGATATAAATGCTTTAAATGTAGATAAACCCACTAAATTCACTAAAGTAGAAATAGATAACTTAGAAAAAGTAGAAATAGAAGAAATAATCAATGATGATTCTGAGATTTTAAACCTTAAAACTAACTTTTTGCCTAAAGGATTAGTCCCATTAGAAGATTTGTTTGATTCAAATGATGTAGCCAGAAAACCAAAAATGGAGCCTTTAAGATCAGACATAGAAGAATGTAACATAGGAACAGAAGAAAAACCCAAACTTATCAAAATATCCAAAGCATTACCTCCAGATGAAAAACTGAAATACATAAGTCTGTTTAAAGAATTTCAAGATGTCTTTACCTGGAGTTATGAAGACCTCAAGTCTTATGATACCAACATTATTCAACGTAAGATACCTATCAAAGAAGATCAGAAACCCTTTAAACAAAAGCTTAGAAGAATTAATCCAGTTCTTATGCCATTAATTGGAAAAGAAGTAAAAAGAATGTATGATGCACAAATCATAGCACCAATTAGATATTCAGATTGGGTCTCTAATTTAGTCACCACAAGAAAGAAAACATGAGAAATTAGACTCTGTGTTGATTTCAGAAACTTGAGAATAAAGTATCACTAAAAGATAACTATCTCCTCCCTAAAATGGACCATATTCTCCAGAGGATAGGAGGGTCATCCAGAATTGCATTACTTGATGGATTCTCTGGATACCGCCAAATCTTAGTTCAACCAGAGGATCAAGCAAACACTGCATTTACCACTCCCTGGGGTATTTTCATGTATTTAAAGATGCCTTTTGGATTAATGAATTCTGGAGCAACATTCCAAAGAGCAATGGACATAGCTTTTGCAAAAGAAATGCATGACTTTCTAGTTGTTTACCAAGATGACATCATGGTGTTCTTCAAATTAGATAATGAACATCTAGATCATCTAAGAAGAGTTTTTATTAAATGTAGAAAATTTGGTATTTCCTTGAATCCCAAAAGGACACTCTTTGGGCTAGAAAAGGCAAACTCTTGGGGCACATAATATCAAAAGATGGAATCAGAATAGATCCAACTAGAATAGAGGCAATCCCCAATATCAGTCATCCTAGGAACATTAAAGAATTGCAATCATTCTTAGGTAAAATAATTTTTCTTAAAAGATTCATTTCTAACTTGGCAGAATTAATCAGAGAATTAAATAACATGTTAAAGAAAGATTCAACACTTAAGTGGATAGTAGAGGCTAAACAATCTTTTGAGGCAAACAAAGAAGCCCTTACTAAAACACCAGTCCTCATAAGTCTTGATTTCAAATAGGATTTTCTAATTTTTTCTTTTGCTTCAGAACATACTATTGCAACAGTCTTGTTGCAAAAGAATGATCAAGGTTATGAGCAGCCAATTACATTTTTCAGCAAATCTTTGAGAGACGCTACACTAAAATACAACATAATGGAAAAACAAGCACTTGCTTTAGTGAAAGCTATTAAATATTTCAGAGTGTACATCTTATACTCACACATCATTTCATATGTTCCAAATTCAGTAGTAAAAGATATCTTAACACAGAATGGGCTTGAAGGAAAGAGAGGCAAATGGATTGCCACCATTTTGGAATATGACATTGAAATAAAGCCTACAAAACTTATCAAAGGTGAAGGTTTAGCTAAACTCATGGCTGAATCGAACTGTCAGGCCTTAGATATAAATTTCATTGGTGCCCTAGATGATTAGGAAGAGATGGCAACTCCACAGATCAGTGAAGCTTTCATAGATTCACCCTGGTATACAGATGTCATATATGTTTTACTGAATTTACAAGCTCCTCCTGGTTTATCTAGAACTAAAGGTAGATTCTTGAAAATGAAATCAATAAAATATTGTATTATAGACAATGCTTTATTTTGGAAAAATAATGGTGACATTTTACTAAATTATTTATTAAAAGATGACACTGACAAAGTTATGCAAGAATTTTATGCAAGAGATTGTGGAGGACACCTGTACTGGAAAACAACTAGTGACAAGATTTTGAGGGCAAGTTTTTACTGGTCCACCCTTTTTGTAGATGTCAATAAATATGTGACCTTCTGTCACAAGTGCCAAATATTTGAAGGCAAAAAGAACCTCTTACCATTACCTCTCAATCCCATCTCCATAGAAATGCCTTTTCAACAATGGGGTTTGCATTTCATTGGGGAAATTCACCCATCCTCCTCAGCCCAACATAACTGGATTTTGACAGCCACTTACTACTTTATTAAATGGATAGAAGCCATCCCTTCTAGACAAGCCACATACTCTATCATCATTTCATTCCTTGAGAACAACATCCTTTCTATGTTTGGATGCCCACAAAAGATCATTACTGATAATGCAACTGCTTTCAGATCCAAGAAAATGGTAGACTTTTGTAACAGATGTCACATTACCCTTGGCCATTCCACTGCCCATTACCCTCAAGGTAATGGACTTGCAGAATCCTCAAACAAAAGCCTTGTTAATATCATCAAGAAACTGCTAGAAGACAACAAGAAGACCTGGAACAAAAAGTTGGTTAATGCCTTATGGGCAGATAGACTAACTACAAAAAATCCATTGGTACATCTCCTTATCAACTAGTATATGGAATGGATGCTATTTTTCCATCCTCTTTAGGACTACCAGTGATGAAAATGATTCAAGCGCTGTAAGTGGAACCAAATGATATCCAAAGGAGGGTAAATCGGACAATACATTTGCAACAAACTAGAGAAGAAGTCTATGTCAAATCACAAGTGATCCAGGATAAAATTAGAAAGATTTTTGGCAAGATAACCAAAGCTGATGATTTTTACATAGGTGATAAAGTACTCAAATGGGATTCCAGAAGAGAAGAAAATGGTAAACATAGTAAATTTGATTTCCTATGGCAAGGCCCTTATATCATTTATGGTTACAGAGGTAACAATGCATTTTTCTTGAGGCAACTAGATGGAACAGATCTACCAGGTGGACCAGTCAATGGTATAATGCTAAAACATTATTTGTCCACAGATTAACATTAGTTCATTTGTTTACTTTTCTCATTGTACATAACATTGCAAAGTTGAGATTGGATTGGATGATAACCTTTTGAGGTTGAAGCCCGAAGAGATGGCCCTGAGCTTTGAAAGGTGTACCATCATATGTATGAATAAAGCAGATCACAGAGGAGCAGTTACAAGCCAACCACAGTAAAAGTTTCAAAGGCTATTGATCTTAAAGTTCTTGACATTTCACTAGGAATTTCCATCCCCATGTGGAGCCACTGTTAAGGTCCTATAATAATAGGATTCATAATTTTGAATTGGCTATGGTTAGTCTTGTAATATTGTACATACTTTTGTTTTCTACAAAATGATTTCCCATATTAAAAATAAAAAATGTAAAGAGGATGAAGTCCTAAAAGAATAATCAAAGCACCAAAAGAAAGAAAAAGATCAAAAAGATATAAAATATGAACCCTAAAAAGAGATAAGAATATATCATGAAAGTGTGCAAATTCAAATGCCACTCTTTTGTACTTTATTTTGCAAAATAATGTTGTGTGCAGCTTGTCAAAAATGGCATAATCCATGATGGTCAAATCGTTTCAACTTGATTCATTCATGCTTTAAAATTCATGTTAATAGATAGAGAATAAAGATCTAGCCAAACTGTTTAATCTTGGCAGATCAATAGAGACGTAGAGAATAATAATGAGCTCATCAGTTTAATTTGAGCCATCGGAAGTTATAAGGTTAGAATTAGATAGTTTGTTTATCAAAGAAAAAGAAATAAAGGGTCAGTAAGCTCAAATGCACCCAATGAATGAAGAGAAAATGCTAGGGTAAATAAAGAGTAGGTAGAAGAAGTTTTGCAAGTGCAACAGGTTGTTAAGTCAAAAGCACCTTCATCATGCTTAATCCTATGTTTCATGTGCAAGAGGAATTGTCAAAGAGAGGACATTCACTAAAGCTTATTTGCTAATTTCCCCTCATTTCATTAGATCCCTACATAGTTTATTAATTTCCCCTCATTACTTTTCATCCCCTAATGTTGCCCCTTCTTGGTTCCAAAGTGTTAGCGCTTGAAATTTCACCTCAGGCTGAAAAAGGTAAACTCCAAGGCAACATCAAACCACTTAGCCTCGTAGCTAGCCCTACGGGGCAGGAGAGGGCTCTCTCCGGGTCTATCTCGGCAAAGATCTTCAACGGGCAGAGATAACCAATAAAGAACACTGATTTTAGGCTAGTAAACTGATAAAAAGGTTTGATTTGGGATTTTTAGGGTTTTGATCGAAAATTGGGGAAAGGCAATTTTGGGTGCGGGGATTGGACACAGTTTTCGCAGGGGGTTCTTTGGGGCAAGGTAGGAGACTGTATTGATGCCTTTGAAAGATTTGGATGGATGAGAATGACTGGTGAGGAGCTAAGGAGAGCAAGCAATCACCTTGAATTCCCCTTAAACAGATGAAAACATTGATATTAAGCAAACTTAAAAGCAGAGCATGGCAATCATGAATTCTACTTTAACACTTCATTTGCCTAATTTGCAGAAGGAAAAGTAAGAAGATGATTCACATAACAAACTTACAAGTACAAAGAGAAACACACCATCAATACATGTAACCACATGAATCCCAAAAAGGACTGCAAAACCTTGGTCTTTCTTCCTTTGCCAAAATTGCAGAGATACAATGAGTAATACAATAGAAGCTTTCTCCCTCAAGAGTCCAACCATGAAAATGACCAAGAAAGTACATAATATAGGCAATTTAACATCTTTCCTTGCCTCTAGGGGTCGAGCTCACTATCCTAGGAGCTGTTTCAACCAATTCTAAATTGAGCACTGAAAACTAGGCAGTCAAAACAACTTGCCTCTATAAGCTAGGAAACCAATTCATTCATTAAATTTTTGCCTATCTCATGAATGAATCTTCTAGAAGAGATAAATGAGTGTCAAAATATCATAAAATTACATCATTTACAACAAGGAGGATCAAAATCCACTCCAAAAAGTCAAATCCAGTCAAAACTGCGTTTTGCAGAGCTGTAGGTGCATTTCTGTGAAAATTGCCCAACGCGTAGCGCCCTAATTCTGAACGCGTAGCGCGCCTTTGAGCCAACTTTTGAGGCACTTCCCGGCATCCAAATGAAGCAAAAGTAGGCTTGTTGGAAAGGTCTGGATGTCTACTTTCCAACCCAAGTGGAATTTCTCAATTTGGTGGTCATTTGCCCCTCCAAAATTGCAATCTCCCAAGACTGCTTCCTGTGTGTCAAAAAAGTGGCATAAAGTCATTTTTTGCATGTTTTTTTGACATTCTGGAGGCTCAAAACTTGATGAAATCTCTTGGCAATTGCTGAGCAAGTGTATTTTTGCATGACAAATCCAAAAATGCTGAGTTTTCATGAAAAGGAGTTGCCCATCTTCAGGGTAGCGCGCGGCGCGCTACGTGTTGGGGAAGAAAACCTGTGTTTGGCACAAAAAATTCACAATTGACAAAATTTTCTCCAAATTTCTTGAAATTTGGGATGAGAGTCCCCAATCAAGTACCATGCTCAGTCAAAGAGGCTTTGGCCAAAATTTGGAGTGGATCGGGCCTTTTCCGTCGTTTTAGTGCCTTGGCCAACCTCCTTGGATCTGGCGATTGTAATTTTGACATTTCTCTAAAACCATGACACCTGTGCAAAAAGTGAAGGAGGTTTTTCTTCTTTGGCATGTTGTGGACAAAAACCTCTCTCAGTTTTCCCAAATTCATCTTTGATTGCTCTGAAACATCTTTTGAGTGAAACTTATCCCGATGTGTGGAACAAGGGATTTTGCCGAAATGAAGGGGATAAGGGGCTTCTAAATTCTTGAGGAAATTTTTGGGAGTAGGGAGGAATGTTAGGAAGCAGGGGAAAGTGGAATCTCAGAGATTGAGTGAGGGGAAGGGGTCCAAAACGGCAAAACACAGGCCCAACCTAGAAAATTGCCAGGTTGTAGCAAGAAACTAGGGTTTGTGCGAAAATGAGGATTTTGGGGGATCTCAGTGATGGGAAGCATTTGATAAGGTGCTTTAAGGATAGGGGAAGGTGTATGAACATCAGGATACAAGTTTCGCTAATGATTTGACCGTCCAAGAGATATTGCCTTCAAAACCCTAGGAGAGGGAAATGACCTTGCCTGGGCGCAACTGAAGCATGAACAAGGTGTAAAATGACTCATTAGACACTGACATGATAATGACAACCCTATGAATGATGATAGACTCAGCTGAATAGTGACATAGATTGGCATTTGGGCAATTTTAGGAGTGAAAGCAAACCCTAGACCTAATGCCTAGTGACCAAATTTTGCTTGAAGACTCACTGAAATGACAAAATTTGACCTTGACACTCTGAGACCACTTTGTAAGAGCATATTTGATCACTGGAGGAAGGCTGGAAAGACTGACACTAACACAAAGCACCCCTTCCCTCTTCATTTTCCCTTGTAAAAACCCTTTTCCTTCATTTTGACCTTTTTTCCCTTTGTTTCACACATTTTCCTACACATTACCCTTTAAAAAATCATTTCCCTTTCCCAAAACCCCGTTCCCTAGTGTGAAACCCATTCCCATCACAAATAATACCCCCCCCTTTATTAATTTCTCTTTGTCCTTAAAAAGCCACTAAACCCCTTTATACTAAGTTATTTCCTAAGCTATACTCCCGCTTTATGTATTTAAACTCCCCCATGTTATAACTCCCCAACACCCTTTTAACTGACCAAACCTTGGTGTATAGTTAAAACCTTTGCTGTATAACCCATGGTCCCCACCTTTTATTAACCCATTGCTTATATTAAAATCCCATGATTACCTTTTAATTAATTACATTTCATTGTAATTAAAACCCGACCCCACTCCCTAGCTCCGCCCTCGCAATTCCGCCGCGCGAGCCCTCCGGTCTCCCGCCTCCAGATCCAGTGATGCATATCCATATCGCGTAGTTTCATCATCTGATAGTTAAAGGTCCAAAAGCACGTGAGATTTGCGGTTTTGGCCAAGCACTGTTTTGCTACGTGGCGACAGTAGGTTATATCGCGTGCTCGCGAAAAATACCGCCCTCCACCCAAAAGTGGTGCGATATGGCATAAAACCGCCTCCCCGCGTAAAAGAAAACTACCCACTGTTCATTTACCAAATCTCACGCCAAAATGTGACCGTTGTTGGTTAAAAGGCCGAAAAAACCCCCTTTTACTCTTTTCACTCATTTTCGCTGCAAAAACCTTTGTTAACCAATTCTGAAACCTTGAACCTCTGCGCAACCATTTTAACCACCTTTTGCAACCAAAAGATGCTACATACACCAAATTGAAGCAGCAAATAGACAATTGAAGCCTCAGAAACCTTTGTTGCTACCACAAAACCCTGTCTGTGCACCAAATCGTCATTTTCCAGGTATTCTTGAAAGAACCAGAACGGCCCTGTAATTTAAGCTATGCACAGTAATTATTAAAAGGTTAATTAATTAAATTAATTAAAAACCTTGCTAGACTGAAGAAAACCTTACTGTGCATCCAAAAGCCCTTTTCTACAGATTGTAATTACCCTCCCCACTGTTCCAGAGCTTCTGACCTTACTCCTAAAGCTAGAGAAAAAGTAATTCAGTTGAATAGACCAAATTATGGCTTCCCAAAGCATTCTGGATGTAAGACCCCTGCAAACCCCTCACCTGGATATTGACCACCTCCCATTGGTCGACAGAGATTTTCAAATTAAAGACACTGTTTCCTCTAGCCACTTGCTGAAACTCCACTGTTGGAGTAAAGATAAATTCCTAAACCAGAATGATGTCATTCACCTATGGGAATCAAATTTGCCCAAATATTTGTTCCCACAGGTATACCTATTCCCAGAAACCATCCACTTCTGCCAAGCTTGCTATGTCCCAAGTCAGAGCCATAATCTCTCCTGACCAACAGATTTTATTCACCATTATTGCAGAGTCAATAAATCAAACGCTGCAGATCCAGCCAAACGCAAATAAGACCCCACTTTCCATTGAAGCCTTACTTGAACTCTACACAAAGCTAGACCTTCCCAAGAAAGCTCAAATCTTTCAGACTTTCATCATAGAAGAGTCTCATACTCCTACAGATAGTCCTCCATATGCTGCCACCATTTTCTCTGAGAGAGCCAGACAAATTATAACCATGCTCTCTTGTATTCTAGGATACACCACTGATGAGCATGTGGATGAGGTTATACTTGCTTTCCTTTCTATTTTTTGCCCAGGCAAGCCTCTAGCTATAATTTACAACTTTGCTTAGTTCTTGGCAGACATAATCCATGAACAATTTATCATATTGCCAAATGAGAGAGTATTCAAATACTCATCAGTATTGTTTCACATGTTCCTATATTTTCAGTCAGACAAGTTTCCAGTCAGCATCCAAAAGTTAGATACTAAGGGCCATCCAAGATCTGTCATCTTTTGGACACCATTAATCCAAAGATATTCCTTTGTTTTTAGGTATAAAGAGTTCATTGAGTCATTTGTTCACCTAATTGTAAACATGCTAACCAGTAGCTATCAATCCAGGATCAATGATGAGATTAAGAGAGTTTTACGGTTGTCTAAAAACAATAGAGTGGGAGACTAGTATCTATACCAGGACCACACTGAAATCAGGATATATGGATGCCAGCTCACTCCCTACAAGCTGCCCAAATACCTCCCCATGAGGATATTTGCATTAGAGTATTTTAGGCAGATCATAAACTCAGATGAGGTCAATTTTCTGTTAGCTAGGAAGAAAACTCAGTTCAAAATCAAAAACCAATTGGGCCCTTTTATTTGTAATAATAGGGAAGCTGGACAAGAAGCAGAGAAAATCTTACAGCAAATGAACTTCAATAGCAGTTTTATGTGGCAGTATGACCCTAATGGAGTCATAAACAAACTAAGGCTCAAATTCAAATTAAGTCCTTTCATACATGAGCCCAGGCCAAACATTGAAAGATATGCCAACCAGTCAGAGTGGTTGGAAAATACTTTAATAGATGTGGAAAATACCTTAATAGATGTGGAAAAGCAGATAGATACTAGTTCCTTTCTGCAGGTTCCAACCTTACAGGAACAAATGGGTATTAGTCCCATTCTACAGACTCCAGCCATGCAGGACAAAAATGTAAAAAGAACCAGGGAAGAAGGTTCTAGCTCTGGAATGGATACTATAGATGACAGGTTTGAAATCAGTTACAGGAAGAAGCCCAAGCTTAATCCTATAATTGAGCAAGAAGATACCATTGAGATAGTTGGAATCACTCATACTGACACATTGGTTGGAAAGAGTAAAGGTCTAGCAGTTTCAAAGGAAACTCATCAACCTTCCACCTCAAATTCTCAAATTATTGAAAAACAGCTTAGTATTGAAGTCTCTTCATCCAACAAGCTAGTGGATAAAGAGAAAGATATAAAAGAGAAGTATAAAGAAATGGCACAGAGAGGTGTGCAATGGTGTGAGATGCAGGGAGTTGTTGCAGCAACGCAGAGGTCAAAGAGGGAGCACTTGACAGTAGCAGAGGGAGCTTCAGCATCAGGAGGGTGTCTAGCCCAACAGAGAGGTCAGATTGGGGGATCAATTACTTACTTCTCAGTAATTGAGTTGCAGTGCAGCAATGGGCAGCGCGATGCAACATGATGAGAGGAGGTGCGGTGCGGATGCAGCGCTGGGAGAAATGACTAGCAGCAACATGGATGCAGAGGGAGCTGTCGTATAGATGCAACAGTGGTAGTAGTAAAACCATGGGCAACAGTACAGGATACAACAGTGTAGAGGGTGGTTGGTAGCAGGCCTAGCATCAACACAGGGACCGATGCCAGATGATCAGAGTAATACTCAGTGAGGAGTATTGCTAGAGCACAATCCTCACTAAGAGGGAGTGTTGATTTGGGATAGCATCAGATGTGCTCTAGCCACAAAATTTGGTGGAGAGGTTGGGGCACATGATATTTGCAATACCCATAAAGGGTTTGGGCAGATTCTAAACAGTGCAGGAGATATTAAAATAATTAATATTTTTAATGGAGTTCCTAAGTCTAAACTTCGGGAAAATAAAATATTAATGTGTATTAATATAAAACTGTGTTAGAATGGTCCAAAAGACATGGATCAAGCCAGATATAATCTTAGCTGTTGATTAGGGACTTAATATCAACTGTTGATATGTCAACAAGAAAAGTATAAGAGGAGGCTTGAGGGTCACTTGGAGAATACACTAGAGCGATTAGTCATTCTATTCTCTAGAGTAGGGTTTGCTAAGAGAGATAGAATTAGTGATCGGGAGTTGTAGCTAAGGGACATTGAGTACAAAGAGAGAGAGAGGTAGAGATAGTGCCAAGAGAGCAGCGCAGTAGCCGAGGAGTGTGACGCAGTGGCAGCCAGGGCTCACGCATGGCCACGTAGAGGTAGCCAAGAGCTGCGCAGAGCCTCAGAGTGGCCAACATTGCTAACGTAGACGGCCAGAGGGCTGACGCAGGGCCTTCTAAGGCTGACGCAGACCCATCCGGGGTGATGTAGGGCCAGCGCTGGGCAGAGAGGGGCTGACGCAGTCTAGAAAAGGCTAACTCTGGGGTTTCTTGGGCAGATTAGTGTTGAGGAGCTGCCGGAAGGATTATCCAGGATTTCAGCTAGGAGAATTGTCTCAAATTGAGAGGTATTACTGCCAAGGAAATTCTCTGTTGGATAGGTCAGTTTAGGCACCCAGATTGTACTTTGATATTGCTTAATAAGAAAACCCTCAGATAGCTGCATCGGTTTTCCCACATTGGGTTTTTCCGGGGACATTGGTCCAAAAATAATGGTGTCATATGGTGTGATTGTTTTTGTTTCCTTTAGTTGTTGATCTGTAATATGTTGAGCATGCACTAGTGTTTATTTTCAGTATTTACATTGTAAATAACCTGTTAATTAAAATAAAAAGTGGGTATGAATAAATCAGTGAAGTGCATGGAGGGTTTCTAACTAAGTATACTTAGAAACTTCAACAGAGGACTTCTCTTGCAAAATATGGATCTATTTTTTGAAGAAGAAGGATGAAGTATTCAAATGGTTCCGTTCTTTCAAAGCCTTGGTGGAAAATCAAACAGGGAAGAAGATCAAATTATCAAGGACTGACAGTGGAACCGAATATGAATCAAATGAATTCAATGACTTTTGCAGAGAGGCTGGCATTAAATGGGAGACAATCGTTCCATACACTCATGAGAAAAATGGAGTTGCTAAAAGAAAGAATCGAACAATCATGGAAGCCATCCGTTCCATGCTCCATGATCAAGGTCTACCAAAGTTCTTATGGGGAGAAGCTGCCAACACTGCCATGTATGTTCAAAATAGGAGCCCACATCAAGCACTGGATTTCAAAACACCCAAAGAAGTTTTCACTGGTAAGAAACCTGACGTTTCTCATTTTAGAATATTTGGTTGTCTCCTGTATTTTCATGTGCATAAAGGGAAAATAACAAGTTAGAAGCATCCGGGAAGAAAGGTATATTTGTGGTCTAGAGTGAAACTTCAAAGGCATATAAAATCTATGTGCCTGGACAAAGAGATGTGGAAGTTAGCCATGATGTCACCTTTGATGAAGACATTGCTTTTGGGAAGGCCAAAGATCTCCCCATTCGAAGGAAGGATAATGATGATGCTGCAGAAAAGCATGATGAACCTTCAACAGATGAGCCTATGCCCGATGGATCCCATTGATCCACCTCCTGGTGATCCCTCTACCTCAAGAAAAAGACCTTTGTGGCTCAAAGATACTCTCGAAGATGCTGAAAGACATATTGCTCCAAGAGGGACATTATGTAAATGTAAGAAGCCGAACAGGTATCAAGTGTACTTAGCTGCTACGAGTACTATTGTTCAATCTGAGCCGGGTGTGTTCGAAGAAGGCGTAAAACTCAAAGTTTGGAAGGATGCGATGAATGAGGAATATGAATTTGTCATGAAAAATGATGTTTGGGATGTGGTGCCTAGACTGAAGGACAATTCCGTAGTCACCTCAAAATGGCTATACAAAATTAAACATGGAGCTCATGGGAGTGCTGAAAAATATAAGGCCAGGTTCATTGCTCGAGGCTTCTCTCAAAAGGAAGGAGTGGACTATGATGAGATATTTGCACCGGTTGCCCGATATACCACTATGCGATCAATTATTGCTCTCACTGCCTCTCAAGGCTGGAGCCTACATCAAATGGACATTAAGACTGCTTTCTTGCTACGAAGGACACACGTATGCAAGTTGAAGAAAGCCCTCTATGGGTTGAAGAAATCCCCTAGAGCTTGGTATGAGAGGATTGATAACTATCTTATGAAGCTGGGATTTACAAGGAGCGATGTTGATCCTAACCTATACTTCAAGGTTGAAAAGGAGACACCTCTCATTTTGGTCCTTTTTGTAGATGATCTCTTTCTAACAGGTGCAGACCCTCTCATTTATCAATGCAAGAGGGAGTTGGCTTCTGAATTCAAAATGGACCTAAGTCTGATGCATTATTTCTTAGTGCTCTAGCAACAATGTTCACCTACATGCTGCTCTGTTTCTGAAGCTCCTTCTTTCTGCACTATTGCTGCCACCAACACTGTGCTGCTGCTGCTACGCAATTGCTGCCTATGACATTGCCATTGTCACTACTGCATCTGTAATACAACTCCCTCTCAAATGCTGCATTTGCTATGCTGCTAGCACTGCTACTGCTAACACTACATCCGTACTGCAACTCAATTGCTGAGAGAAGCAATTGAAAAACATCCAAAATTAGTTGAACTTAACTGTGTTTAGCATAATAAAATGAATGTTGGAATATGATTGCTGTTGACCCTCTGAATCTTCTGTGCTGCTGCTGACCTCTGCACTGTGCCAATTGCACTGCTACCAACCTTGCTCTGCGCTGATCAGTCTTTGATCCCAAGCCACTGCATCTGTCCTCCAAACACTCTACTGCTTCATATGACTCTAAGTCTATCTCGCTATTGCTGAATCTTGGGCTCCCGTAGCAAGGAATTGATCCAAGAGGTGGACTCTTCAAGGATCCTGCCCACATGTATTCTTCCCGACTACAGCTCAATATCGCCCCATCTCCCTCATGGAGATGCATGGGCACTCATGGCAAACTCATCCTCGTCAATCTTTGCTGAAGTAGCCTTAGGATCATGTTTCTCATCCTTATCCTTTTTCTTCAAAGGACACTGGGATGCATAGTGGCCCATCTTGCCACAACTGAAACATTTCATCTTTGAAATGTTCTTCTTTCGCTTCGGCTTCTGCTGTCGTTTCGATGTTAGAGCTGCGTTCTCCTCCTCCTCCATCTTTTTGCCACTCCCATTGCTGCCACTGAGGTTGACCTTCATTAGGTCCCTCCTTAACTCCTATTGAAGAGTTGCCCAAATCTCCTCCCATGAAGGTAGTTTTTCCTTGCCCAATATGCTTTGGACGAAGACTTTCCATTCATTTGAGACTCCATGCAGGGCTATCCTCACCATCGCGGTTGGCTGAGGAGTGGACCCCACTGCAGCAAGCTGGTCTTTGGTGTCCAGAAGATGTTGAATATAGAGGTTCACCTCTTCTCCTTTCTACATCAAAGTTCGCTGCAACTTTTGCTCCAAATACATCTTCCACTGTTCGGAAGAGCCTTCATACAGAGAAGACAAGGCTTCCCACATCTCTCGGGTTGTATCCTTGCCCTGCAAGTGTGAGACCACATGATCTTGAACTCCTTCGAGAATGAGCCTCTTTGCCTTCCCCTGCCCAGCTTTGTACTTTTTCTTTTGATCGTTGTCAGCAGGAACAACTACAACATTATTGATGTAGGCCTCGAGATCATATTCCTCCAGAATAGCTAAGATTATGGTCTTCCATATAACATAGTTGGAAGCACCTTCCAACCTGTCTTGATCTCTGAGCCCATGCGATGCCATCTCACCCAACTGTCGAACTAACTCCTCTAGTCATTGCTTAGCACTGCTCAGCTTCTCAGCGAGTGAGAAATTCGAACTTTCTCGCAGAAAGTTCTTTGAGGAGAAAATTCCCCTTCTACGTGTCTTCGTTATTTTCCAGCAGATTTTCGCCCCGACAGAAACTACACCCTTCAAGCATTGTGTTGAGACTCTGCGTCACTTCCTCTGCCTCTGCAAACTCACAAATTGGAAATCGTACCTCTCTGTTGTCTCACTTAGAGAGAGATTTCCCTGGATCTGCGTCCCGACAAAGACTGCGCAATCCCTTCAAGGGGATTCAAATAGCTGCCAAGTGTATCTTTCGACCTCACTGCTCAGCACTGGATCTGCTCTTCTTGTTTCAAAATCAATCCTCTGATACCATGTGAAAATTCTTAGACTCTAGGAACCCCTACTACAACAAATTTGAATCTACTTCACCTACTTGATTTTTAATATACATTAACCAAGTTATTCTTTTGAATACTGAAGCAAATTACTTCTGCAACCTACATTAATTAAATATTTGATCTCATGAAATGGAAAACAGAGCAAAGAACAATATACATAGGACATGTTGACCATTAGAGTGGCACCTGATGATTTTATGAAGACTCCATGCCGAAGATGATACAAAGGACACTTGTACCATTAGATATCGTCAGCCAACAGAGTTTTTTAACTCTACTTCTATCTTCTCATCATCTTTCTTGTACCCAGATTCCACACCCTACGGGGAATTGTAATAAGTGATACTAGTAATGGTGAGTTTTGAGTCTGTAACAAGCCTAGAATGTCAGGATTCGATCAACAAACGAGTACACCTTAGAGTTTTTTTTATCTGGTTAATTATCCCTTTTTTTTTTCAGAGGCAGATAATTTTTTGGGTCTTTTCACGCACGTTTTACCCCAAAGCCGGGGTGACTGTTTGAAGGTTGAGCCCCTGACACATCTTAGTGTCTAGAATCGATGTATATTACCAACTAGATCACACAAAAAATTTCGTGGAATTTGGTTAGGTCTAGGTAGTCATTTTTTAATTTTTTAGATTTCCCGCAGGTCAAAAATTGCAAATAAAATTGTATTTAAATTGAAATAAGTGTAGTATAGAGAAGTTGTATGGGGTATGAGTATTCAAAATTACACCTCTCACCCTCAACTTTCTACAATGACAAACTTTGAGGGGTTAATAATGTGTTTTGGACACTCAAAACCCACTTTTCCTAAGTTTAGTGAGAAATCTAGCAATTAATTAAGCCATAAATTAAATAAATGGAGAAAAATAAACATCCACATGCTAAATGTTGTGGAAATGAGGTGGAAAATTATGGGGGAGTTAAAGTGAAGTCCCAAGGTGATGTGGACTCCTAAAATCAAAGAAAGGACATGTGCTCAATTAACATCGAATTTATGGCATTAAAGGAGAAAGCTGCTTACTTGGAAATTCGAATTTGTGAAGTTAATGCACATTTGGGAGGATTTGAAAGAATATTTGGTGGAGATTTTTGTGGGAAATTGTCCCCACATGGGTTACCACCCATATACACTTGTCATTCTATCATAAAATTCGAATTTGGCACATAAGGGAAGAGGAAAATGATGTCCACTAGCTAGAATTCGATTTTTACACTTGGCATTGGAGCTCCATTCAACAAATTCGAATTTCTCTTTGGGATTGTCTCCTCATGCCACTTGTTTCGATTTTTACACTTGGCATTGGAGTTCCATTCAACAAATTCGAATTTTTCTTTGGGATTGTCACTTCATGCTTTTTGTTTAATCATTTCTATATTGGGATTGGCTCCAATGCCATTTGTTATTGTCATTTTTCATTGGGATTTGCTCCCAACTCTCTATATAATAGAGCCATGGGCTCTCATTTGTATCATGTAATACGAGCTATTGTGCTTGAGGAGGCTCTGCGGGATTGTATTCACTACTTGTAATATAATACAACAATCTTTGGAGTAAAGCGTGATGGTGTTCTTCTCCTTGCATGTGTGGTAAATTCTTGATTTGTTATGCTTCTATTTATTTCCTCATGTTATTATTTCATTCGTGTTTGTTTCAAGTTATGTTAGTATGCAACTATCTCACATTAACATAAGAATTATTTATTTGCTTTAGGAAAAGAAATCTTCTAGTAGATAATAAATGTATCTCTAGGAATTCTTTCCACTGCACTTATTTAATTTCATGTTGATTTAATGATTTGTGGTGAAGTTTTGTAGATGAATCATTATTTGGTCAAGCTTTTCAAGCGTGAGGGGAAATTATCGGAGGAATCAACCCATTCTTGAAAAATATTTAAGGAGAACCCGCATGTTTTGAATTCCAAAGTCTCATCTATATCTTATTTGTGTCTTGCAGGGATTCTTTCAAGTTTCTTATGTTGATTTGTGGTAGCATTGGATGTGCTCTAGCCACGAAATTTGGTGGAGAGCTTAGGGCACATGAGATCTCCAATACTCAGAAAGGGTTTGGGTGGATTCTAAACAGTTTAGGAGATATTAAAATAATTAATATTTTTAATGGAGTCCCTAAGTCTAAATTTAAGGAAATTAAAATATTAATGTGGATTAATATAAAACTGTGTTAGAATGGTCCAAAAGACATGGATTGAGCCAAATCTGATTTTAGTCGTTAATTAGGGACTTAATCTCGGCCGTTGATATGTCAACGAGAAAAGTATGAGAGGAGGTTTGAGGGTCACTTGAAGAGCACACCAGATGATCAGTCATTCTATTCTCTAGAGCGGGGTTTGTTAAGAGAGATAGAATCAGTGATTAGAGTTGCAGCTGAGGGGAAGTGAGTACAGAGAGATAGAGAGGCAGAGATAGTGTTGGGAGATCTGTGCAGGAGTCAGAGAGAGTGACACAGTAGCAGCCAGAGTTGATGCAGGGCCACACAGAGGTAGCCAGGAGCTGCGCAGTGCTTCGGAGAGGCCAGCATTGCTGACGCAGAGGGCCAGAAGGCTGACACAAGGCATCCTGAGGCTGATGCAGACCCATTCAGGGTGACGTAGGGCCAGCACTGGGCAGAGAGAGGCTGACGCAGTCTAGAAAGGCAGACGCTGGGGTTTCTGGGGCAGATTGGAGCTGAGGAGCTGTCAGAGAGTTTATCCGGGGCTTCAATTGTGACATTTGTCTTAGATTGAGAGGTACTACTGCCAAGGGCATTCTTTGTTGGGTAAGCGAGATTTGGCACCCAGATTGTACTCTGAAACTGCTTAATAAGAAAACCCTCAAATACCTGCACTGGTTTTCCCGCATTAGTTTTTTCTAGGGACATTGGTCCAAAAATAACAGTGGCATTTTGTGTGCTTGTATTCCTTTAGTTGATGATCTGTAATATGTTGAGCATGCATTAGTGTTTATTTTCAGTATTTACATTGTAAATAACTTGTTAAGTAACAAAACAAGTAGGTAGGAATAAATCAGTGAAGTGCATGGAGGGTTTCTAACTGGTAGACTTAGAAACTTCAAGATGGTATCAGAGCGTGGTTGCAGATCGCAGGAGAACTGAGGACATTAGCCAAGTGGAGCAATAGCAGCAAAAAACTGTTGTCTCGAGTGACAAAAGCTGTTCCTAGTAGAGTAGCAACAAGGGAAGGGTGATGCAATGCCTGCATCATCAAGGGTGAACTAGGAAGAGGTAGCGCATAGGCGAAGGGAGGCAAAGGGAGACTCACGCAGAGCCACGCAGAAGCTAGGAGGGCTGACGCAATTGGCTGAGGAGGTTGAGTTGCTGGCACTGGGATTGCACAGAGCCTAGGAGCTCTCACCTTTAGGTCACTGGGGTTTAGGAGGTGGTGGGAAAGTTGTAGAGTGGAGCTGGTGAGGTACTGTAATCATAACAGTACCTGACAAGGCAAGGCCAAGGAGGAGGGAGTTGCTACCAAGGGTTTCTAGCCGAGAAATCCGAATCAGTGGTGCGGTTGCATAGACGATCAGAGTAGGGGGCATCTCGACATCAACAGAAGGATTTCCAGGAGGGAAATCGAGACTCAGAGGGAGTCACATCGAGAACTTCCAAGAGGGAAGTAGAAGAGCATCATGGCACTACACAGAGTAAGAGACCAAGACCAACTAGACGGAGTGTCAAACTTTGCAGTCTGGAAGGCCAAAATCTTATCCGTATTTGACAGAAATCGCGTCAAGCACTTCGCCTTGAAGACGATAGCTATCCAGTCGACCCAGTTGAGAACGACATGTACGAGGAGACAATGGCGAGGGCCAAAAGAATCATCCTTGATGGGGTCAAGGACCATGTAGTACCACACATTGCTGAGAAGGAAACAACAAATGAGATGTGGGAGGCCCTAAAGAAATTGTACCAGCATACTTCTGCACAGAGATGGATGTTACTAGAAAATCAGATGAAGAAGGGAGAATCGATTAACACCTTCCTTGGAGGACTGAATGAGATCTGAGATCAGTTGACTTCCATAGAAGCCACACCGGATCAAGAATTGATGGTGAGGACAACCCTGAATGCAGTCTCAGAAGCCTGGGAGGTATTTGTCGAGAGTATACTAGGCAGAGGGACACTTCCACCTTGGGATGAGATGTGGGCGGCTCTTTGCCAAGAAGAGATCAGACGATAGACAAATGCGGTAAGCAGCAGTAAGGGGATCAGAGTAAAAAAGGAAGAGGAGGAAGATGTTGCCCTAGCATTTGAGGGAAAGCAAGAAAATTGGAAGAAGAAGGATCTCTCTAAGATCAAGTGCTTCCACTGTGGGGAGCTGGGTCATTATGTGACCCAGTGTCCAAGGAATAAGAGTAAGGGAGAGTCTTCCGAGATTAACGCAGTGACAACAAGGGCAGAGAAAGAAGTGGAGACAGACGATGATTGTGCCATGAATGCACACACGCCACTTGAGCAGAAGTGGGGAGACATCGAGCTGTAGTCAGGCGGACTACAGGAGATGAGGGGCAGGATCCTTGAGGTACCCAGCCTCTTGGATTAGACCTTGCTATGCAAGCCCCGAAGAGGAGTAGTAGGATTGGCGGATGTGGGTAGAGACGAATGATGATGAAGCGACAGAGAGAGCTACAATGTAGGAGATGTACTACTGCCAAGGGCATTCTCTGTTGGGTAAGCTGGATTTGGCACCCAAATTGTACTCTGAAACTGCTTAATAAGAAAACCCTCAGATAGCTGTATCAGTTTTTCCGCATTGGGTTTTTCCGGGGACATTGGTCCAAATATAACGATGTCATTTTGTATGCTTGTATCTGTTTCCTTTGGTTGATGATTTGTAATATGTTGAGCATGTACTAGTGTTTATTTTCAGTATTTACATTGTAAATAACTTGTTAAGTAATGAAACAAGTAGGTAGGAATAAATCAATAAAGTGCATGGAGGGTTTCTAACTCGTAGACTTATAAACTTCAACTTCTTAAAGCTTTTATTTCTTGTATCAAAATATCAAACTTGGAGAATTTTATTTTTTACGTATTGTACTTCATTTATCAATATCTGGCTATTTCAAAGAGCTAAGTCATGGCTAGTCAAAGAGGAGAGCTTGCTCATACTCTTTGGCCTAGTCTTTTGTAGATTATTTTTGTAAAATACTTTGTTGTCATCTTGGTCTAAAATTTGAGTTATTTTTGTATCTTTTTGAGCAAGATAGTTTCCATGCTTTGATTTGTAGAGTTATTCATCTTGAAAGCATTTATAATATCTTGTGTGAACAATTTAGTGTTTCACTTTTCAGGTTTATTTTGGCTTTCCATTTGAAAGCATTTCACTTCATTTTAAGCAAAATACAATTTCATTTCTTAAAGAGAAAATACTCGGAAGGCATTGGTTGTTTATGTATTTGATGCTTATCTTATGATGGTTAATGCTCATTTCAATTTTTTGCTTATAAATCTTAAAGAGATAATCTATTTAACTCTAACAAATCTCTTAGAAACTCACATCCTTTTTAAGTTAACTTTTCATTAGGGACCACCCCCCTTAGCTAACCTAGGAGATAGCTCAAACAGAGAGAGTTGGGATTAGTGTGACAACCCCTTCTCTGAGTTCCCTGCACCAACCACACCTTGTGGGGTTGAAGGCTTTTCTCACTGACTTGTAGGTAGGTGTAGGTGGCAGGGTCAACATTTTTGGCACTGTTGCCGGGGACAAGTCTTCTTGTACCCGAGAAATTGACTAACTTTTGGGTTTTGCATGTTGGATTTTAGCTAGGAAACCAGATTCGTCCTAAACCCCCTGTGAATCCCGAATCTGGCGAATCCGACACGATTCGGTCCGGATTCGTGTCCAAATCACAGGACACGTCGTGTCCGAGGGTGTGTCGCGATTTTCAGGGGCGTGTCGCGATTTTAGGACACGTGTCCGGTTTCCAGGACTCGCTAAGCTCAGCGCGGGTATGAAAAGGGCGTGTTTGCTCATTAATATTTTCATTTGGTAAGTGATTTGTGCTGTTGCAGCAAGGAGTAGAGCATTTTGGCAGCTTCATAATCAAGTCTAGGCCCTAGTATTGATATGCTATTCATGGTAATGTTAAATTCTTAAAGTAAAAGTGACATTCTCCTTAATCTTCATTTTCATCCTTTTACTTAAATTTTTAACATTACCATGAAATGACTCAGGATGTTTGAGAGTGGTTCCGGCCTCATAGGATTTCATATGGAGAAAGTAGAATTTTAGATTTCATTCAAAATCCAGCAGACTTATCAGTTTTTCAGGATTTTAGGATTGGGGGATTGCAATGTTTCCATTGAATTTTGTCATGTATTAGGGTATGGAACTCGTATTTAATCAAGAGCACCAAACCAAGAGCTTCTGAATATGTCGCTCCCGCTCCTGTTTTCGCTCCCGCTCCCCGCTTTCGCTCCCGCTCCCAAGTAACACTGTTCCTGATGATATGGGTCTGGACACCATTGTTGAGTTGGCATTGGCCAACATGGATCTCAATGATCCAGTGCTAGAGCCTGTTAGATTTGATGACTTAGAGGGGTCAGCCTCCATACCAGCAGATGCAAAGGCGACTATGGATACAGGGGAGGAGGAGGATGTAGAGGAGAGCAGTGGGGACCATGATGATGGGGACAGTGATGCTGATTCTGATGCTGATTGATGCCTTGAGGCTTGTATACCTGTAATTGTTTTATATTTTCTATTTCTATTTGCCATTGGCATTGCACCAACACTACCTATGTAACACATTTTGATTTGATGACTTAATGAGAAAACTACAGTTGTCAGTGTGTTTATCTTACTATCTTGTAGTTGTAAGTTGTCTTTCAGTTATGAATTATGAATCATGATTTAAATTTTTAATAGATTTATCATTTATGTGACCAGTACCACTGACATTTATTTGAATTTTGTATGTACTATGCATGCTAATAGCTATAGATGAAGATCTATGTTTGAAATCAATAAATTTGTATCATTAATTAAAATTTGTGTAAGAAATATGATAATATCTAATTTTTAATATATATATATATTTTTAAATATATATTATATATATATATATTTTAATAAAATAATATATAACGTGTCCTAATGTGTCCTGTTCCGGGGGGTCAGCGTGTCCTGAATCCGACACCAGGAATCCCGAATCCTACATGTCCCGAATCCCCGTGTCAGGTGACTTAGGATTTTAGAGTTAGATTCCTGTTCAAGTGGCGACTCCACTTATTTCATTTTCTGCAAGGATTTATGCTTGAAGCTTGCTTTTTGTAGATTTCTTGCTAATCTTGGACATGAGCCTCTCTTTGGTATCCATTTTCTCTTTCAGGGTCAAGTGAGCATGACATCATGATTGATTTGTTCGCCCCTTGTGATTTGTTTGCCCCTTGTGATTTTACTAACATTTCAGGCTATCCGAATTTCATTCCGGATGAAGTCATTGAGGTTATTGAAGAGTTGCCTAGTTTTCTAGGTAACAATGCCATCAGTACTGAAACTCACCTTAGGAATTTCCACCTTTGTGTGAGCAAATGGTGCCATGTTATTAACCATGAGGATGTTAAAATGAGACTTTTCATCTTTTCATTAGATGGCGATGCTATGGATTGGTTCGTAGACTTACCTGCTAACAATTTTGATTTTCTAGAATCAATCATTGATGCCTTTGAAGAAAAATATGGAGATGAACGAAAGATCAAAACTCAAGCAAATGAGAATGATAAGGATCTCATCAAGGAGTTGACTCGAATGATTAAGGATATGCAGCTCAACCAAACTCAACTCATTAAGGCCATGGAGGAAAATCATGCAAAAGCAATAAAAGCCATGGAAATCAATCATTCTAATCAGAGGACCTCTATTCAAAATAGGTTGCTCGCCATGGAAGAAAAAGAAGTACAATTAATCAACACCATGGAAACAAATCATGCCAAGAAAATAAGTGTTATGAAGGCTAATCAAGTCACTTTTCAGAATAGGTTGGATGAAATGGAAAGATTACAGGTACAAAAATTCCAACTTATGTTAAATGACGAATGGGAAGAGAACAAAGAAACAAATCGTAAGCCTCCCGATCCACTGAAGCAATCTTCATCTCATTATGAGGAGGTAATTTACTCCATTGAAAAATGGCTAATTGATGGAGACTTGGATAGCAAGGAAACTGAGGAGAATCAGGTTTATACTTATGAGATTGATCCATCACCCATGTCAGACCATAATCAGAAGCAAATCAAAGAAGTATTGGATACTTCGAATTTTCCATTAGAGCATCTTCAAAATCGGACAGAAAGGTCTACTTTGATCTCTCCAACATCAACATCACAATCTATTGAGAAGAAAAGAAAAAAGCGGAAAGGATTTTGTAAATCTGATGGCCATGTACAACACAGTGTTGGGATTGATCAAAGTCCTAAGATATTCAAAATTGGATAGGGCACATCAAAAAAACCACCCATGGATCTCATCTACCGGAAAGGAAGCAGGTTCTCAGCGCGAACTTCATTGAAGACATCTGATGCCATGGGACATCTTTTTGTATCATATTTCTAACCTTGTCCCATGTCATTTTTGTTTAATTAGTTTTATTTCATGAATAAATTGTCATTTATGCTCTTAGAATAAATTTCCATTTTTGCATTTCTGTACTTGATTTCATTTGATGATATTTAGAATGGATACTGCTGATATATGTCTTTTGTCAATGGATGCAGATTCCAGGTTCTTGCACACTATAACTTCATATCTAGCATGCATCCCCATATGGAGCCAAATGTTGACCACTAGAGTGGCACCTGATGATTACATGAAGACTTCATGCCGAAGATGATCCAGAGGACACTTGTACCATCAGATATCGTCAGTCAACAAAGTGTTTTAACTCTACTTCTATCTTCTCATCATCTTTCTTGTACCCAGATTCCACACCCTACGGGAAATTGTAATAAGTGATACTAGTAATGATGAGTTTTGAGTATGTAACAGGCCTAGGATGTTGGGACTCGATCAACAAACGAGTACACCTTGGAGTGCTTTTTTTATCTGGTTAATTATCTCTTTTTTTCAGAGGCAGATAATTTTTTGGGTTTTTTCACTCACGTTTTACCTCAAAGCCGGGGTGACGGTTTGAAGGTTGAACCTCTGTCACATCTTAGTGTTTAGAGTTGATGTATATTACCATACTAGATCACACAAAAAATTTCATGGAATTTGGTTAGGTCTAGGTAGTTATTTTTTAATTTTTTAGATTTCCCGCAGGTCAAAAATTGCAAATAAACTTGTATTTAAATTGTAATAAGTGTAGTTTAGAGAATTTGTATGGGGTATGAGTAATTAAATTACACCTCTCACCCTCAACTTTGTACTATGACACACTTTGAGGGGTTAATAATGTGTTTTGGACCCTCAAAACCCACTTTTTCCAAGTTTAGTGAGAAATCTAGCAATTAATTAAGCAAAAAATTAAATAAATGGAGAAAAATAAATATCCACACATGCTAAATGCTGTGGAAATGAGGTGGAAAATTATGGGGGAGTTAAAGTGAAGTCCCAAGGTGATGTGGACTCTGAAAATCAAGGAAAGGACATGTGCTCGAATAAAATCGAATTTCTGGCATTAAAGAAGAAAGCTGTGTACTTGGAAATTCGAACTTGTGAAGTTATGCAAATTTGGGAGGATTTGAGAGAATATTTGGTGGAGATTTTCGTGGGAAATTGTCCTCACATGGGTTACCACCATATACACTTGTCATTCTATCATACAATTCGAATTTGACATATAAGGGAAGAAGAAAATGATGTTCACTTGCCAGAATTCGATTTTTACACTTGGCATTGGAGCTCCATTCAACAAATTCGAATTTTTTTTTGGGATTGTCACCTCATGCCACTTGTTTCATTTTTTACACATGGCATTGGAGCTCCATTCAACAAATTCGAATTTCTCTTTGGGATTGTCACCTCATGCCACTTGTTTAATCACTTCTACATTGGGATTGGCTCCAATGCTATTTGTCATTGTCATTCTTTATTGGGATTTGCTCCCAACTCTCTATATAATAGAGCCATGGGCCCTCATTTGTATCAAGTAATATGAGCTATTGTGCTTGAGGAGACTCTGCGGGATTGTATTCACTACTTGTAATATAATACAACAATCTTTGGGGTAAAGCGTGATGGTGTTCTTTTCCTTGCATGTGTGGTAAATTCTTGACTTGTTGTTATGCTTCTATTTATTTCCTCATGTCATTATTTCTTTCATGCTTGTTTCAAGTTATGTTAGTATGCAACTATCTCATATTAGCATAAGAATTAATTATTTGCTTTAGGAAAAGAAATCTTCTAGTGGATAATAGATGTATCTCTAGGAATTCTTTCCACTTCACTTATTTAATTTCATGTTGATTTAATGATGTGGTGAATTTTTGTAGATGAATCATTATTTGGTCAAGTTTTTCAAGTGTGGGGAAATTCTCGGAGGACTCAACCCATTCTTGAAAAATATTCAAGATGAACCGCATGTTTTGAATTCCAAAGTCTCATCTATATCTTATTTGTGTCTTGCAGGGATTCTTTCAAGTTTCTTAAAGCTTTTATTTCTTGCATCAAAATATCAAACTTGGAAAATTTTATTTTTTACGTATTGTACTTCATTTATAAATATTTGGCTATTTCAAAGAGCTAAGTCATGGCTTGTCAATGATGAGAGCTTGCTCATACTCTTTGGCCTAGCCTCTTGTAGATTATTTTTGTAACACACTTTGTTGTCATCGTGGTATAAAATTTTAGTTATTTTTGTATCTTTTTGAGCAAGATAGTTTCCATGCTTTGATATGTAGACTTATTCATCTTGAAAGCATTTTTAATATCTTGTGCTAACAATTTAGTGTTTCACTTTTTAGGTTTATTTTGGCTTTCCATTTGAAAGCATTTCACTTCATTTTAAGCAAAATACAATTTCATTTCTTAGAGAGCAAATACTTGGAAGCACTGGTTGTTTATGTATTTGATGCTTCTCTTATGATGGTTATTGCTCATATCAATTTTTTGCTTATAAATCTTAAAGAGATAATCTATTTAACTCCAACAAATCTCCTAGAAACTCACATCCTTTTTAAATTAACTTTTCATTAGGGACCACTCCCCTTAGCTAACTTAGGAGATAGCTCAAACGGAGAGAGTCGGGATTAGTGTGACAACCCCTTCTCTGCGTTCCCTGCCACCAACCACACCTTGTGGGGTTGAAGGCTTTTCTCACTGACTTGTAGGTAGGTGTAGGCGGCAGGGCCAACAGGACACACTTATTTTTTGACACAATAGTCCTCAGAAAAGCCTAATGCGGGAAAACCAATGCAACAGTTTTGAGGGTTTATTATTATGTAGGAGAAATATCTGAATACAAATCTAGGATGCTCATCTAGCAATCCTTTACAGAGAAAATACTGGCGGAAAATCTTAGTGAGTTTTATCTCACTTCATGCGGTAGAATTTCGGCTTATCTTGAACAAGACTGGCTAACCCCGGCTCTTTCTGTGCTGGCTCTGTGTCAGCCCTGTGTCACCTTTTTTGCCCTTTGTGTTAGCTCTTTTGGCTGTTCCGACAATTCCCGATAGTTTCGGCTATTCCGACAGCTCTGGATTCTACATGACAGGCGACATTTCTGCGGTAGTTCTCCGGTCTATTGCGTTGCCTTTGCGTCAGCTCTCCCGTCTACTGCGTTGCCTCTGCGTCAGCTCTCCCGACTGTTCCCGACAGTTACCGACGATTTCAGATGTTCCGACAGTTCTGAATTCTGCATGACCGGCACCTTTTCTGCGTCAGTTGTCCCGGTTACTGCGCTGCCTCTCTGCAAGCTCTCTCCGCCTCTCTGTTTTGTATTTTCCGGAAAGTCCTCCTCCCATATTCTCTCTGCCCCTTAGTTGCAAGATCTCCCCAATCGATTTTCTTCCTGAGAACTTCTCCCCTCAGAAAATCGATTTCCTCAATCTCTTTGTGTGTGTTTCCAAATGAACCCAAAGCCTCCATTTTATACTTTTCCTGTTGAGTCCTCAACGGACGAGATTAAGTCTCTAAACAACGGCTAAGATTAAAACATGACTTGATCCACCTTCTAGATCACTCTCACCCATATTTTGATTAATACCCATTAATATGTTAATGTCCCTAAGTTTAGACTTAGGAACTCCATTAGAAATATTAATTATTTTAATAAAATACAATCCGGGTGGAATTTCACCAAACGAGTTTTGGGTTCTTTAGAACTCATGTGCCTTAGCCCCTCCATCAATTTTCAAGGCTAGAGCATTTCCGATGCTACCAAAAACTAACAGGGACCATAGCACTACCGATGGACGCATCGTGTACCGCCGTACTCCCTATGTCTAGGATGCATGGTGTTCAACAACTTGACTGGGGATCAAGTTTGATTGAAGCTCTACCTCTGGACTAACTTTTGTCAGTGGAGAGTGGTAAGGTCTTGTGATTCACTCTCGATTGATTCTTCTTCATTATTCATATCATGTTGGAATTTCTAAGTCTAACTGTTAGAAACCCTTCGTACTTTTTGATTTATTTCTTCCTACTTATTTTGATTAATTAACAAGTTATTTACCATGTAAATACTAAAAATAAATACAAGTACATGCTCAACACATTACAGGTCATCAACTGAAAGAAACAAAACAAGCACACACGTGACACCGTTGTTTTTGGACTAATGTCCCCGGAAAACCCTAATGCGGGAAAACCAGTGCAACTATCTAAGTGTTTTAATTATTAAGCAGTTTCAGAATACAATTTGGGTGCCAAAACCGGCTCACCCAACAGAGAATAATCTCGAGAATAGTACCTCTCTACTCATAAGCAGATAATCCCACTGAAACCTCGGATAAACACTCCGACACCTCCTAGCTCCAATCTGTCCCACAAATACCCCAACGTCTACCTCTAGGGACTGCATCAACCCTTCCTGGTCCAGCGTCAGCCCAATAACCCCTGCATCAACCTCTGGAGGCATTGCGTCAGTCTCTAGAGCCTCTGCGTCACCCACGTTGGCTCTCTAAGGCACTGCGCAGCTCTTGGCTGCCTTTGCATGGGCCCTAGTTGGTTCTGCGTGGCCTCTCGATGGCTCTGCGTCCCTCTCTCCCGACTTCCGCGCTGACTCTCCCAGTATCCTCTCTGCCTCTCTGCTTCTGTATTCACTGCCCCTCAGCTGCAACTTTGATCACTCTTTTGACTTCCTCAGCAAAACCTGCCCCAGAAAATCGAAATCTTGATCAACTTGTTGTGTTCTCCAAGTGACCGTCAAGCCTCCTCTTATACTTTTCTCGTTGACAAATCAACGGCCGAGATTAAGTCCCTAATCAACAACTAAGATTAGATTTGTCTTGATCCATGAATTTTGGACCATTCTAACACAGTTTTATATTAATTCACATTAATATTTTATTTTCCCTAAGTTTAGACTTACAGACTCCATTACAAATATTAATTATTTTAATATTTCCCAAACTGTTTAGAATTTGCTCAAACCATTTCTGGGTATTGGAGATCTCATGTGCCTTAGCCTTTCCACCAATTTTCGTGGCTAGAGCACATTCGATGCTACCCAAAATCAACATATCAATGTTCAACAAAGCAGAGATGAAATGAGATACAGAGATGGTACATGACGACATGATGGCATGATGATCGATGATGATGGATGGATTGGCAGGTGGAATTCTCCCTAGAGGGAATGTTAAAATTGGCAACTAGGGCCAAATTTGATGGAGATGATGATTGCATTAAATTCCTCTTTTCTTGAGGACCAAAATTGATATAAAGATCATTCAATTTGGACAAGCAGAATTGTGTTTTTGAATTTATGGCCACACATGTGCCAATTGTTTATGTCGACCACATCATCATGTAGGCTCATGAAGCCCAATGGACGTGACTCTTCACCCTCACGATTTGTATAAATACAAGTGCCCTCTCACCTGATTTGGCATCATCATCACACACATTTCTTCTCTATCCTTCTCTCATTGGTTCGTACAACTATTGGGCAGATCTCTCTCTCACACGTGTGGCATAAGGATGAATTTTTTGGGCAAATGACAATGCCGAATTTCAAGATGGTTGCAGGAGTTTGACCAGCATTGATCGAGCACTTCGACTCATCCTTTGACTGTGATTTTTGTGGGGAAATTTAGTTTTTGTAGGCCGTATAGTTTGGCACAAGAACTGAGAATTTTTGGGCACTTTGACCACAGGGCTGACTGTAATTGACCCCAATTTTCATCACTATTTTGGGCTGAATTTGACCACCTTATCAGGCCGAGTTTGACTGGGTATGACCAATGTTTTACAACTCGGACTCGGACTCGGACTCGGCCGAGGATCAACTCCGACTCAGACTCCGACTCGGTAATGACTCGGCCGGCTCGATTTCAATGACTCGGTCGTTGTAAAAAATACATTAAATATTTATTTTTTTTATAAAAAAACATAATTTTAAATATTTTAAACATAATTTTAAAGATTTTCATTCAAGTTTCCAAACACACAACATTATAATATACATGGAAGACAACATATGATCAAAGTAGGCTCATGAACCAATCCATTATATCAAAATGGTACGGTGGTACCCAATGGCAATAGTAAATACATAGTCAACTGTAGTCTGTCATACATGATCAAAGACTCAAGAGTCAAAACAAAATACAAATAACCAAGGAGGCTAGTAGCTACTGCCAGAGGAGCCAAGATCATCTCGACCAATCTCTGGATCATCATCATCAGAGTCAGACAAGGGGCCCCATGGCTCCTCCTCATCATCATCGTCTCCAACTGCAACTGTAGAAGTGGTGCCAGTACCACTAGGCTGTGCAGCAGATGCAAGCTGAGATAGAGTACAAATGCGGCTGCGCTTCTGTCGTGGCTGAGCAGAGGAAGGCGAAGCACCTACAACTGGAGTCCTACTAGCTGGCTGTGAGACTGAGGCTGGTGGATCGGGATCTGCATTCAACTGAACAGGCTGCAGTGCATGTTCAACATCAAGTTGATCAATCTCAAGATCCTCATCAGGATCAAACTCTGGTAGACGACTCTCCACTACCCAATCTGATGTTGGGTCAATGTCTTCCAACACAATGGGATCTGAATCAGGTCTTTTGTTCAGCAATTGGTTCCGTCTGAGCCGAAGGTTGTATTGGACAAAAACTAGATCATTCAACCGTTTTTGCTCCAAACGGTTTCTCTTCTTTGTGTGAATCCTCTCAAAGACAGACCAATTGCGCTCACACCCAGATGCACTGCAAGTTTGACTCAAAATACGAATTGCAAACCTTTGCAATTCAGGGCACTGGCCACCAAAGGCCTCCCACCATTGTGCTGCAAAAAACATAGGAGTGTAATGAATTATGAGTTAGATGAAGGCTGAAGCTCAACAAAATTACAAATTATATCTAACTTTCAAATTATAAATGATTTAACAAACTTTAATAAAAAAAGTAAAACCATTAAGAAATTGAAAATTGAAATTTTTGTTTACCTGGCTCATCTGCTTCTCTTGCAATCTTTGCTAGGTTCTTCCCAAAGGTACCTGTTGCATTGCTGAAGGATGTGACCTGCTGATGTATCAGCAGCTGATTAGACTCCGATGGGACCATGCGCTCAATGCAATCAACCAGTCCATCTCTGACCTTCCCCCCTCAAAGCTCCTGACTCCTTAGCTTTATAATGATACCGTGGGTTCAAAAAATACCCAGCTGCATGTATAGGGCGATGGAGTTGATTGTTCCATCTTTCATCAATGATTGCCCAAATGGGCCCATACTTTGCCACTCTATCCTTGTATGCTGTCTTTATTTGCTCCTTTGCTTGATCCATAGCCTCATAAATGAAGCCCATAGCCAACCTTTCCCCATCCACCAACCGCAACACCTTAACTAGTGGCTCAGCAAGCTTCACAATCTCTGCTGCCTTTCTCCAAAAAGTTTCATCATGGACTTTCCTTTTCAATTCTCTGCCTTCTGGTTTGTTAGACCAACTGCTTTGATTCCAATCATCACTGGAAAACATCTTTTGCAAGTTTCTATGTTGGGAAAGCATAGATTGCAATGTCAAAAAATGTGTAGCAAATCTAGTGATGGCAGGCCTAATAATATCCTTGCCTCCAGTGTGTTTCCTCATGAGACTCAAAACCAGTGTATGATTGTAGATAAATTTTGTTATGCTTTTGGCATTATCTACAGTGTTTCTGACCCAATCTAATTTTCCAATATCCTCAAGCATGAGGTCTATGCAATGTGCAGCGCATGGGGTCCAAAAGATGGTCTTGTGTTTTTCCTCTAACAGTCTACCAGCAAGAACATAGTTAGAGGCATTGTCTGTGATGATTTGAACAACATTAGCCACCCCCACATCCTCAATAACCTCATCCAATAGCTGAAACAACAAGTGGCCATCTTTTACCTTATCAGATGCATCAACTGATTTTAAAAACATGGTTCCCTGTGGGCAGAAGACAAGAAAGTTTATGATGGTACGGTTTCTTTGATCAGTCCATCCATCTGACATGATGGTACACCCTGTTCTTGCCCATGATTCCTTGAAATCTTGCAAATACTCATTAATTGATTTAATTTCTTTCTGCAAACGAAACCCCCTTAGCTCTTGCATAGTAGGGCCTTTGAAGCCTTTTCCAGCAGCATGTATGGCCTCAAACATAGGCTCATAATATGGTGAACGAGCAACATTAAAGGGGATATCAGCATCATACCACCATCTAGCTATGTAGTCACAAGCAGTCTCCCTCAATTCTTTCTTCCAATGGTCATCTAAAGTGGGCTGAGCAAGACCTTTACTAATACTAACTTCAGGACCATGTGCATCTGATGGAGAGGAGCCTGAGTGAGTGAAAAAACTTTTGATAGTCCCATCACCCTTCATTCTACCCTTTCCCTTATCTTGAACAGAAGCAAAAGAGGGAGGAACATAACGGAAAGGGTTTGATGCATCAGTTTGAGGGATTGAGGAAGAACCCTCAAACTCATAGTGGGGGTTGGCAGCCATCATTCTTTGTATCTCCCTCTTCCTCCCAATTTTAGCCTGTATCTCTTTTTGCCTAGTCTTTTCTTCTTTAAATTTTTCAAAGCTTTCCAACAAATTCTTTCTAATCTCCCCAATTTGATCAGAGGGACATGGAGTAATATTGCCTTTAATCCCTGCCAAGTGTTGTTTCATCCTATGAATCCCCCCAGGACCTGACTTAATTTTCCTATGGCAAAACTTGCAACACATCTCACTATCAACCATTTCAACATATGCCCAAGCAGGATCTTTTGCTCTAGGTGCCATTTTTTGACTAGGAAAACAATCTGAAAATGAAAAAAAAAAAAAAAAATTGATTCAATGTTCATTTATTTGACTAAAAACACTCTCTAAGCTATCTTGATATGCACCTAAAATTTACTAAGTAAAAACAGATTTATAGAGGTGGAAAAAAATACCTCCAGGCACAAACTGCCTCCTCAAGCTTGCTCCAAGAATCAGCTCCTCAATGCTGCTCCAAATGGCTGCCCAAGAAGCTCCTCACTCCAGCTACAATGCTCCTCCAAGACTCCTCACTGTTGCTCCAAAACAAGCTCAAGAACTGCTCACTAACTCTCAAAGAAGACTCTCACTCAAATGCATAAGACTGCTGTGAGTGAAATGAGAGCATTTGGCTGTCTTAAATAGAGTTTGGGAGGGGGAAATGGACCCCAAAAGCATTTAACAATATTCCATTACCCTTTGGAATCCACAAACCCTACTTAACTTTACCAAATATCAGCAAAAAAATGAATTTTTTTTATAAAAACCGCTGCCCAGCCGTCCTTTCCATGACTCGGCCGAGTCAATACGGACCCGGCTGGGTTGACCGAGTCAGCTATGACTCGGTCAGCCGAGCTGGGTCATGGGCCGGGTCATTGAGCTGGCTATTGAAACGGTCCGAAACGGCCGTTTCGGTTTCAACTCGGCCGTTTCGTAAAACAGTGGGTATGACCAAGCTCCAAAGAGGAAGATTTTTTGCTGCGTTGACCATGCTTGACTTTCTGGTTAGGGCTGAATTTGACTGCAGCTTTGACAACGTTGTTTTGACTTGGATTTGGCAAGTCAACTTTGACCTTTTGTACTTCCGCTCTCTGCTGAACATTTTGATAATAATAGTAAGAAGAATTGATCAAAGTGTTTTCCCCACATTGGGGTTTTTCCTTGGCATGCGCCAAATCTGGTTCCTCTTGTCTTGGCTTGTCGTCTTCATTTTATTTTATGTTCTATCTACAGTTACTGTCAATGTGATTTATGGTTAATGTGATTGCTATTGGAAAACTAAATTGAACTTGTCATTGCGCTGCTAAAGGAACATTGAAGTAATTGCGTTAAGCATAGAACATACCATTGTTAACTAAAATTAACAATGAATCACTGAAATGAGTCCTCCAAGGAAAGCCATCCACTTCTCTTCTTCTTCTTCAACAAATACACTTAGGGTTTCGTCATAAACCCTAATATCAAATGTCTAAGGGATGAAACATTAACCCCAGACTTCAAGATGCTCCAGGACCATGAAACCCTAGAAACTTCAAGAGGGAGAGAGAGAGAGAAGAATAGTAAAAATGAAGAGCCAAGAGAGAGATGTCTAATGCACACTCCTCTATGGTTTGTTGTATTCTTTCCCTGGATGGTTAGTGTATTTACGGATTGGAGTATATTAATCCTAAGAACCTAGTGGTATGGTGGTCATGGATAAAGCTACTGAATAACTTTATCTACACATGCTAGTTTAAAATACAACTTGTTGTTACCTTTGTGTAGTATTTTCGTATTTGCTGATTACAACAACGTTGTGAAGCTAGTTAGTCATTGTTTTAAAGTGTACATGTTCAGGACTTTCATTAATCTCACATTATTTATATGATAAATGTGCAGTACTTGTGTGGTTCAATGTGCATTCGGAAACGACCAAAGTTTCCTCTGGCATGTGAATTGGCATTTAAATACTGTGACGTAGAGGGTAACCATGTTCTTTCTAAAGAGCAGGTAACTCCGTCTCTTTTTCAATATTTGGTGTAATATCTTATCTGTCAAAATTATTATTTCTGGCATTTGTATTATGTATGCTATATGACATCAAGATGGTTGGTTTTCTTTGAAAACTCTGTTCTATGTCACTTTTAGTGGTATTTCTTTAGTTTTCCTAGAAACTGTGCAGAAGCATAAGATTCTTGTTGCTCTTTCTTCAGGTTGAGCGAACATTGAAGCTGGCTTTCCCAAGTATTTCTGAAGACAATGTAAACTTGCACAAACCTTGTTCTCCTGATTTTTAGTATTTTTTATTCTTCAGATAATGTTGAATGCCCAAGTACTTTGATTTTAGTTATCGATTCAAATGTGGAAAAAGTTTGCTTGCTTTCTTTAGGTGAAATCACTTTAGTCTTTTATTGTGATATTATTTCTAGGGAAAGCAAGATGAAATTGTTAGAAATAGTCATCAAGATATTGTGTTTAGAAATAGTCATCAAGATATTGTGTTTAGAAATAAGAGTTGGAGAGATTTAATTTCAGACTGTTAGCTTGCTGTTTAATGAATTGGCAGTTTGAAACAATAGAGTAGAAAGTTTGTTTTTGACTCTGTTTGTAACTTTGTTGTGTAGTTAAGCATAAATCTTCATTATTATTTTACATGATTAGTTGTACAAATGTTAGCAAACTTTAGAATGATTATTTAGGTGGTTGCTTTGTGAAAATTTTATATAGAAGGTCCATACTCTATTCAAATTAAATATACAGTTCTGTTTTGTGCAATTTGTCCATTTTTATCTTTGTTGATTCTTGAATGCTGTGAATCTCAGAAGCTTAACATCATATCAGAGAGATAAGGACAATTCTAAATTTTCATGAAATGTGTAGCTCTTGATCACTGTGAGGTTCTTTTAGGATAATGGATGTGTAGATTAGATTGCTTTCTTGATAGTTATTCTTATATCCGTTTGGTGTATTTATGGTAGATTATTTTGAGTGGCTGAAGCCTGAGAGACACCTGTTGTGCAGCATGGGAACTTGCAGTCAAAATTTTGAGTTTGACATCTTGAGCTACAAATATTTGCAGCTTTCAGATCTGTGAAAGGCATGAATGAATGAAATTGGGTTGAGACAAAGCAGATATAGAGCAATAATGAAAAATGAGCAACTGACATGTGAAAACTTGTGGGTCTGCACATGGCCAAAAGAAAATCTGTTTTGAAAAATAAGTTATCTGAAGTCTCTGCAAGACCCTACTAGATATTGGACAATATACCTGCAAAATAAATGAGTTGCAACAAGGTGAAGAGTTCATCTGTTAACTTTTGTGAAGAAAAAACAGTGTTGTGAAAATCGCGATAAAATGAAAAAATCGCGATTTTTTCCCTCTGCCGATAAAATCGCGATAATTAAACGAAAAAATCGCCAGATTTTTTTTTCTGCCAATTTTTATTGAAAAAATCGCGAAAAACTTAAAAAATCGCCGGGTGTCGCGACAGAATAGTTTTATAACGTTTTTTTGGGTTTTTTCATGCTTTTTCTTTTGAAAGAAACATATAATTTTTGAGTGGGGCAGCTTAATGATCAAGTCTAGGCCCTAGTATGGATATGCTATTCATGGTAATGTTCATTTTCATCCTTTTACTTAAATTTTTAACATTACCATGAAATGACTCAGGATGTTTGAGAGTGGTTCCAGCTTCATTGGATTTCATATGGAGAAAGTAGAATTTTAGATTTCATTTAAAATCCAGCAGAGTTATCAGTTTTTCAGGATTTCAGGATTGGGAGATTGTAATGTTTCCAGGTGAGTCGGTGACACCCCCTGCCCGGGCTACCCCTGCCACCAGTAGAGGACGTGGTCTACCTCCTATAGCTCCTACTTCTAGTTCTTCAGCTTCTAGAGCACATCAGACTCCACTGCCATCTCCACCAGCACAGGGACCAACATCTACATCTAGAGGGAATGGGAAAGCTGTGGCATTTTCTCGCAAGAGGGGCAGAGGAAATCAATAGGATTAGACTTTCATTTTATTGTATATGACATTATGACATGATGAGATACATTATCATATTTTTTGTTGATATTTTGAGGCTGAGTTGGGACTCAGGAGTTAGGACTTACTATTCAGGACATGATTCAATGTTATGTGTGATTTTAGCGCTAGAAATGATATTAAACATCTTATATATTAGTTTTTTTGTGTCAATGTATTTATTTTATGTTGTAGATGGTTTAGATATTAAAAAAATTGAAAATAAATTGAATATTTTTGTACCAAATGATTTTTTCCCGATAATTCCATTTTTTTCCGATTTGTTCCCCGCGCCGATTTAATCCTGATCACGATTTTCACAACATTGAGAAAAAAGGAAAACGGAAGTGTTTTTTGAGTTTGACAACGACACAAATCTTGTTGTCAATCCTGCCAACAAAAATTGTTGTAAACAACAATGGAAGATTGGACTAACGAACATATTTTTAGAAGGTAATTGAAGAGGACTCTTCAGTTTACCTCCAGAAATTGGTGAAAGGGAGGGTTGGTCAGAGAAGTTTTCTTAGGTGTATCAGGTGGCTGTGGATTTTTCTTTCTCACACAAAAAAGAGATGGTAAAACTCGTGGGAGCATAGAGTTCTCATCCAGAGGAGGAACTTGCTCGTATTCACGAGAGTGGTAGTCCTTATCATCTACCGAGTCAACGAAACAAAAAGTTTATTCTTGTCTTATGTTTCTGGTTTAGTTAAAGAATATAGTCAATATACCAACGTTTTTATTTAGAATGATTTGTAGGTGAAATGTTAACATAAATTAGAATGTTGCAGTCACTGCTTTAGGCCAATTTTATTGAAAATACTCATATTCTATTTGAATCATAGATATGATTTTGTTTTGTGTATCTTTCCATTCTTCTCTTTATTACTCCGTACATGTTGTGAATCTCAGAATCGTTGACAAAAAGAAGACAATAGGAACATGACCATTGCTCTGTCTTTAACTGTTTTGATTTCTTATTAGGAGTTCACTTTCATTCTAGGAATGTCTGTGGAAGTGTGCAACATATGTGTGGCATTGTCACTTGGTTCATGTTCATGTTTGAGTTTGGTGGCAATGGAATTCAAAAAAATCAAGCCTTGAGTATGAGAATTAAAATGATATAAGATTAAATATTATACAATAGATATGTGTAGACCATTTAACAATGAAGTGTGTGTGTGTGTATATATATATATAGAGAGAGAGAGAGAGAGAGTAGGGTCAATGAATGGCCTATCTTTAGACAATCAAGGGAGAGTATGCATTCCCACAAGAAGACACATGCATTCCTACATTCCAGTTATGCATGTATGTGCTTTGTTTCTCAAGTATGCGCTCCAGTAGTTGGGGAGGGGCACATACGCATTTTGGAAGCCATGCATGCATTGCAAAAGTCAAGCTAGGACAAAAATTCATTATGGTGAGTACATAGATTAGATCGACAACGCTGAAAGATGTAGAGCAGGTAATCCTTTATTTTTTAAGCTTTGAACTGTTAATATTAAATGAAGCTTCAATGAATTTAATCAACAAGGTTTAGATTTAGGTATATCAATTTTCTTCCATGAAATCTGCTAGAACCTTCTGACAGGCTCTATGATTATTAGAAGTGTAGATTAGATCTATGGCCGATTGAGTAGTAATTTCCTATATAATATATGTATAAAGATCATTGCCTATATGTTCTGGTAACTAATCTGGTCAAGTCCTTGTCGGTCATTAATTACGTTTTGATTTATCTAAACTCAGGCTTTTTGTTTGGAGCTAAGGTTCAAACTTCAAAGTATCTTGTTATCAAATATCCTCTAATGTGAATGATCCATCGTATCCATGGTTTTAGCTTGGGCACTTCTGCCAGTGACTAAATTCAAAACGACATTTATTGTCAAATTGATTGTCTGACATAGGTAGAATATGTATAAATTACATACTAATACATTACTAAGTAACATTAATAATAATTAATAACCAAGGGTCGTAACCCTTATGTTGAATTTTCTAAGTCTATCCGTTAGAAAATTAATTTGTATTCTGTTGGTTTATTTATTCTACTTGTATATTCTGAACAAGTTATTTAAAACATTTAAATACCGAAATAAACACAATATAGTCACAACATCTATAGATCATCAACTGAAAGATAACAAACACAGAAGTGACATCGTTATTTTTGGACAAATGTCCCCAGAAAAACCCAATGCGGGAAAACCAGTCCAGCGATTTTGAGGGTTGATTATTATGCAGTATTTCCTTGAGTACAACTGGGTGCATAACTGTCTCACTTGACAGAGAAAAATACACGGCAACAATACTTCTATATTCAAAAACAAGTATTCAGAAAACCTGTCCCACGAAACCCTCTTCGATGACTCTGAAGCTCAACGCTGGCCCTTCTGCTCTCTGGTGTCAGCCTCCTGCTGACTTGTGTCAGCCCCAGGACCCTCTGCGTCAGCCCTTTGAGGCACTGCACAGCCTCTGGGACCCTCTGCGTCACTCCAGCAGCCTCTGCGTGGATGACACAGTCCCTCTATCCTTTGCGCTGTCTCTGCTGGGCTCTGTGTGGCCTAAATTGGCTACTGCTCTCGCTCTTTCTGCTTTTGCACTGGTCTCCCAGTACTCTCTCTGCCTCTCTGTCCAATACTCATTGCCCCTCGTTGCTAATCATTGATTCACGTTTGCTTAGCAACCCCGCTCTAGCAAAATGAATGACTGATCACTTTGGTGTATTCTCCAACTGACCCTCAAGCGCCTTCTTATACTTTTCTCGTTGGTCCTTCAACGGTCGAGATTAAATCTCTAATCAATAGCGAAGATTAGATATGGCTAGATCCATGACTTTTGGAACCTTCTCACGCAGTTTTATATTAATATCCATTAATATTTTATTTTTCCTAAGTTTAGACTTAGGAACTCCATTAAAAATATTAATTATTTTAATATCTCCCAAACCGGGTACAATCTGTCCAAACCATTTTTGGGTCTTGGAGATCTCATGCGCTTTAGTCTCTCCACTAATTTTCATGGCTAGAGCACATCAGATGCGACCACAAATCAACACTCCCTCTTAAAGAGGACTGTGTTCTAGTAATACTCCTCACTGAGCATTACTCTGATTATCTGGCACCGTTATCTGTGTTGATGCTGGGCCTCCTAGCCCATCATCCTCTACACTGTTGCATCCTGTACTGCTACCCATGACCCTCCAACTGCCACTACTGCATCCATACGACAGCTCCCTCTACATCCGTGCTGCTGTTGGTCCATCCTCCCAACACTGCATTTGCACTGCATCCCCTCTCATCATGCTGCATCGTGCTACTGCAAACTGCTACTGTTGGAATTTCTAAGTCTGACACGTTAGAAACCCTTCATGCACTTTACTGATTTATTCCTACCTACTTGTTCTGTTAATTAACAAGTTATCTACCATGTAAATACTGGAAATAAATACAAGTACATGCTTAACACATTACAGATCATCAATTGAAGGAAATAGAAACAAGCACACAAGTGACACCATTGTTTTTGGACTAATGTCCCCAGAAAAACCCAATGCGGGAAAACCGGTGTAGCTATTTGAGGGTTTGATTTATTAAGCAGTTTCGAAATACCATCTGGGTGCCAAATCTGGCTCACCCAACAGAGAAAAATCTCGGTAGTAGCACCTATCTACTTGGAAGTAGATATTCTTGCTGAAATCCTGGATAAACACTTCAGCAACTCCACAACTCCAATCTACCCCACGAAGCCCCAACGTCAGCCTCTAGGGACTACGTCAGCTCTCTCGATAGTTCCGGTTGTTCCCAACATTTCTGGCTGTTCCTGACAGTTCCGACTTCTGCCCTCTGTGTTAGCTTTCCCGGCAGTTCTGGCAGTTCCTAGTAGTTCCGGTTGTTCCCTGTAGTTTCGGCTTCTGCCCTCCACGTTAGCTTTCCCGACTGTTCCAATAGTTCCAGTTGTTCCCGGCAGTTCCTGCTTCTGGCCTCTCCGTCAGCTTTCCCGACTGTTCCGGCAGTTCCCACCAGTTCCGACTGTACCGGTAGTCCCTAACAGTTCCAGCCGTTCCGGCACAAGACTGGCTAACCTCGACTATTTCTGCGTCCCTCTCTCCAGCTACTGCGCTGATCCTCTCGGTGCTATCTCTACCTCTCTGCTTCTATATTCACTGCCCCTCAGTTGCAACTTTGATCACTCTCTCAACTTTCTCAGCAAACCCAGCCCTAGAAAGTCGAAATCTTGATCTCTTGGTGTGTTCTTCAAGTGACCCTCAAGCCTTCTCTTATACTTTTCTCGTTGACAATTCAATGATCGAGATTAAGTCCCTAATCAACGAGTAAGATTAGATCTGGCTTGATCCATGACTTTTGGACCATTCTAACACAGTTTTATATTAATTCACATTAATATTTTATTTTCCCAAAGTTTAGACTTACAGACTCCATTAAAAATATTAATTATTTTAATATCTCCCAAACTATTTAGAATCTGCCCAAACCCTTTCTAGGTATTGGAGATCTTATGTGCCTTAGCCTCTCCAGCAATTTTCGTGGCTAGAGCACATCTGATGCTACCCTAAATCAACACTCCCCCTTAGCGAGGATTGTGCTCTAGTAATACTCCTCACTGAGCATCACCCTGATCATCCGACATCAGTCCCTGTGCTGATGTTAGGCCCGCTGCCCAACATTCTCTGCATTGTTGCATCCTGTACTGCTACCCATGGCCCTGCCACTGCCACTGCTGCATCTGCACTGCAACCCTTCTCATCATGCTGCATCGTGCTGCCATAACACTACCACTGCTAACTGCTGCGTTGCAACCCAATTATTGAGAAGTAAGTAACTGATCTCCCAACTCTGACATCTCTGTCAAGCTAGAAACACTCCTGATGCTGAAGCTCCCTCTATTACTGACAAGTGCTCCCTCTCTGACCTCTGCGCTGCTTCAACAACTCTGTGCATCTCGCACTGTTGCACACCTCTCTGTGTCATCCTGCACTGGTGCAACACTCCTGTGCCTCTCGCACTGTTGCAGCCTGCTAGCGTCACGTTGTCCTGGGAATCTTGAACTATAGCTCCCTCTATTGCTCCATCTACATTTGTCTCTACTGATATCCACCAGTACTACTACTACTCTTCGGGGCTCCCGTAGCAAGGTCTAATCCAAGACGCTGGGTACCTCAAGGATCCTGCCCCTCATTGCCTGTAGTCCGCCTGACTACAACCTGATGTCTCCCCACTTCCGCTCAAGTGGTGTGTGTGCACTCATGGCACACATAAAAGAAAGGGTCCTGGCTTTCAAGATGACAAAGTTGGATGCCTCATCTAACCTGTCCTGATCCCTCAGCCCATTCATGGCCATCTCTCTACTCTTCTTGTTGACTCCTCTGAGTCTCTCTACTTCCTGGAAGTTCTATGTTCGACTCCCGCTGAGTCTACTTCCCATTTGGAAGTTCTTTGTTTGACTCCTGCTGAGTCTACTTCCCATCTGGAAGTTCTTTGTTCGACTCTTGCGGATTCTCTCTACTTCCTCCCTGGAAGTTCTCGGTTCGACTCCTGTTGAGTCTCTCCACTTCCCGTCTGGAAGTTCTCGGTTCGACTCCTGTTGAGTCTCTCTACTTCCCATCTGGAAGTTCTCGGTTCGACTCCTACTGAGTCTCTCTACTCCCCGTCTGGAAGTCGGAAGTTCTCGGTTTGACTCCTGCTAAGTCTCTCTACTTCCCGTTTGGAAGTTCTCTTTTGGACTTCCTCTGAGTCCCAATTTCCCACCTGGAAATCCTTCTGCCAACGTCAAGTTGCCCCTCTCTGATTGTTTGTGCAACAACAACACTAATTCGGATTCCTTGGTTAGAAATCTGCCTCGGCAACAACTCCCTCTACCTTGGCCTTGCCCTGTTAGGTACTGTTCTGACTATAGTACTCCACCAGCTCCAATCTGCAACTTACCCATAGCCTCGTAAACCCCAACAAACTGAAGGTTAGAGCTCCTAGGCTCTGCGCAATCCCGACATCGACAAATCAGCTTCCTCAGCCAACTGCATTAGCCCTCCTGGCTTCTAGGTGGCTCTGCGTGAGCCTGCCTTTGCCTCCCTCAGCCTCTGCGCTGCCTCTTCCTGGCTGAATCTTGATGACGCAGGCATTGCGTCACAACTATTTTCTGTTGCTGCTGCTCTACTCGGCTGACTGTGATCTGCAACCACCCTTTGATACCATGTTGGAATTTCTAAGTCTGACACGTTAGAAACCCTTCATGCACTTTACTAATTTATTCCTACCTACTTGTTCTGTTAATTAACAAGTTATTTACCATGTAAACACTGTAAATAAATACAAGTACATGTTCAACACATTATAGATCATTAACTGAAGGAAATAGAAACAAGCACACAAGTGACACCGTTGTTTTTGGACTAATTTCCCCGGAAAAACCCAATGCGGGAAAACCGATGTAGTTATCTGAGGGTTTGATTTATTAAGCAGTTTCATAATACAATTTGGGTGCCAAACAGAGAACAATCTTGGCAGCAGCACCTCTCTACTCGGAAGTAGATATTCCGGTTGAAACCCTGAATAAACACTCCAACAGCTCCATAGCTCCAATCTGCCCCACGAAACCCCAACGTCAGCCTCTAGGGATTGCGTCAGCTCTCCAGTAGTTTTGGCTGTTCTCAGTAGTTTCGGCTTCTGCCTTTTCATCAGCTTTCTCGGCAGTTCTGACAGTTCCTGGCAGTTCTCGCTATTCCCTGCAGTTTTGGCTTCTGCCCTCTGCGTCAGCTTTCCTGGCTGTTCCAACAATTCCCGGTAGTTCCAGTTGTTCCCAACAGTTTCGACTTTTGCCCTCTGCGTCAGCTTTCCGGACTGTTCCGGTAGTTCCCGGCAGTTCCTGGCAGTTCCGACTGTTCTGGCACAAGATTGGCTAACCCTAACTATTTCTGCGTCCCTCTCTCCAGCTACTGCGCTGATCCTCCCGGTGCTATCTCTGCCTCTCTACTTTTGTATTCACTGCCCCTCAACTGTAACTCTGATCACTCTCTCAACTTTCTTAGCAAACCCTGCCCCAGAAAGTCGAAATCTTGATCTCCTGGTGTGTTCTCCAAGTGACCCTCAAGCCTCCTCTTATACTTTTCTCGTTGATAATTCAACGACCGAGATTAACTCCCTAATCAACGTCTAAGATTAGATCTGGCTTGATCCATGACCTTTGGACCATTCTAACACAGTTTTATATTAATTCACATTAATATTTTATTTTCCCTAAGCTTAGACTTAGGGATTCCATTAAAAATATTGATTATTTTAATATCTCCCAAACTGTTTAGAATCTGCCCAAACCCTTTCTGGGTTTTGGAGATCCTATGTGCCTTAGCCTCTCAACCAATTTTCGTGGCTAGAGCACATCCGATGCTACTCCAAATTAACAACTACTGCACTGCAACTCAGTTACTGAGAAGTAAGTAACTGATCCACCCAACTTCTGACATCTTTGTCAGGCTAGAAACACTCCTGATGCTGAATCTCCCTCTGTGGCTAACAAGTGCTCCCTCCACTGACCTCTGCATTGCTGCAACAACTCCCTGCATCTCGCATCGTTGCACACCTCTTTGTGCCATCCTGCACTGGTGCAACACTCTCCGTGCTTATCGCACTATTGCAGCTTGCTAGCCTTGCACTACCTGGGGACTCCTCGCTTCATCTGCATTCGTCTCTATCTACATCCGCCAGTCTTGCTACTCCTCTTCGGGGCTCTCGTAGCAAGATATAATCCAAGAGGTTGGGTACCTCAAGGATCCTGCCCCTCATTGCCTGTAGTCCTCCTAACTACAGCTCGATGTCTCCCCACTTCTTCTCAAGTGGCACATGAGCACTCATGGCACAATCATCATCCTCCTCGACTTCTTTCTCCGCCTTCACTGGCACTGCCTTAGACTCGGAAGCCTCTCTCTTGTTCTTCTTCCTTGGACACTTGTTCGCATAGTGACCCAGTACCCCACAGTGGAAGCACTTGACCTTGGAGAGGTCTTTCTTCTTCCTTTTCTCCTGCTTTCCTGCAGATGCTAGAATTGCATCCTCTTCCTCTTCCTTCTTGATCCTGACCCCTTTGCCGCTACTTTCCGTCTTGGTCAGACCTCTGATCTCTTCTTGACGAAGAGCCGCCCACAGTTCTTCCCAATTTTGAAGACTCACCTTGCCTAGTATACTTTGGACAAATGTCTCCTAGTCCTCGGAGACTGCGCTAAGCGCGGTCCTCACCATCAACTCCTGATTTGGCATGGCCCTTATGGAAGTCAGTTGGTCACAGATCTCCTTCAACCGACCGAGGAAGACATCTATTTGCTCTCCCTTCTGCTTCTGGTATGACCTTAGCTGATTCTCCGGGAGCATCTTCCTTTGCACGGAAGTATGTTGGTACAATGTCTTCAAAGTGTCCCACATCTCCTTTGCCGTTTCCTTCTCGGCAATATATTGGACCACATGATACTTGACCTCATCAAGGATGATACACTTTGCCTTAGCCATTGCCTCCTCGTACCTTTGATTAGCTACCAGGTCAACTGGGATAGCCATTACTCTCAAGGTGAAGCCCTTGATACGATGTCTATCTAGAATGGACAAGATCTTGGCCTTCTAGACCACAAAGTTGGATGCTCTGTCCAACCTGTCCTGATCTCTCAGCCCATTCACGACCATCTCTCTGCTCTTCTCTGTCGACTCCTACGAGTCTCTCTACTTCCCACCTCGAAGTTCTCGGTTCGACTCCTGCTGAGTCTCTCTACTTCTCGTTTGGAAGTTCTCGGTTCGACTCATCCGAGTCTCTCTACATCCCTTCTGGAAGTTCTCTTCTGGACTCCCTTTGAGTCCTGATTTCCCTCCTGGAAATCCTTCTGCCAACCGTCAAGTTGCCCTCTTTGATCGTCTGTGCAACTACAACATTGATCCGGATTCTTTGGCTAGAAATTTGCCTCGGTAACAACTCCCTCTACCTTGGTTTTGCCCTGTTAGTTACTGTTTTGACCACAGTACCCCACCAGCTTCGCTCCTGCAAACTACCCATAGCTTCCTTCACCCCTGCAACTGAAGGATTGAGTCTCTTGGCTTTGTGCAATCCCGACAATGACAAAACAACTCCCTTAGCCAACTGTGTCAGCCCTCTTGGGCTCTCCGTGGTTCTGCATGAGCTTGTTTTTGCCCCCCTCAGCCTTTGTGCTGGCCTCTCTCAGGCCCGGACTGATGATGCAGTCCCTCTGCGTCAACCCTTCCTTTGTCGCTTTCTGCAAGGATCAACCCTGTAACTCGTGATAGCTGAATCTGTTGCAAATGCTCTGCCTGAATCTGTTGCAAATGCTCTGCTTAGATGATGCCTTCAACTCTCTTGTGATCTACAACCACCCTCCGATACCATGTTGAATTTTCTAAGTCTATTCGTTAGAAAATTAATCTATATTCTGCTGGTTTCTTTCTTCTACTTGTAACTTCTGAACAAGTTATTTAAAACATTTAAATACCGAAATAAACACAATACAGTCACAACATCTACAGATCATCAACTGAAAGAAAACAAACACATAAGTGACACCGTTATTTTTGGACAAATTTCACCAAAAAAACCCAATGCGGGAAAACTGATGCAACTATTCTGAGGGTTTATTATTATGCAGTATTTCCTTGAGTACAACTGGGTGCCTAACCGGCTCACCTGATAGAGAAAAATACATGGTAGCAATACCTCTATATTCAGAAACAGGTATTCAGAAAACCTGTCGCATGAAACCCTCTCCGACGACTTTGAAGCTCAGCGCTAGCCCTTGCTGTTGATCACTGATTCACTTTTGCTTAGCAACCCCACTCTAGCAAAATGAATGACTGATCACTCTGGTGTATTCTCCAACTGACCCTCAAGCCTCTTCTTATACTTTTCCCGTTGGTCCTACAATGACTGAGATTAAATATCTAATCAACGGCGAAGATTAGATTTGGCTTGATCCATGACTTTTGGAACCTTCTCACCCAGTTTTATATTAATACCCACTAATATTTTATTTTTCGTAAGTTCAGACTTAGGAACTCCATTAAAATATTAATTATTTTAATATCTCCCAAACTGGGTACAATCTGTCCAAACCATTTCTGGGTCTTGGAGATCTCATGTGCTTTTTCTCCACCAATTTTCATGGCTAGAGCATATCAGATGCTACCACAAATCAACACCTTCACCCTCATGACCGGTAAATAAATATATATACTGTCACGAGAGTTCTTGTAAATCACCATTTAATCATTTATTAATAACATAACAGATTGGAAATATATTTGTTTATTCAGTAATAGTACCATTCTGGATATTATATCAATATCAGAGCCATCAATTTGGTGGAACTATTTAGTTACTCATTAGGTTCTCTTTAGCTGTCACCCCCATTGAGTCCCCACTCTATCTTCAAGTTCTAGCGGCCATCTCTGTGCCTCGATCATAGAGTTTTTTGTTCCTGTATCTTTTTGACTATACTCAGCGTAATGGTTAATAGTTGATTGGCCATGTCAACCTGGTCTTTCAGAGAAATAGCAATGTTAACATTGTCTCCTTACATAATCCCTTTAATAATATAGGACATGAGGTTAGAATTCCTTTATGACGAAACCTACCAGCTTATTTTTATTAAAACCCATCATTAAGCCCCCTTCTGTACGTCCCTAGGCAATTAAATACCATTAAAACTTCACATACCCCATTATATCTGATTTGATAAAACCTTTGGTCATTGCCATAATTTTTAACTTTATGTGATTAAACTTATTGGGCCTCGGGTCTATGTTTTCTCTTGACGCCGATACTTTTGAAAACAAAGCATGATTGTTGTTGATCTGTCTACGCATATGCTTCTATCATCGCGTTCTTCGCTTGATAGGTATGGGCAGTGACAAACAGATATTCTGTAGGGATGATTTAGGAAGGGTTGCTTTTCATATGACTGCGTAGCTTCTATTAGACTCGCCATGTTGGCAGAATACTATTGGATGGCAGCAGAACACGAGCAAGTGATACGATTTTTGATGGGGATGTGACAAATGACACTACTAACATTCAAGCTTGATTATACTCCATATAGCGCTGATGGTGGTATGCCTTTCTGTCCACAGCGGTGATTGGAAATTATTACCCTCCAGTTGCGGACTTGTGGCAAAGTGTTGGATCAACTTGGGGATGGAATTTTATGCAGTGTAACCAGTAAAATGTTGTTGGTTGTTGCTGTAAGTGATTTATGCCATGGACTCAGATGTGCAGCCAGGATCGATTGTTGTGTATTTCATGACTTTTCCTGAAAATAAATGAATGTCATTGCTGTAGTAGAGAGTGATGACTTCAAGTTGTTAACTCTTGTTTTATTATAAATAAAGGATAATAAGGGGTTCTCTTTTTATGATTCCGTTTAATTTTAAGTTTTTTCTTTTCCTTTATAATATTATATGCACACAGCTGCCACCACCACCACTGCCACAACAAAATGATCTTGATTATACTTCTGAATTTTGGTTGGTGTGTCTTGGTATGTTATTTTTACAAGTTACTTTCTCTATTTTTTGGTTCTGATCTTCCTTAAAATTTTGTTTGCAGTTCAATGATTTTTCATGACTTAAATATGTAGAAAGGATTGATTGTTGTGTATTTTTTGTTTTTTCGTGAAAATAAATTAGCGTCATTGCTGTAGTAGAGAGTGATCATTCCAAGCTGTTGACTGTTACATTCATCAGTTTGCATTTTTCGTCCTTTGATGAGAACAGAGGTGTCCTCATATCCAGCACAATTACGAGTAGGGCTGATCATAAGATAGTCATCATAATGCAACTCTGGAAACCTATCCCTGTTCTGTCCAAAGCTATCATTCAAATCTGGGCCGACATCATCATACATGTTTCTTACTAGATTGGAATTTCCAGGATGGGACATGCTGGTATATTTATTGATCTTGCAAATAATCCCATTCACATCTGAGATTTGTTGGTAATCTAGAACAAAATGGACGTGTTCTGTTAATATGGGGCAGAGACTATCAACACCTACAGGCTACAATGAAAGTCTGATCTACCTTTGTTAGGACTGGAATGGCATAGTGCTTTACATATACTTCTGTGGCTGTAATTATGCTGGGGTTGACAACCAAAAACTGATCTTCTTTAGAGCTGAAAACTGAAAACTGACTTTCTGCCAAATCTAGGCCCCTTTTGCCATACACATTCTCGATATCATAAACAGGAGATTCATCAAAACGCAAGATGTAGTGTCTATGGCCCTTCCATTCCCAAAACGGAGACAGATCTGAGTTGAGGAGTACATTATCATTAAAGCCAAGGGTCCTGCCATACACAGATTATGAGAGAGCTTAGCTTGTCTCTTCAGCCTTGGGAGACCTTATGCATTGTACACAATTCTGTTCTTTATTCCCATCAGAATCTAGGGTCCATTTGTTATCTGATTATTCTTCTGGAATCTGAACATGTGGACAGTACTGTTCTTGGACAATGCTCTGTTCTATTGATATGGGGCTGAGGATGCGACTAGCACTACCAGCACTTTTTTCCAGAGTCTAATCTACTTTTGCAACTAGGCTTACCTCTTCTGGATTGCCCCTCTCCCCTCTGCTATTCAAGTTCCAGCAGCTCCTTGGACAAAATAATGGGTTGATCATTGATCACCAGGTTCTTATATGGGTTGATTTGTGCTCTCTTATTACTGTACTTTCTTTCTGCAGTGACATAGAGTGAATTCACTGCCTCATATGCTTCAGCAAGCTCTTGGGTGAGCAAATCCATGGGAGTTTTTTGATAGGTCTGCAAAATGCCATCAAATCCTTTTCTTCTTTCACTACAAAGATTGAGTGAGAATTCCCTGTCACAGTAATCTTCAACCATCTGCTCACAAAACCCACTGTCTTGAAAGCTGGTATTTAGGGTTGAAAACAGATTGTGACAGCTTACTTCTTCAATGGTTTCTTCAAGATCTTCTTCCTGTAGGGCTGTTACCAGATCCCTAAAAGTGTCTTCATACCTCTGAAATCTTGGATCCCAACACTGGAGATATTCTTCAATAACATGTGTAATAAAAGATATACTCTTTGGTTTGCGAGAATACGTAAGTAAATCCCTTTGTGCCTCTAGTAAGTAAATAGTGTCGTCAACATGTCTTCATGTATCACATTGATTTTTGAAGTATACTTCAAAAAATTCACCACATGAGAGATGGCCAAGGAGTGGTTGCCATCAAAGTTTGGACAATCTTCTGAGTGGTTTGGATACACAGTAACTTTCAACATCACTCGCACTATGTTTATCATGAAATTCTCATGGAGCCATTTTGAGAGCTTAAATTAGATAACAAATAATTTTTGTGTCTTATTCCAAATAGAGAGTTATAGAGTTGCCAAGGTGAGCCATCAATGGTGCTTATCTCACCTCACTGGGTCACTAGCACTTAGTCTCCAAAGTCCACTTTTGAACAAAGACTTTGTTCTTCCAATAGAGTTGCCAAGATGAGAATAAATCTTTTATGAATGCACCCTCATCCAAAGTTGTAGTTGCTCTATTCATGTCTTTTGGGAAATGGATTTTATTTTTGGCAACAACACCCAAGTGTAGTTTGAGTGCAACTAAGAGGGAGACCACTGCCACCTTGCTGACCCTCTTCTTCACTTCAGGGATGCTCTTCTCCAGCTCAAGGGGGCCTTCCCTATTGTAATATTTGCAAGGATTTTGTTATGAATAAATAATTTATAAAAAATAATATAATAATTAATGAATTAACATTAATAAAAATTAATTATGTAATGAAAGGTCAAAAGGCATGACAAATCAAACACTCGTGACTAGTCAATGCCTATTTAGGCACACTATCCGAGGGAATGTAACTCACCATTCAGATTTTATCAATAATACAATTACTTACCTATTACAAAGTCTACATTTAATTACACTACTAGTTTTCTTCTAACAGTGGCATCAAAGCCTTTGATCCTCCTGCCTTTGACCCCCTTGTCTTTCTTCATTCATGACATGCATCTTGTTGTTCATTTGGTGAAACCTCCTGCTGCTGTCCACTCTATCATCATTCTAACCCCTCTCGTTGGTCCCCTGCACATGAGTTCTCCCTTCGCTCAGTCGTCCGTTTGTTGCAATTTACCGAACCCCATTGACATTGATCACCATCATTCAAACCACCTCATTATCGATGTTGGACACCTAATCCTCTAAGGGTTGGTGTGGACGCTGAACAGTCAAAGGGAGTCCAAGAGGCCACTTGGAATATTAAACCAAGGGTCACTCCTTGTATCATTGTGAATAATGAGGCATTCAAGGTTTATCTTTCATATCTCCAGTCTTCACCTTGGTGATGTTTAACATGGTATCAAAGCGGGCAATTGCTGGCCCTGCTCCATTTTGAGCCACTTGTTTTCGTGGTCTTTGTGAATCTGAGCACTCCTCCTTTGTTATAACTCCTACATGCATTGCTAAGAAACACCATTATTTTCCTGCTAGCATTGACATATCATTTTCTGTTGCTACGAGCGCTTGTCAGTCCTACGCTCTGCTTTGCTCCTGCAGTGTTAGACCTCTACTATTTTAAGCCTATCATTCTGGTATCATTCCTTTGGGTTGAAGACTATGAATTGTGATACATGGAACTGTGCCTAGAATTTGCTGCTCGTGGTTGGTTCTATTTAATTGCTCATTGAAAGGGCCATGATTGTTGCTTTCAATAGTATATGCGAGGTATTGTTGGAATGGTGTTGGAACAGTGCGTTGAAGACTGACAAAGACCATGACTCAACCTTAAATGTTGGTGGAAACACTTGCAACACTGGTTGAAACACTGGTTGAAATCATGACTATGCATGAAGGAGCAAATTTGCATGCCGATGCAAAAGTTCAATCTGCATTTCCCAAGCCCATCATCTGACCTTGGGAAGAGCTTGTCCACAACAAGCACAAAACAGGTCTTGGATATGGCAAGGAGGCATCCTGTCATAGTCCAGGTTACTCAAAGCCCATCCAGTTTCAGAGTGCTGGATTTGTTTATGACATTTCACCTTCACCTGTTCCAAATTTTGCTCCTCCACATTCGCAAACAAAAGTTGTTAAATGCCAACACTTGATTGAGTTGGCCATATGAAAGATCATTGTTTTGATCTTCATCCGTGCAAGCATTATGGTCAGTGTACTCATTCTTCACACAAATGATTCAAAAACAAGCCTCTTACAAGAACAAAGACTCATCTCGGATTGATCGCTTCTTGGCAATGGACTTCAACAGGTAAGAAGATATTTGAATCATATGTCAAAATCTCTTCTAGAATATTAAAAGGTCTTGCAGTTGAGTTTTCTCTATCTTCTCACCTTGTATCTGACAGGGGGGGTAAGTGATGGTCATCTACAAGCTTCAAAGCCACATCAAGCGAACCTAAGCCCAGTATTGCAGGAACCATCCCCCCTAAGGATTTGGAGGCAGAACCGCGTCCTGTATGGATCTACCACCGATCCTTCGGCAGAACTGCGGATCCAAAAATCGGATCCGTGATTCCACCTTTTTTTGGCGATTCTTGGAAATTTGGATCCATGCGATTCCGCCTTTTTTTGGCGATTCTTGGAAATTTGGATCCGTGGGGGCCGGATCCGCAGTTCCTGTTGCCCGATCCACGGATCCGGAAAGGATCAGGTGTGTATCCACCATGGATCGCATGGTTCCGTGGGGATTTTCGTGTTTTCTTTTTGGAAATTTTGAACTATTATGTGAGGAACTACACTTTCCAAATACTCCCAAGGTGCCCCTTGATGCTCCCTAGATGCTCCTTAATGGTAATGTTAAATTCTTAAAGTAAAAATGACATTCTCCTTTATCTTTCATTTCCATCCTTTTACTTAAATTTTTAACATTACCATGAAATGACTTAGGATGTTTGAGAGTGGTGCCAACTTCATCAGACTTCATATGGAGAAAACAAAATTTCATATCTCATTCAAAATTCAGTAGACTTAACAGTTTTCAGGATCAATGGGATTGTGGCGTTTCATTGGATTATATCATGTATGAGGGCATGTGATTGGCATTTAATCAAGAGCACCAAGCCCTATATGTACCCCAGTGTTGGTATCGTTGATTGTTGAACTCCTTTGTCATGGCCTTAGCAATTATGTACCCTTTACTCAAGTCAAAATCATTGATCAGGCATGTTAAACTTTCTCTACCATATTATAAGGCTTGGATTAAGTTGTTTGTTCAAAATTAGGCAATGTTGACTAATATCCCTATAGAATTGAAGCAGAAGCAAAGGCTAGAAAAGAGAAGAAGAATCTAGGATCTATATGGTTGATGCTAGAATAATTAATCATTGATGTACAATGGATGCCATATCTATCTTGATTTATGTAAAAATATGCATGTTTTCATCTCTTCTACAACTAATTTGGTATTTTGGATGTTTTTTAATATATATATATACAGTAGATGCTTTCGAGACACTTCGCTTCCTAGATTTTTGGGAAATGATGCTTCCTCGTCCCTGCTTCCAAAACCGTCCCCACTTCGTGCAACGTTGCCTGAGCCACAACTTGTCATACCAAATTCAGAGTTGTATCCAAAGACAGAGATGCCCCTGAGCATGCCATTGGTTGGTGGTCAACATTAAACCATCTATGTGGGGTTGAGAGCTCCCTTTTCACGTTGAGCTTCTCCCTCTTCAAAGAATTGGGGACACTTCCTCTAGCAGAAAACTTCATCTTTTTGCTAGTTTTGGAAGAGTTCCAGGAATTGCATTAAGCATTCTAGAGTTGGTCGTCATCCTTAAACCATCGCAGGTTGTAGACCTCGCTTTTCTAGGTTGAAGGTCTCCCTCTCGAAAGCATTAGGGACACTTCCTCTAGCAGAAGATTTCAACATCTTACCAGATTTGGAAGAGTTCCAGGAACTGCACTAAGCATTCCAATGTTGGTGGTCATCCTTAAACCACCACCTTATGCCAACATTTCAGAGAGCACATTCAGCCTAGTGCTGCCATGCATTTTTGCACATTTTGTATTACAACTCTCTTCATGGACTCATACATACCCCTTCAGATTAAAGGGGGGAATGTTGGACACCTAATCCTCTAAGGGTTGGCGTGGAAGCTAAAAAGTTAAGGGGAGTCCAAGAGGCCACTTGGAATATGAAACTAAGGGTCGCTCCAATGCAGGGTTGCAAGGGAATGGCCCCCCCCCTTCTCACGTCCTTGCTCCCAATTCGTGCTCCAGGCGGGAGCTAGTTGGGGGCTCGCTCCCGAAATTGCTCCCTCTTCGTGATCCTGGCAAAAAAAAACGCTCCCTGTTTTTGTCGGAGTGTTTAGGGGAGTGGTCGGGAGCATTCACTCCTTGACTGCTCCCCTACGGTCCAAGAGAGTTTTTTTAGAGGAGGGAGCGGTTAGGGAGCGATTGTTCCCGACCGCTCCCCCCTCTAAAAAAAATCTCACGTTCGCTAGTGGCAAAAAAAAGGCTGCATGACTGAGAGGGAGAGGCACAGGACCAAACATCTCTTTAAGGCATAGAACCATATCATATTTCCTTGATGAAGGGTGTAGGAATGATGTGGATTCAAAAGTTTACCAGTTTCTCTATGCATGTGGGATACCATTCAATGTTCTTCGCTCACCTTATTGGGAGGAAATGGATTTTGCCATAAATGATGCCCCTAAAGGGTACAAGAGCCCTAGGTATGACAAGACTAGAACCATTTGACTTGATCATGAAAAAGAAAAAATATCACATTCTTTGAGTAGAATGACAAATTCTTAGACTGAGCATGGGGTGTCCATTGTATCTAATGGATGGACAAATGTAAAAGGCAAGCCATTGATAAGTGTTCTTGCTGTGTCTGTTAGTGGTGCCATCTTTCTTTCACTGTATGATTACTCAGAGAAGTTCAAGACCGACATCAACATTGCAAAACCATTACTTGAAACAATTGAACGTATTGGGCCATACAATGCCATCCAAGTCATCACTGATAATGCTGCTAATTGTAAGGCAGCAGGAGCAATTATTGAGGATAAATACCCGAACATATTTTTGTCTGGGTGTTTGGTTCACACAATGAACCTTTTGATGCATGATATTATTAAGAACAAAAACCAACAATACAAATGGATTGGTGATTTGTACAAGAGAGGCAAACAAATGATAAAATTTATTACAAATCATAGCAATACCCATGGGCTTTTCCGCAGTCACTCAAGATTGGAGCTGTTGAAAATTGCAAAGACTAGATTTGCTAGCTATTACCTCACCTTCAGGTGCCCTTTGAAGCTAAGAGAGTCATTGGCTAGCATGGTATGAAGTCCACACTGGCAGATATTAAAGGAAAGGGCTACAAATGTAGCTGACAAGCAAGGTTTTGAACAGGTGGAGGAGATCGCTCTTGATGGTTAGTTTTGGGCACGTGTGAGGCAAGTATATGAATTCACCAAGCCCATTTATCACATGATTCGTTTTGCAGATACAGATAAATCGGTGATTGGGGAGGTGTATGAGCAGATGGATACCATGTTAGGGAAAATAAAAGATATTGTTTAGAAAGATGATCCAAACTTGTATACACTGATTTACAATTGTGTGTGTACATGGTGGAATAAACTTAATGTTCCACCACATGCCTTGGCATATATCCTTACGCCAAAATACTACTCTCCATCTTGGTTGGGTCAACTTGCACCTAGGGGTGGGGTTAGGGTCAAACCCCATACAGATAAAGAGGTATCTACAGGATATATGCAAGCATTAGACAAGTTGGTACCTGACAGGGAGGAGTGTGCTAATATGCATCTTGAATTAGGCAGATACTTCAGTTGCACTGGTTTGTTTGGTTCGCATGCAATGGAAGATAAAGACAGATTTGATGCTCTCACATGGTGGGAAGCATATGCTGACATGGGACTTTTGCCAAAATTGGCAAAAAAAGTTCTCTCACAGGTTGTAAATACTTCTTTTGCAGAGAGGTGTTGGAGCACCTACAACTTCACACATAATGTGAGAAGAAACAGACTCAATGAAAACCAAGTAGAAAGCTTGGTTTATGTGCACTACAACTTGAGGTTGTTGAGTCATTACTGTGATCGGGCTTATGAGGATCCTATAAAATTTGGGACAACCAACTAGAGGACGATAATTTGGAGGATGGCACTATTTATCTTGAAGAATTAGAAGCAGAACTTATGAGAGATGAAGATGAAGCAACAAGAACCATGCCACCCCCACTATCCAGTGGCAGTGCCAGTGCTCGAGTTCCAAGTATCGTTCCTTTGCTTCTGCCACCTCCATGTACATCCTCACGTGGAGGGCATGTGGCTTCTGGTTCTGGTCATGCGACTGTGTGGGAGGAGACTCCTAGAAGACCATCACGACCTGCTCAGAAATTAGACATTTCCCCTGGCGGCAAGAGGAAGTTGTAGATAATAGATTTACTTGTCTTTTCTAGTTTCTAGTAGTTTTAATAACTGTTGACTCTTTCATATTTATTATGATATTTTTTGTAAACAACATATGATTATGACAATTTAGATTTGAAGTTTGAAGTTGGCAATTATAACTCATTGGTAATGAGTTATGAATATGATGCTTCGTGAAAGTTGAAAGTTGTTTCATTTCATTTCATTTCATGTTAGATATTCTTTGTTGTAATGGTTACACTTAGCTTACAAGTTGCAAGTACAACTTTGGTGATCAATTATGATAAATGTTATATATTGAATTTTGAAAGCTTGAAACTTTAAGATTGATGAATCATGAGATTGAATATGTTGTATGTTTCTAACTTGTGGACTTGGTTGATGAAGATTATAACTTCTACATGTTTTTGTTGACATATATGCATCAAAATATAAAAAATATTAAAAAATATATATTATATAAAAAACGCTCCCGGAAACGCTCCCAAACTAGGAGTTTATGAAAATGTTGCTCCCACTCTTGCTTCCGCCCCCGCTTCCACTCTCGCTCCCAAGTAACCTTGCTCCAATGTATTATAAATATGTATCATTGTGAATAATAAGGCATTCAAGGTTTATCTTTCATATCTCTAGTCTTCGCCTTGGTGATGTTTAACAATCGAGCCTATCTGCTGCATCTTTGTTATTTCCTACATAGCTGTCGAACACTCGAGAACAACTGTACCTTCCACATAGGACACCCCCCATTAAAGCCTTCACTGCTTGTTCCCCGTTTCGTGCTTGCACATCAGGTTTCATCCATCGACCCACTCCCTGCGTTTCCGACCATCCGCATTCACCGTTCTCCTGTCTCCTGGTTTTCCTGATAGCCCTGTCCGTTGACATCCTATCTGTCATGTCAAAGTCCACTTTGAACCGTCACCGCTTGTCAATGTTTCATGTCTCATATCATCTGTCCGCCCATTAGTATCGTGTCACATATATAATATATATATATATATATATATATATATATTTTGATTATTATATAAAAGTTCTAATTATATTATATGGTTTAGAACTATATAATTAATTAATTTCATTATTACACCAATAATAATAATAATAATTGTTTAATTCAAAAACAAAAGGGATTATTATTTAAAAAAAATTGGTTTTGCCAAGAAAAAGAAAAGCAAGATGGGGAATAATGATGAAGCTGACATAAAAAAATCTAAGGAAGAAATTGATAAAGTACAACATCACCTTAACAATGTTGAAATGAAGCAGATAAAGCTAGGAGAAGGATAGAAAGGAATAATCAAAACTCTAGAAGAATTATCAACTGAGATAAAGAAGATAGACAACATTGAGAAAATGTTGCAAGGGATGCAGAACCAAGAAAAAAGAGACTTCGATTATCGATGGCAAGCTTTCTTAAGATTAAGAGAAGAAGACAAGCAAGAAGCAACCCGTAAGGTTAGAGAACAAGAAGTAAGAATGAACCAGTTAATAGGAAGGGTTAATTCATTTTTTGTTAATCCCTTAATTGCCCAAGAACCATCACAAAGCCCCAAAACTTTAGATAGTGAAGTTTCCCCAAATCATGAAATTCTGCAAATGCCCCAAATACATTTCTTAGGTATGCAGTAATATACAAAATTTCCAAAAAAAGACTATCAATAGATTAAAACTGAGCTCCCAAAATATGATGGTAAATACCATAAAGGTGCTATTGTTTGGGTTAATAAAATGGAAGCCATTTTTGAATCAAACCTGCCAATAGGCAAACGAGGAAAAAACATGACCTCATCCAACAATTTGGAGGCAGAGGCATATGATTGGTTCGTGTGGTGGTCTGGAAAATGTAACGCCTGTTCCTTTCATTGGAAGACCTTCGTGGATGCCTTGCTAAAAAGATTCTACGATGAAGAAAAAGATGATGTCTACAAAAAATTTGTTCTTCTCAAGCAAAAAGGGTCTGTAAGCGAATACACCCATGAATGGGAAGTACAAGCTACAAGACAGAGGATTTACTGATGAACATCTACTTAAAATGTATAGATGTGGACTTAAGGAGCATATTTGTGCAGAATTGAAATTGTAAAAACCTCAAACTATCGAAGAAGATAGACATCCAACAAAGCAATTTGAACAAAAACATAAGTTCAAAATGTCATGATTCAAGGAAGATGAAGACCAACAACAATACGCATGTAAAAAATAATCAAACAAATGTACGTATTGTGGAGACAAATGGACTTCAGGAAACAAATGCCTTAACAAGAAATTGTATGCTTATGAAGTTGAGAAAGAGTCATACACTTCAAGTAATGAGTCAGAGAAAGGGACAAAAAAGAAAAATAATTGTCGTAAGTGTGGAGAAAACTAGACACTAGAACATAAATGTGAAGACACATCCTTACGCTACTATAAAATAGTAGATGGAAGGCAAGTTGAAGTACAAGATCCTGATGAAGAAATCAATATCACACACAATGAAGATTTAGATCTTGAGGAACCATCATTAGCTGCAATCTCATGTGTCCAACAAAATGAGGATGAAGGAAGCAATTTTTCAAAAGATAAAAAACAACAAGCAACTGCAAAATATGTTCCACCACACCTTCGAAACAGAGAAACTAGTCTCTGAAAAGAAAGAACACTAAGCTTACAACACCACCAACAAACATGACAAAAAGGTTACGACCTAAAACCTTGAAGCTTAAGGGGATCATAAGAGGTAGAAATGTCAATATACTTGTAGATTTTGGCAGTACTCATAATTGTATAAACATTGATCTTGCTAAAAAATTTGATCTTTGTGTATGCCCAATTAAGGATCTGAGCATGACTGTTGCTATTGGGCAAAACTTCGAAGAGATAGAACAATGTCATAGGGTTTCAATCCAGATACAAGAACTAGAGCTACAAACAGATTTATATGCCCCACCACTCAAAGAAATGGATATAGTGCTAGGTGCGGAATGGTTAATGTAATTAGGAAGCTATACTACAAACCTTGAAGAATAGTTCATGGAGTTTAGTTGGCAAAGGATGTCACTATAAGTTACATGGTGTTAACGCTCCTAGCTTCGCGGAAGGTGTAGATTCATATGAGAATGTCACCAAGACACAAGATACAAACAAAGTCAAAGAAAATAGATGCCATTCCATAACAGTGTGTTCAACTAGAGAAAACCCTTTCTTGTTAAGATTTGAGGACAAAGCATCCTTAAATGGGGTGGAAATGTTATGAATCAATAATTCATAAAAAATAATATAATAATTAATTAATTAATTAACATTAATAAAAATTAACTATGTAATGAAAGGTCAAAAGGCATGACCAATCAAACTTGAGTGACCAGTCAATGCTTATTTAGGCACACTGCCCGAGGGAATGTAACTCACCATTCAGTTTTTATCGATAATACAATTACTTACCTATTACAAAATCTACATTTAATTACATTACTGCGTATTGGTTTTCTTCTAACATGTTTAGGGCAATGGGTTTTCAAGATATGATGAGTGTTATCTCTAAGGAAAAGTCTTAAACAAGGTTGTGGGGGAGTGCCCCCCCCTCTCATGTCCTCGCTCCGAATTCGCGCTCTGGTCGGGAGCCATTCGGGAGTGCACTCCTGAAATCGTTCCCAAAGAGGGAGCGATTTCGGAAAAGCGCTCCCTGCAAAAAAAACGCTCCTTGGTTTTTCGGGAGCATTTAGGGGAGCAGTCGGGAGCGTTCGCTCCTTGACCATTCTTGTACGCTCCAGGAGCGATTTTTAAGAGGAGGGAGCGGTCAGAGAGAGATCGCTCTCGAACGCTCCCCCTCTTAAAAAGCACTCCTGTCTGGTGCTGAAAAAAGGCCTCGCGACTGAGAGAGGGGCGACAACTGACGACGGAGAGGGAGAGGAAAGGGAGGGAAAAGGGAAGGGGAAAAGGATAAATAGACCCTCTCCCTTCCCATTATTCACTTCATCCATTAGAGAGCAAGAGGAGCAAGAGAGTTTGGAGCTTGGAGAGAGGAGCTTGCAAGGGGAGATTGGAGCTTGGGATTGAAGGCCAAAGAGGTAGGATCTACTCTCTAATCTAGAATTTTTTTTTGTATGTTCATTGCTAAATAAATAATTTCTTTTTCTCCATTTCCCATTCTCCCATTCCCATTCCTCCATTTTCTTGTAGACTCAAAACTTCAAAGTTCAAACATCATGGTTATATGGCTTGGCATTTTCTCCTTCTTGGTTCCTTTTTTGGTTATTATGGTGTTGGAGAGTAGAAAAAGGAGGGTTGATCATGATGCAGTAGAGGATGAAGAAGTGGGTTATAGTGGATTTGATGAAAACCCTAGAGAGGAGTACATTGGTGAGGAGGAAGAGAGTGAACATGATTCAGTCCAAAAAACTAAACAAGACCAAACCCCATTGTGGAAATATGTTTCTAGGCTTGAAGAAGGGAAAGGGGGTGGAACCACTAAATTTGAATTCCCCCATTGCAACAAAACTTACACAGGTTCATAACTCGTGCAAGAAGGAACCTTTGTGGGAAAAGGCCATGGGATGAAGATAAACCAATAGGAATCAAAACTTGTGCAAGTGTGTCAGCAATACATAAAGCCAAATATATAAGGGAAGAGGAGAAAGCCCAATACAAATCTAAAAAATCAAAGGGTTTCTTTGAACGTAGCTCACAATCTCATCAACAGGCACAAATAACTCCTTTAACATCCTCCCATGGTAGTGGATATGGAGGCACTGGACCAAACATCTCTTTAAGGCATAGAGCCATATCAGATTACCTTGATGAAGGGTGTAGGAATGATGTGGATTAGAAAATTTACCGGTTTCTCTAGGCATGTGGGATACCATTCAATGTTCTTCACTCACCTTATTGGCATGAAATCGTTTCTGTCATAAATGATGCCCCTAAAGAATACAAGAGCTTGGGGTATGACAAGGCGAGAACCGTTGGAATTTATCATGAAAAAGAAAAAATGTCACATTCTTTGAGTAGAATGAAAAATTCTTGGACTGAGCATGGGGTGTCCATTGTATCTGATGGATGGACAAATGTAAAAGGCAAGCCATTGATAAGTGTTCTTGCTATGTCTGTTAGTGGTGCCATCTTTCTTTCAGCATATGATTACTTAGAGAAGTTCAAGACCGGTATCAACATTGCAGAACCATTACTTGAAACAATTGAATGTATTGGGCCATACAATGTCATCCAAGTCATTACTGATAATGCTGCTAATTGTAAGGCAATGGGAGCAATTATTGAGGATATATACCCCAACATATTTTGGTCTGGGTGTTTGGTTCACACAATGAATCTTTTGATGCATGATATTATTAAGAACAAAAACCAACAATACAAATGGATTGATGATTTGTATAAGAGAGGCAAACAAATGATAAAATTTATTACAAATCGTAGCAATAGCCATGCGCTTTTCCGCAGTTACTCAAGATTGGAGCTGTTGAAGATTGCGAAGACTAGATTTGCTAGCTATTACCTCACCTTCAGGTGCCTTTTGAAGGTAAGAGAGTCATTGGATAGCATGGTATCAAGTCCACACTAGCAGTTGTTAAAGGAAAGGGGTACAAATGCAACTGACAAGCAAGGTTTTTGAACAGTTGGAGACTGCTCTTGATGGTCAGTTTTCGGCATGTGTGAGGCAAGTATTGGAATTCACCAAGCCCATTTATAACATGATTCGTTTTGCGGCAAATAAAATATATTGTTTAGAAAGATGATCCCAACTTGTATACATTGATTCACAATTGTGTGTGTTACGATCGAATAAACTTAATGTTCCACTACATGCCTTGGCGTATATCCTTATGCCAAAATACTACTCTCCATCTTGGTTGGGCCAATGTGCACCTGGGGGTTGGGTTAGGGTCAAACCCCACACAGATCATGAGGTATCTACAAGATATATGCAAGCATCAGACAAGTTGGTACCTGATAGGGAGGAGTGTGCTAATCTGTGTCTTGAATTAGGCAGATACTTCAGTTGCACTGGTTTGTTTGGTTCTTTGCATGCAATGGAAGATAGTGACAGATTTGATGCTCTCACATGGTGGGAAGCATATGGCGGCATGGGACTTTTGACAAAATTGGCAAAAAAGGTTCTCTCACAGGTTGTAAATACTTCTTTTCCAGAGAGATGTTGGAGCACCTACAACTTCATACATAATGTGAGAAGAAACAGACTCAATGAAACCCGGGCAGAAAGCTTGGTTTATGTGCACTACAACTTGAAGTTCTTGAGTCATTATTGTGATTGGGCTTATGAGGATCCACCATATAAAATTTGGGACGACCACCTAGAGGATGATAATTTTGAAGATGGCACTATACATCTTGAACAATTGGAAGCAGAACTTATGAGAGTTGAAGATGAAGCAACAAGAACCATGCCACCCCCACCATCCAGTAGTAGTGTCAGTGCTCGAGTTCCAAGTATTGTTCCTTCGCTGCCGTCGCCTCCATGCACGTGGAGGCCATCTGCCTTCTGGTTCTGGTCGTGCGACTGTGCGGGGGGAGACTCCTAGAAGACCGCCACGAACTGCTTAGAAATTAGACATTTCTTGTGGCGGCAAGAGAAAGCTGTAGATAATAGATTTACTTGTCTTTTCTAGTTTCTAGTAGTTTTAATAACTGTTGACTCTTTCATATTTATTATGATATTTTTTGTAAACAATATATGATCTCGGTGAAGGTACAACAATGGTGTAGTAGTAATGATCTCGGTGTTGTAGTAGTGATGGCCTCGGTGTTGCAACATTGATGACTTCAGTAGTAGTGATGATGATCTCAACAATGACGAAGAAGAGGATTGGTGTCTTAATATTGGAGTGGCCAAATAGGTCAAGGGTCATGGTCTTGGTATTCGTAAGTTTGAATCTCTATAAGAAGAATTTGTGTGGGTTTTCCTCTTAAAGAGTGAGAGGTTTTGGCCTTGGAAAAAAGCCAACACCTTGTGTTCTTGTCTCTTTTTTTTTGGGAAATATCTGATGAAGTAAGAAAACACACTTTAATAATAAGAAGAGAAGATTGTGCTAATAAGAAAAAGTAAAAAGTACCTCACAAATAGTTATCATCATGATAAGAATCTTATTAACCTAATTGCCCTAGATTCTTCAATATGGTATTAGAGCTATGGTTCAGTCAAGGGCATTCAGTTACAATGACACTCCAAGAAGGGCATCTAATCTAAGGGAACAAGTCTTCAAAATGGCATTATCTCAAAACAACCTGATGTATCTTTGAAGTTGTGATCTCGACATACATATCACAATAACTAACTTTGTATTTCTGTCACCCTCTCGGTTCAAGTCACACGACGGAGTATGGTCCAAATATAGTTGATACCACAGTGATATGCCACAATAATCTTCAAGTCATTGATAAGATCGGATCACAGTGCCACAGTTCGGTGAATGCTACTGATAAGAAGAATAGAATTCAGACTGTATTACAGTCACAAAAAAGTGTAATGTTCAGTATCTCATTAACACATTCTCAGCATACTTCATGCTGAAGTTTCGATGGTGACCACACTCTTCCTCAGCTTGATAACTCATACTTGATCTCAATCTCGGATTACCTCAGTCACAATTTGGAGAAATGTTGCAACTAGGACAAATATCCTCGGGCCTCCTCAAGAAAAGTATCTCAATGCTGATCTACTATAACAACACCTCTATCCTAGGCAAGGAGTGCCAGGTCTCGATGCTATAAAGTGATGATCAGTGTCTACACGATGTTGCTAACTTCTATAGAATGCTACAAGGTTCCATAGTCCACTTGTGTGATAGCAATACAGTGCCATCTCAAGTATATCAATAATCACAAGAACCAGATATGAAAGGAGTCAAAGTATCTTGAAGACAAAAAGGCTCAAGTGATGATATGCTATGGTAGTATAAGAAGGTCTCAAAGAAAGTCTGATTTTAGTGGTGTCAAGGAAGTGTTAGTTTATCTATGAAATCAACCAAGGTTCTCATCCTTATCTAGTAAAGAAGATCATTCAAGGAAGCATCAAGGTGAATATTTCATCTTCACTTGCCAAGTAAGTAACTTTCATTCTATAATCAAGTTTGGTTAAATGATTTCGTGTTTGCAAGGAGATCTATAAATTGCTCGGGTCATCGAAATTCCTTACATAAGAAAGAAGGATAGATATAGTCCCCGAAAGAGAAGTCATTGATATCTATGGAAAAGTCTCTGAAGGTCAAGCATTGTTTAAATGCATGGAAAAGAATCAATGGACTCATAGAATTCTTATGAAATCAATCAACGGTCCTCTCATCCCTATGTAGCAGAGGAGACATCAAAGAGATATATGAAATGCCAGAAGATAAATTCTTTGAAAATGCAGTAAAGAAGGTCATATCACTTAGACCTAATCTACACAAAAGTGAAGGTATCAAAGACTGAAGGGATATCTTTATAATATCTTGTTAAAATTGGCAACTAGGGCCAAACTCCATGTGGGTCATCTTATTTATGGCAGCTGATATTTTTCTTGGATCCCTCTCATCGAGAGGTGTAGGATTGATCTAAAGATCATTCGAATCCGATAAATATTCATGGAGTTATGAATTTATTTGTGTATTAAGACAATTCGTCAAGGTCGGCTAGCAACTAAATAACACCCACATGTGCTCAACATTTTAGTATAAAAGGAGATGACTTGAGAATCATTTCACACACACTTCTCTCTTGATTCCTCTCCATTCACTTTGGCTTTTAGTGGAAGAGAAATCAAGGAGTAGAAGCCCAAAACGCAGGAGGGAATGAGACCTACACGCTGCCCTCTACAAGCCCTAACGCGGTCCTAAGGAGGATGCCCTAAGGATGATCTAGCATCTATTCAAGAGAAGAGACCCTACTTCTATACGTTGCCTAAAGGAGCCTAGTCGCAGTCCTAGGACGGAGAAATAATGCTATAGAGGAGGCCATAATCAAGCTGTACCTAGCTGCAATCAAGGAGGATTATAACATGACCTAGCTGCAATCAAGGAGGATTATAACATGCCCTAGCCATAGCATGAGGAGGCTGGAACAACGTGGAATAGGAGGACTGTTTTGGGGTCCGAGTTGCTCGAATAGGAGGCCGAGTATGCGGTGTGCTAGGCGAAGCCCTTAAGGGTTAAACGTTGTTGGTTTAGGAACTGTTTTGAGGGACCTAAGGCTACAGAAATGTTGTGTGCTAGGCCGTAGGCCTTAGCATCACAACAAGGCTTGCATAAGGGCAGATTAAGGGCTGGTATTGACCCTAGGCAGCAACGTAGCAAAGGAGGTGTCTCTTAAGGGTGTACCGCAATTTTCCAGAGGGCTGTTCAAGGACTATGTGAGGAATTTAGGGCTACCCTAGTGCCCTAACCAGAACAGTCATCAACAACAATATATAAACATATTTGTAGTAGCATTTGTATGGTGTGTTGGTAGCTAGATACATGGGACAACAAGGTCACTTGGTGGAGAAAGCAAATGGGACAACAAGGCTCTGATACTTGGTGGAGAAAGCAATAGGACAGTAAGCTATGACATGGTACAACAAGGCTACAATGGGACATTAGCAATAGCATGGTGCTGCAAACTCATTCGGACCGCAGCAAGGTACAACATGCCATATGGGACAACTAGGCAATAGTGCTTAGTACAACATGGTAAATGGGACAGCTAGGTAATGGTACTTGGTGCATCAGACAAATGGGACAACAAGGCTATGATGCTTGATGGAGCATGGTGCATGGGACAACAAGCAATGATGGTGCAACAATAAGATGTAGCATGATGGGCACGGTGAGGTACAAGATGAGGCAACACTGGTGAGTGCAGTAAGATTATAAGGTACAACAAGATGTTGCAGTGCTAAAAGGTGCAGCAGTACGATAATGAGGTCCAACATAGTGATGATGCACCATGGTGCAGCGCAGTGAGGTGCAGCATGATGACGAGGTGCAACACTGTGATGGGTGATGAAGTCACCTAGGAGAATCAGTTGAAGCAGCATGTCTTCAACTGAGTTCAGCACCCTAATGTATCATCTACTTAGTGACGATATATGCTCTTATTTAGATAAGTCAAAGTGTTGACTTTTGTTGTAAATGTACTCTCTCTCTCTTTGTTGAACTATTGAAGAACATATAAGAAGAATTGATCAACGGATTCCCCACATTGGGGGTTGTCCCTGGCTAGCGCCACATCTAGTGTCCTCTTGTCTTGGCTTGTCTTCTGCGATCTATGTTTATGTTCTATTTGCAATTTACTTTAATGCTGATGTGATTGCTAATCTGGAAAAGGTATTGAGGTAATTGTGAAAATTGAAATTAATTGCTCTAAGCATAGAACATACCTAAAATTAACATGGTATCAGAGTTGAGTTGAAGACAAAGCCCAAGCAAGAGTGAAAGAGCAATCACCAAAGACAGTTTGGAAAGGAAAAAAGGCTCAATGGGTTCCTCATCTCTCTTCAAATTCACCAAGGGTGAAGTCGAAGCAGAGAACATTATCAGAATGGCGCAACGGAAGTTTCTGATGGCCTACAAATCACTTCAATGGGAAGTCCGGATCTAAGGGTGGAAGGAAAGGCATATGCCTTGTTTGTAATAAGTTCGGCCATTATTCTGAGGAGTGTCTGAATGGTAGGGACACATCACTTGATGATGATAACTATCATTCCAGGGACATCTTCAATGATCAGAGGAATGATAGGGAATGCATGTCATCAGAGAGATGACCAACTCTTCAAGAAAGCAAGGAACGCTAGGTATGAAGAACCAAATGTTGTTTCTGATAAGATAAAGAAGCGTTATCTTGCACTGACCCTCTCCTTCAGATTCTTTGGGAATCTGGCTTATTGATTGTAGTGCTTCAAGACACTTCATTGGATAGAAGGGTGCTCTCTCTAATCTGGTAGAGATGGAAACAATCGTGAGATTATACTTGGAGTCAATGCCACCTATCCCGGAAAGGGTGTAGGGAATGTTACCCCTCAACTAAATGAGAGTAACTCGATTCATTTATGAGAATCTCTTTATGTACCTGATCGCAAGAAGAACTTAGTGTCCATTTCAGCAGTGGAAGTCAATGGTTTCAAGGTGGCATTCATTGATGTAAAGGTACGTGTTTGAAAATAGAATTTTCAAAGATGCTTTTACTCATGGGTTCAGAGTTGGCAATTTGTATCAAGTTGCAGGAAGTCCATTAGGGACCATGTGAGTTGACACATCTCACAGAGGTCTACTTATTATGGGGCCCTACCCGATGTGCATCAGATGGTGACAGGGATGCCTGAATTCAAAAAGAGCATGAAGGTACATGTCTGAGATGTACCGAAGGAAAATCTTACAAGGGGACCATTCCCCTCATATAGCAGGTCCACAGGTTTGAAACAACTTGAGGGGTTTGAGATTCATGATCGGGAATCTCATGTATACAGGTGGAAGAAAGCCCTCTATGGCTTGAAGAAAAGCACCCCGAGCTTAGTATGAGAGGATTGATAACTATCTGATGAAGCTGAGATTCACTAGGAGTGAAGCCGATCCGAACCATTGCTCGAAGGTTGTGGATGATAGACCTCTCATACTGGCACCTTTTGAGGATGACCCAATGTTACTTGGGAGCGGGAGCGGAAGCGGGAGCGGGAGCGACCATTTTCAGAAGCTCCCGGTTTGGGAGCGAATCCCGGAGCGATTTTTTAAAAATATATATATTTTTTATATTTTTTAATTTTTGATACATATATGTCAACAAAAACATGTAGAATGATGAATTAGATATAAAAAACATAAAAAAGCATAGATTGAACCATATAACAACAATCATCTAGAAGTTATAATCTTCATCAACCACGTCCGCAAGTTAGTAACATAGTAACATACAACATATTGAGTCTCATGATTCATCAATCTTAAAGTTTCAAGCTTTCAAAATTCAATATATAACATTTATCATCATTGATCACCAAAGTTGTACTTGTAAGCTAAGTGTAACCATTACAACAAATAATATCTAACATGAAATGAAATGTTATAAAATGAAATGAAATGAAACAACTTTCAACTTTCATGAAGCATCATATTCATAATTCATTACTAATGAGTTATAATTGCCAACTTCAAACTTAAATTGTCATATATTGTTTAAAAAAATATCATAATAAATATGAAAGAGTCAATAGTTATAAAAGCTACTAGAAACTAGAAAAGAGAAGTAAATCTATTATCTATTTCTTATGCTTGGGCCTCTTGCCACCACGAGAAATGTCTAATTTTTTAGTCTTGTTGCAAAATCAGGATCTTTGTCATTAATATCACCCTCCAAGCATTAATATCCAGAGGTATCTTTGTCATTACCTTTGTATCTGTATAGGGATCTTTGTCATTAATATCACCCTCTAAGCATTAACATAAGATAGAAAAAGCATAGCATGTCAAGTCAAGATTTTGTTTGAGTGATGCGTACATTTTTAGAAGGGTCATGATAGAGGAGTTCGACAACCAATGTCACTAACATCAAGGTACATAGAGGGATTGGTACTCTTGATTAAATATGAGTTCCATACCCTAATACATGACAAAATTCAATGGAAACATTGCAATCCCCCAATCCTGAAATCCTGAAAAACTGACAAGTCTGCTGGATTTTGAATGAAATCTAAAATTCTACTTTCTCCATATGAAATCCAATGAGGACGAAACCACTCTCAAACATCCTGAGTCATTTCATGGTAATGTTAAAAATTTAAGTAAAAGGATGAAAATGAAAATTAAAGAAAATGTCACTTTTACTTTAAGAATTTAACATTACCATGAATAGCATATCAATACTAGGGCCTAGACTTGATCATTAAGTTGCCCCACTCAAAAACTATTTGTTTCTTTCAAAAAAAATTGCATTTCGAACATTACTACAAAAAAAAAAAAATGCAAAAAAGGCAAAACGCTCCCGAAAACGCTCCCGAAAAGGCAGGGAGCGAAATTTTTTTTTCGGGAGCGCGCTCCCGACCCGCTCCCGAGTCGCTCCCGCCCGGAGCGCAGATCGGGAGCGGGAGCAAGGGGGGGGGGGCGCTCCCCCGCAACACTGGGATGACCTCTTTTTTGACAGGTGCAGAGCCTCTCATTTGCAAAATTGAGAGGGAGTTGGATTCCGGATTTGGAATGGTCAACTGCAAGCCCGTGACTACCTTGATGGAGCTTAACTTTCAGAAGTTATGTGGTAGTGATTCTGGACCAGATTTGGGAAATGCCTCTGAGTTTCATAAACTCATTCGCATTGGTGTTCTTGGTGAACTTCCGTCCGGATATATGTTTTGTAGTTAGCAGGTTGGGATCATATTTGGTTGAACCTCACTGGATTGGTGCTGAGAATCATTTGAGATATCGTCAGGGAAAAATCTCTCATGGATTGAGATACACTGCCAGAAATGTGAAGCTGCATGATTATTTTGATGCTGATTAGGCAAGCAATATGGAGGATCGCAAGAGCACTCCTGGGTGCTGATTCTCTTTGGGTTCTGCTCAATATCTTAGATGGGAAGGAAGCAGAAGACAGTTGCTATAAACACCGCTAAGACCGAATACATAGCTACAAGTATGACCTCGTGTGAAGCTGTCTGGTTGCGGAAGCTCTTCAGTGAGCTGGTTGCACACATGATGGATACCACCGTGATCTTTTGTGTCAATCGGGGGGGGATTTGATTGTTGAGGAATCTCGTATTCTATGATTGCTCCAGCATATTGACATCAGATACTACCTTATCTGGGATATGTTACATCAATGATCGAGGAGGCTCCATCACATTGAGACTGATGTACAGGTCGCATACATTCTGTCGAAGCCCTGGGGAAAGGTCAAATTTGTGACTTTCTCGAATGACTTGGAGTCGTTGAGAGACACTCTTATGAGGGTCCTGCATGATGCATTCATTGAGCTCAAGGAGCTCCAGGGGGCTTGGGGTACTTCTTGGAGCAACAAATTACCATAGGGCGACTTACCCTCCCCTAATGGTGCGTTGTGTACAGGGTGAATGGCTCAGCCTTCCCCTGTGATACCCCGTGGCGACTTAGGGATATGATGAGTGGTTCTCCTGTAGAGGCATCCTATCCATGCAATCTAGGACTCATGGGAAGTACCTCTCATCTGGCCAATGAACAGGGAAATGGGGTTAGGGACCATAGTAGTACTATCGATGGATGCATCGTTGTATCTACCGTACTCCCTATTCTAGGATGACCTCCATCGATCTGGGATCAGTATGAGTGGTTTGAGACACTCTCTTGATATTGATTTGGGATCAACTGGAACTGACTTCGGGTCAGTAAGAGTGACATAACTCACTCTCTTGGAACTGATCTGGGATCAGTAAGAGTGGTATGATACACTCTCTTCATATGGAACTGACTTCGGGTTAGTAGAGAATGGTATGAGACATTCTCGATCAATTCTTCTTCTTCATGGTTCAACAGAGCAGTGAGGGGCACTAATGGCAGAGATAGTAAAGTCTGGCAGATGGATCAGCAGATGGAGTTCTCCCTAGTTGAGAGGGAGTGTTAAAATTGGCAACTAGGGCCAAACTCCATGTGGGTCATCTTATTTATGGCAGCTGATATTTTTCTTGGATCTGTCTCAACGAGAGGTGTAGGATTGATCTAAAGATCATCCGATTTCGATAAGTATTCATGGAGTTATGAATTTATTTGTGTTATAAGACAATTCGTCAAGGTCCGCCAACAATTAAATAGCAACCACATGTGCTCAACGTTTTAGTATAAAAGGAGATGACTTGTGAGTCATTTCAAACACACTTCTCTCTTGATTCCTCTCCACTCAATTTGGGTTTTAGTGGAAGAGAAATCAAGGAGTAGAAGCCCTAAACGCAGGAAGGAAGGATACCTACATGCTGCCCTCTACAAGCCCTAATGCAATCCCAAGGAGGATGCCCTAAGGATGATCTAGCATCTATTCAAGAGAAGAGTCCCTACTTCCATACGCTTCCTAAAGGAGCCTAGCTGCAGTCCTAGGATGGAGAAATAACGCTATAGAGGAGGCCGTAATCAAGTTGTACCTAGCCACAGTCAAGGAGGATTATGACATGCCCTAGTTGCAGCATGAGGAGGCTGGAACAACGTGGAAAAGGAGGACAGTTTTGGGGTCTGAGTTGCTGAAATAGGAGGCCGAGTATGCGGTGTGCTAGGCCAAGCCCTTAAGGGTTAAATACTATTTGTTTAGGCACTGTTTCGAGGGACCTAAGACCACAGGAATGCTATGTGCTAGGACGCAGGCCTTAGCACCATAGCAAGGCTTGCATAGGGGTAGATTAAGGGCTGATATTGACCCTAGGCAGTAGTGTAGCAAAGGAGGTGTCTCATAAAGGTGTACCACAGTTTTCCAGAGGGCTATTCAAGGATTGTGTGAGGAATTTAGGGCTTCCCTAGTGCCCTAACCAGAATAGTCACGAACAACAGTATATAAACATATTTGGAGCAACGTTTGTATGGTGTGTTGGCAGCTAGAGACATGGGACAACAAGGTGACTTGGTGGAGAAAGAAAATGGGACAGCAAGGCTATGATACTTGGTGGAGAAAGCAATAGTATAGTAAGCCATGACATGGTACAACAAGGCTACAATGGGACATCAGCAATAGCATGGTGCTGTAAACTCGTTTGAACAGCAAAAAGGTACAACATGCCATATGGGATAGCTAGGCAAGGGTGCTTAGTACAACATGGTAAATGGGACAGCTAGGTAATGGCGCTTGGTAAATGGGACAGCTAGGTAATGGTGGTTGGTGTAGAAGGCAAATGGGATAGCAAGGCTATGATGCTTGATGGAGCATGGTACATGGGACAACAAGCAATCATGGTGCAACAATAAGATGCGGCATGATGGGCCTGTGAGGTACAGGATGAGGCAACACTGGTGAGTGTAGCAAGATGATAAGGTACAACAAGATGTTGTAGTACCGAAAGGTGCAGCATAATGTGCAACAGTATGATAATGAGGCCCAACATAGTGATGATGGGTGTAGCATGGTGCAGCGCAGTGAGGTGCAGCGTGATGACGAGGTGCAACACTATGATGGGTGATGAAGTCACCTAGGAGAATCAGTTGAAGTAGCATGTCTTCAACTGAGTTCAGCTACCTCATGTATCATCTACTTAGTGATGATCTATGCTCTTATTTAGATAAGTCAAAGTGTTGACTTCTGTTGTAAATTTACTCTCTCTCTCTCACACACTGTTGAACTATTGAAGAACATATAAGAAGAATTGATCAAGGGTTTCCCCACATTGGGGTTTGTCCCTAGCAAGTGCCACATCTTATGTCCTCTTGTCTTGGCTTGTCTTCTGCGATCTATGTGTATGTTCTATATGCAATTTACTTTAATGCTGATGTGATTGCTAATCTGGAAAAGATATTGAGCTAACTGTGAAAATTGAAATAAATTTCTCTAAGCATAGAACATACCTAAAATTAGCAGATCTCAATTGGGAGATTTGGGAGAGATGATAAGAAGATAATCATCATTATTCGTAAATGCACTAAAGTTACCTCATTCGATAACTTGTGGTCTCTATGCTAGATAGAAAAAGACAAGTTGAGGGCAAAAGTGTTGAAGGTTAAAGGACTCAACATATGCAGAAGGAAAGGGAAGTTTGGTCCTCAAACAAGACAAAATAGTATAGCTAAGATTCAATGTTATGAAAAGAAAGCTTATATCACTGGAAAGATGGATGAAGTTGAATAAAAGGGCCAAGGAAAGAGGGAGTAACAGATCTATACTATGATTGAGATGGTATCCCTCACAAAAGGGTCTTATCATAAGCTCCTAAATCTTTTGTTATAGATATGACCATGATAAATAATAGGTACAACATGCCATATGGGACAACTAGGCAATGGTGCTTATTACAACGTGGTAAATGGGACAGCTAGGTAGTGGTACTTGGTGTATCAGACAAATGGGACAGCGAGGCTATGATGCTTGATGGAGCATGGTACATGGGACAACAAGCAATCATGGTGCAACAATAAGATGCAGCATGATGGGCACGGAGAGGTACAAGATGAGGCAACATTGGTGAGTGCAACAAGATTATAAGGTACAACAAGATGTTGCAGTACTGAAAGGTGCAGCAGTACGATAATGAGGTCCAACATAGTGATGATGGGTGCAGCATGGTGCAACACAGTGAGGTGCAACATGATGACGAGGTGCAACACTATGATGGGTGATGAAGTCACCTAGGAGAATCAGTTGAAGCAGCATGTCTTCAACTGAGTTCAGCTCCCTAATGTATCATCTACTTAGTGATGATATATGCTCTTTCTTTTATTTAGATAAGTCAAAGTGTTGACTTTTGTTGTAAATGTACTCTCTCTCTCTCTCTCTGTTGAACTATTGAAGAACATATAAGAAGAATTGATCAAGGGTTTCCCCACATTGGGGTTTGTCCCTGGCTAGCGCCACATCTTGTGTCCTCTTGTCTTGGCTTGTCTTCTGCGATCTATGTTTATGTTCTATGTTCTATCTGCAATTTACTTTAATGCTGATGTGAGTGCTATTCTGGAAAAGGTATTGAGCTAATTGTGAAAATTGAAATAAATTGCTCTAAGCATAGAACATACCTAAAATTAACATGGTATCAGAGCTGAGGTGAAGACAAAGCCCAAGCAAGAGTGAAAGAGCAAGCACCAAAGACAGTTGGGAAAGGAAAAAAGGCTCAATGGGTTCCTCATCTCTCTTCAAATTCACCAAGGGTGAAGTCGAAGCAGAGAACATTATCATAATGGCGCAGCGGAAGTTTCTGATGGCCTACAGATCACTTCAATGGGAAGTCTGGATCTAAGGGTGGAAGGAAAGGCATATGCCTTGTTTGTAATAAGTTCGGCCATTATGCTGAGGAGTGTAGGGACACATCACTTGATGATGATAACGATCATTCCAGGGACATCTTCAGTGATCAGAGGAATGACAAGTAATGCAGGTCATCAAAGAAACGACCAACTCTTCAAGAAAGCAAGGAACCCGAGGTATGAAGAATCAAATGTTGTTTCTGATAAGATAAAGAAGCATTATCTTGCACTGACCCTCTCCTTCAGATTCTTTGGGAATCTGGCTTATTGGTTGTGGTGCTTCAAGACACTTCATTGGATAGAAGGGTGCTCTCTCTAATCTGGTAGAGATGGAAACAATCGTGAGATTATACATGGAGTCAATGCCACCTATCCCATAAAGGGTGTAGGGAATGTTACCCCTCAACTAAATGAGGGTAACTCAATTCATTTAAGAGAATCTCTTTATGTACTTGATCGCAAGAAGAACCTGGTGTCCATTTCGGCAATGGAAGTCAAAGGTTTCAAGGTGGAATTCTTTGATGTAAAGGTATGTGTTTAAAAATAGAATTTTCAAAGATGTTTTCACTCATGGGTTCAGAGTTGGCAATTTGTATCAAGTTGCAGGAAGTCCATTGGGTACCATGTGAGTTGACACATCTCATAGAGGTATACTTATTATGGGCCCTACCCGATGTGAGTCAGATGGTGACAGGGATGCCTGAATTCAAAAGGAGCATGAAGGTACATGTTTGAGATGTAACAAAGGAAAATCTTACAAGGGGACCATTCCCCTCATATAGCAGGTCCACAGGTTTGGAACAAATCGAGGGGTTTGAGATTCATTATCGGGAATCTCATGTATACAGGTGCAAGAAAGCCCTCTATGGCTTGAAGGAAAGCACCCAAGCTTAGAATGAGAAGATTGATATCTATCTAATGAAGCTGAGATTCACTAGGAGTGAAGCCGATCCGAACCATTGCTCGAAGGTTGTGGATGATAGACCTCTCATACTGGCACCTTCTAAGGATGACCTCTTTTTTGACAGGTGCAGACCCTCTCATCTGCAAAATTGAGAGGGAGTTGGATTCTGGATTTGGAATGGTCAACTGCAAGCCCGTGACTACCTCGATGGAGCTTAACTTTCAGAAGTTATGTGGTAGTGATTCTGGACCAGATTTGGGAAATGCTTCTGAGCTTCATAAACTCATTCGCATTGGTGTTCTTGGTGAACTTCCGTCTGGATATATGTTTTGCAGTTAGCATGTTGGGCTCATATTTGGTTGAGCCTCACTTTATTGGTGCTGAGAATCATTTGAGATATCGTCAGGGAAGAATCTCTCATGGATTGAGATACACTGCCAGAAATGTGAAGTTGCATGATTATTTTGATGCTGATTAGGTAGGCAGTATGGAGGATCGCAAGAGCACTTCTGGGTGCTGATTCTCTTTGGGTTCAACTCGATATCTTGGATGAGCAGGAAGCAGAAGACAATTGCTATAAACACCACTGAGACTGAATACATAGCTATGAGTATGACCTCGTGTGAAGTTGTCTGGTTGCGGAAGCTCTTCAGTGAGCTGTTTGTACACATGATGGATAGCACCGTGATCTTTTGTGTCAACCAAGGGGGGTTTTGATTGTTGAGGAAACCTGTATTCTATGATTGCTCCAGCATATTGACATCAGATACTACCTTATCTGGGATATGTTACATCGATGAGTGAGGAGGCTCCATCGCATTGAGACTGATGTACAGGTCGTAGACATCCTGTCGAAGCCCTGGTGAAAGGTCAAATTTGTGACTTTCCTGAATGACTTGGAGTTGTTGAGAGACACTCTTATGAGGGTCCTGTATGATGCATTCATTGAGCTTTGGGAGCTTCGGGGGGCTTGGGGTACTTCTTGCAGCAACAAACGACCATAGGGTGACTTACCCTCCCCTAATGGTGCATTGTGTACAGGGTGAATGGCTCAGCCTTCCCCTGTGATACCTCGTGGTGACTTAGGGATATGATGAGTGGTTCTCCTGTCGAGGCATCCTACCCATGCAGTCTAGGGCTCATGGGAAGTACCTCTCATCTGGCCAATGAGTAGGGAAATGGGGATAGGGACCATAGTAGTACTATCGATGGATGCATCGTTGTATCTACCGTACTCCCTATGCTAGGATGACCTCCATCGATCTGGGATCAGTATGAGTGGTTTGAGACACTCTCTTGATATTGATTTGGGATCAACTGGAACTGACTTCAGGTCAGTAAGAGTGACATAACTCACTCTCTTGGAACTGATTTGGGATCAGTAAGAGTGGTTTGACACACTCTCTTCATATGGAACTGACTTCGGGTCAGTAGAGAATGGTATGAGACATTCTCGATCAATTCTTCTTCTTCATGGTTCAATAGAGCAGTGAGGGGCACTAATGGCAGAGATAGTGAAGTCTGGCAGATGGATCAGCAGATGGAGTTCTCCCTAGTTGAGGGAGTGTTAAAATTGGCAACTAGGGCCAAACTCCATGTGGGTCATCTTATTTATGACAATTGATATTTTTCTTGGATCCGTCTCATCGAGAGGTGTAGGATTGATCTACAGATCATCCGATTTCGATAAGTATTCATGGATTTATGAATGTAATTGTGTTATAAAACAATTCGTCAAGGTCGGCCAGCAATTAAATAACACCCACATGTGCTCAACGTTTTAGTATAAAAGGAGATGACTTGAGAGTCATTTCAAACACACTTCTCTCTTGATTCCTTTCTACTCGATTTGGGTTTTAGTGGAAGAGAAATCAAGGAGTAGAAGCCCTAAACGCAGGAAGGAAGGAGACCTACACGCTGCCCTCTACAAGCCCTAACGCAGTCCTAAGGAGGATGCCCTAAGTATGATCTAGCATCTATTCAAGAGAAGCGTCCCTACTTCCATACGCTTCCTAAAGGACCCTAGCTGCACTCCTAGGATGGAGAAATAATGCGATAGAGGAGGCCCTAATCAAGCTGTAGCTAGCCGCAATCAAGGAGGATTATAACATGCCCTAGCTGCAGCATGAGGAGGCTGGAACAATGTGGAAAAGGAGGACAGTTTTGGGGTCCAAGTTGCTGGAATAGGAGGCCGAGTATGCGGTGTGCTAGGCCAAGCCCTTAAGGGCTAAACACTATTTGTTTAGGCACTGTTTCGAGGGACCTAAGGCCACAGGAATGCTGTGTGCTAGGACGCAGGCCTTAGCACCATAACAAGGCTTACATAGGGGCAGATTAAAGGGCTGATATTGACCCTAGGCAGTAGTGCAACAAAGGAGGTGTCTCATAAAGGTTTACCGCAATTTTCCAGAGGGCTATTCAAGGATTGTGTGAGGAATTTAGGGCTTCCCTAGTGCCCTAACCAGAATAGTCACAAACAACAATATATAAACATATTTGGAGCAACGTTTGTATGGTGTGTTGGCAACTAGATACATGGGACAACAAGGTCACTTGGTGGAGAAAGCAAATGGGACAACAAGGCTATGATACTTGGTGGAGAAAGCAATAGTATAGTAAGCTATGACATGGTACAACAAGGCTAAAATGGGAGATCAGCAATAGCACGGTGCTGTAAACTCATTTGGACAGCAAAAATGTACAGCATGCCATATGGGATAGCTAGGCAAGGGTGCTTAGTACAACATGGTAAATGAGATAGGTAGGTAATGGCTCTTGGTAAATGGGACAACTAGGTAATGGTGGTTTGTGCAGAAGGCAAATGGGACAACAAAGCTATGATGCTTGATGGAGCATGGTACATGGGACAACAAGCAATCACGGTGCAACAATAAGATGTTGCATGATGGGCACGGTGAGGTATAGGATGAGACAAAACTGGTGAGTGTAGCAAGATGATAAGGTACAACAAGATGTTGTAGTACCGAAAGGTGCAGCAGTATGATAATGAGGCCCAACATAGTGATGATGGGTGTAGCATGGTGCAGCGCAGTGAGGTGCAACATGATGACGAGCCTCGAGGTGCATCACTATGATGGGTGATGAAGTCACCTAGGAGAATCAGTTGAAGTAGCATGTCTTCAACTGAGTTCAGCTACCTCATATATCATCTACTTAGTGATGATCTATGCTCTTATTTAGATAAGTCAAAATGTTGACTTCTGTTGTAAATTTACTATCTCTCTCTCTCTCTCACTGTTGAACTATTGAAGAACATATAAGAAGAATTGATCAAGGGTTTCCCCACATTGGGGTTTGTCCCTGGCTAGTGCCACATCTTGTGTCCTCTTGTCTTGGCTTGTCTTTTTCGATCTATGTGTATGTTCTATCTGCAATTTACTTTAATGCTGATGTGATTGCTAATCTCGAAAAGCTATTGAGCTAACTATGAAAATTGAAATAAATTGGTCTAAGCATAGAACATACCTAAAATTTGGGAGAGATGATAAGAAGATAATTATTATTGTTTGTAAATGCACTAAAGTTACCTCATTCCATAACTTGTGGTCTCTATGCTAGATAGAAAAAGACAAGGTGAGGGCAAAAGTATTGAGGGTTAAAGGACTCAAACATTTGCAAAAGGAAAGGGAAGTTTGGTCCTGAAACAAGACAAAATAGTTAGCTAAGATTCAATGTTATGAAAAGAAAGCTCATATCACCGGAAAGATGGATGAAGTTGAATAAAAGGGCCAAGGAAAGAGGGAGTAACATATCTATACTATGATTGAGATGGTATCCCTCACAAAAGGGTCTTATCATAAGCTCCTAAATCTTTTGTTATAGATATGACCATGATAAATAATAGGATGCATCGTGGCATCATGGAGGTATTAGATGCAAGAGCTCGTGACATCACCATAGGGAAATATGAAGGACCACTGAAACAAAATCTATGGTAGTCAATATAGCTCTTGGTGACCTCATTGAAAGATCAAAGGAAAAAGTCATCCAGGACAAGTCTCATCATACATTAGTAAAAAAGGAAACATCTGCTGAATAAGTATATGCAAGATCCTCAATATTCTCTGATGGAATCCTCATCAGAGGATTCACAGATCTAGAGTGGAAGAAAGTGTTTCATCAAGAACTTGAAGTTATGGAATTCATGGGATGATGATATGATGACATGAGAAATGAAGCAGATCAAGGGGTTGAAGATCTTTTCAATCAAGGAAGTTGTTGGAAGAAGCCTAGATGACCTAAAGGTAAAATGAGGTATGTATGCTTGTATTTAATATTATAAAGTCATGTCGTATGGTTGCATGTAACATGGATCACAACTTTTAGCTTGATAAGCATGATCAAGGGAAAATGATCTCCTCCTTTGAAAGGATGCAGGAAGGCATAAGTCACACTAGATGAAATCAACATAATATGTCCTCAATCGAAGTATGAGGTGGTTGACTACAATTAAGAAACTCTGATTAAAAGCTCCTGGGAATGGAATGTGTAAGAGGAAGAGATCGTGAGATATGCAACCATGATAAAGGCGATCAACATCCAAAAGAGCAATAATATTTGACTAGGAAATCTCCCGGAAAGATATTAAGACTCCAATGAGAGTCTGAAAAAGGTGGAGACCCTTGACAATGAATATCTTTGGGAGATGTGTCAACATGTATGCAGGATGTTGATACCTACAGGAAGATGTCATGATGAAGAAGCCATCTCGTAAGGTACTATTTGATATAATTTTATGTTTTGATTTCTTGAATAATATTTGGATGAGTTCATGCAGAGCTACTAGAACAAGAGTTGTAAGTGACAATACAATTAACATTCATGTGGTGAATGGAAATTCCTGAAAGAAGCATGATGAGAAAGAAGTAGCCATATGAAGAAGGTTCCAGATATGTATTAAGAAGGCCACTTTCCATGAAGGAAGTGTTGATTTGGGGTAGCATCGGATGTGCTTCAGCCACGAATTTTGGTGGAGAGGTTGGGGCACATAAGATCTCCAATACTCAGAAAGGGTTTGGGCAGATTCTAAACAGATTAGGAGATATTAAAATAATTAACATTTTTAATGGAGTCCCTAAGTTTAAACTTAGGGAAAATAAAATATTAATGTGTATTAATATGAATCTGTGTTAGAATGGTCCAAAAGACATGGATCAAGCTAGATCTAGTCGTAGCCATTGATTAGGGACTTAATCTTGGCCGTTGAGATGTCAACAGGAAAAGTATAAGAGGAGGCTTGAGGGTCACTTGGAGAGCACACAAGATGATCAGTCATTCTATTCTCTAGAGCGGGGTTTGCTAAGAGAGATGGAGTCAGTGATCGGGAAAGCAACTAAGGGGCATTGAGTATAGAGAAACAGAGAAGGCAGAGATTGTGCTGGGAGAGCAGCGCAGCAACCAAGGAGGTTGACGCAGAGCCAGGAAGGGCTCACGCAGGGCCACGCAGAGGCAACCAAGTGCTGCGTAGAGCACCAGAGGGGCCAACGTAGCTGATGTAGAGGCTCACAGAGCTGACGCAGGGCCTCCTGGGGTTGATGTAGGGCAAGGAAGGCTGACGCAGAGCCAATGCTGGGCTAGGAGAGGCTGACGCAGTCCAGATTGGGAAGACGCTTGGGTTGCAGAGCAGTTTTGTGCTGAGGAATTGCCAGAAGGATTTTCTGAGGTTTCAGCTAGGAGATTTCTCTCAAACTGTGAGGTATAGCTGCTAAGGAAATTCTTTGTTGGGTAGGCCAGTTTCGGAACCTAGATTGTACTCTGATATTGCTTAATAAGAAAACCCTCAGATAGCTGCATCGGTTTTCCCGCATTGGGTTTTTTCGGGGACATTGGTACAAAAATAATGGCGTCATGTGGTGTGTTTGTTCTTGCTTCTTTTAGTTGCTAACCTGTAATATGTTGAGCATGCATCGGTTTTTATTTTTAGTATTTACTTTGTAAATAGCTTGTTAAAGTAGGTAGGAATAAATTAGAAAAAGTGAATGAAGGGTTTCTAAACTAAGTAAACTTAGAAACTTCAACATGGTATGAGAGCATGATTGCAGATCACAGGAGGACTAAAAGACATCAGCCGAGCGGAGCAATAGCAGCAGAAAATAGTTGTCCCAAGGTGACAAAAGTTGTTTCTAGCAGCGCAGAAGCCAAGAAGTGTGACGCAGAGCCAGCCAGAGCCACGCAGAAGAAGCCGGGAGCTGCGCAGAGCCTCAGAGAGGCCAGCGTTGCTAACACAGAGGGCCAGAGGGCTGACGCAAGGCATCCCAGGGCTGACACAGACCCATCTGGGGTGACGCAGAGCCAGCGTGAGGCAGAGAGGGGTTAACACAATTCACAGAGAGGCAGCTGCTGGAGTCTAGAAAGCTGCAGAAATATTGCAGAGTGGAGTTGGTGAGGTACTGTAGTCAGAACAGTACTTGACAGAGCAGGGCCAGAGGAGTTGTTGTCGAGGGTTCTAACCGAGGAACCTGGATCAGTAGTGCAGTTGCACAAGACGATCAGAGTAGTGGGCATCTCGACAAGCAACAAAAGGATTTCGAAGAGGGAAATCAGGACTCAAAGGGAGTCCAGAAGAGAACTTCCAAATGGGAAGTAGAGGCTCAAAGCAGTCGAACAGAGAACTTCTAGGAGGGAGGTAGAGGAGCGTCATGGCACTACACGGGGTAAGAGACCAGGATAGACTGGACTGAGCATCGATCTTCGCAGTCTGGAAGGCCAAAATTTTATCTGTGCTTGACAGGAATCGTGTCAAGAACTTCGCCTTGAAGGTTATAGCTATCCCAGTACCACATATAGTCAAGAAGGAAACAACAGTTGAGATGTTGGAGGCTCTCAAGAACCTGTACTAGCATACTTTTGTGCAAAGAAGAATGTTGCTCGAGAATCAGATTAGGTCGTATCAGATGAAGAAGGGTCAAGCGATTGACACCTTCCTTGGAGGACTGAATGAGATTCGAGACCAATTGACTGGTATAGGAGCGATACCAGATCAAGAGCTTATGGTGAGGACAACCCTAAATGCTGTCTCAGAAGATTGGGAAGTGTTTGTCCAGAGAATCCTGGGCAGAGGGACTCTCCTACTTTGGGACGAGATGTGGGTAGCTCTACGCTAGGAAGAGATTAGACAGTAGTCGAAGACAGGTAGCAGCAACAAAGGGATCAAAGTTCAGTAGGAGGAGGAGGATGTGGTCTTAGCATCTGAGGGAAAGCAGGAGAAGCGGAAGAATAAAGAACTCTCCAAGATCAAGTGCTTCCACTGTGGGGAGATGGGTCATTATGTGACCCAGTGCCCGAGGAAGAAGAGTAAGGGAGAGTATTTTGAGACTAAGGCAGTGATAGCACGGGCAGAGAAGGAAGTTTTGACAGATGATGACTATGCCATGAGTGCACACGCGCCACTTAAGCGGAAGTGGGGAGACATCGAGTTGTAGTCAGGCGGACTACAGGTGATGAGGGGGAGGATCCTTGAGGTACCTAGCCTTTTGGATTAGACCTTGATATGGGAGCCCTGACGAGGAGTAGCAGGACTGGCTGAGTGGGTAGAGACAGATGCGGATGGAGCGGCAGAGAGAGCTATAGTGTAGGAGTCCCGAGATAGTGCAAAGCTAGCAGGCTGCAACAGTGCGAGAGGCACAGGAGTGTTGCACCAGTGTAGGAAGGCACAAAGAGGTGTGCAACGGTGTGAGATGCAGGGAGTTGTTGCAGTAGCGCATAGGTCAGAGAGGGAGCACTTGTCAGCGGTAGAAGGAGCTTCAACATCAGTTGGTGTTTCTAGCCCAACAGGGAGGTCAGTTGGGAGATCAGTTACTTACTTCTCAGTAACTGAGTTGCAGTGTAGCAGTGGGCAACACAATGCAACATGATGAGAGGAGGTGCAGTGCGGATGCAGTGCAACGGTGGGTAGCACAATGCAACATGATGAGAGGAGGTGTAGAGCGGATGCAGAGGCTCACAGAGCTGACACAGGGCCTCTTGGGGTTGATGCAGGCCAAGGAAGGTTGACGCAGGGCTAATGCTGGTCTAGGAGAGGCTGATGCAGTTCAGATTGGGCATAGATGCTAGGGTTGTAGAGCAGTTTTGTGCTGAGGAATTTCCGGAAGGATTTTCCAGGGTTTCAGTCAGGAGATTTCTCTCAAACTGTGAGGTATAGCTGCTAAGGAAATTCTCTGTTGGGTAGGCCAGTTTCGGCACCCAGATTGTACTCTGATATTGCTTAATAAGAAAACCCTCAGATAGCTGCACTGGTTTTCCCGCATTGGGTTTTTTCGGGGACATTGGTCCAAAAGTAATGGTGTTGTGGTGTGTTTGGTCTCATTTTAACAAGTAGGTGGGAATAAATCAGAAAAAGGGCATGAAGGGTTTCTAAACTAAGTAAACTTAGAAACTTCAATAGGAAGGAATGACATGACGAACCAAGGAGGAAAGTAATCGATGACTAATGCCCTACAAGGAAGAAGCTCGACTGAATTTCATGACATAAAATTGATCAAGCAGCTGAAGGACCCACGAAGAAGAAGCTGCTAATGAAAAGGAGAGTCCCTAGTTAAGAAGGAGCTCTGACATGTCCCTAATTAAGAGGTAGCTTGGGCAAGTCCTTGATCAAAGGGAGCTTGGGTACATTCCTTTACAGCAATGGGCATATCTTCCCTAGTTGAGAGGGAGAGATAGACACAACATTCTTGTCTTCACTTGGGAAGAAAGAATGGAGGATTGGGTAATCATCTGGCATCTGATGCTCTTTGAGGATGTGTAGGGCGTCTAAGATAAGAGTAGGCAAGAGGACCGATATTCTTTGAGGGTTGAGAACCCAAGATAAGAATAGTCCTAGAAGGTCATAGTTAGTGAAAACCTAGGTGGGTATGTAGCTTGAGAGAGAATGATGAAGGTGTCTATAGTCATTGGTCTCGCCAACATTGTGCTCTGATTTGATGAGAGATAGAGTTGTCAGTCAAGGCCTTGCCATGGAAACAATGTTGGTTATTATGATGCTACACAGATGGGTTGCCAATCTGATTCTTCTTACGAGAAATTCTTCAGATTGAGAATGAGCAAGTACCATTATGAATACCTCCCTAGTTAGGAGGGAGTGTTGAAGAAAGTGTAACTAGGTTCGGTCTTCATAATGACATATAATTATGATTGATGTAAATGATGTAATAAAGAGAACAAAATTATTATTGTAAGCTTGCTTCATGGGTTTCATGAGCAAGTGATTTTAGAATAATAGGATTTGTCATTTAGAGTCTAGAATTAATGTCATGGATGAAGAGCTCTTCTTGAGCCTATGTTTGATGTATACAAGTCTATAGAAATGTTTAGAAGGCATCCAAAGACAAGCACAATCCCTCTTGAAGAAGTCAACCTCTAAAAAATAACAAAGGAAGTCTTGTCAGCTCACCTATGGAGACACACCCGTTCAACATGATATGTCGACTCAAGTATAGAGGCAAACCACTATTTGTATGTGACTAGGGTCACCACGGAAGGTAGAGAATTCAGACAAGCATCTCTGTGTTTTTCGGATGGGTACCACAAAGATGCAGTCTTGGCCTCCTCACAATCTCGGCCAACCTAAGTCACAGGACACGTCCTCCAAGGTCTTGTGTCCCGTATTTTACGTGTCGGACGCGAAAACGACCCTAAAACATGTTGAAAACGTTTTTCATCGTGTCCTGTAAAATGTAAAACGTGTTCGCTGGTTTTCGTCGTATCCTGCATCTGGAAAACGCATATTCCGTTGATAGAAAACGTTGCCTGCTAAGCTACAATTATTTTTGAAAGAAACAAATAATTTTTGAGTGGGGCAGCTTAATGATCAAGTCTAGGCCCTAGTATTGATATGCTATTCATGGTAATGTTAAATTCTTAAAGTAAAAGTGACATTCTCCTTAATCTTCATTTTCATCCTTTTACTTAAATTTTTAACATTACCATGAAATGACTCAGGATGTTTGAGAGTGGTTCTGGCCTCATTGGATTTCATACGGAGAAAGTAGAATTTTAGATTTCATTCAAAATGCAGTAGACTTATCAGTTTTTCAGGATTTCAGGATTGGGAGATTGTAATGTTTCCAGGTGACACCACCTGCCTGTGCTACCCCTGCCACCAGTAGAGGACGTGGTCTACCTCCTATAGCTCCTACTTCTAGTTCTTTAGCTTCTAGAGCATAGCAAACTCCACTGCCAACTCCACCAGCACCAGCATCTACATCTAGAGGGAAAGAGAAAGCTGTGGCATTTTCTCACAAGAGGGGCAGAGGAAATCAATAGGATTAGACTTTAGTTATTTCCTTATGTGCTTGTAAGTTGTACATGAGCAATGAACATTGAATATTCAAGAATCAAGACGAAGCATATCACATTCTAATTTCTAAATAGTAAATTTTGATTCTATTTATTTTTTTAAAGTGAACTATGAACTTTGGGAAGTAATTATATTTTAATTTGATTAGATAAGCTGCAACCTGCAATTTAATATGGATAAAAAACTATATTTCCATATATACATATATATATATATATATATATTATATTATATTATATATATATATATAAAACGTGTCCCCCGTGTCATGTTTCCAAGTCGCTGCGTTTTGTATTGAATACTCGTATTTACGTGTCCTCCGTGTCTCGTGTCCTCGTGTCATGTGACTTAGCGGCCAACCAATACAGTGATCACAGAAGCAACCTCGGATACCACAGAAAAGGGCTTGGACCTGTTTCCTTGTAGTCTTAGCATATTTTTGATGAGGAGGATCCATAGTTTTAAAAAACGGCCGTTCCGAAACGGAAACGGCCGAGTTGGTCCGTTCCATTGCCCTCCGGAGTGACTCGGTACAAAAAACGGCTCGGTTGGCGGAGTTAGCCATGATTCGGCCGAGTCATTGAATGACTCGGCCGAGTCATGGCTGACTCGGCCAACTCGGCCGTTTCCCGTACTGACTCGGCTGAGTCACAAACAGTGGCCCGTAACCCACTAAAACAATGATTTAACATTATTTTAATGAAAGTTTAAGGGGTTTGCTGATTGGTTTGGAATTCAAGGTGTTTTATGAATTAGCTAAATGTTATTTGGGGTCCATTTCCCCCTCCCAAACCCTATTTAACACACTCAAATGCTCTCTACTATTGATATGCTATTCAAATTTCATGGTAATGTTAAATTCTTAAAGTAAAAGTGACATTCTCCTTAATCTTCATTTTCATCCTTTTACTTAAATTTTTAACATTACCATGTAATGACTCAGGACGTTTGAGAGTGGTTTCGACCTCATTGGATTTCATATGGAGAAAGAAGAATTTTAGATTTCATTCAAAATCTAGCAGACTTATCAATTTTTCAGGATTTCAGGATTGGAGGATTGCAATGTTTCCATTGAATTTTGTCATGTATTAGGGTATGGAACTCGTATTTAATCAAGAGCACCAATCGCTCTATGTACCTTGATGCTAGTGACATTCGTTGTCGAACTCCTCTGGGATTCACTCCCAAACCATGAGCTTCTGAAAATGTCCTTCCCGCTCCCATTTTCTCTCCTGCTCCCAAGTAACACAAAGAAGATAAACCGTTTGGATCAAAAATGGTTAAATGATCTAGTTTATGTCCAATACAACCTCCGGCTCAGATGAAACCATTTGATGAACAAAAGACCTGATTCAGATCCCATTGTGTTGGAAGACATTGATCCAACATCAAATTGGGTAGTGGGGAATCGTCCAGCAGAGTTTGATTCTGATGAGGATCTTGATTTAGATTTAGATATCGAGACATCAGTTGAACTTGAACATGATGTTCAGTTGAATGCAGATCCCAATCCACCAACCTCAGTCTCACAGCCAGCAAGGACTCTAGTTGTAGGTGCTTCCTCTGCTCAGCGACGACAGAAGCGTAGTCGCATATCTACTCTATCTCAGCTTGCATCTGCTGCAGTTGCACAACCTGCTAGTGGTACCACTTCTACAGCTGCAGTTGGAGATGATGATGAGGATGAGGAGCCACGGGGCCCCCTGTCTGACTCTGATGATGATCCAGAGATTGATCGACATGATCTTGGCTCCTTTGGCAGTAGCTACTAGCCAGTAGCTGTAGTACTAGTACTGGAGTCTGGTCACAGTTTACTTTTGTTGTAGAGGCCATTTCTAGCCTCCTTGGTTATGTGTTTTTTGTTTTGAGTCTTTGATCATGTATGACAGTTGACTATGTATTGCCATTGGGTACCATTTTGATATAATGGATTGGTTCATGAGCCTACTTTGATCATATGTTGTCTTCCATCTATATTATAATGCTGTGTGTTTCGAAACATGAATGAAAATCTTTAAAATTATGTTTTTTTATTAAAAAAAAAAATATTTAATGTATTTTTTACAACAACCGAGTCATTGAAATCGAGCCGGCCGAATCATTACCATTTCGTAGTCGATCCTCGGACGAGTCGGAGTTTTAAAACTATGGGAGGATCTCGGTAATCCCATAGTGACACACTCTGTCTCGGCATACATTCTAGACGCAGCCATAATCTCGGCATAGATGTAATCATGGTCTTGGTATAGATACAATCATGATCTTGATTGTATCATTTGGGGCTTGAATATAGGTGCAACTCTCATATATATATACATATCTCAGTATAGAGATCTCATTGTTATGGTGAAGATCTTGGTGAAGGTACAACAATGGTGCAGTGGTAATGATCTCAGTGGTGCAGTAGTGATGGCCTTAGTGTTGCAGCAGTGATGAATTAAGTAGTAGTGATGATGATCTTAGCAATGACGAAGAAGAGGATTGGTGTCTTGGTCTTGGAGTGGCCAAACAGGTCAAGGGTCATGGTCTTGGTATTCATAAATTTGAATCTCTATAAGAAGAATTTGTGCGGGTTTTCGTCTCAAAGAGTGAGAGGTTTTGGCCCTGGCAGAAAGCCAACATCTTGTGTTCTGATCTCTTTTGTTTTGGTTACTATCTGATGAAGTAAGAAAACACACTCTAATAATAACAAGAGAAGATTGTGCTAATAAGAAAAAGTAAAAAGTGCCTCACAAATAGTTATCATCATAGGAAGAATCTTATTAACCTAATTGCCCTAGATTCTTCAAAAGTTATATGGTTCAATCTATGCTTTTTTGCTTTTTATATCTAATGCGTCATTCTACATGCTTTTGTTGACATATATGCATCAATATATATATATAAAATCGCTCCCAAACCGAGAGCTTTTGAAAATGTCGCTCCCACTCCTGCTCCCGCTCCTACTTCCTCTCCTGCTCCTCGTTTTCACTCTTGCTTCCTCTCCTGCTCCTCGTTTTCACTCCTGCTCCCAAGTAACCTTGGTCTTAACCTCTTTTGTGAAGAGCATAAGAGTACTCAAGCAAATTCCTTAGTCACTTTGGCAATTTGTTCAACTCTTTAGACTAAGGAAATCCTAGTCTAGAGGGGAATCCCTATGTCAAGTTGTCACGTAAGCCTAATTGTTTGGTATAGGTGAAAAGGCTCAACTCAGGTTGATTGTTGCTTCAAATCTAGCAGGTCTTGCGAGAGGCCTCACAAGACAACAACTAAACCAAGGGACAACACTATGAGGTGGAGACCCACTGTCACCACAAGTAACCACTTCCTACTCTTGAGTCTTTAGTGGACTTTCACCATTAGGGAGGTTTTCCTGTATAGGTCGCCTAATAGATATTCAAAGTCTAAGGCATAGAGGTCACTAGGATAGGCTTAGGAATGTCACTCAACTTAAGGGCAAGGTTCAATCAAATAAGACAAGGCAAAGAATACCCTCTAAGAGACTTATTTAGGGCACTTATGACCTATGGTTTATTGAATATGAAAGGACAACTGCATACAAAGGTGCTTAAGGCCAATAAAAGGATTGATGTGTTGGCAAATCAGAAAGGCAAAAATATTTTCTTTATGTTGATAATTACATGTGATATTCTTCTATTCTTATTAACTTTCTTGTGTTCTTCTTTTAACTTAGTTCATCAAGCGATTACCAAAAGCATAACACGAAGATCAAAGACACCAGATGTAGGCAGATAGCAAGGGCAAAACCCTTATCTAGGGGAAAACCCAGTCAACAATTCTTCCTTCAATAGTTTCACGAGATGATCCAAGACTCTTGACCTAGACACAGACTTCCTTCAATCACCAAGTCAACCCTTCCCTTCTTCTGCAGATGATAACCTTCTAGTAACAACCTCGACCTAGAAATTCGACGTTGCAGCAACAACTGAACTCACTTAGATGCAACACTTCGATCTTGAAGCAACACTTTGACCTAGAAGCAACACTTCGACTTAGTCGCAGCAGAAACTTTGACCCAATAGCAGCAGCTAAAACTTTGACCCTTCTAGCAGGCTGCAGAACTTTGATCTCTCTAGCAACAGATCTTTGACCCCAACAGTAACCCAATAACTTTGTATGAATGAGAGAGAGAGATAGCCCAAAACTTTGACTTTTATCCTTCTCTAGCAATTCTCCTTCTTCTCTTGGAATTTCACACTTTTTCTGCCTCTTCTGCTTGTATATCGAACTTGTGAGATGTGATCTCCAAATGAATCAAAGTACACTATATATATAGCCTCTTCTAGAGTTTGAATTACCCTCATGTAGGCCAATTTGATCAGGTAAGGGCCGACTTGGTGTGGAGGTGACAAATTACATATTTTACTCAATATTAATTCTTTTTACATGGTTCAAAAGCCCAAGAAGGTTCTCATTAAATGGACAATGACTCTAATGACTTAATACAAAAACTAGAAGTCCTCAATGAGAACTTTGACCTAAAACATGATGACCCAAGCATGAAACCCATGCTTTCATAAGTCATAATAATAATAATAATTTTTTTTTTCTTTCTTTTGATAAATACATTTCATTATGACTCAAATATAATTATGAAGACCGAACCTAGTTACATTCTTCAATACTCCCTCTTAACTTGGGAGGTATTCACAAGTACATGGAAGATCTCAAAACACATGAACCATGAAGAGTATAGGCACACATAGTGCCACATACTAGATTCCTGACCGGGGCAATCTATTCGGGTGGGACTAAGATGGACTAAAGCTTTCAGCCTCTCTAGGAACCATCAAGCTTACTAACCATCAACCCAGGTAACTAGGTGCATAATGCAAGGTCAGAGCTCTATGACCAATGCCACCCTCCCTACTTCAGGAACTAGACATCAACACACAGGCTGGCCAGATGTCCTCCCAAGCATTTTGTATTACATGCAATGCCTCAACACATCAAATCTCTCCTGATCAAATAGATCGATAACATCAAGCATTCTTCCAAAACTTCGAGAGATTTACCTGAACAATCAAAACCCCAATTAGTAACAAACTTCCAAATACATAAGTAAACACAAACCTTTGGGGTCTACAAGGATCTTGTTGCTGCTTCACAATTGATCATAGTAGGACTTAGAGGCTTTCCAAATCTTGATAGAAGATTCCTCAATCATATAGCTTCCTCTCCTACTTCACATGCAACAACATATTCTACAATCGGATCTTGCTTTTCTTCTTTAAACAACTCCTCAATATTCATTCTCCAATTTCTTCTTCAAGGTATCCATCATGACTATAATATGCCCTCCCTCTCAACTTGGGAGATATACTCTTTTTGTTATCCAGGCTCCCTCTTAACATAGGGAGATCAACTGCCTATTATGATATCGGAGAATCTTTCATTGCTTCCATCATTCTTATCAGAGTCATGTTGATCATCACCATTCATATAACTTCTTTCATCATGCTTATCAATCAAATCAACTTTACTTATGAATATCTTCAACATCTTGAAGCTTATGTACCTGCACAACGTAGATAGAAAGTACAACCAAATACATATATAGAAGCATGAATTTAACAATAACAGAATCATGGAAGTATTAGACTTTAGGCTCATAATCAGCAAGAGACACATACTTTTAAACCTCAACTTCTTGCTCAGGGATTTGTCACAAACTCTAGATCACATCAGTAACTCAATCAAGATATCAGTGTCACTGTATCTAGGGCCTCAATATTTCTTCCAAAGATATGACATACTCTACTATAATACATTGCAAACCCTAGAAGCAATTCAAACAAGTAGCATCAACACCCTTAGAATTCATATGTTAGACTTCTACTAGGATTTAATGCAAACCCTAGATTCCATCTTTGAGATGCTAAGCCTTAGATATCAAAAACCAATCATAGAACAATCTAAGGTAATATGATCAATTTCTACTAGGGTTTGTTGTAAACTCTAGATTCATTGTCAAGGCTAAACAATATCATTATATCCTAGAATATCAAACTTCTACTAGGGCTTAGTTACAAACCCTAGAAGTTACATCCTATGAGCATCAACAGTTAGGTTAGCACATATACATATCTAGGATTTCATAATCATGCACAAGAATATCAATATCCATTAGGTAAGCCCAAGACACAATTATAAGTCAAACATATAACAATATTGATTAGGTTAGGGTTTTGATCAAGAAGACATACACCTAAGGTTTTATTCCTATGAGCTTACTCTCCATACATAAGGGTTTTACTCATAAACCCTAATTTACCAAAACCTCAAGGTCTAGGAATGCATTACCATCTAACCCTAGAGGACTAGGGTTTCCACGACAATACTAAAGCCCCAAAAATGACATTACCATCAAAACCCAAACACTAGTAACCGTAAGTAGATTAGGGTTTTTCATATTGGCATACCCTTAGGTGAGGGCTTTATAGAACCTTTTAGGGTTCCATAAACATGATGATTTTAATGAGGGTAGATTCAATCTAATGGTTAATCACCCAAATAAGAATGTCTATGATTCAAAGGTCCTGAACATAACACTTGTTAGTAATGTAAAGCAAATTTATTAGAATGAATGAATATACCTTTATCACAAATAGAACAAAGCTTATGGTCTAAAACATACCTTTGAGTTATTTAGACAAACCTTATAGGACATCAATTCCAATAGAATTTCTATCATGCTTTCTCTTGTGAGATATTCTCCATAGCCCTTGAGCATATCAGTAAGCTTTTCCTAAACATGGAAAATATGAAAATAAATGTTATTAGCATCTAATACAAACACAATGACACATCTAGGTAAGAAAAGGGAAACCGAATATAAAAGATAATACAAGGATTAAGATACTTATCTTTGGAAAAATATTGAGGGCTCCCTCTTGGTCCAATGTCGAGGGATACCTATAACTTTAACAAAACAATTCAAAAATGTTTTTCCAAAGCATGTTAAACATATAAGTACTAAAAATCAAAGTACAAAGGAAAACAATTCAAAAACTTAGAGTAGAGGGACTTAGTAGTATAAGTCCTTTATTTCCGATTATTCGGTTTTGTTCTTCTTTGGAGATCCTTCTTCGGCAACATTTGCTTGATCCTTGTTTGTCTTTTTATTCCTCGGATTATCAGAACAATCGTTTCTATAGTGACCCATCTTGTGACAATTGTAGCATTCTATCTTGGATAGGTCTACCTTCCTTCTAGACCCTTTAGACTTCTTGAAGGTTCCTTTGTTCTTGTGATGAGTGGAATATGCATTTGAATTTTTTTCCTCTTCATTCTCTTTGTTGCTTACTAATGAAATTCCGACTTCTTCTTGATTGCATGCATTCCATAATTGTTCGAATATAGGAGTTTCCTTCCAACTGTTAATAACTGATGAAAAGGCACTCGAAGATGTTGGTAATTCTAGAAGAGCAGTGATTACAAGCTCTTTTTCAAGTACTATCTCATCTATTTCCTGGAATTCATCTCTGATTCTAGCTATTCTTACGAAGAAGGATGCCACAGTGTCGTTCTTTGTCATCTTCATAGTTCTTAGTTCATTCTTAAGACTTGTAATTTGACCAAGATTCTTGATTGTGAATAATTTGGATAAGGCCTCATATATGTCTTGAGCGGAATCTATGTTGGATATATATGGGATGTGGTTATCCTTTATTCCATCCACCATTAGTGTCATGGCCAACATCTCTGTTTCTCTGAACTTCACCTTTTCTGCATCACTTGATTCATTTGTAGGCTTCTTTACTTTTCCTTTGACTAGATCCAAGAATTTGTTCTTCTTGAGGATGAGATCTATTCTCTTTTTCCATGCTCTGTAATTGGATGCTCATTCTAATTTGTTTTCTCCCTTGATTGAATTAGACATTGTTCTTGAAGATAGTAGGCTTGACTTCTTATATGATCCTTTTCCTTGATGACACCTATTCAAACTTCTTAAAACTCCTTCTTCACCTTAGCTTTGATACCATGTTGGAAAATTAGAAATGCAGAAATATTTTCTTTATGTTGATAATTACTTGTGATATTCTTATATTCTTATTAACTTTCTTGTGTTCTTCTTTTAACTTATTTCATCAAGCAATTACCAAAACCATAACACGAAGATCAAAGACACCAGATGTAGGCGGACAACTAGGGAAAAACCCCAACCTAGGGGAAAACCCAGTCAACAATTCTTCCTTCAATGGTTTCACAAAATAATCCAAGACTCTTGACCTAGACACAAACATCCTCCAATCATGAAGTCAACCCTTCACTTATGCAACAACTGAACTTCAACCTAGATGCAACACTTCGATCTTGAAGCAACACATCGACCTGGCAACAGAAACTTCGACCTAGTAGCAGCAGCAGAAACTTCGACCCTTCCAGCAGAACTTCGATGTCTCCAGCGACAGATCTTTGACCTCAATAGTAACCCAGTAACTTCGTATGAATGTGAGAGAGAGAAATAGCCCAAAACTTTCAATGGGACCCTAAGTCTAAACTTAGGAAAATAAAATAATTAATGGGTATTAATCGAACTATGGGTATAACTTCTAGAAGAAGACGAGGATCAATCAGAAGTGATCTTCACCATTGATTAGCTTCTAATAATGGTCGTTTAATGTCAACGAGGAGATTTGGAAGCTTGAGGGTCATTTGGAAGACACACAGAGAATTGATCAGTCAGATCAAATTGTTGAAGCTAGAGGCAGCGCAATGATTTGTAGTGATCACGTAGAGAGGGGCAGAGGGAATTTTGGCTGGAGGATCTTCTCTGGAGCCAAGAATACTCAACAGAGAGGCAAATAGACACATAGAGGAGGTAGCATAGAGGCAAGAGAGGGTGACATAGAGCCAGGAAGGGCTCACGCAGGCCCCATGCAAAGCCTTCACACAGAAGTCCGAGATTTGCTGGGAGGCTGACGTTTCTGAGTCGGGAGGGCTGGAATCAACTCTTGAGAATTTAATTGGTCTCCAGCAAAGGTGACACAGGGCCTTAGAGGCTGACGCAGGGGCAACGCAAAAGTAGTCAGGGACTTGTTGGTTTAGTTGTCAGATCAACCGGGACTTGCAGTGTCGAGTGAGGTAATATCCCTAATTTCTTTTGCCGAGTGATATTATCTGGATTCTATGATGGATTGCCAGCAAGGCATCCAAAAGTTGTATTTTGAAATAACTTCAACTTAATAATAAAAACCCTCAGAGCTGCTGCACCAGTTTTCCCACATTGCGTTTTTTTCCTGGGATGTTTGTCGAAAAACAACTATGTCATTTGTGTTGTATCTTTCTCTATTGTTCAGTTTCTTGTTTCGGCTTATTATTTAATTGGTGTAGGCTACAATGTATGTATTTCGATGTTTGCCGTAGGAAGCTGCAAATAACTTGCTCATGTAAATCTAACAAGTATGAGAATATCTTCAGTTGCTGCAGTAGGGATTCCAGTTTCAGGAATTTTCACATGGCATCAGAGGAGTGCAGGTGAAGCAAGAAGAACACTGCCAAAAAACCCAACACTGAGCAGAAAAGGAGGTCGAAAAAGTTGCAGGAGGCACCTGTTCGAATCCCTTGAGGGGTTTGCGTAGTCCTAGCCGGAGGGTTGAAATTTCGAGGCAGTCTCTCTCTGAGTGAGTCGACAGGGAGGTAGGGCTTCCAGATCGAAAATTTTGCCGTGGTAGAGGGAGCAATGCTGAGCCTTAGCGTGAGAAAGAGCTGATGGGATGCAGATTTTTAGTAGGTTGTTTTGCTAGAAAGAAAGATGCTAGAAGGGAGAAGAGAAGCATAAAGGGAATTTTTCCTCGGTAGACTTCCTGCCAAGAAGTCCGTTTTCTTATTGCCTAAGCAGCAATAGTAAGAGATAGAGAGGAGCAGTTCAACATTTTCGTGGCAAAGATGGAAACCAATAGTTTGAGGGGTTAGGACAGATTGGACGGAGCATCCAACTATGTCATCTGGAAGGCAAGGATGTCATTACTTCTAGATGAGCATTCCCTCAAGACATATGTTGACAGCGTGGTGGCTGAGCCTATAGATCCAGATCCACTAAAGAAGTACAAGGCAGAAATGGCGAAGGCAAAAAGGATGATCCTAGAAGGAGTAAAGGATCACGTGGTTTGTCACATTGCTAGTAGAGGGACTGCTAAGGAGATGTGGGATGCCTTGGCAGCGCAGTATCAAGGATCTTCCGAGCAGCGCAAGATGTACTTAGAGTAGAAATTGAGATTTGCACAGATGCAGAAGGGGGAAGGCATTGATCCATTCCTCATGAAGCTTCAGGAAACCTGGGATGAGTTAGTAGCTGTGGGGTCTACACCTCAGGGGTCTGAGTTGGTTAGATTGGCTCTCAATTCTGTCTCAGATGAGTGGCAAGTCTTTGTCTAGAGTATCCTAGGCAGGGCGACTCTGCCGAATTGGGATGAGATGTGGGCAAATCTTAAGCAAGAGGAGTTGAGGAGAGACTTGGTCAAGTATAAGCTTGACGGAAGCAGCAGTAATGAGTCGAAGCCCAAGGAGGAGGATGAGAATTCAACCCTTGCATCCAAGGGGCAACAGGAGCAGTGGAGGTGGAAGAAGGACGTCTCGAAGATCAAATGCTTTGGTTGTGGTGGAATGGGTCACTACGCCACATAGTGTCCTCTCAGGAAGAAGCAAAAGATGAGAAGCAAAATCCAAACGCTGCACCCGCGAAGATCGAGGAGGAGTTCACCATGAACGCCGAGATACCTCCAAGAGGGAGGTGGGCTGATTTGGAGTTGTAGTTCGAAAGAGCTACAAATGGGCAGGATCCTTGAGGAGTCCACCTCTCGGATCAATTCCTTGCTACGGGAGCCCAGATTAGTAGTAGCAGGATGGACTAAGTGTCAGATGGTGCAGACGAGTGTTGGAGCGACATGTGCAGTGGCTAGAACGCCAAGTCTAAGCAGCGTAGTGCAGAGTTGCAGCAGTGCAGGGAGGCACATTCAGTAGCAGCAACAACAATGCAGTGGCTTCAGAGGGATAGCGTGGGACTAGCAACAGTCAAATCTTCAACATCAAGATGCATCTATGCTGAACACTTGTTCAGTAATTTGGAGTGTTTTTTCGTTGTTAATGTAGTAGCAGCAACAGTTTGCAATGCAAGAGCAGTTGGCAGTGGCAGTGCCATCAGCAACACGGATGCATAAATTCAGAGGGAGCTGTAGTACGGATGCAGTGTTGACAGTGGTAGGGTCAGCAACAGTACAGTTGCAGCAACAACACAGTAGTTGGTGGACAACATGTCAGACATCAACAACGCAAAGGACGATGATATGAAGTTAGGGTGATACTTCAGTGGGAGGCATTGCTAAAGCACATTCCTTGCCAAGAGGGAGTGTTGGTTTCTGGTAGCATCAGATGTGCTCTAAGTCTCAAATTTTGCAAGGAGGCTTGGGCACATGTATTCCAAAGTACCCAAAAAGCGTTTTGGGAAATTCCACCCGAAGAGAGTTTTATTAAAATAATTAACTATTTTTAATGGGACCCTAACTCTAAACTTAGGAAAATAAAATAATTAATGGGTATTAATCTAACTGTGGGTATAACTTCTAGAAGAAGACGAGGATCAAGCAGAAATGATCTTAGCCATTGATTAGCTTCTAATCTGGGCTATTGAATGTCAACGAGGAGATTATTTAAGGAAGCTTGAGGGTCATTTGGAAGACACACAAAGAGTTGATCAATCATATCGAATTGCTAAAGCTAGAGGCAGCGTAGTGATCTGTAGTGATCACGCAGAGAATGGAAGAGGGAGTTTTGGCTGGAGGATCTTCTCCAGAGCCAAGAATACTCAACAAAGAGGCAGAGAGACACACAGAGGAGGCAGTGCAGAGGCCAGAGAGGGTGATGCAGTGCCAGGAAGGGTTCACGCAAGCCCCATGCAGAGCAACACAGAGCCTTCACACAGAATAATGAGATTTGTTGGGACGCTGACATTTCTGAGCTAGGGGGGACTGGAATCAGCTCCTGAGAAGCAAATCGATCTCTAGCAGAGGTGATGCAGGGCCTTAGAGGCTGATGTAGGGCCCACGCAGGGGCAATGTAAAAGTAGTCGGGGGCTTGTTGGTTCAGCTGCCAGATCAGCTGGGACTTGCAGTGTAAAGTGAGGTAATCTCAATAATTTCTTCTGCCGAGTGATATTCTCTGTATTGGATTGCCAACAAGGCATCCAAAAGTTGTATTCAGAAATAACTTCAACATAATAATAAAACCCCTCAAATATGCTGCACCGGTTTTCCCACATTGGGTTTTTCTGGGGACGTTTGGCCAATAACAACTGTGTTATTTGTGTTGTATCTTTCTCTATTGTTCAGTTTCTTGTTTCGGCATATTATTTAATTGGTGTAGGTTGTAGTGTATGTATTTTGATGTTTGCCGTAGGAAATTGCAAATAACTTGTTCATGTAAATCTAACAAGTAGGAGAAATATTATCAGTTGCTGCCGTAGGGATTTTGGTTTTCGGAATTTTCACATGGTATCAAAGGAGTGCAGGTGAAGCAAGAAGAACAGTGCCAAAGAACCCAACGCTGAGCAGAAAAGGAGGTCGAAAAAGATGCATGAGGCAGCGGTTCGAATTGCCAGAGGGGTTTGCGCAATCTTAGCAGGAGGGCTGAAATTTCAAGGTAGTCTCTCTTTGAGTGAGTCGACAAAGAGGTAGGGCTTCCAAATCGAAAATTTTTCCGTGGCAGAGGGAGCAACACTGAGCCTCAGCGTGAGAAAGAGCTGGTGGGACACAGTTTTTCTGCAAGCCATTTTGTTGGGTAGAAAGATGCCAAAAGAGAGAAGAGAAGCACATAGAGGGAATTTTTCCTTAGCAGACATCCTCCCAAGAAGTCCATTTTCTTATTGCTTGAGCATCAACAGTAAGAGATAGAGTGGAACAATGCAACATTTTCGTGGCAGAGATGGCAACCAATGGTTTGAGGGACCAATATATTTTGGATGGAGCATCCAACTATGTCATCTAGAAGGCAAGGATGTCATTCGTTCTAGATGAGCATTCCCTCAAGACATATGTTGACAACGTGGTCGCTGAGCCTGCAGAACCAGATCTGCGGAAGAAGTACAAGGCAGAAATGACGAAGGCAAAAAGGATGATCTTGGATGGAGTAAAGGATCACGTGGTTTTTCACATCGCTAGCAGATGGGCTACTAAGGAGATGTGGGATGCCTTGGAAATGTTGTATCAAGGATCTTCCGAGTAGCGGAAGATGTACTTAGAACAAAAATTGAGATCTGCACAGATGCAAAAGAGGGAACACAATGATCCGTTCCTCATGAAGCTTTAGGAGAACCGAGATGAGTTAACAACTGTGGGTTCTACACCTCAAAGGTCTGAGTTGGTTTGACTGGCCCTCAATTTTGTCAATCAAGTGGCAAGTCTTATTCCAGAGTATCCTGGGCAGGGCGAGTCATTCGAATTGGGATGAGATGTGGGCAACTCTTAAGCAAGAGGAACTGAGGAGAGACTTAATCAAGTGTAAGCATGACAAAAGCAGCAACAGTGGGATGAAGCCCAAGGAGGAGGATGAGAATTCAACCCTTGCATCCAAGGGGCAACAGGAGTAGCAGGGCCAGAAGAAGGATGTCTCGAAGATCAAATGCTTTAGGTGTGGTGAAATGGGTCACTACGCGACACAGTGTCCTCTCAGGAAGAAGGACAAAGATGAGAAGCATGATTCGAAGGATGCACCTGCGAAGATCGAGGAGGAGGAGTTCGCCATGACAGCCGAGATACCTCCAGGAGTGAGGTGGGCTGATTTGGAGCTGTAGTTCGAAAGAGCTACAGATGGGTAGGATCCTTGAGGAGTCCACCTGATGGTGCAGAGGAGTGTTGGAGCGACAGATGTAGTGGCTAGAATGCCTAGTCTGAGCAACGTAGTGTAGAGTTGCAACAGTGTAGGGAGGCACAATTAGTAACAGCAACAACGCAATGGCTTCAGAGGGATAGCGTGGGACTAGAAATAGTCAGATCTTCAGCATCGAGATGCATCTATGCTAAACACTTGTTCAGTAATTTGGGAGTTTTTCTGTTGCTAATGCAGTAGCAACAATAGTTTGTGTAAAGTTCTATTACTGCGGCAACTGATTGATTTTACCTACTTATTTTCCAATAAGTTATTTACGAAATCCCTTCAGTAAATATTAAAACAAATTCTACTATAGATATCACACCATTATACAGAAACAAATACATGCACAAGAATCAAACACATCAACACAATTATTTTTGGACAATTGTCCCTGGAAAAACCCAATGCGGGAAAACCGGTGCAGCAGAGGAGGATTTTATTAATCAACTTTTCTTGAGTACAACTAGGGTGCCAAACTGGCTCACCCAACAGAGATAAACACATGACAGTAATACCATAAAATCCTTCGGTGCTTTCCCTAAGCTCAACGTCAGTCCAGCTAGCTTTTGCGTAGCTCCCACATCCTCTGTGTCAGCACTTGGCCTCTCTACATTACCCATGTAGGCCCTCCAGTCACTGCGCAATCCAACTGCCTCAACGTCTTTCTGATTGGCTCTGTGTCTGCCTCTTTGCACTTTGCACTGGTCCTCCGGCACTATCCTTGCCTCTCAATGCAATCCAGACCTCTAGTTTGAATTTCTTAGCAAACCCCGCTCCAGAAATCGAACTGACTGGTCTCCCTCAGTATATCTCCAACTGACACTTAGGACTCCTCTTATACTTTTCCTGTTGATGAATCAACGACCGAGATTATGTCCCTAATCAACGGATAAGATTAAAACAGACTTGATTAATACCCATTAATATTTTATTTTCCTAAGTTTAGACTTAGGAACTCATTAAAACTATTAATTATTTTAATAACTCCTCATCTGGATGGAATTATCCAAAATGATTTTGGGGTCTTGGAGATCTCATGTGCTTTAGCCTCTCCACCAAATTTCATGGCTAGAGCACCTCTGATGCTACCCCAAATCAACACTCCCTCTTAGCGAGGAATGTGCTCTATTAATGCTCCACCACTGGACATTACCTTGATCATCCGATACCAGTACTTGTGCTGATGCATGGCCTACTGCCTAACATCCTCTGCACTGCTTCCTCCTATACTGCTGCCCATGGCTTCCACCACTGCCACTGCTAGATTTGTATTGCAGCTCCCTCTGCATCTGTGATGCTGCTGGTCCTTCCTCCCAACACTGCATCTGCAATGCAACTCTCTCTCAATTGTTGCACCATGCTACCCGTAACACTGCTAACTGTTGCACTGCAACACCTGATACATACCCATTTCTGCTACTGAAATGAATTCTTTATCATCCCCATCTTCTCCCTAAAATAAGCATACTTTGTTCTTCCAAGAGTCTTGGTAAGGATGTCTGCCCCCTGTTCTCCTGTAGGAGTGTAGCTCAACTGTACAACTCCTTGTTGGATACAGTCTCTGACAAAGTGACACCGAATATCAATGTGCTTTGACCAATCATGAAATATTGGATTCTTAGAGAGCTTGATGTAACTCTGATTATCGCACATGATCCTAGTCGCTTCCATCCTTCTCCTAAACAGGTTCACAAGTAATTTTCTAAGACATATGGCTTCGCACGAACCTGTGCTAGCGACCATATATTATGCTTCAGCTGAGCTTAGAGCTACGAATTTCTGTTTCCTACTGCACTAGGAGGTCATTCCCGATCCAATGTTGAAACAGTACCCAAAGGTACTTTTCTAATCTACTAAATTTGCAGCCCAATCTGCATTAGTAAACCCACTCAACCTGATATCATTACTTCTGGTGTACGAGAGTCCATAATTGACTGTTCCCTGTATATATCTGAGAACATGTTTGGCTGCTGCCCAATGAGCCCTCTTCTGTTCCACCATGAATTGACTAAGGGTGTTGACAACGTAAAAAATGTTTGGTCTAGTATTGACCAGATACATTGAGGACCCTATGAGCTGTTTGTATAAGGTGGGATCAACATCTTTGTCTTCTCATGCATCAATTTTCTTCCAGTTGGTGATCATTGGAGTAGCCATCGGCCTATAGTCCTGCACCCTGAATCTCTTCAGGATTTCTGTAGCATATCTCCCTTGCCCAAGGAAGATTTTATCCTTTTGCTGCCAAACTTCCAACCTTAGGAAATAATGCATCTGTCCCAAATCCTTCATGTCAAACTCTGTGGCTAGATTCTTCTTGCAGTCCTCAATGAGCCTGGATGATCCTGTTAGGAAGAGATCATCCACATATAATATTAGGATTAGAGGCTCTTTCTCTACAACCAGAGAGGCGATTGAGATCTGCATCACTCTTTTACGAACCCCATCTTCTGCAAGTAGCCATCAATTCGACCATACCATTCTCTAGGTGCCTGTTTGAGCCCATACAAGGCTTTCTTCAATCTGCAGACATGAGACTTCTCATATGTCTCAAAGCCTTCTAGCTGTTCAATGTATATGTCCTCTTCTATCAACCGTTTAAGAATGCCGTTTTGACATCCATTTGATGAATCTCCCATCCCATTTGTGCTGGAAGAGATATCACGGTTCTAATAGATGTATACTTGGCTACTGGGGCAAAGGTTTCTTCGTAGTCTATTCCTTCCTCCTGAGCATAGCCCTTAGCCACAAACCTGGCTTTGTATTTTTTCACACTATCGTCTGCATCGTATTTAATCTTGTAGATCCATCTCATACCTACCACTGATCTATGAGGCCTAGGCACTACTTCCTAGACATCATTCACCATTATAGAGATGTACTCCTCTACCATCGCATCCATCCAAACTTGGTGTTGAGTGGCCTCCTGAAAGCTAGAATGCTCCCCATCCTAAGCTACTAAGGCCTAATATCTATTTGGCTATCTCACTCCGCTTTATTGTTCCTTGGTGCACCAATGAAATCTTCTGCATCACGTAGAAGCTGTCGGAGTTCCCAGCTCGTTCTTCCCCTGGTAGTAGGTGCATCTGTTAGCTCCTCCTCTTCTTGTGATTCTTCATGTTCTGAAGGAGAATTCTTGTCTTCCACTGGTTGAAGTGGTTTGACCAATGACTCATCTTTTGACTGCTCCTCAGAAGCCATTTTGTCGAGATTTTCTTAAGGTTCTATCTTCCATGAACTTCACATCTTGTCGAACTACTACCTTCCTGCTCCCACTATATGCCTTAGCGTTCTCGCTGTATCCCACTAGATATCCTTTCTTTGTAGTTTGATCTAACTTCTTCCTCTTCTCCTCGGGTATACGACAATATGCTAAACTCCCAAATATCCTGAAATGACTGATTTCAGGTGTCTTCTTGGTGAAGACTTTCTCTGGAGTAATCTTGCCTAATGCCCTATGAGGAGTTCTATTCTGGACATAGACTGCCATGTTGCATGTTTCGGCCCACAGGAATTTTGGCATATCCTGATCATACATCATGGCCTGTCCTGTTCTTCCTTTCTGCTACTCCATTCTGCTCCAAATTATAAGGAGCTATCCACTCTCTTTTGATGCCCTCCCTAGCGCAAAAATCAGTGAAGTCCTTATCGACATATTCTCCACTATTGTTTGAGCGCAATTTTTTATTTTTATTTTTATTTATTTATTTATTTTTATTTATTTATTTTTTATTTTTTATTTTTTATTTATTTTTTAATTTTTAATTTTTAATTTTTATTTTATTTTTTATTTTTTTTTTTTTTTTTTTTTCAGATTCTCCACCAGAGCCTTGAACTCTTTGAATCGACTGAAAACCTCGTCCTTGGTCTTCAGAAAATAAATCCAAGTCTTCCTGTAGTGGTCATCGATGAAGGTGACAAAGTATTCGGCACCACTAAGAGCTTTAGTGGACATTGGTCCGCAAATATCTGATTGTATCAATCCTAGTGCACTCTTGGCCTTGTTTTTACTTCTAGGAAATGTTGCTTTGGCATGCTTGTCCAGAGCACATCCTCTGCATACATCATCTCATTCTGTACTAAGATCTGGAACTCCTGTTACAGTTTTCCAGAGAATTCTCACAGCCCCATGGTGCAAATGTCCCATTCTTTTGTGCCATAGTTCATTCAAGTCCTTGTCTCCATTACTGCCTATCAGTGCCATTGGTGATTCTAGCTATAACCTGTACAACCTGTTACTTCTGATTCCAATCTGCACTTTCTTTTTCCAACTCGGGTGTTTGACGTATACTTTCTCGTTAATGAAAATTCATTCTTTCCTCCTGATAATTTGAGAAACATTCCTGGATTCCTGCCATATGCTAGGAAGCTCCACTGTCTATATACCATACCTTTGATGATGCAGAGCTTGTTACAAAAGCAACTTCTTCTTCCAATTTGGAAACAAGCATAGAGAAATCGAAATTTCTGTCTCTTGTGCAATTTTCTGAAAATCTGCACGAGTCTCCTAACATAGATGCCTCTGCATCATGATCTTGACACATAGTTGATTTTCCCTTCCTGTGTCTGATTCTTTCCTATCATACCATGTCAAATGTCGATTACTGCAGCAACTGATTTATTTTAGATACTTATTTTCCAATAAGCTATTTACGAAATCCTTTCAATAAATATTAAAATAAATTCTGCTGCAGATATCATACCATTATACAGAAACAAATACATGCACAAAAATCAAACACATCAAAACAGTGATTTTGTGACAATTGTCCCCGGAAAAACCCAATGCGGGAAAATCGGTGCAACAGAGGAGGATTTTATTAATCAGTGTTTCTTGAGTACAACTAGGGTGCCAAACTGGCTCACCCAATAGAGATAACCACACGACAGTAATACCATAAAATTATCTGATGCTTTCCCTAAGCTTAGTGTAAGTCTAGATAGCCTTGCGCAGCTCCCAGAGCCTTTGCGTCAGCACTATGGCTCACTGTGACAACACTCTGGCTCACTGCGTTAACACTTGACCTCTCTGCGTCACCAACACATGCCCTCCAGTCACTGCGCAATCCAACTGCCTCTGCATCTGCCTCTATGCACTCTACGTTGGTCCTCTGGCACCATCCCTCCCTCTCTGTTATGTACTCGCTGCCTCTCACTCCAATCCAGACCTCTAGTTTGAATTTCTCAGTAAACCTCGCTCCAAAAATCGAACTAACTATTCTCCCTTAGTATATCTCCAACTGACCCTGAAGCCTCCTCTTATACTTTTCCTATTGATGAATCAATGACTGAGATTAAGTCCCTAATCAACGACTAAGATTAAAATAGACTAGATCTTCGTCTCTTAGAAGCTTTTCATCCTTATCTTTATTAATACCCGTTAATATTTTTATTTTCCTAAGTTTAGACTTAGGAACTCATTAAAAATATTAATTATTTTAATAACTCCTCATCCGGATGGAATTTTCCGAAACGATTGATGGGTCTTGGAGATCTCATGTGCTTTAGCCTCTCCACCAAGTTTCATGGCTAGAGCACATCCGATGCTACCCTAAATCAACAGTTTGAAGTGCAAGAGCAACTGGTAGTGGCAGTGCCATCAACAACATGGATGCAAAAATTTAGAGGGAGCTATGGTACGGATATAGTGTTGACAGTGGCAGGGTTAACAATAGTACAATTGCAGGAACAACGCAGTAGTTGGTGGAAAGCATATCAGACATCAGCAATGCGAAGGACGATGATATGAAGTTAGGGTGATGCTTCAGTGGGAGGCAATGCTAGAGCACATTCCTTGCTAAGAGGGAGTGGTGATTTCTGGTAGCATCAGATGTGCTCTAAGTCTAAAATTTTGTAGGGAGGCTTGGGCACATGTATTCCAAAGAACCCTGAAAGCGTTTTGGTAAATTCCACTTGGAGAGAGTTTTATTAAAATAATTAATTATTTTTAATGGGACTCTAAGTCTAAACTGAGGAAAATAAATTAACTAATGGATATTAATTTAACTTTGGGTATAACTTTTAGAAGAAGACGAGGATCAAGCAGAAATGATCTTAGCGATTGATTAGCTTCTAATCATAGCAGTTGAATGTCAACGAGGAGATTATTTAAGGAAGCTTGAGGGTCATTTGGAAGAAACCAGCTCACCAAAAAGATAGAAAAGAAAGATAAACGCCTTAGAATTTAGCCTCTTCAAGGGGGAAACCTCCTTTACATTACACAAATGAACAATTCTTCGATGATACAAATGACAAGACCTCCTTTCTATATATAGGAGTCTAAGGGGTCATAATATAATCAGAGCGGACATAACAATAATAATGCAAGGGCACAATAATAACAATAATGGGCTACTATGGGGCACAATGGTAACAATATGGGTACTACATGGGCACAACAATATAATAAGGGGGTTGTACTAATAACAATAAGGGGTTACACTAGTAGTATAGGGGCCTAACATGCCCCTCTCCTTCAAAAAATGTTGTCCTCAACGCTTGAGTAGTTCTTGATGCTTCTGTATAAAATTCTTGTCTTCCCATGTGGAATCTTCAGCGGGTAAGTTCTTCCACTTGATGAGATACTTTGCAATTGATTGATTTCGTAGATGTCGGGTTCTTGTTTCTATGATTGCTCCAGGTTCCAATATGATTTTTCCTTCCTCTTCAAGTTCTGGCAATATTGTTTGAATTGGGATCTTTTGCAACTTTTGAAAAAGTGGCCATATTTCTTCGTCCTTCTTCCATTCATTCCTTGCTTCGTTTATCCAATTTGTTTGGATAATAGAAATAGCACAAAACAATGCTTTCACATCCTCATCCTTTCTTGAGAGTGTATCTGCAACAAAATTTTGCTTCCCTTTTCTATAGATTATGTCAAAGTCATAACCCAACATATTTGTGACCCATTTTTTCTGTTCTTATAAAAATAATAGTTGTTCTAAAAAGTATTTAAGACTATCATGATCTATTTTTACCTTGAAGTGTCTTCCCATTCGGTAAAGTCGCCATTTTTTAAGTGCATGTAGTATTGCCAACATTTCCTTCTCATAAATAGCTTGCTTGAAATGTAGCAGTAAAAATACCCAATCACCCACATCAAAACATTTTTCACTACGATGTTGATCTACCTGTTGTCTCATTCGATTTTGCACCAAAGTGGTGTTATCCTTTAAAATTTGGAGAACTTGTTGTTGATGCTAGATGTGATCTTTCACTGCTTGAACCTTTTTCTTTTTGATATGTCCTTCTATATTGAGAGTTTTAAGAGTGGTAATTTCTTTGAATGCTTTACAAGATATGGTTGGATTCATTTCTTGATGCTCAATGTGATCTTTCACTTCTTGCACTTTTTTTCTTGATATGTCCTTCTATCTGGATAGTTTGAGGAGTGGTAATTTCGGCCAATGGATTACAAGATATGGTTGGATTCATTTTTTCTTTCTTGATGTGATCTTTCACTTTTTGAACCTTTTTCTTCTTGATATGTTCTTCTATCTTGAGAGTTTGAGGAGTGGTAATTCTTGCCAATGCTTTACAAGATATAGTCAGATTCATTTCTTCTTTCTTTGGGTCCTGGCGTATATCCTCTTCTTTTGATGTTTCTTGATCCTTTTCCTCCTCCTCTTCATACTCTATGTAAAATAATTTCTTCTCAGCACATTTATGACCTTTAGTGCATTTGCTATCACAATTGTAACAAAGCTCTTTTTCTCTTTTTTTTTCCAATTGTTGTGGTGTAACCCTTGTAGGTTGTGGAAGGCTAGGAGAAACAACACTTCCATCTTTATAGTTGTGAGGGGTAGAATTCCTTGTGGCCATAATTTTGCTTTCCAATTTATAACAATGCCCTTTTTCTCTTTTTTCTTCCAATTGTTGTGGTGCTGCTCTAAAGAAGGTGTTGCTCTTTGTATTCTCATAATGTGCTATAATTTCCTCCATGAAAATTGACCACGTAACAAGTTGTTTACGAGAACTAAGCCCTTTATATAATAAGAATTGATCTTGTTCTAAATATGAAGATGCAATACATACCTTTTGTAATAGTGGTACACCTTGTAGATCAAAATATTTCTCTATCTGTAGTATCCAATTTACCGGATCCTTGCCATCAAACTTCTTCATCTCGCTTTTCTTGATTTTAGGAGCCCGATCTTGAAACCACTGTAACTTTGTACTTTCGGATCTTTAAGTTCTGAAATTGCAACCTGCAGTAGCCCTTTGTGTCCTTTTTCCAATGCCACCAGTTTGATCAAATTTAGATTCTCCAAGAAAGAGTTATGCACAATCTCCCAAGATGACCTGATTATATACATTTTTAGAAGAGCGAACTTGTATGAAGTGCGAAGTGTCACGTGTCCTCTTTCTGTAACTTCTTACGATTTTTCAATCTAATGCTCAAAACAAAAGTTATGATGATTTTTCCTAGGTCACCTGTTTGGAATGTAATTCGGGAGTCTGCAAAAAGGCCAACTTCCTCAGATCATAGCTCCGCAAATATAGCACGAAAAGCTCTGAAATTCGGACCTGAGGTTCAGAACGATTTCAACCGAAATGGGTTTTTTTTAGCGTCTGAAATGTCGCAGAAAAACACTTATAGCGAAAATGCCACGATGACCTGTTTGGAGCAGCGAAACCCTAGAATCCAAAGCTCTGATACCAAATGTTATGAAACCAACTCACCAAAAAGATAGAAAAGAAAGATAAACGCCTTAGAATTCAGCCTCTTCGAGGGGGCAACTTCCTTTACATTACAAAAATGAACAATTCTTCGATGTTACAAATGACAAGACCTCCTTTCTATATATAGGAGTCTAAGGGGTCATAATATAATCAGAGCCGACATGACAATAATAATGTAAGGGCACAATAATAACAATAATGGGCTACTATGGGGCACAACTGTAACAATATGGGTACTACATGGGTACAACAATATAATAAGGGGGTTGTACTAATAACAATAAGGAGTTACACTAGTAGTATAGGGGCCTAACAACGTCTCATCCTTATCTTTATTAATACCCATTAATATTTTTATTTTCCTAAGTTTAGACTTAAAAACTCATTAAAAATATTAATTATTTTAATAACTCTTCATCCGGATGGAATTTTCCAAAACGATTTCTGGGTCTTGGAGATGTCATGCGCTTTAGCCTCTCACCAAGTTTCATGGCTAGAGCACATCCGATGCTACCCCAAATCAATAGTTTGAAGTGCAAGAGTAGTTGGCAGTGGGAGTGCCATCAACAACATGGATGCAAAAATTTAGAGGGAGTTGTAGTATGGATGCAGTGTTGACAGTGGCAGGGTTAGCAATAGTACAGTTGCAGGAACAACACAGTAGTTGGTGGACAACATGTCAGACATCAGCAATGCGAAGGACGATGATATGAAGTTAGGGTGATGCTTCAGTGGGAGGCATTGCTAGAGCACATTCCTCGCTAAGAGGGAGTGGTGATTTCTGGTAGCATCGGATGTGCTTTAAGTCTCAAATTTTGTAGGGAGGCTTGGGCACATGTATTCCAAAGAACCCTGACAGCGTTTTGGTAAATTCCACTTGGAGAGAGTTTTATTAAAATAATTAATTATTTTTAATGGGACTCTAAGTCTAAACTTAGGAAAATAAATTAATTAATGGGTATTAATTTAACTTTGGGTATAACTTCTAGAAGAAGATCAAGCAGAAATGATCTTAGCCATTGATTAGCTTCTAATCATAGTAGTTGAATGTCAACGAAGAAATTATTTAAGGAAGCTTGAGGGTCATTTGGAAGACACACAGAGAGTTGATTAGTCAGATCGGATTGCTAAAGCTAGAGGTAGCACAGTGATTTGTAGTGATCATGGAGAGAGGGGCAAAGGGTGTTTTCGCTGGAGGATCTTCTCCGGAGCCAAGAATGCTTAGCGAGAGGCAGAGAGACACACAGAGGAGGTAGCGTAGAGGCCAGAGAGGGTGACGTAGAGCCAGGAAGGGCTCATGCAGAGCAGTGCAGAGCCTTCACGTAGAAGTGCGAGATTTGCTGGGAGGCTGACATTTTTGAGCTGGGAGGGCTGGAATCAGCTCCTGAGAAGCAAATCGATCTCCAATAGAGGTGATGCAGGGCCTTAGAGGCTAACGCAGGGCCCACGCAGTAGTAGTCGGGGACTCGTTGGTTCAGCTATCGGATTAGCTGGGTTTTGCAATGTAGAGTGAGGTAATCTCATGAATTTCTTCTACCGAGTGATATTCTCTGTATTGGATTGCCAACAAGGCATCCATAACTTGTATTCACAAATAACTTCAGCTTAATAATAAAAACTCTCAGATCTGTTGCACCAGTTTTCCCACATTGGGTTTTCCCAAGGACGTTTGTCCAAAAACAACTATCATTTGTGTTGTATCTTTCTCCATTGTTCAGTTTCTTGTTTCAACATATTCTTTAATTGGTGTAGGATGCTGTGTATGTTTTTCGATGTTTGCCGTAGGAAACTGCAAATAACTTGTTCATGTAAATCTAACAAGTTGGAGAAATATCATCAGTTGCTACAGTAGGGATTCCGGTTTCAAGAATTTTCACACTGACTTAGTGTGGAGGTGACAAATTATATATTTTACTCAATAATAATTCTTTTTACATAAGTCAAAAGCCCAAGAAGGGTCTCATTAAATGGACAATGACTCTAATGACTTGATATAAAACCTAGATGTCATCAATGGGGACTTTGACCTAAAACATGATGACTCAAGCATGAAACACATGCTTTAATAAGTCATAATTCTTTTGATAAATATATTTCATTATGACTCAAATATAATTATGAAGACCAAACCTAGTTACATTCATCAATATGATGTAGTTATGAATCATGATCAAAAAATGGAGCAACAAGCCTTCAACATGCCCCAAGATGAAGCCTAGGGTTAGGTTAGGGTTTACCTTAGGGAAAAGCTACCTAGGGCTTGTGATGTTAGCCTAAAATAGAAGAATTTTCCATGGAAAAGGATAGATCTTGATGCAATGAGGCTGAAACCACGTGAAGAATCCTCCGAAAGGCCAACACATCCTCCTAGTGAACTTGGCCCTAGCCCTAGCCTAACATCTTGCCTTAAAGGGATGAAAATATGAGAAGGAGAGAAAGATATGTTTTAAAAGATTTTCTAAGATGTGATCACCTATGTTGATGGCCAATGCTTGATCCTTAGGTGATAGAGTGCAAGGGAGACTTACTAATGGAAGCATTAAACCCTAGTATGGAATAAGGGCAAGAAAAACCTAGTTTTCAAAACCCTAGCTATCATTTTATGCTGGGATACAATCACTGAAGAGAGCTTAACATGAAGATTCGCTCAAGGGATTGTCACACATTCTTAAGGCTAATGCATACAATACTTTGCAAGATTTCATAAAAAAATATTCAACAAAACTAGTACATAGAAACCCTAACTATAATTATTCCATGCAATAGCCATAAAAAGATAATCAACATGTAGAATAATTACAATAAATGCATGAACCAATCCTTTATTATCCCAAAATGATGTCTCCACAACAAGAGAATGTCTCCAAAAGAAAAATATCCACAATAGATCACATCTCCACAAGTATACAAGACTATTTCAGCTAGGCCGAAATCCTCTAATGAGGTCGAGTTCTCCACAAGTGATGATGAAAAATGAAAGTGAGGTGACCTCTATTTATATGAGGTCTACCTCAATGAATTTTAACTTATGAAAGCCCTAAAACAAGTTTGACTTGAATTAGATCTTAGGTTACAAGCCATTGCACTAGCTTAATACCAAAACAAGCCATAAATATCCATGTGAGTCATAGCTTACAATAATCCAATGTTGTGAAAATCGCGATAAAATGAAAAAATCTCGATTTTTTCCCTCTACCGATAAAATCGCGATAATTAAACGAAAAAATCGTCGATTTTTTTTTCCCCGATTTTTATTGAAAAAATCACGATTTTATGAAAAAATCGCGATAAAAACTTAACAAATTGCCAGGGGTCGCGATAGCATAGTTTTATAAGTTTTTTTTGGGTTTTTTCATGCAATTTCTTTTGAAAGAAACAAATAATTTTTGAGTGGGGCAACTTAATGATCAAGTGTAGGCCCTAGTATGGATATGCTATTCATGGTAATGTTAAATTCTTAAAGTAAAAGGATGAAAATGAAGATTAAGGAGAATGTCACTTTTACTTAAATTTTTAACATTACCATGAAATGACTCAGGATGTTTGAGAGTGGTTCCAGCCTCATTGGATTTCACATGGAGAAAGTAGAATTTTAGATTTCATTTAAAATCCAGCAGACTTATCAGTTTTTCAGGATTTTAGGATTGGGAGATTGTAATGTTTCTAGGTGAGTCGGTGACACCACCTGCCCGGGCTACCCCTGCCACCAGTAGAGGACGTGGTCTACCTCCTATAGCTCCTACTTCTAGTTCTTCAGCTTCTAGAGCACATCAGACTCCACTGCCATCTCCACCAGCGCAGGCCCCAGCATCTACATCTAGAGGGAAAGGGAAAGCTGTGGCATTTTCTCACAAGAGGGGTAGAGGAAATCAATAGGATTAGACTTTCATTTTATTGTATATGACATTATAACATGATGAGATACATTATCATATTTTTTGTTGATATTTTGAGACGAGTTGGGACTCAGGAGTCAGGACTTACTATTCAGGACGTGATTCAATGTTATGTGTGATTTTAGCGCTAGAAATGATATTAAACATCTTATATATTAGTTTTTTTATCATATTTATGTGTCATGTATTTATTTTATGTTGTAGATGGTTTAGATATTAAAAAAAATGAAAAAAAATGAAAAAAAAATGAATATTTTTGTACCAAACGATTTTTTCCCAATTTTTTCCGATTTTTTCCTGATGATTTCAATTTTTTTCCGATTTGTTCCCCTTGCCGATTTAATCCCGATCACGATTTTCACAACATTGCAATAATCATTAGTGCATCTATGTGGACCAAGCTTGCTAGTCAAGGTAAAATTGACACTTCATATTGGGCTTCCCTTCCAAATTTGGGGCTTGATCACGTAATAGTGTTACCTTTCTATGTAGGAGTGGCTAATGGATGATCCTAGTAGGTGTTCCTAACTCTTAAAGGGAAAGACAAGTCCTTGGTAAATCCTTCAATCAATAAGTGTCATGTAAGTAATGATGGAATGGAAGGGGAATAAAGGGGTCTTGAGGCCAAGTGCAACAGTCAAAGGGGTAGCTATAATGATGAAATTCACATTTTAGGAATACAAATGTGAGGAGGGAGCAATTGTGGATGCATGAGTTACCCCAACCCCCCCTCACCCCCCTCTTATTGCTTTTTGCCTTTTCTTGATTTTTCTTTATATTATTGCTCGAAGCTCTAGGAAATGGGAGCATGTTGTCAATGATGTGTAACAGTGGTTATCCCCTTAGTAGTGGGGTAGTTCATCGCCCACCAGAGGTTGGGACATGCAAGGGTTCCTTTTGTGATGTGGCTGGGCAACATTGGCCTTAGGAACCAGGGTATGGCAATAATGATAACGAGTAGAACTTGTTGCTGCCTAATCCACACTTAGGTTTTTTACTGCTCAAACTAGTAGGGGGCATAAAATGGATTCCTAAAGGGCAACTGTTAGATCAAAGGGCAACAATGGTGGCTTAGCCCATTGTCACCTCAGCTAAGACTCCTTGCCCTTTATGAACTTTCATCGATGGGAGGAGACTTGATATATATAGAAGGTCACTTGAGAAGGTTTAATCAACCAATGGATATGAAGTGACCCTTATATTCCTTTTCCTAGAAGGGGTTTTAAGAATAGAGTTTTCTTGCTTGTCAAGCTGAGGACTTGAGGGTTTGGTTTAGAGGAATATGCCTTAAGAAGGAGTTTCCTAATCCGAAAATCCATATTGGACTTGACTACCCGAATGGTTCTTGAAGGTTTGACTTTTCAAAAAGTGTGGGACCACACGGGACCAAGTGGAGCCAACCTAGGTTAATGGGGGAGAATCTAGCAACCAATGATGTTCTTAACCCAGACAAGGAAGGGGAAAGGATCAAAGCAAGAATTTCCACTTAAAGGTGTCAAATTGATCCTATGAGGCACTAGGCTAGGGAACACAAGGGGAAAATTTATAACAGAGCTAAGGCTTGGGTTGTCTCACAACTCCACTGTCAAAATGGCTTCAAAATTGGAGGAGGCCTTGAGGACACACCAATGCAGTAGAAGCTAGGAGTTCGAACTTTTTCTTGGGCTATTTTGTTGGGAAAATGATGCCCTAGGTGACCCAACTTGGCTAGACCTAGAAGAGAGAGGAAAAGGTGAAGGGAAGTATTCGCTAAGTGACCACCTATTGGAGGATTAGTGCCTTAATCCTTGAGGAGAATGGAGTCTAGGATAATGATGAGAAAGGATGTTTTATTTCGGTCAAGGAGGCCTGAAGGACTTCTTCGCTCAACCTTTAGGGCAAGAGGAAGAGACCTCAAAATTTTTATACTTTGCTTGACAAAGGAGATGGCTTATCAGGATCAATTCCCTGATGGAATTACCCCTAAGATATTTCATTCACATTCATGGCCCAAACATTGAGAGATGCTATATAGAAACAATAATTCCAAAAAGTTGCAATTATGCAATTAGTCCTATTATTGTGAAAATCCCATTCAATGCATACGATAAATGTAAAACAAGAATAGCATTAAAAGTATGTTTGACCATAAAGAAGCTCCAAGATAAAATTACTCCAACCCAAACATTAGAATTCATTTGTGCTCCAATTCTTCATCCCAGAAAAAGTGCGAAATTCTCTGAAGAGAAGAGAGATCCAATCCAAAGTGATGATGAGAAAATGAACTCATCTCACTTGTATTTATACACTAATGAGGAGTTCGAATTAATCTCTTAAGCCTAAATAAGCCCCAAAAATAAAATAATGTGCTAATAACCTAACTTTTGGTGACAAACCCACCAAACTAGCTCACAAATGAAATAACAAGCCTCTTAAAAAATCAAATGATAAATAATACATGTCGTAGGGCCGTCCAAGAGGCTTAATGAGGTCCATAGGTGCCATAATGAAGAATAAGACCCTTAAAAGTGATGGACAAGGGGTTGGCCCCTTGTTCTCCAAACAATAAACCTGTGGTGCTACCAATAGGTGTGGGTGCACAATAATAACCTCATGGGTCTCCAAATGAGTCGAAGATGCCTGTAGATCATCTATAAGGGATTCGATGATGGTGTAGGTGATGCCACATCATTCTACAAGTCGTGAGTCAGCTGCCAAGTGCATGGTACATCTGTGGGGTTGGCTAGGCAAAGGTGAACCAGGTGCATCTTCCTCATCCAATAGGTGAATCTCAAGAAATATCTGAACATCTTCGGGGATCGATGGAGTGCTTTCTACTGCTGTTGAGGCCCATGGCTCTCAACACACATCCTACATGTCCCAATGTAGCCCTTTGGAGGATTAGCACCCCGTATAGGGAGACTAAACCTAAGATGGAGACCATCTGCAATTCTGCATAAGATTTAATGTGTCCCCTAGCCTTCTAATACAACAAGTCATCCAAGAAATCGAGTAAAAGAGCTTACAAACCATGGACCATTGGTGGGGACTTCATAATGGCCTGCCCTTCCTTAATGGGCTTTGGTATGTGATAATATCTCCAAACTCCAAATGGGGTTAACCAAGTATCGTATTAGGTGTTGATTTTTATAGCATCGGTCGTTTCCTAGCCACGAAATTTGGTGGGGAGGCTAAAATATATGTATTCTCCAAAACCCAGAAATTGTTCTAGAAATTCCACCTACAGACGACTTAATTAAAATAATTAATCTTTTTTTAATAGTGCCTAAGTCTAAACTTAGGAAAACTGATGAATTAAAGGGTTTAATTAAGTCATGATGAGAATCTTCTAGAAAAAGACATGGATCGAGTTCTAGTTAATCTTAGCCATCGATTATGTTTTAATCTTGGCCGTTGATGTCTCAACGAGAGATTATAAGAAGAAATTCGATGGGGGTTGGAGAACACACTTGGAGCCACCAAGAATTCGATATTGTTGGGAAATCGAACTCTAGAGTAGCAGTTGTGTGTTGCCAGAGGTGATTCAGTAGTTTTGAAGCAGTGAGAGAGGGGCAGGGATAGTAAGGCTAGAAGGAAGTTTTTCCAGTCCGATGAGTGCATAGCAGAGAGACAACGTGCTCCATAGAGAGGCTGACGCAGTGCAAAGAGGCAGCGCAAAGCTTTAGAGGGAGATCGGTATTTTTGCTAAGGAGAAGTCGAGATTCAATGGTAGGATGTGGAGTGGGAGCTTGGAGACCAGAAGGTCGAGTTTCCAGAGAAACAACTGATCATCAAAGTGAGAGCGGTGCTAGTCCAAGCAAGGCTGATGTAAATCTGCATAGGGTGATGCGGAGGCAACAAGGAGCAGCTCATCTTGAGCTAAGGTCAGTGTCGAATCACTGGTGGAAGTGAGATTTTTCTCACTAGACTTCTGTCAGTCATTTTCTTTGTATGGAAAGCTAGATTTGAGCTTCCATAGACTTGTACTCAGATTTACTACTGCATAATAATCAAAACCCTTAGCTACTGCACCGATTTTCCCAAGTTGGGTTTTTCTGGGGACATTGGTCCTATTATCGCACATAATGTCTAGGCACCATGACAACAACTCAGATCAGGGGCTGTCACACTGATCCCCAATCAGTCCGTTTGAGTTGTCTCCTATAGCAGACTAAGGGGGGTAGACCCTATAAGAATGGGAGACACAGTTAAGCAACGAATACTTGTTTTTAGATTACGTAAGATTTTAAGGATTCAAAATGATTTGAAGAAAGTGATAATAGTGCCTTGTGGAGTCAACTATCTTGCGAAGAAAATAAGGTTCATGTAAAGGATGGGACACTGCTGTTGAAAAGACTTGACTGTCTCATATGCAAATGCAAAACTTAAAACTATGTGAAATGCAGAGACTTGGTTAATTTTAGTTAAATGAGAGCTTAAAATTATTTCTGATGTTGAAATTTGATGATTAAAAAAAGGGTTTCCAACATACCAACCCGGTTTTAATTTCACCTTATCAGTCCCATTCAGTTAAAAGCTCTTTTCCATAAACATACATTCAACATATAGAATTTTGGAAATGAAATTTTCAGATTAAAACACTTGGGGTTGTCAACACATGCTAAAAATAAATATGGACACAACCAGACCAGCAACACACATGAAAATACACACAGATTTTTGGTCAACTTAGATCCAGGCAAAACCCCTTCAATTTTCTCTAGGGAAAACTTGTTAGAGAGCTCTTCAAATTTATTTATCTTTCAAGTTTAGGAAAAATACAATCGTAGACAAAACAAAACAACAAAATACAACTTATCTCTTCAACCCAAAACTCTTTGAAAACTGTGCCCACTTGAAGCTGAGAATATGTACTGTACGGATTTTTTTTCATAAACTTTTCTCGAACAACATGCAGCTGACATCATACAATTTTGTTTGTATTGTACCTTCTGCTCTCTTCTAAACCTTGATTCCATGCCAAACTTCGCCCAAAAATCACTCTTTCAGCTCGCTGCAACAAATTTCTCCTTTAGAAATTTTCTCCAGCTCTCAACCTCCTTTTTCCAATCTGCTCATGAAGAATGAATGCAGTCTCTCTTTTCTTTTCCCCCTTCTGTTTTCCTAAATTACTTTTGGGCAACCCTAAGATCTAATGGTTCAGATTCATTTAGATCAAGGGATGAGAATAAATGTGCATTTAATTCTCACTTTCTATTTTTTAACTCACCCATTAAATAAAGTACTCACATTGTACTTTATGTTTAAAGTCGTTTTTCACTTTTTAATTTAACATTGACTTTACCATTTATAAAGTCGCTTTGACATTATAAAGTCACAGTTAGGAAAATAATTATTTTGGACACTTTTCCCTAGGTAGAGACTAACCCATGGGAGACCACTTGTCCAAGGTACATTAAAAATCAACACTCCCTCTTACTGAGGAAAGTGTTTCTCACCACACCCATTTTGTCCCTGAAATGGACATGCTTACCTCTTGTCAAAGACTTCGTGAGAACATCGGCCACTTGGTCATCTGTTGATATGTATTCCAGCTTCACTGCCCCCTTCTGAACATAGTCCCTGATGAAATGATAACTGATGTCAATGTGTTTTGACCTGTCATGAAACAATGGATTCTCTGTGAGTTTAATGCAACTTTGATTATCACAGTGAAGAACCGTTGGTCTCAACTCCTAATCAAATAGGCCATACAACAACTTGCAAAGCCAAATGGCCTCACAACTAGCCTGGCTAGCAACCATATACTCAGCCTCAAAGAGCTCAAAGCAACTGACTTTTTCTTTCGACTGAACCACGACACAACTACCAAACCCAATTCGAAGCAAGACCCTAAAGTGCTTTTCTTGTCAGAAGCACAGCCTGCCCAATCTGAATCTGTGTAACCTACCAACCTCAATCCATCTCCCCGCCTATTGTCCAGACCATAATCAACAGTCCCCTGCACGTCGCGAAGAATGTGCTTTGCAGCTACCCAGTGCACGTTCCTGGGCTCAACCATGAATTGGCTAAGTGTGTTCACTGCAAAGCATATATCTGGCCTAGTGTTGACGAGATACATCAAGGACCTAATAAGTTGCCAATACAATGTGGGATCCGCCAAACTAGAATCTGAAGCATGAGGCTTCTTCTAGTTAGTGATCATAGGTGTAAACATGGGTCTACCGTCTGCCATGTGAAATTTGCTTAACACATCCACAGCATATTGCCCCTGCCCCAGAAAGATATGCCCCTCCTCCTGCCACACCTCAAGCCCCAAAAAGTAATGCATCAACCCAATGTCCTTCATCTCGAACTCCATAGCAAGATCCTCCTTGCAACCACTAATCAGTCTCTTTGCCCCAGTAATGAACAAGTCATCAACATACAACACAAGAATGAGTGGATCATTCCCTACAACAATGTAGTATAGGTTCGGATCTGCATCACTCTTCGTGAAACCCATCTGTTGCAAGTAAGTATCAATCCTCGAATACCAAACTCTCTGAGCTTGCTTAAGTCCGTAGAGTGTTTGTCTCAACCAGCGTACATGGGTCTCTCGCCCAAGTACCTCAAACCCCTGTGGTTGCTCAACATACACCTCCTCTACAACCTCGTTCCGAAATGAGGTCTTCACATCCATCTGATGGATCTGCCAACCCATTTTTGCAGCAATAGAAATAAGGGACTGGGTAGAAGTGTACCGAGCTACGGGAGCGAAGGCCTCATCATAGTCAACTCCCTCTATCTATGAGAAACATCTAGCCACAAGCCTCGCCTTGAGCTTCTCAATGTTGCCATCTACAGTGTGCTTGATCTTGTAGAGCCACCTGGAAGTCACAACTAACTTGCCCTCAGGCCTAGGCACCACTTCCCAGACATTGTTCTTAATGATAGAGGCATACTCTTCCACCATAGCCTCTCTCCATACCTCTTGAATGGCAGCCTCCTCATAGCTAGTAGGCTTAGAGTCAACAATGCTGGTAGCCTTGGCTACATAATTGCGAAACCGCTCAGGTGGCACACTCTCCCTCTTTACCCTCTTCGGAGGACCAACCGACTCCGCTTCCTTCAAGGTGTCTTGAAGCCACTTTGGCCTCCTCTTCCCTGAAGAAGCTTTCCCATAGGGAACCTCATCCTCTGCCCCCCAGTGTGGTGAACCTGAATGTCTGCCAATTGACCCTAGTGTGCCTGTACCAACACCTGTCCTTGAAGAACCTGTACTGGCACTTGTACCTGTGTTATTTGAAGTGCCATGTGAACTTTGTACCAGTGGACTCCCTAAAGAAGTGCTTGGTGAACTCGCCACTGGTGCCCTAGATATCGCTGACACTGAGTACCTCCTGTACCAGTCAATCCAGAACCCTGAGGTCCTGCTCCCTGTACCTGACCTCTCTGTTGAGGAGAAGTCTGTGACTCTCTCATCATACTCCCATGATCTCCGATAAGCCCTCTCCCCCTCGTACTTCACATCCCTCCTAATCACCACTCTCCGTTTAGAAGGAATGAAGATCTGATAGGCCTTCGAAGTCTCGCTATAACCCATAAAGATACCCTTCTCTGCCATGGGTTCCAACTTCGTCCTTTGCTCCTTGGGGATATAAGAATATGCGAGACATCCAAAGATACGAAGATGTGCCACATGAGGCTCCTCTCCAGTGAAAGCCTCCTTCGGAGTCATATTCCCCAATACTCTGTGAGGACTCAAATTCTGAAGATAAACAACAGTATTGTAGGCCTCAATCCACAAAAACAAAGGCAATGCCTGATCACAAATCATCGCTCTAGCAGCCCCAACAATAGCTCTGTTCTTCCTTTTAGACACCCCATTTTGCTGGGGGTTGTAAGGAACCGTGAACTCTCTCCTAATGCCCTCCTGTGCACAGAAGTCAGAAAACCCACCATCGATGCACTCACCACCATTGTCTGACCATAAGACCCAAATATTTCTACTTGTCTTCTTTTCCACAAGAGCTTTAAACTCTTTAAAGCGACTGAAGACCTCACCCTTGGTCTTCAGGAAATATATCCATGTCCTCGTAGAGTAGTCATCAATGAATATAACATAGTACTCATAACCACCCAAAGACACATGAGACATACGACCACTAACATCAGTATGAATCAAGTCTAGTATACCTGTAGATATGTTGTCGCTCGCTGGGAATCGTAACTTGGTGTACTTTCCCAAAGCACACCATCTGCAGACCTCATAATGCTCGACACTGTTATCAGGAACTCCAGTAGTGATCTCCCTCAGTACTCTCAAAACTCCATGATGCATATGCGCCATCCTCTAGTGCGATAACTCGCATAGGTCTCTACTGCTGGTGGTACTAGTATGAGTGCTACCAAATGTGCTACTCACCAATGCTCCTGCCGACTGAAAACTGACCCTGTATAGTTTCCCAGAGCGGACTCCAATCACTTTGGCCGAAGTCATGGAAACTCCCTTAGGATGCATCAATACCTGCCCTGCTGAGAAAGTGATGTCAAACCCCTTCTCCTACATAGCAGACACTAAAATCAAGTTCTTCTTCATCCCCAAAACATTCAAAACATCCATGACCTTCAAAGGAGGCAAAGACTCCCTCTCAAAGGTCGCAGTCCCCACACCAACAACTCTCACAGTGCGGTGATCTCCTAGTACAATCTCAATATCAAGTGCCCTCTCTACAAGCTCTAAAAAGAACTCCTGTGCACTTGTCATATGGCAGGAAGCCCCGCTGTCTATCTACCACACATCAAATGACATACTCCTACTAGATGTAGAAGTAATAAATGCAAAGTCTTGGTCAAACTGTGAAGCAAACTGCTCCACCTCTGCTGAAGCTGCAATACCCTTCTTCCCCTTTTTCTTTCTCTGAGGACACATAACAACATAGTGTCCCATCTTCTGACATGCCCAACATTTGACTTTGGACATGTCTGTATCTTTCTTCTTCTTCTTTTCCTTTCCCTTAGCCCCATCTGATGAGGCCCCTTTCTTGGCGTTCCCTTTGTTCTTCCCCCTGGTTGTCAAGGCTACATCCTCGTCATCTGCTATCTTCACCCCACCACTGCCAGTCTTCCGTATCTCATGCTGCACACAATCATCCCAGAATCTATCCCAATTGGGAAGATTCTCCCTAGAGGTAACAACATCTCCAAAGACCTCCTAAGACCTAGGAAGTCCTGCTACAACTCTCCTGACTAACTCTGTGGGTGCAATTGTCTCACCAATAGTAGTCAAATCATCATGTACCTGTTTGACCCTGCCAAGATAATGAACTACACTTTCAGCCTTTGTGATCCTGATGTTCTTCAATTGTTTTTTGAGTGCCATCTTCCTGCTCTCATTGGTACTCTGATAGAGAGTGGTTAGAGCTGTCCACATCTGATATGCATATGTGTTTCCTCTCACCTGAGGAACCGCATGATCCTTCAGACTGTCCATCAAAATCCTTTTTGCCTTTGCATTATTTTTTGTGAATTCAGCAAGTTCATCTACCGCAGTAGGAGGTACAACCACTTGCCGCACTATGTCCCAAACTGCAGCCTCCTCAAACACTATCTGAATTCTGTCCTTTCAAACGGCATAGTTGGATATTCCATCTAGTCAGTCCTCTATCCTTAAGAACATGGCCATGACTGCTGTCCAAAATTTACAAAACCAAGAAAATGGAGAATGAACTTTCCAGCACACCTTGCTGTCCCAAAATATCAGTTTTCTGTCCAAAAATTTAGTTTGTTGTCCAAACCACTGTTTGTTGTCTGAAACTACTGTCTACTATTCAAACTGCAATTTTCAGCTTGTAGCTCTGATACCATGTTGAAATTTGATGACAAAAAAAGGAGATTCCAACAATCCCAACTCGGTTTTAATTTCACCTTATCATTCCCATTCAGTTAAATCCCCTTTCACATAAACATACATTCAACATATAGAATTCTGGAAACAAACTTTTCAGATTAAAACACATGGGACTCTCAACATATGCTGAAAATAAATATGGACATAACCAGATCAACAACACATAAAAATATACAGATTTTGGTTCAACTTAGACCTAGGCAAAACCCCTTCAATCTTCTCTAGGGAAAATCTGTTAGAGAGCTCTTCAAATTTATTTATCTTTCAAGTTCAAGAAAAATACATTTGCAAACAAAACAAAACAACAAAATACAACTTATATCTTAAGCCCAAAACTCCTTGAAGGTTGTGCCCATTTGAAGCTAAAAATATGTACTATACGGATACGACTGTACGGACTGCATGGATTTCCATACCGCTGTATGGACTATACGGATTTTTTTCCCTTTTTTTTCAAAAACTTCTCTCGAACAACATTCAATGTTGTTCGTACTGTACCTTCTGCTGTCATCTAAACCTTGATTTCCATGCCCAACTTTGCCAAAATCACTCCTTCATCTTGCTGCAACAAATTTCTCCTTCAAAACTTTTCTCCAGCTCTCAGCTTCCTTTTTCCAATCTGCTCATGAAGAATGAATGCATTCTCTCTTTTATTTTCTCCCTTTTGTTTCCCTAAATGATTTTTGGGCAACCCTAAAATCTAGTGCCTTAGATTCATTTAGATCAAGGTATGAGAATAAATGTGCATTTAATTTTCACTTTCTATTTTTTAACTCACCCATTAAATAAAGTACCCGCATTGTACATTATGTCTAAAGTCACTTTTCACTTTATAATTTAACTTTGACTTTACCACTTATAAAGTCACTTTCATTTTATAAAGTCACACTTAGGAAAACAATTATTTTAGACACTTTTCCTTTGGTAGAGACTAACCCATGGGAAACCACTTGTCCAAGGTACATTAAAAATCAACATCTGAATTATGTCTTAAATGTTACTTAACTTAAGGCTCATAAAGATGGTGATCTAAATATGAAAGCAAATACTTATACCAGCACTGCAAAATGTAAAATCTGCACAAATAATTATTGAAATGTAAAATGATGGAAATAAAACACTTTTAAATTCAACAATTCATTTGTATGAAATATTCAATCAAGATCACTAGAAGCATAAGTAAAACTAGATTAGCCCTTCTTCCATAAGCATGTAAAAACAAATGAACTTCATAAATTAAACTAAATGTTTTAAGCTCAAGTCATATTAATGAAATATCAGTGTAGTAATATGCTCTTAAATCAAATGCTAAAACTAACAATATATTCTAAAACAATAGTCTTGTAACCATGCAATATTCAGAAATTTCTATGTATAACAACATAAAATTTTAAATGACACACTAATAACTGCAATTTGGAAATTTTTTATGTTTAATTCTTTCTGATCTATTGATGTATTTGATCTAGAAAACTCGAAAATAAACTACTGAACAACAATAAAGCAATTTTCAGAAATTTATTTGCAAAAGTTACTGAAGCTAACTTCTATTTATGCATTATACAACAGTAAAAATGTAAATTAAATTTGCTGTTAAATTCAGAAAATTTCCGAGTTTAATTCTTTCTGATCTATTGATGTATTTGATCTAAAAAACTCAGAAATAAACTACTGAATAGTAAAACAATTTTCAAAAATTTGTTTGCAAAGGTTACCGAAGCTAACTTCTATTTCTGCAACTATATAGCAGTAAAAATGTAAATTAAATCTACTGCTAAACTCCAGCTAATTGCAAATCTATGCCGGTATTAACCTTGTTTTCAAAATGGAATGAGGAAAGGTTAGAGAGTGCGCACTAGTCAGCCCTTAGGGGCTTGAAAACACTTGGAGGTATGTTGTTTGAATCATTGGAAATCCTCCAATTCCAAATGCAAAACTCAGAAAATTTTGAGAAAAAAATTGTTAAAATTTTTTTGTTAAAATATTTGGGAAATTTTAGGAAAACTTTAGTGAGAAAATTATGGTGAAGAAGGCTACAAAGATGAGAGGCCTGAGGGTGGAATGAATGAGGCCGAGAATGAGGCTGGAGATGGCTAATGCTGGGGCCTCAAGGTCCTAAAAAAAAATTGCTTACGATTTTTCTTAAATCTCTTCTCAACTTTTGAAACAAAGTGGAGATGCCCTCTGGGGCTTAGATCTCTCTTCAGAATCCGCAAAAATCACCTGCAATCTTCAGGTTTGTTCCTCCACAAACAAAAGACAAAACCCCAAAGCATGTATATACAAAAATATTAAATACCCAAAACCATAATGAATTAGATATTGGATATTACAAATCTACAATAATATTCTACAGATCTAGCAGATCTGCAGATCAAAGCTCTCTATTAGCCAAATTTAAACAAATTTTGCACAAATTTAGAAATAAATTTGAAATTTTAAAGCAACACAAGCCCAAGAAAGACCCTACAAATAAAATGTTTTGTAAGATGACTTTAGAAATTAAAAACAATGGGCCCTTTAGATTCTGTAAACTCAGAGTCAGTTGGTCCGATTGAGAACTTCCTCAAACGCCCAAATCTTGAATGATAACTTCTGCACACTTAGATCTGATTGTTAGATTAATAGAGATTCAAAAATGATCATCAAATTATCAAGAAATAGAGATACCTGCTACTTCTATCAAAATTAAAATGATGTTCTAAAACCTCAGAAATCTGTGCAAGATACCTGTACACAGATCAATCCTCAAAGGCTATTAACTAACAAATGCAAATAAAAACAACAGAGTATTAAGAACAATGTTATCACATAAATCTGAAAGAGGAACACCACGGTTTGAAACCCCAAAGTCTTTGTGTTTTATTAACCAGCAAAAAGTTACAAGAGCTTTCTTAGAGCAAGTACATGATTGAAAAATCGAATCCAAATAATGGAGAGAGGCCTCTCATTTATAGAAAAATTCTTTAATGGCTAGTTGGTTGGATCCCCGTCAAAGCAATCTCAATCGTTGATGAAGATCAAATGATCTTTTAATTATTACCATCGAAATAAAGTTACTTTTTGAGGAAATTTGAATTTCACTTTTAGTTTCTTTTTAATTAACTAAAAAATGATTATTTTGAGTTAATTGCCGCTAAAATTGACTTTGACTTAACTACTATGGCCTAATAGTTCAAAATATCTTGAAATTTTCAATATTCCCTTGGCTGGGGCCCTCCAAAAATTAGGAACTTTAAAATCCATGAATTTTAAATGTTGGAGAATTTAATATTTCCTTGGACCTAAATTAACTATTATTAATTTTTCCAACCCTCTAATATTTAGCCATGGTGTCTAACTATGAGGGACCATGCACTAAATATTTTTTACATGAAATATTACATTTCTAACCCATGAAGGGGGAACCCCTGTTCGTTATAGACCCTCAATAATTACCCATTTCTGCGACACAAAATATGATTTTGTAGATTAAGTGACTTGTAATAAAATAATCTAACCAAATAGTTAGAAACAGGGTTGTGGGGGAGCACGCCCCCCCTCACACCCCTGCTTCCAATTCACGCTTTGGGCGGGAGCGACTTGGGAGCTAGTTGAGAGCGCGCTCCCGACAAAAAAGAAACGCTTCCTGGTTTTTCAGGAGTGTTTATGCTTTTTTGCAAATTTTTTTGTAGTAATAGTCCAAATGCAATTTGTTTTCAAAGAAACAAATAAGTTTTGAGTGGGGCAGCCTAATGATCAAGCCTATGGCCCTAGTATTGATATGCGATTCATGGTATTGTTAAATTCTTAAAGTAAAAGTGACATTCTCTTTAATCTTCATTTTCATCCTTTTACTTAAATTTTTAACATTACTATGAAATGACTCAGTATGTTTGATAGTGGTTCCGACTTCATTGGATTTCATATGGAGAAATTAGAATTTTAGATTTCATTCAAAATCCAGCAGACTTATTAGTTTTTCACGATTTTAGGATTGGGGGGATTGCAATGTTTGCATTGGATTTTGTCATGTATTAGGATATGGAACTCGTATTTAATCAAGAGCACCAATCCCTCTATGTACCTTGTTGTTAGTGACATTGGTTGTCGAACTCATCTATCATGACCCTCTTAAAAATGTACAGATCACTGAAACAAAATCTTGACTTGACATGCTATGCTTTTTCTATCTTATGTTAATGCTTAGAGGGTGATATTAATGACAAAGATTCCCATACAGTTCCAGAGGTAATGACAAAGATACCTCTGGATATTAATGCTTAGAGGGTGATATTAATGACAAAGATTATGATTTTCCAACAAGACTAAAAAATTAGACATTTTTCGTGGCAGCAAGAGGCCCAAGCATTAGCAATAGATAATAGATTTACTTGTATTTTCTAGTTTCTAATAGTTTTTATAACTGTTGACTCTTTCATATTTATTATGATATTTTTTTTAAACAATATATGACAATTTAAGTTTGAAGTTTGATGTTGGCAATTATAACTCATTAGTAATGAATTATGAATATGATGTTTTGTGAAAGTTGAAAGTTGTTTCATTTCATTTCATTTTATAACATTTCATTTTATGTTAGATATTATTTGTTGTAATGGTTACACTTAACTTACAAGTACAACTTTGGTGATCAATGATGATAAATGTTATATATTGAATTTTGAAAGCTTGAAATTTTAAGATTGATGAATCATGAGACTCAATATGTTGTATGTTACTATATTACTAACTTGTGGACGTGGTTGATGAAGATTATAACTTCTAGATGATTGTTCTTATATGGTTCAATGTATGTTTTTTATATCTAATTCATCATTCTACATGCTTTTGTTGACATATATGTATCAAAATATAAAAAATATAAAAAATATATATATTATATAAAAAACGCTCTCGGAATCGCTCTCAAACTGGGAGTTGAAAATGTCACTCCCAGTTTTCACTCTCGCTCCCAAGTAACCTTGGTTAGAATTATTCCCAAATCACTTTTACAAAGACTATAAATAACACTAGGACTCATTTAAAAGCCTAACGTCAAAATCCACCCTAGCTTTGGATGAGGTTGGAGGGAAAAACTCTGCCGATTATTTGTGTTTAGAGACACACATAAATCAGTGAGGCTAAAAACCTTCTAGGATAGAAATCATCATCAGAAAAATAAATTTACGTAGGTTGTTACATACATTTGTCTTACTAGGATCATTTACATTACAAAATGCAGAATGGGTTTACAAAACTCCAGTGTACATATAGTTGATAATGATGAATCTGTGGATCATCTGAATGCTCGGACATGATGGAAATCCATGCGAGAAAAAATGTAGAGCTATTGGGTAGTTGACATGGAGTGGTCAACATGTCCAAACATAACAATGTTTTATTTTGTGTGTGCATCTATTCTTCTAGTGTTTTTTTTTGTTCCTCAATATTTATTTTGTGAAGGCTACAGTGTATATGTTTCGATATTTGCCGTAGGAAAATGCAAATAATTTGTTCGATTAATTTAACAAATAGAAAAAACATTATCAATTGCTGCAGTAGGATTCGGGGTCACCGCATTTTCACACAGTATTAGAGCAAAGATCGTAAGCCGAAGAGCTCAGTAGCAAAAGAGGAGGATGAGGTTCGAATATTTGCGTAGGCATCAATTTGTTACCCCAGAGGTAGTGCAGTCCTTGGGTCAAGAGGGTTGAGTTTTGAGAATAGGTCTATTTCTCTGAGTGTTTGACAAAGAAATTAGATTTTCCAAATCAAAGGTTACCAGAGGCGGAAGGGAGCAATAGAGTTTTCCTTGCAGAGTAGTTCTTCAGCTGGGACATAAATTTCGCAGTAGTTTTCTAGTGCAAATAGTGTCAGAAGGAAGGAAGAGCACACACTGAGGGAATTCTCTTCTTAGGGGATTTCTAGCCAAGAGGTTCAAATTTTCCTAGCAGAGCAACGATAGTTGTGTGCAGAGTTTTTCACTCCAGAGCTGAGTGCAAATAACTGGGCAGCAACTGCGCAAAGGAGAAGAGGAGTTCGTGTTGATTTGGGGTAACATCGGATGTGCTCTGGCCATGAAAATTGGTGGAGAGGCTAAAGCACATGAGATCTCCAAGACCCATAAATGGTTTGGGGAAATTCCACCTGGTTAAAGAGATATTAAAATAATTAATATTTTTAATGGATTCCCAAGTCTAAACTTAGGAAAATAAAAATATTAATGGGTATTAATATAAAACTGGGTGAGAAGGTTCTAAATGACATGGATCAAGCCGAATCTAATCTTAGCCGTTGATTATAGATTTAATCTTGGCCGCTGAAGACTCAACAGAAAAAGTATAAGAGAAGACTTGAGGGTCAGTTGGAGATACACCAAGTTGATCAATTAGTTCGATTTTCTGGAGCGGGGTTTGCTGAGAGAAATCGAACCAGTGATCAGAGTTGCAGCGAGGGGTAGTGAGTGCATAGCAGAGAGGCAGAGATAGTGCCGAAGGATCAGCGCTGAGGCAGAAAAGGCTCCGTAGAGCTAGCAGGAGCCACACAGAGGGCCATAGGGAGTGCGTAGAGGCTACCAGGGCCTGCGTGAGGGACGCAGAGGACCAGAGAGTTAGCTAAGAGCATCAGAAGGCTGATGCAGAGGGTCCTAGGTTGATGTAGAGGCTAAGAGGGCTGACACAAAGCCTTAGAGAGGCGTTGGAGAGATACTCATGGAGCAGAGTTGTCGAATATCTACTTCCGAAGAGAGGTATTATTGCCATATTGATTTCTCTGGCAGGTGAGCTAGTTTGGCACCCAATTGTACTTAAGAAAGTTGCTTAATAATAAAACCTTTAGAGCTACTGCACCGGTTTTCCCAACTTGGGTTTTTCTGGGGATGATTGGCAAAAAATATCGGTGTCCCTTGTGTGTTTGTCATATTCTTTCAGTTGATGATCTGTAGATGGTTGAGACTATACTTGTGTTTATTTTTAGTATTTATATGGTCAAATAACTTGTTAAGTAATTAAACAAGTAGGTGAAATAAACCAGATAGTGCAGGAATAATTTCTAACAAGTTAGACTTAGAAATTTCAACATGGTATCAGAGCATTGTAGATCATAGGAGAATTGAAGGCACCAACTTAATTAGAAGATTTGTAGTAGAAACAGTTGTCCCAAGAGACAGAGTTGTTCCTAAGTAGAAGGCAACAGAGAGGGAGTGACACAGAGGGCCTGCATCATCATTCCAAGCCAGAGAAAGGGCCAGCGTAGAAATAATGAGAGGCAGAAGAGGCTCACGAAGAGCCATGTTATCCTGCTCTGCCAAGTAGGAGTGACGTAGTTGGCCAGACGAGCGATTCAACCACTTTTGGGATTGCGTAGAGCCAAGAGGCTCAGTTGCTTCAGCTGTTGGGGCCTAGGAAGGTGTGGGAAGATTGTGGATTGTGAAACTCGTGGGGTATTGTTGCTGTTGAAGCAGAACAATACCTTACGGGACAAAACCAAGGTAGAGGGAGTCGCTACCTAGGCAGATTTCTAGCCAAGAAATCCAGATCATTATTGCAGGAGCAAAGGGATCGGAAAGGAGCGGTTCGACAGTTGGCAGGAGGATTTCCAGAGGGAAATCGAGACTCGATGGAGTTGAGGAGAGGATTTCCAAGAGGGAAATTGAAACTCAGAGGGAGTCTAAGAGAGAACTTTTAGGAGGGAAGTAGAGACTCAGAGGGAGTCGAAGAGGAGCGGAGATGGCAATGAATGGACTGAAGGATCCTGACAGGTTGGATGGAACATCCAACTTTGTCATCTGGAAGGCCAGGATCCTGTCTGTTCTGGATAGACATTGCATCAAGGACTTCGCCTTGAGAATTGAGGCTATCCCAGTCGACCCAACCAATAATGAAATGTATGAGGATGCAATGGCCAAGGCAAAGTGCATAATCCTTGATGGGGTCAAGGATCATGTAGTTTAGCATATTGCCTAGAAGAATATGGTAAAGGAGATGTGGGATACCTTGATGACATTGTATCAAGGCACTTCCGTGTAGAGGAAGATGTTACTGGAAAATCAGCTACGATCGTATTAGATGTAGAAGTCGGAGTAGATAGATCTATTCCTAAGCAGGTTGTAGGAGGTTCTGGACCAACTTACTTCCATAGGGGCCATGCCGGATCAGGAGTTAATGGTGAGGACCGTCCTAAATGCAGTCTCCAAGGAGTGAGAGACATTCGTCCAAAGCATTTTGGGCAGAGCGACTCTTCCAAGATGGGAAGAGTTGTGGGCAACTCTTCACCAAGAAGAGATCAGATGGCTGACCAAGGCAGGAAGTAGCAGCAAAGGAGGTCAAATCAAGAAAGAGGAGGAAGAGGATGCGACTCTAGCATCTGCGGGATTGCAAGGGAAGAGGAAGAAGAAGGAAATATCCAAAATAAAGTGCTTCCATTGTGGGGAGCTGGGCCATTATGCAACCTAGTGTCCCAGGAAGAAGAATAAGGGAGAGGCTTTTGACTCCAAGGCAACGCCAACTAAGGCGGAGAAGGAAGTGGAGACTGATGATGATTGTGCCATGAGTGCTCATGTACCTCTAGAGAAGAGGTGGGGTGACATCGAGCTGTAGTCAGGAGGACTACAGAAGATGAGGGGTAGGATCCTTGAGTTACCCAAGCTCTTGGATCATATACGGCTACGGGAGCCTTGAAAGACAGTAGTAAGATGACGGATGTCAGTAGAAGCAAGATGCAGATGGATCGGAAAAAAAATGCTAGAGTGCAGGGATCTGTAGCAGCGCAGAGAGGGTTGCAACAGTGCGAGAGGCACAGAGGAGGTTGCAGCAATGCGGGAAGGCACAAAGGTGTTTGCAATAGTGCGAGAGGCACAAAGTTGTTGCAACAATGTAGAGGCAGTAGAGGGGTCACAGGAGAGCAGCAGAGTGAGCTTCAGCATCATAAGGACTTCTAGCCTGACAAGGATGTCAGTAGTTGGGTAGATCAGTTATCAACGTCTTAGTAATTGAGTTGCAGTGCAACAGTCGTAGTAGTAGTGCTATGGGTAGCACGATGCAGCATGATGAGAGAGGGTTGCAATGCAGATGCAGTGTTGGGAGAAAGGACCAGTAGCAGCGCGGATGCAGATGGAGCTACAGTACAGATGTAGCAGTGTAGTTGCAGATCCATAAGCAACAGTACAGGAGGCAGCACTGCAGAGGATGTTGGGCAGCAGGACAAACATCAGCACATGCACTAGTGCCGGATGATCATGGTGATGTTCAGTGGTGGAGCATTACTAGAGCACATTCCTCGCTAAGAGGGAGTGTTGATTTGGGGTAGCATCAGATGTGCTCTACCCATGAAAATTGGTGGAGAGGCTAAAGCACATGAGATCTCTAAGACCCATAAATGGTTTGGGAAAATTCCACCTGGTTAGAAAGATATTAAAATAATTAATATTTTTAATGGGTTCCTAAGTCTAAACTTAGGAAAATAAAAATATTAATGGGTATTAATATAAAACTGGGTGAGAAGGTTCTAAATGACATGGATCAAGCCAAATCTAATCGTAGCCATTGATTAGAGATTTAATTTTGGCCGTTGAAGACTCAACAGAAAAAGTATAAGAGGAGGCTTGAGGGTCAGTTGGAGATACACCAAGTTGATCAGTTAGTTTGATTTTCTGGAGCAGGGTTTGCTAAGAGAAATCGAACCAGTGATCAAAGTTGCAGCGAGGGGCAGTGAGTGCATAACAGAGAGGCAGAGATAGTGTCGAAGGATCAACGCTAAGGCAGAAAAGGCTGCGCAAGAGCCACATAGAGGGCCAAAGGGAGTGCACAGAGGCTACCAGGGCTTGCATGAGTGACACAGAGGGCCAAAGAGCCAACGCAGAGCATCAGAAGGCTGACGCAGAGGCCAGGAGGGTTGACGCAGAGTCTTAGAGAGGTGTTGGAGAGATATTCGTGGAGCAGACTTGCCGAATATCTACTTCCGAAGAGAGGTATTACTGCCAGATTGATTTCTCTGTCAGGTGAGCTAGTTTGGCACCTAGTTGTACTCAAGAGAGCGACTTAATAATAAAACCCTCAGAACTGTTGCACTGGTTTTGCCAAGTTCGGTTTTTCCAGAGACGATTGTCCAAAAATAATGGTGTCCCTTGTGTGTTTGTCATATTCTTTCAGTTGATGATCTGTAGATGGTTGAGACTGTACTTGTGTTTATTTTCAATATTTGTATGGTTAAATAACTTGTTAAGTAATTAAACAAGTAGGTGAAATAAACCAGATAGTGTAGGACGAATCTCTAACGGGCTAGACTTAGAAATTTCAGCACTTCGACATATTTTGGAGAGATGGCATCAACAGGGTTGATAGTTCAAGATCGGTTGGAGGGAACCTCCAACTATGTGATCTGGAAGGTTATAATTTATTTCCTTCTAGATGAACATGATCTCAAGACTTATATCGATAGTGTGGTAGTTGTACCCACAGATGCAAATCTGCTTAAGAAGTACAAGAAAGAGATGGCGAAGACAAAGAGGCTGATTCTCAATGGGGTTCGAGATCACGTGGTATCTCACATAGCTGGCAAAGATATAACATGACAGATGTTGGAGGCTCTTTCTACGCTGTATGAAGGATCTTCCGAGCAACGGAAGATGTATCTTGAGGAGAAGCTGAGATGCACGAGGATGCAGACAGGGGAGCATATAGGCCCCTTCTTTACTAGGCTTCAGAATGTCCAGGACCAGCTGTTTTCAGTAGCATCAGCGCCCCAACCTATAGAATTGATGCGATTAGCTCTTAACAACGGTTCCGAAGAATGGCAAGTTTTCGTCCAGAGTATACTGGGCAAAGAAAAAGTGCCATATTGGGATCGTATGTGGGCTGATTTGCAGTAGGAGGGATGAGGTGAGATCTGGTAAAGAGCACCATCAGTGGTAGCAACAACAGTGGGACAAAGCAAGAAAAGTAAGAAGAAGATGTGGCGTTCACATCAAAGGGGCAGCAGGAGCAGTGCAGGAGGAAGAAGGACGTTTCCAAGATTAAGTGCTTCAGCTGTGGTGAGCTTGGCCTTTATAGCACTCAATGTCCTCTGAGGAAGAAGGACAAAGAAGAGAGGCAGGATCAACAGACTACATTCGTGGAGATTGACAGGCTGTTCTCCAGATTGGGGGAAGACTTTGCCATGATCACTGAGATACCTCCAAGAGTGAGGTGGGGTGATTTGGTTTTGTAGCCCCAAAGAGCTGCAGGATGGGCAAGATTCTTGAGGAGGTCCACCTCATGAATCAATACCTTGCTACAGGAGCCCATAGAATGTAGTAGCAGGATGGACTTGTGGCAGTTGGTGCAATCAATTGCTAGAGTGATAGATGCAATAACTAGTAGCAAGTCAGATGCTGGGCAGCGCAATGCAGAGTTGGCAGTAGTGCAGATGGCACAGAGCAGAGCCAACGACAACGCAGAGGATTCAGTGACAGTGTAGAGTCTAGCAACAGTTAGGACTCAGGAAATAGATGCATCATACTGATCACAATTGGTTCAATATTTTGGATGCTTTTCCATTGCAGTTGTTGCAGTTGTAGCAACAACAGATGGAGAGGGAGTTGCAGTGTTGGTAGAGGTTCAACAGGGCCAGCAACGACGTGGATGCAACATTTATCAGAGTTGTGCAGTAGTTGGTGGGCAGCAATAGCCAGGCACCAACAGCATAACGGGAGATGATGCAAAGACAGAGTGTTGCTTTAGTGGGTTGTAGCACTAGAACACATTCCTCGCTAAGAGGGAGTGTTGTTTTTTGTAGCATTAGTTGTGTTCTAGCCACGAAAATTGGTGGAAGCTAGAATACATGTATTTTCCAAAACCCAAAAATCATTTATGAAAATTCCACCTAGAGACGACTTAATTAAAATAATTAAATTTTTTTAATGGTGCATAAGTCTAAACTTAGGAAAATTGATTAATTAAAGGGTATTAATTCAGTCATGGTGAGAATCTTCTAGAAGAAGACATGGATCGAGTTCTAGTTAATCTTAGCCATCGATTATGTTTTAATCTTGGTCGTTGATGTCTCAACGAGAGATTATAAGAAGAAATTCAATGGGGGTTGGAGAACACACTTGGAGCCACCAAGAATTCGATATTGCTGGGAAGTCGAACTCTAGTGTAGCAACTGTGTGTTGTCAGAGGTGATTCAATAGTTTCGAAGCAGTGAGAGAGGGGCAGGGATAGTAAGGCCGGAAGGAAGTTTTTCCAGTTCGTTGAGTGTATAGCAGAGAGACATTGTACTCAATAAAGAGGTTGACATAGTGTAGAGAGGTAGTGCAAATCTTCAGAGGGAGATCTGTATTTTTACTGAGGAGAAGTCGAGATTCAGTGGTAGGAATCGGAGTGGGAGCCCGGAGGCTAGAAGATCGAGTTTTTAGAGCAGCAGTTGATCAGCGGAGTGAGAGAGACGCTGGTCCAAGCAAGGCTGATGGAGGGCCAATAAGGAGCAGCTCATCTTGAGCTAAGGTTAGTGTTGGATCACCAGTGGAGGTGAGATTTTGCTCACTAGACTTTTGTTAGTCATTTTCTCTATATGGAAAACTAGATTTGAGCTTCCATAGGCTTGTACTCATATTTACTACTGCATAATAATAAAATCCTCAGCTGCTGCATCGGTTTTCCCAAGTTGGGTTTTTCCGGGGAAATTGGTCTAAAAATAACGATGTTTTATTGTGTGTGCATCTATTCTTCCAATGTTTTTGTTTTTTCCGTAGTATTTATTTTGTGAAGGCTGTAGTCTATATGTTTCGATATTTGCAGTAAGAAACTAAAAATAATTTGTTTGATTAATTTAACAAATAGAAGAAACATTATCAGTTGCTGCAATAGGATTCGGGGTCATTGAATTTTCACATTAGGTGGTTTCTACTTCTAAAGGGGATAATATGTCCAAGGTACACTCTTTAAAAGGTGGTGGTATGTGATAAGGAGATGAATGGAGTAGGGGGTGAGAAGGGGCAACCCTGAGCCACATGCTGGATGATTGGCAGATCTTTGTCCAGAGTATCCTGGGCAGGGCAACATTGCCAAATTGGGACGAGATGTGGGCAGCGCTGGAACAAGAAGCACTGAGGAGAGCCCTGCTCAAGGTCAAGCTTGACGGGAGCAACAACAGTAGTGGGTTGAAGCCCAAAGTGGAGGAAGAGGATAACAAAGCCCTTGCATTGAAGGGACAGCAAGGGCAACAAAGACGAAAGAAGGATGTCTCCAAGGTGAAGTGCTTCAAATGTAGCGAGATGGGCCACTATGCATCCGAGTGTCCTTTAAAGAAAAAGGACAAGGATGAGAAGCATGATCCTAAGGTTGCAACTGCAAATATTGTACAAGAGGAGTTCGCCATGATAGCCAAGATACCTCCAGGAAGTAGGTGGGTTGATATAGAACTGTAGTTCGATGGAGCTACAGATGTGCAAGATTCTTGAGGAGCCCACCTCTTGGATTGTCACCTTGCTACAGAAGCCCATGATCAGGAGTAGCGAGATGGTGGAGTTTCAGTTGGTGCCATGGAGTGTTGATTCGACAGATGCAGTGGCTAGGGAAGTCAGATACTGGGTAGCACAGAGCAGTGAGACAACAGTGCGAGGAGGCACAGTGCAGAGCTTCAGCAACGCAGTGGCTTCAGAGGCAGAATGGGACTAGCAGCAGTTAGGATGTCTGCACTTAGGAGTATCCATTGGATACTTGTCCAATTTTGGGTGTTTTTAGTTGCTTCTCTTAGCAACTGAGTTGCAGTACGGATGCAGTGTTAGTAGTGGCAGTGCTAGCAGCATAGCAAATGCAACATTCGAGAGGGAGTTGTAGTACGGATGTAGCATTGGTAGTGGCAGTGTCAAAGGCAACAGTATAGTAGCAACAACAACGAAGTAGTTGGTGGACAAAAAGTCAGACATCAGCACCGCAGAGACTATGTTTCAAAGCCAGAGCAGTATGCAGAGAAACAGTGTATTGCTAGAGAACATTCGTCTCTAAGAGGGAGTGTTGATTTGGGGAAGCATCAGATGTGCTCTAAGCCTCAAATTTTGCAGTGAGGCTTGGACACAGGTATTCCAAAGAACCCAGAAAGCGTTTTGGGAAATTCCACCTAGAAGTGATTTTATTAAAATAATTAATATTTTTAATGGGGTTCCTAAGTCTAAACTTAGGAAAATTAAAATATTAATGGGTATTAATCTAATCAGGGGTGAAACTTCTAGAAAAAGTCACAAATCAAGCCAAAATGATCTGAGCCTTTGATTAAGATGTAATCTAGGGCATTGGTTGTTCAACAGGAAGATATAAGAAGGGGTTTGAGGGTCATTTGAAAGACACACAGAGATATTGAGAAAATCAATTTTCTGAGATGAGAAGTTCTCAAGAGGAAAATTGATTGAGGAGATCTTGCAGTAGAGGGGTGGTGAGAATCCGAGGGAAGGAATTTTCGGAGAGTACCAGGTAGAGGGAGAATAGAAAGATGTCTAGAGGAAGGTTGATGCTGGCCTATGTAGTGCTGACGTAGAGGCAGCGCAGTCCTTGAGGGGAACTCGAGTTGATGCTGAGGGAAGTCGAATTTCAGTTGTCAGAAGCCAGGGTGTGAGTTTGGGAGGCAGAAAGTCGATTTCTCGGCCAGTAGAGGTAGCGTGAAACCTAGGAGGGGTGACGCAAAAGCTGCCTAGGGTGATGGAATTCTGTGCAGAGGCCACATAGAGGGTGATGCAGAGCCTCCAGAGCAACAGGATCAGTCACTGATTCTCCAGTGACAGGGTGAGACCATTTCACCAGTCTTTTGTTCAGTATTCTCTCTGTATCGGATTGCTAGTTGAGCATCCTAGAATTATACTCAAAATTTCTCCTGCATAATAATAAACCCTCAGAGTTGCTGCGCCGGTTTTCTCGCATTGGGTTTTTTCGAGGACTATTTGTCCAAAAATAACTGCCCTATGTGTTGTATTATTCTTTCTTGCTCCGTATTTTGTTTCCGCATATATGTAAATTAAGTGAAGGCCGTAGATGTATTTGCTTCGATATTTACCATAGAACATAATAAATAACTAGCATGATTTAATCAAGTAGGAGAAGTAACATCAGTTTGTTGCAGTAGGCATTCTGTTTAGGAATTTTCACACTACATTGCCAATAATCTGCTCTTCTGGATGATGGTTTTGGAGGAATTTCACTTTTGAAGGAGTTTGAGATGGTTCTTTTTTATTTTCTTGATCTTTTTCCTCTTTTGTTGACTCTTCTTCTTCAAATTCTTCAAGGATAGGATCTTCTTCATGGACTTCAATTTCTTTTTCTAGAAGAGCTTCGTCAATTTTTACATCAATGCTTTCTACTACTTTTCGTAGTCGATTATTGTAGCATTTGTAAGCTTTGCTTCTTGTAGAATATCCAAGGAGTATTCCTTCATCGACCCGAGAATCAAATTTTCCTAGTGAGTCATCATTGATCTTCATAAAACATTTTCTTCCAAATATTCTAAAGTACTTTACCGAAGCAGGTCTCCCTTTCCATAGTTTGTATGGTGTCTTGTTGTTATTTGGTCTTAGTTGAGTTCGATTCAAGGTATAAACTGCTGTCCCGACTGCTTCTTTCCAAAACTTGGGCTGCAAATCAGCTGCTAGTAGAATTGTTCTTGCCATCTCTTGTACAGTTCAGTTTCTTCTTTCTACTACTCCATTTTGTTTGGGAGTTCTAGCAACAGAGAGCTCTCTCTTGATTCCATGTACTTTACAAAATTCATCAAATTCTTTTGAAGTAAATTCTCCTCCTCTATCTGTTCTAAGGCATTTAATCTTTGATTCTTTCTCATTTTCTACTAGAGCTTTAAAATTTTTGAAACATTCAAAAGCTTCGGATTTGAATTTTATAAAGTATACCCACATCATTCTAGTATAGTCATCAACAAATAAAGCAAAATACCTTTCGCCTTGTAGAGCTGGAGTTCTGGTTGGTCCACATAAATCTGCATGTATGATCTCCAAAGGTTTTGATGTAGATAACTCCTCAGTCTTGAAACTGATTCTTGTTTGTTTTCCATGTTGACATGGCCCACATACAACTTGATCCGGCTTGATGATTTTTGGAATGTCCCTTGTTGCATTTGTTTCGCTGATATGGATCAAGGTATCAAAGCTTATATGTCCCAATCGTTTGTGCCATAGCCAACTTTCATTTGCTCGACTTACATAACATTATCTTCTTGAATTTTTTTAAAAATGTATACATTATCTGGTCTTCTTATTCCTTTAGCTATAAGTTCACCTGAGGAGGAGCTACTTATCTCACAATCTTTCGTACTAAAGACAACCTTGTGTCCTTGATCACAAAGTTGGCTCACACTCAAAAGTTTGTGTTTGAGTCCTTCCACCAACAATGCATTTTGCGCTTTTCCTTTTCCATTGATAAGAGCAATAGTTCCTTTTCCAGCTATCTTGGCAGATCCACTTCCAAAAGACACATTTCCAGTTTTCTTGATTAAAGAGGTAAATTTCTTTCGGTCATCTGACATGTGTCTTGAACATCCACTGTCTACGAACCATTGATTTTCATGAATATGAGCACATAGGGCTAGGCCGCATTTATAGATAGCGGGTTCATCCTTTTGTAGATCTTCCCTTTTGAATGGACAATTTTGTTCATCATGACCATAATCATTACATAATGAGCAAATTGGATCATCCTTAGCCAAAGGATCATAAGAGTTGTAAGTCTTGATTTGAACTTGTTCTTTGAGGCCAAGTGGCTTGCTTTGTTGATTCTTATTTCTTGAAGCATTGTCCTTACGAGCCTTGCAACGTTTGGCTTGATGACCAAAGTTTTTACAATAAAAACAATAACCAAGAAAAATTGTTTGGTACCTGTTAGAATAGCCTTGACTTGAGATAGTATTCTTCCTTGGAGTTGTCCTTCCTTCATTCCTTGGATTGATAAAGGTGAACTTTTGTTCTTGGTGAGATGACTTCTCTTCTTTTGGATGACTAGAAAGAATGTCAGGATAACTTATTTGGATTTCCTCATTCACATTCTCCTTTGTACTTGATGATTTTCCTTTGAAACCAATCCCAGATTTGTCATATTGAGGTCTTTGAGTATTAAGGATGTTATCAAGTGTTTGAGAGCTTTTCCAACTCCTTTTAACTTGATCCAATTCTTTTCTTGGTGAAACAATTTCAGTTTCACGTTTTTCGCAAATCTCTTCTTTCTCTTTTAGTTTATTGTTCAAGAAATCTTCCCTCCTTTTTGCTTCCTCCATTTCTACCTTGAGAGAAATAATCTTTTTTCGTAATTTCTCATTTTCTTCAATGGCACCCATTAGTAACTCATCCACATTTCCTTCGCCTTTTTTTTCAGAGTCATCATCATTTGTAAATGCCATGAATAATACTTCTCTACTTCCAGCATATTCATTTTCCTCATCTGACTCATGATCATTTCTTTTGTGAAAACTGATATTTTTAGTTGATTTCTTCTTGGTGATTACAAATTCATCTTCATCAGAATCGTCTTGTTTGGAGAAGAATTTCTTCTTGTTAAATCCTTTCTTTCTGAACATCCCCTTTTTATATTCCTCCTCATCATCATTATCATATTTATGAGGACATTTTGCAACATAGTGACCTATCCTTCCACATTTAAAAAAAATGAGAGGATACTTACCTTTTAGCTTGGATCCTTTTCTTAGCTTTCGTACAAACTGTGCAAGTTCAGATTCAGTATCGGAGTCATCACTATTGGTATTCCAATTCTTCCCCTTCTTTTTTGATTTTGAAGCTTTGAATGCTGCTTCCTTGGAATTTGGGATCCCTTTTCTCATTTCATAAGCAATGAGAATTCCATGAAGTTCATCCATTTTTAAAGTATCCAAATCCTTCATTTCTTCTATGGCACTTACTTTGGAGTCAAATCTATGTGGAAGAGATCTCAAGACCTTTTGAACAATTTTGATTTCTTCAATATTTTCTTCTTAACCTTTAAGTGAGTTGACGACTTCAGCTACTTGGAGAAAGAATGATGCAATGTCTTCTTCATCATCCATTTTAAGACTCTCAAATTGCCTTCTATGAGTTTGGATCTTTGCCTTCTTAACTTTGGAGTCCCCGTCATATAAAGCAATGAGCTTGTCTCACATTTGTTTTGCAGAATCACAGCCCATGACTTTTGTTAATTCAAAGTCAATAATTCCACTAACTATGGAATTTAATGCTTTGGCATTTGCCATGTAAGCTTTCCTTCAATCTTGATCAGTGGGAAGAGTGGGAGGAGCTTTGCACTCATCCAAAATAGATTGCCATACTTTAGGTCCAAGAGACATTGAATAGTAGGACATCCTCTTCTTCCAAAAACCAAAGTTTGTACCATCAAATAGGGGAATCTTTCTTGTCATTTCCTAATTCTTCATTGTGACCTGTGAATCCTTCTTCCAGCTGTTAGGTTGATAATGAAGAAGCTGGCTCTGATACCAATTGTTGGAAATACTGAGAAGGGGGTGAATCAATATTTCTTTTCAATTGTTCTTTTTCCAATTAGATTCTTCACAATTATAATAAGAATGAAATGAATAATAACAATAACTTTATTAAGGGAGGGGACTTCAATCCTCTTTTCAAATAATTGAGTACAATAATAGTTGAGGGCACCAACCCTTCAATGTTCCAAGCACCGACCTATAGCCAAGCATCAACTTGGACTTTTAATGAGGCTCTGACCTCTAGGGCTTCAACCCTATTCTTCTCAAGGCTCCAACCTTGTGTTTAGAGGCACCAACCTCTGGGACACCAATCCTCTAGACTTCTTTTGATAAAAAATGTATGATGTACTTACTTGAATATCTTCATCAAAACTCTTCACTGTTCAACTTCTCAATCTGCTCCAAACCAACTAGTGTTTTAACTTCACTATACCTTCTGCTTGTCTTCACTTAGCTACTTGAAGCTACTGCAATCAAAGAGGTCACTAATCCGAGTAATATACTACACCACAATCTGATCTTCAAGTTGTTCTTTAGTCCACAGTCTTGAGCTAAGGTGACACCATAGGCTAGCTATGAAAGGGGAGATCACATGCTTCAAGCCACTGTCAATTAGCTTGCTGCACCACACTGCACCACAGATAATCCTCCACTATCCGAGAAGTCACATCACAAACACTTTTACCATTGTTCGAGGAAGAAGGTGAACCTGGAACAAAGCGTTTTGTTGCTGCACCAAACAACTTCGTCAAGAGGTATTGTCACCGTTTAAGAAAGAGCGTTCACCACTGTCAGGAATCCAAATGATTACAGTGAAGAGTAGTTTGAGCACTTTGAGTTGTCACTTTCTGTTTAGGAGATCCGAGGAGCAGTCTTCTGTACAGTCCAAGTTACAGAAATTCCATAGTTAGCCCGAAAATCACAGTGAGCAAATGATCCATGATGCCCTTATCTTCTTTCTTCAAGATTTATTCTTCATTTCTCCTTTTGTTCACGAGTTTTAAACAGTGAATGTATTTACCGAAAAGAATGAATGAAAATGAAGACGGATCACTGTATTTATAGTGGTTTTTTGTCAATAAAATGAAGGGACACGTCTTCATACAGTGAGCCAACATGCATGACAAGTGTAGGTCAGCTAGCCTATAGTTTCATATTTTTTACCTTAAAGGGAGTTTCGGGGCAAATGAAGGCTCATTAAAAAGAGAAAAAAATCCTCTTTGAGATGATCTAGGGTTCATTTCGAAAGGATGCCTCCACGGTGTCCAAATTTAATTGTTTTGGTGACTATGCATGGATTTTTTGTGCAAACAACCCTTATCATAGTGTGTCATCATCATGACTCCAAGCTCCTCATCATAATGTTCCTCATCATGGTGTGTCATCTAAGTTTTCCATGTGATCATGGTGACATTCATGTCATCAATCATGCATTATCCTTGGTGACTTCCAACCATGACATCATATGTCATCAAATCAATTTCCATCAAGAGTTATATTTCATCAATGACAATTATTGACCAACAATAACACAAGGGCAATAGATGTAGGCAGACAACTAGGGAAAAACCCCTATCTAGTGGAAAATCCAGTCAACAATTTTCCTTCAATAGTTTCTCGAGATTTTCCAAGACTCTAGACCCAGACAGAGACTTCCTCCACACCAAGTCAACCCTCAATCTTTCTTGCACATGATAACCCTTCCAAAGCAACTTCGACCTAGCAGCATCAACAACAACTTCAACCCAGTAACAACTTCGACCCAGTAGCAGTAGCAGTAACAACTTCGACCAAACTTGGAAGACTTCAATCTCCCTTGATACACCTTAGAATTGAGTGAGAGTTGTCCCAAAATTTCAATCTAGAGGTCATTTCTCTCCTTCTAGAAACTTGCACTCCTTTCCAGCCCTTCTTCTAGCCTTTTCTCAACCTCACACTTTTCCAACTTCCAACTTCAAAAATTGAACTATGTGAGAGAGAATGAGATGCTCCAAATGAATTCAAACTGTCTTGTATTTATAGCCTTCCGGGGAGGTCGAATTACTTGTCTTGAGGCCGATTTGGTGTGGAGGAGACTTAATTCATTTTTGACTCAAAAATAATTCTTTATACATGATTTGAAAGCCCAAGAAGGGTCTCTTTTAATGTACAATGACTCTAATGACTCAGAATAAATCCTAGAAGTCCTCAATGGGGACTTTGACCTAAAATATGATGACCCAAGCATGAAACCCATGATTTAGTAAGTCGTAGAAATAATAATAAAAATATTTTCTTCATTCTTTTGATAAGTACATCTCAAATATTCGGCCTGGAGTATGCCGTAAAACTGCTTCTGCTTGGCTAAGAGCTCGTCTTCCTCGGACGTAAGGAAACAGGTTAACGGCCCAAGACCCAGAGGCATCTGGCAGGAGTGAAAGCCTGCTCCCTTACGGACCACCAGCGGGTTATTACAGGTGGCGTGGTTTTCCTTGATAACAGTGATGAGTCAAACGGACATTCGCGGATAGCAGCCAGATATGGATGTCCTCACTGTTGGTTTGACACCTGAGTTTGATAGGTTTTGCCACCTTCGGAAAAAAAAAAAAAAAAGTACATCTCAAATACATTTATTAAGACTGAACCTAGTTACAAATTTTAACAGTCCTATTCTTTCTTTCGGCCACTCCAGTTTGTTCAGGATAGTAGGGAAGAATAAGCTCCCTATTAGTCCCTGCATCTTTACAATATGCAATCAATTCTTTGGAAGTGTATTCCCCACCATTGTTGGATCTCAAAGTCTTTATTTTCCTTTTGGTTAGGGGTTCCACTTTGCATCTAAACTCTTTGAATTTCTCTAATTCTTCATCCTTTTTCTTGAGAAGGTAGAGCCATGTCTTTCTAGAGTGATCATCAATAAATGTTACATAGTAAAGATGACCTCCAAGTGATTTGTCAGACATGGGCCCACACACATAAGAATGTATGAGGTCTAATATTTCTTTAGATCTTGTTTCACTATTTGAAAATGGTTTTCTTGTATGTTTTCCCAAAGAGCATCCCTTGCAAACTCCTTCACGATCTTCTTTGATATCGGGGATGCCATGAACTAGATGTTTAAGAGTGGGAATGACCTTGTAGTGAAGATGACCATATCTTCTATGCCATAGGTCAATAGGAGAGACTTCCATATGAACTAGGGCCTGAGGAGTTGGTGTAATGACTCTATACAAACTTACTTCACAAAATCCATTAACCCTAGCTTTATCAATACTTGAATCTCTTCCCCAAACCAAGACCTTTCCATCAACAAAAGCAACTCTATCCGTTTTATCTTCTAAGAAAAAAATTGAAATCAAATTCTTTTTCAAACCTAGAACATATAGTATGTTGTTGAAATGTAGTTTTTCTCCATTCTCCAGCTTCAAAGATGTTGATCCCATGCCTTTAACAACATAGATTTTGTTGTCTCCCAATTCCACTACATGGGAAGATGGTTCCTTTGATAGAGTTTGTAGTTGTTTACTTTCCCCTGTCATATGCCTTGATGCTCCACTGTGAATGATCCATGCATTATCATCATTAAGTGACCTTGTAAGTGCAGTTAAGAACCCTCGACTTTTGACCTTGTTGTATAGTAGTAGACAATCTTCTTGATCCAACTTCCTGTGAAATTGAATCTCATTCTTATCATAGAGGGAGTAATCATTTCCTTCAAGCCAACGAAGTGATCTTCAATCTTCTTCGACCTTAGCTCTGAAACCATGTTGAGAAATCAATGCTAGTAGAATTAGGGTTAGATTTCTCTTTCTTGATAATTACTTGTGAATTATGTTGGCTTCTTTTACTTATTAGTTATAGTATCTTTCGTCAAGCAATTACCAAATTATGTATGCATGAAGATCACAAAAACACAAGACACAAGATGTAGGCACTTTGCCAGGGAAAAATCCCTATCTAGGGGAAAACCCAGTCAAAATCACTTCCTTCAATTGTTTTCCTTGAGACTCTTCAACCTAGACACAAAACTCCTCCACACCAAGCCCTCCTCTCCTTCTTCGATCCAACCTTCGACCTAGCAGCAACAACACTTCGACCCTAGCAACTTCGACTTGGTAGCTTCTGACATCAACAACAACTTTGACTTTGTGATCCAGGGGGATCTCGTCAGATCAGTTGCACAGGTTCATCGTTAGTGTTAAGTGTCGTCGTCAGTTTAGTTCAGTGTCGTTCAGTTTCGACAATGTTGATTATGGTTCAGGTTGTTCAGGTGATGTTAATGGTTTTCATGGTGATGGTTTTGTGGTTGTCATCAATCCTTCGCAGGATTTGGGTTTTGTTTTCCACTCGCAGGTTGATCATCGACATGAGTGTGTCGTCCGTTGCAGGGGTTCGATAAGGGATGTCGTCATATGATTGGGTGAATGTCACATTGTGACAATTGTTGTAAAAGGTTTTTTTAGAACAAAGTGTGTAAAAGACCTAAAACCCTAATACACATAAACCTAAGCCCTAAAACCCTAACCTAATGTATTACCTTTATACATTACAAATGTATTAAAACTATATTTCAATACATTAAAACCTAAATCTACGTGTTAAACCTAAAAACCTAACACATAAAATTACATTGCAATACAACTCTCGGCCTATGTAATATTCAAATTACATTACAAAACAATATAAATATAAACCCACAGTCCTAAACCGCCAACCCTGACCGTGTCAGAACTGTTAGGGGTCAGGCTCATGTGAGTGGAGTATTGACATAGTTAATCGCAACAACAACAGTCAGCGGAACCGGTCATGTGACAGAGTTTAGTGTAACTGTTGGGTTATGTAACCACACGGGGAAGTTAACCAGAACCGTTTGGACATGTGAACAGTGAAGAGTTAACCGCGGAGTTAGCATTTGCAGCAGAGGTTATAAACAACCTAACCGCGCGGAGGAAAACCATCGGACAGTTGTCAGCATGTGAACACACAATAACTTCAAATCAGAACCACTGGAGGTGGCAGCCTACTGTTAGACGGTTGCTGGTCACATGTAACCGTCAGCGCCTCTGCCCGGTCAACCTAACCGTCAACAGTTTAAAAGTTATTATAAAGTTATTTATGGGTTTTAGTTGCAGTTTTGTTAAACTATTAAGTCGAAGACCTAGAAGCCATCCTATGTGTCATTGTACAACTAGACCAAGGCTCCAAACCCATCCAGAACGCAACCAATTCATCTCGAATTCAGCCAAAGGAGGTTGGAGTGTATTTGTAGGTCTTTTTAAAGGCAGTTTACTGATTTGAAGACATTAGAGCGGTTTTGGAGTTTTTGTATGCATATTCTGGAGGTCATAGGCAATTTTGTTTTTAGTGTAATAGGAGCATCGAGAGTTGAAATTGGGAACCGTGACAGGCATTGGAAAGATGGTTCAGAGAGCTTCCTTTTGACAGTGATCAGAAGTGCCTGCGTGCACATTCAATCTGGTCTATTCTATGTGTAATCAAACTCCTTTGTTTGTATCCTAATAAAGCGGTCACGCATCTGCAAAGTGGACTTGGAGACGTAGTCCATCAGGGACGAACTCCGTAATCAACTTTGATGTCTGGTATCGCTATGTTTTTAGTGTTTTCACTTCTGTTATGCATCTCACTGATGTTTTATTAGCTGTTGTAAAGTCTTTTTCTCAATCAATTTTCTTTGATTTCCGCACTTTCAGTTAACATTCAAATCATTAATGCCTAATCAATTCTACATCAATCTTAACTTATGATCATTTCAAATCATATAATTTGGTATTAGAGCAGGTTGCGTTTGTAGAATTTTCCATTGAATGTTACCCAGGTCAAAGTCGCAACGAGGAGAAGGAATCCTTAAGCAAATTGATCCGGAGATTGGAAAGTGACGAGTCTTTCATAAGTCAACCATGACAGGATCTGATACAGGTGAAAACACTGAAATTAGATGAGTGGTGAATAGTTTCAACAAGCATTCTTGACTATGCATCAGATGTTGGGAGAACTCTACAAAGACAAGAAGGCGAGAGATGCAGCTTCTTCTTCAAAGACATCAAAGAAGGACAAAGGTAAAGGCAAGGCTGATAATCCACCTTCACCTCCATCATCTCCATCATCATCATCATCTTCTTTTTCTTCTAGTGCAACATCTGAAACAGAAAAGAAACCGAAGAAAACATCTCTTTTGAAACTTGATGTGAAATTTGAGTTATCTATTTATGATGGAGAAATGAATCCTGAAAAGTTAGATAACTAGATTAAGCAGTTAGAAGTGTATTGTCGCATTTAGAACATTTTTGACGATAAAAAGAAAATTCAGTTAGCTACACTTAGAATTGGGGAAACAACTTTAATCTGGTGGGAAAGTAAAACTCAAATAGATGTAAAGCGGAAAGGAAAAGTCGTCTCTTCATGGTCTAAGTTTTTAAAAGCTCTTAGGAAACAATTCTATCCTTTAGGATACATGCAGCAAGCTGTTATTGATTGGCGACATTTGAGGCAAGGTAAAGGGCACAGTGTTCAGGAGTTTACTCAGGAATTCAGAAAGAAAGCATTGGCGCTTGGTATTTCATTGGATACACGTGAAACTTTATTAAAATACATCGACAGTTTACATTCATATTTGCAACATACATTATTGATGTTTAATCCTGATGATTTTGATGAAGTGTGTGTTTAGGCCATACATATTGAATCAGGTGGTAGACCATTCAAGTTTTCATCGCAGTCATCCAAAGAGTTGGAAATCAAAGATTCCAATGACAGTAAGGGGAAGAACAATTCGAAGAGAAAGAAATCAACGATAGCTCAAAAGGAAAGACCTACTTGTTCTCATTGCCAGAAAATCGGTCATGATGAATCTAAGTGTTGGAAACTTCATCCAGAACTTAAGCCCAAAAAGTTCGTTAAGGAGAAGGATGAAAAGAAGGCAATTGTAGTAGTCCAGCAAAATCTAGGTTCGGATTCAGGTGATGAAAGGAGGATAACTGCTATGGTTACAATAGGTAAAACTTCTGACACTGGTTCAAGTTCAAAAACTATTGCATCTTCATCAAACATAAATCCTTCAAATGAGGATAAAAGAGTTGAATTGTTTAACATAAGGATAACTTCTAAGCATACAAAGATAGATACAATATTTAACAGTGGATCACAGGCCAATCTAATATCTGAATATTTAGTTAAGAGTTTGGGTTTGTAAACATGGAATCATCCAAGACCTTACGCATTAGGATGGCTAAATAAATCAACTCAGATAAAATTCACCAAACAATGTCGATTAAGATTTGCCATTACAGCGAATTACATTGATGAAGTGGAATTAGATGTGGTTCCAGTAGACATGTGGAGTTGTCTTAGGAAGTCCTTATCTTTATGATCGTGATGCAGTATTCTATAGGAGAGAGCATAAATATCACCTTAAGAAAGATGGGGTTGAATTTATTGTCAAAGCACATCAAAGTAAAAATCATTTGAATATTAATGCTAATTAGATGAAGCGATTAATAATTTCAAATAAAAGATTTGTAATCATGTGTGTAAAGGAACAACATAACAATCAACATGATGCTTGTTTAGGTTATGAGTCTCAGCTTAAAGATGGTTTGATTAAAGAGATAGAAACTATTCCAGTTCTATGTAAAACCAAACATCTTACTCATAAGCAGGGAATACAACATGAATTACAATTTGTGCCTAAAGCTCCTCTTCCTAATGTCAGAATGAATCAATTCAGTCCAAGTTTGGAAATTAATAGATACAGGGATACAGGTCAGTATTGGGGAAAGTCAGTGTTAAATTTCTCTTGTATTGTGTCACCATTTCATGTTTCGAACAGTTTGGAAACCTCTTTTCAAGTGGAGAGGAAACCTATTTGTTTTCATATCAAAGCCTTTTCTAAAGCAGTGTCAAAGTGTCTAAGGGAAACTTATGCATCAGAGGAAAGTGCTAATCAATGGAAACATCATTTAATGAATAAGGAAAAAGTGATTCAAACAAATCAACAACTAACTCCATACTTTCAAAATCAAACTAAGTTGCAGCAATTTTCACCTTACAGTTTGATGGGTTTATGGCAACAAGTTCACTTAGTAATCAAGAAGTAGGAAAGTATGTCAAATCAAGTAGCTGGTTTGATGTCAAAAACATTTTTGATTGTCTCTGTTATTCCGCAAAATAGATTGTCAATACATGTTGATGGTATTGAACAATATCCTGTAGACACTGTTTTCAAAGATGATTATGAATCACTAACACATGGTATTACGTGGAAAGAAATCAATTGCCATGTTCATAACAGGTTGTTTGACCATCATCACAACTTGTTCATACTGCAGATGGATGGAACAGGTCACCGACTCAAAAAGTGCCATGGTCAACATCATCAGGGTCATCACTTGCAGGTGATTGATCGAATGTATTGGTACATCATTAGGGCAAGGTGGAGAGTGAGGGAGCTCTACCCTCATCAACTATTTGTTTAGTCAAACTTTTGTGGTCCAAAAGTTTTCAAGTGGAGAGGACTGATCTAGGAGGATCTCGTCAGATCAGTTGCACAAGTTCATCGTTAGTGTTCGGTGTCATCGTCAATTCAGTTCGGTGTTGTTCAATTTTGACAGTGTTGATTATGGTTCAGGTTGTTCAGGTGATGTTAATGGTTTTCATGGTGATGGTTTTGTACCTAGATGTCGACATGTGGTTGTCGTTAGTCCTTCGCAGGATTTGGGTTTTGTCATCCACTCGTAGGTTGATCATCGAAATGAGTGTGTCGTCCGTTGCAGGGGTTCAATAAGGGTTGTCGTCGTATGATTGGGTGAATGTCGCATTGTGACAATTGTTGTAAAAGGTTTTTTTAGAACAAAGTGTGTAAAAGACCTAAAACCCTAATACACATAAACCGAAGCCCTAAAACCCTAACCTAATGTATTACCTTTATACATTACAAATGTATTAAAACTATGTTTCAATATATTAAGACCTAAATCTATGTGTTAGACCTAAAAACGTAACACATAAAATTACATTGCAATACAACTCTCAGCCTATGTAATATTCAAATTACATTACAAAACAATATAATATAAACCCACAATCCTAAACCGCCAACCCTGACTGCGTAAGAACCATTAGGGGCCAGGGTCATGTGAGCAGAGTATTGACATAGTTAACTGCAACATCAACAGTCAGCGGAACTGGTCATGTGACAGATTTTAGTGTAACCGTTGGGTTATGTAACTGTGTGGGGAAGTTAACCGGAACCGTTTGGACATGTGAATAGTCAAGTGTTAACCGCGGAGTTAGCATTTGCAACGGAGATTATAAACAACCTAATCGCGTGGAGGAAAGCCATCGAATAGTTGTCATCATGTGAACACACAATAACTTCAAACTGGAACCGCCAGAGCTTTGATAGCGGAACCGCCAGAGGTGGCAGCCTGCAGTTAGACCGCGGCTAGTCACACGTAACTGTCAGCCCCTCTTCCCGGTCAACCTAACTGCCATCAGTTTAAAAGTTATTATAAAGTTCTTTATGGGTTTTAGTTGCAATTTTGTAAACTATTAATTCGAAGACCTAGAAGCCATCCTATGTGTCATTGTACAACTAGACCAAGCTACAAACCAATCCAGAATGTAACCAATTCATCTCGAATTCAGCCAAAGGAGGTTGGAGTGTATTTGCAGGTCTTTTTAAAGGCAGTTTACTCATTTGAAGACATTAGAGTGGTTTTGGAGTTTTTGTATGCAGATTCTGGAGGTCATAGGCAGTTTTGTTTTTAGTGTAACAGGAGCATCGGGAGTCGGAATTGGGAACCGTGATAGGAATTGGAAAGCTGGTTCAAAGAGCTTCCTTTTGACAGTGATCAGAAGTTCCTGCATGCACATGCAGTCTAGTTGATTCTCTGTGTATTCAAACTCCTTGGTTTCAATCCTAATAAAGTGGTCACGCATCTTCAAAGCAGACTCAGAGACGTCCATCAGGGATGAACTCCATAATCAACTTTGTTGTCTGGTATCGTTGTGTTTTTACTGTTTTCACTTTTGTTATGCATCTTACTTATGTTTTATCAGTTTTCATAAAGTCTTCTTCTCAAGCAGTTTTCTTCGATTTCTGCACTTTTAGTTAACATTCAAATCATTAATGGCTAATCAATTCTACATTAGTTTTAACTTATGATCATTTCAGATCACTTTGACAAGGAGACTTTGATCTCCCAAACTAGCCCACATGAGAGAGAGAGAGAGAGATACCAAAACTTCTATTTTGTCCTTCCCTTCCTTCTTGACCAAACTCACACTCCTTTTAGTCTCCTTCTTCACCTTCATATGTTTCCCAACTTCCAGCTTCCAGCTTCAGATATTGAATTATGTGTGAGAGAGTGAGATGATCCAAATGAAGTCGAACTGCCTTGTATATATAGCCTTCCAATGAATTCGAATTGCCTTCCTTGAGGCCAACTTGATCTACTTGAGGCTGACTTGGTGTGGAGGTTACATAATTCATTTTTGACTCAAAAATGATTATTTTTACGTCGTTCCTAGGAGTCCACAATGGGGACTTTGATTAATAAAATGATGACTCGAGCATGAAACCCATGCTTTAATAAGTCATTGTAACAATAATAAAACCTCCTTTGACAAATACATTTTATGAAGACCGAACCTAGTTACATTTTTTTCAACACTAGTTTGGTGGGTTTGTCACCAAAAACTAGGTAATTAGCACATTATTTTATTTTTGGGGGTTATGTAGGCCTAAGAGACTAATTCAAACTCCTCATTAGTGTATAAATACAAGTGAGATGAGTTCATTTTCTCATCATCACTTTGGATTGGTTCTTCTCTTTCTTGAGAATTTCACACTTCTTCTTAGTATAAAATAAATGAAATAAAATATGATTTTGAACATTATTACAAGTACATAATAAAAATTATGAATGGGTTATGGCCACATGTACCAAGTAGACCATGAATTCCACACAATTGCAATGTCAAAACTTGATTTCTTTTGATAGCAAATATTTCATTCACTTGCCCTGCAATCCTTGATAAACTGCACATGATGCAGGCTAAATGTTTCTCAATTACAAATCTTGAATTTACTTTTGCACTAATATCTTGTATCCTTTGTTATTCGATACAAGTCTTCTGGACATCAATAGCTCATTCATAATTCAGTACTGATTTTCCCTTAGTATCTTGCAGCCTGATGCTATTTAGAAGATATTTTTCAATGAGTATATTTAGCCTTCTAGTTTGGGAAAGGTTTTTTACTATTTATATTGAAGATTATCTTTCAGTGCTAAACACGTTATGTAGGAAAATTTGAGAAGCTTGACAATTACTTTATTTTACTGGTGTGGTTTATTTATTAGTTTGAGCAAATTCTTAGTAACATTCATATGGGCATTTAACCTAGATAATGAATCAGTTACCAACTTGGATAATGTGTCAGCTTCTAGGATAGTTGATGCTATCATCTCTGGAAATATATTCAATTTGTGCTTGAATGAGTCTGTAGGAGTGTCAGAAAATTTCTCTAGTCGATGTTTATCCAGCTTCCAGTGGATCTATATTTTTTCTAATGGTTAGTGAATTATAGCAAATGAATTGTCAGTAAGTTTTTATTAACTTTTTGATATCTTATGCTAGAATCTGATTGAATTTGTTTTTTTTTGTAGGTGGATCAAATTTTTAAGCTTTTTGATGTTGACAGTGATGAGGCAGTGAGCTGGAATGACTTTAAGATATGTTTGGAAAGGAATCCTGTATTTATTTCATTATTTTGTGTACTGCTTGATAAAAATGGATTTTCTCATCCACTATGACAGTGAATTTTGGGTTTTGAGAGAGCTTGGCAGAAACTAGCTTAATCATTGAGTGTTTAATTTCAAGTGAAAGCAATCTGCTGAGTTTGTAAAATATGATATGATATGATTTTGAGAGTTTAGATTCAATTGCAAATAACCTAGTTCATCGTTCATTAATTATTATCAATTTGCAATGAGGGTCATAATCGTTTATTTAGAAGATGTTACTGATTCAATTTCATATCACCTTATGGGTTGTATTTTATGCAAGCATGTAATATATTTCTTGTTGCTTCACATAACTTGAAAGACAAATAGCACAGAGCATCACCTCAATAAAATCCATAAATTTACTTGATTGATGTATATATATCAGTTTCAAGCCACACTTTCGAGGGAAGCTCATTTTAATAGATGTTTATTAATCTCTATTTAAAACAAAGTTACTGGAAATTTTCTTCTCAAACTGAAGTCATTGGATGCTAACGAAGGAAGCTTTTGGCTAGCATGTTTAGAAAGATAGAGAAACTATAACATTTCCCTTAAATAATTGTTGTATTCAACAATGGTGATCCGTAAACTGTAGGCGTATGGGCTGCCCGTCTCTCCAACACAGATTTTCAATGTGGAAATAAAATGCAATTCACCCCTGCAATCTACTGCCATGCTTAGTTCAAGGTTTTCAAGTCGTTCTTTAAGGGACATGAATGCCTGTTTTTAACAGGTTCAAAAGCTTGGTTATATTTTCTTATAATGGCAAGTCCAAAGCCTAACAATGGAGCAAACCCAGTAGAATTCTGTTATGCTAGTGGAAATTAACTCTTATTATATGAAGAGTTCATAACCAGCTCTTCAACAGTGACGTCTCTGCCATATTGCAATGTTCAAATTCCACGTCTTTGGCCATTCACCATACACTCCATCATAACGAGAAAGCACAAATACTTCTCTACCACTACAACCAAGCATTAAATGTATATGACAAATAATATACAAGCACAAATATTCCTCTTCTAATGTCTACCACTAGAACCCAGCATTAAGTTTATATGACTAAAATACTATGTATATATATAATTCTGATTGTTTACATGTGGTGGCTTGAAGGATTAATTGAAGGATTTACCAAAATGTGTGGAAGGGTGAATGCTTTGATTCATGGTGGATCACTATGTTGCGCTAATTGTGGCATTCAATTAATCACATCCATGATCTGTTCCACTAAAATAGTTTATCACTATAGATCTTAGAATATTCTGTGATCTCTTATGATTCAGTGTTTTATTTGAGATTTCAGATATAATATTTGTACTTGGGCACACTAAATAGTGAAATAAATTGAAACTGAAATGACAGAAGCTAAGCAAATAACACACCATCCATACAACAAACACAAGTTGTGCTTACGAAAAATTCAACAGAGGAAAAACTCAGCTAGAAGATGAGGCCCATGTTGAGAAATCCTTAGGACAACTTATTAGGGTGATTTCTCGTAACTTGATAGTTGCTTGTGACATTCTTTTACTTGATTGATTAGATTCTTCTTCTTCTTATTATTATGTTCTTTATCATCAAACAATTACCAACACATGAAGATCATTAAAGACAATTGGAGACAAGATGTAGGGACTTAGTCAAGGCAAAACCCCTCTCCTAGGGGAAAACCCAAAAGTTCATTTTCTCTTCTTTAGAATCAAATCAAATGAGAGAACCTAGACCCTTTGTGTAGACAAGTCAAACTTCAAGAGTCAACATACGTCATCCTTCCAAAATCTGAGTCAAATAGGGTCTCAACCCTCTTTGCAATTCCTGAACTTTGGCCTGCAATAAATCAAACTTGTAGTAACCCTAGCTTGCACATGTGACATAAAAACTTAGATTTTTGACTTCCTTCTCTTGACAAGTGTAACTCCTTTCCTTCGCTCTGGTTCTTCCTCCTTTTCAAGGCTTCTTCCCACATCCTTTTTGCTCTTGGAATTTCAGACGAATACATTGATTGATTGTCTCCAATAGCTCGAATGCATGGCTATATATAGTGGTTGTTGCTTCTTTAATGATGTCGACATGAGAAGAGGGCAGGCCGACTTGATGGTGGAAGTGTGTATATGACCAAAATATATCAAAATGATTTTTGTTGCTTTAATACAGAAATCCCAATAAGGGTCTAGAACATAATGACAAGTACAATGACTTATGACTCAACCCTAGAAGCCTCCAATGGGGGCTTGACCTAGAAACAAAATACATAGAGCATGAAACCCATGCTCAATTTTGTTTTCTTTTATAATATTTCTTTTTTCTTTTGACAAATACTTTACTTTATGACTCAAATACAATAATGAAGACCGATACTAGTTACATTTCTCAACACTCCCTCTTAACTAGGGAGGTATTCATAATGGTTCAACCGGTACAAGGTTGACATCAATTTGAAATGTTCCAAGAAGAGTACAACAACATACACAATGCTAGGGCTACTCTAATTGCCAAGATATCCTCCCAATAGGCACTAAGGTGTCACGAGGAAACTGCCACTATAGGTAACATCAAGGTACAACCCTGGTATCAATCCATTAAGACATGGATACCATATAGGCCTCCATGCCCCAACACCAACCCTTATAGGGATCTAGGTATCATCAACACTAAACTAGAGCTCCACAAGACCAAGATACCCTACCTCACCGGGATCTAGACATCATCAATCAATTGAGATCTCAATACTAACAAGGCCAAGATGTCCTCCCAAGTACCATTATACAGGCAGCTTTATGGTACTCATCTCTCCCTCAACCAAATCAGAGAAATCCACCAATACACAAACTTCTCAGGGAGAGATCAACACATCAACTACATGTTCAACCATTAGAACATCTAGTAGCTTCACAGCCTTAACCAGTACTAGTACTTTCTATTAATTTAAAATCTAGGGTCCTCAATCATTCTCATGTTGCTTAGATTATCACAATATCCAAACACATCATGATGAAAGCTTTCTTCTTCAACTTCTCCAACACCAAACTCGGCCTCAACACTTTCCAAAACATCCAATTATTTTCACAATTTCATCAATCACGAATAACCATTTGTAGTGCTTTAGTATTTTCTCTTATCTTATTATTTCTTCAAGGATTTTTTACTATAGCTATCACAATATACCCTCCCTCTTAATTGGGGATATATACACTTTCTTTATCCAAGCTTCTCCTCTACTAGGGGAAAAATCCATTAGAAACTCAACCATACAAGCTCTATCTTTCACATCATCATATCATTGGAGAACTTCAACCTTTAGAACATCATTCCTTCTAAGTTCACATGGAAACAAGGTCATCTATTAATCAATAATGTAAGCTTTAATGCCATTGAGATTCTTACAACTCCCTCTTTCCATCATGCTCATCATCATCATTAAGTTATCATCAAATATGTGGTAGGTAAGCATTTTCATCATCTTGAAGACTATGTATTTGCATATCTTCAACAACAAGTAAAACCAAGCAAAAATATATATGTATAGGAGCATGAAATTAATTTTGTCAAACTAGGGTTATCATACTCTCATAGAGATAGCATCTAGGGTTATCAAAAACTTTGAGCAAGAACTTTAACTTTAAATATCAAATTCTAAACCTAGTTGGGATAACAATCAAAAGAGAAGCAATCGACTAGGGTTACATTTTCATGCCTTAGATTTTTACAACAAACTTTTGCTAGGGTTTTGTCACAAACCCTAGATACCATCATCAAAACTAAACCTTAGATATTAACAACTAATTAAGTTAAGATTTCAATCATAGCGAAAGAATTTTACATCTAGGGTTCCATTATCATGCCCTACAATTTTATATCAATCTCTACTAGGGTTTTGTTGTAAACCCTAGATACAATTATCAAAACTTTAATACAACAACTAGACCAAGTTAGGGTTTCAATCATACAGAAGCATATACACCTAGGGTTTCATTCCTAGGATCTTACATTAACTATTATAAGGGTTTTGTCATAAACCCTAATTCATCAAACCCTAAAAGAGTTAGGGTTTTATCATATGTTCTAGATATCATCAACAAACTCTAAAAGGCTAGGGTTTTTATAGTGAACCCTAAAGGTTAGGGTTTTATAAAAATAAAATATAGATATTACGATAAGAATTGATTTAATCTAAAGATCAATCACCCTAACAAATAATAATCTTTATGATTCAAAACTCTAGACATGAGAGAGTTAGTAATATAAAGCAAATTTCAAAAATGATCGTACCTTCTTATATGAAGAAGGCCAACTACAAATATTTATACATACCTTGAGTTACTCTATTAACAAACCTTGTAGGGTTTTTTATTGAAGGACTCTCTCTGCAACAAAGCTTCTTACAAGTCCCCCTTTGAAGACTCTCAAAATCTAGTCACAATTCTTATTCTTTATAATATACCTGCAAGCTTTTCTTTGAGGGAAAATACAAGAGAAAGGATAAAATTCGAACATCAATAATAAAACTAAAGAAATCAAAATAATGAAGGAGATAAAGAATACTTATCTTTTGTGAGAAGGTGGAAGCTTCCTTTTGAAGAATTTCCTTTTGCATAAGATTAATATTTCTTTATGTACCTACAACATTTACTTGACAAGTACCACCAAAATATACAAGTATGGAAGCATGAAAACAAGTTCATTAATCTATGGAATCTTTATAGAGGGAGAATTCCTAGGATTTGCAGATCCAAACGTTGAGTCTCATGATGTTATCTTTCAAAACATCAACTCTAGGGTTTTGAATCTCAAATCTAATTTTCCCTTGCTAGGGATTGCTATTTCTCCTTGGACTACCTACAAACCCTAGAGACCAAAGGCTAGGGTTTCTATAATGGAACACAATAGAATAGGGTTAGGGTTTTTGAATAGGGATTTCTAATTAATATCCATCTAGAGTTTATACTCCAAACATATAACAAAACCCTAATGCATATTTGAATATAAACCTTTAAACAAAAAATTACAAATGAAGAAGTTATGTCATACATACCTTATAACGACCTTACCTTACCTTTTCTTGGAAGTGACTGCTTCCAAAGTTATACCTCCTTCAGTATTGCCTTCAAACAATGTTAAATAGGAGTGTTCTTCCAAGATGCGTTTTTTTATTAGTTCTCCCTTTTGAGACAAAGATTATGCATAAAGAACCTCTTTCAATGTCTTTGAGATTATTATAGCATTCTTTTACAAACTCATCCCAGAAATAGTTTTGTAAACAAATCTGGTTCCTTTTTTTAATAGATGCGTACTAGATTTTCCTTCAAGGTGACATAACTTAAGAGATGAAGAGGTTGCTACAAGTCTTTGTCAAAGATCGATACATAATTCACTGTTAGCTCTCAGCGTCATACAAATTTGTTGCTACTACAAACTTTGGTAATGACTTATAAGATACTTAAAGTTTTTTGAAGATGATCTTAGCCTTACTGGGTGATTGAAAAATTCCTAATTTGTCTTTTGAGAATGCACTTATATGGTTTCTTTTGCAAATAAACTCTTCACTCGCTACAAGGACTACCTCTAGTCTTTATAATACTTCATGAATTTCGAATTCTGGAGAAAAATTCAGACCTTAATTTTTATGTACAGGACTTCGATCTCTTAACTAGATACTCAACCTTCTCTAAGCTTATTGTCTATCCTTTTGGATTTTTCAAAAGGGGTTTCTTGGCTCCTTTAAATCCTTCATTCCTCTAGTCCAGATCTGTGGCCCTAATCTCATAAATATTCTATTTTCTTGCTTGGATCCTCTTCTTAGATAGCTTGGCCTAAACAATCTCTCTTGAAGCCTTCTTATAACCAATTGTGATCTTTTAGCTGCCTTATATCACTGACCTAAGCTCTGATACCATGTTGAGAAATCCTTAGGGAAACTTATTAGGGTGATTTCTCTTAACTCGATAGTTGCTTGTGACATTCTTTTACTTGATTGATTAGATTCTTATTCTTCTTGTTACTATTATGTTCTTTATCATCAAACAACTTCCAAAACATGAAGATCATTAAAGACAAATGAACACAAGATGTAGGCACTCACCCAGGGAAAAACCCCTATCCTAGCGGAAAACCCATAAGTTCTTCTTCTCTTCTTTAGAATCAAATCAAATGAGACAACTTAGACCCTTTGACCAAGATATAAACATCCTCCAATCCACCAAGCAAATCTCCTATGTAGATAATGTTAAATTTTCATAGGGCTACATTGTTCTTTGCTTTGATATTTGCTTTTCATCATTAAGACATTAAGTTCACCCCATATCAGCGTTAAATTATTCCGATCTACACCATTATACATCAACATATACAATTATATAGAAAGAACAACAACATCATCATCATAAATGCAGCGAAACATAAAAGGAATAGTAGAAGAAAAACATGCACACACATAGAGACACTAGGATTGGTCCGAGACTAGGGAAAAACCCACTATGGGGAAAACCCTTGCAAATATTCTTCTTCTTAGATCGCCATCAAATGATTCAGCAAAAGAGAGTACAATGATCCATAACTTTATCTATGCAACAAAACAACTATGATATCCATGAAACAGATCTAATCATGCTTGAAAACAAAATCGTGATTATGATGACTATAATATATTGTCACTAATTGTAGACGACTGTTGGATACTGCTATCACTGTGCCGAACACTGAGCGGAAACTTAGGAATACCGAAATCTCATCTTTGATTCTCAGACACAGGGGGGAGCTGTGCTAGTGTCTATAACAGATCTGGATGCTCTCTGTGAATTGTATGCCAACGTATATGGCAGTTCGGATGGTCCCAGACCATTCTGTGTATGCGTCCAGAGACAAACTCACCATATCTGCTAAAAAACCTTGTAGGCTCTTATTGTTAATGTGCATGCGTCCAGGACCCCCCGGACGCTCTCAGGACCACTCTATGCGAGCATCTGGGGACCAACACCTCCAGATCTGCCTTTGGAACCCTAGAAGCTCTCATAAGATTTTGTGCCAGCGTTTATGGGTCTCTAGATTCTCTCATAGGCTTGTGTGCCAATGTCCAGGGACTAAAATGCCCAGTTCTATGCCAATGTCTAGGGCTAGAAAGCCCTAGATTAGTGTGAGCTTCGACCTTGAGATTGCAGACCCTTATGCGAACTTTCCTCCGACAGACCTGTGTGAACCAAGACAATAAGAGAAGAGAAGATGGCTTGATCGAATGTGTCTAAATGAGCTTGAGGTCTCTTCTATTTATAGGCTTTCATGAGGGTCCACTTGGGTTTAAGCAGTTACCCATGTGGTTAGGGCTGACCCATTCCGTAATACATGTATGAATAAAATAATTCATAACTCAATTTCCGCTTGACCAAATTGGGAGATCTTTAGGTCAATTTTGGTCCTCGGAAAAGAAGAATCTAATGCAATCATCATCTCAACCATTTTAGTTGTCCAAGGTGGAATTTGACTGTAGTTGCAAAAATTAACACTCCCTCTCAACTAGGGAGAATTCCACCTACCAATATCTGTCTGTTGATCAATATGCCATTCTGGAATCTTCAAGTGTCATCATGTATCATCACGGATCATCTTTATCATGTAGACATCGTGCCATGTCCATCTCAAGTGTCTCATCATCACAAATCATCATTGTACATCTTGATCTATCCTTTGTTTATTCCTGCCAATCTCTTGATTGTTTTTGCTCGTATGCTGAATATTCTCGAATCTAGAAGAAGAATAATTTGTTACCGAAGGGGAGCTTAAGCTACCACCCTCTATCCATCAGGTTGCTACTTGGAATCTCTGCCAATGGGCTACTACCCGGAATATCATCATTAATCGTCATCAGAGAGCATATCATCAAGGAACTCATCTCAACCTAGAACCACATCAGGGAGCAATGACTTCCACCCATGCCGAGCAATAGGATAAATCATCATATAGGGGAGTAAACTCTCGACCCTGGAATCTCATCGAGGAGCTTACCCTCAACCCGAAATCTTAAAAGGGGAGTAACTCTCAACCCAATCCTATTGCCTACCGATCTTCCCAACAATGACTCTCAGTAATGATGTGGTAGAACACCTGCATCATAATCGCCTTGGGTTGTACACCCCAAGTACACTCTCAACTCGTTGGCCAGGGGAGGAGTGACATTTCCAACAAGCCCTGCTTGTGGGTATGATGCCAACTGGGGTATACTCTGCAAAGACCTGACAGGGGAGTAGCACCCTCAGCCTTATGGGTAACAAATAGGGGTCATGCCCTATTGTCCAGAGTTCCCTCAACCTCAGAAGCCCTTCTCCCTCAATTACTCACCCTGGGAGCTCAAACAAGGGGGAAGAGTTGGCTCAGTGTCCTCGATCAGCGCTACTCTCATCATACTCATATATGGTATCAGCTTGTCTCAATAGTAGTTGTTTCCTGTTCACAAATAAAATATCATGTTATAACATAAATAATCATATAAATCACAAAATGATACCATAATTGTCGTCTTCTCTCAAGGAGGTGCCAACCACAAGCCTAAGGTTTTGAACAACTACACGATCTCAATGTATGAGAGTATCTCAGCCCCAACTATAAATATGGGACTTTTCTATCAAACGGATCAAAATGTATCCATGTCATATCCAAATCATGCTTAGACAATGCTCTAAGGAGCTTCTTCATCCTGCCTCACAACTAGCCATGCTAGCAACATCCTTAATTGTACTATGGGCCTTTCATCCAAGATATCATGGCAGATCCAAATGTGCTTAACAATAATCTCTATCAACAACAATGCATCCATGTAGTCACATATCATAGGAGAAATATCTCATTCTCAAAAATAGAATACCTCATACAGATATTTCATAGCATGCTCGGTGGCAACTCTATGTGAATGAAGCAGCTCAATCATGAATTTATTTAGTTTCTATGCACATCATATATATATAGATGGATGTTCAAAATGAAACATCAATGCTTCAAACAACTGTTGGATGCCATGTCAAATTCAACAACATCTTGAACTACAAATTAGAGTATCCAAGGATTTACATTTCATTATTCAAAAACATTTTCCAATAACTTTGCATTATGGAATTTCTTTCCCAATTTCCATAAATCGATTCATCATGTCATGATACATCATTTCGGGCTTCAGAGTCCATCTCCCTCTGATTTAGATCATCAGAGGCCCATCACCTGTCACAAGTAGACCATCAGGATATAAAACCAAAACCATAATCAATATCAAAGCCATACCTTGAAACTCATCACCCTGACTTCGTTAGATAATTGTCAAATATAGACATATCTGAATTGCAATGCTCTAAGCATAATGCCTTGCTAATCCAACATAATCAACCTTAAATAACTCAATGTTGTACCAACAATAGAGTCAGCTTATCAAGGTTTAGAAGTCAGATCACAACCATTATCAAAGTCATCATCATCATAGTATTAATACTTTCAACCAAGAGACAAGTGGAGCTCATATCAAATCATGACTTCATCATGCTAACAAGCTGTCATCAACCATGCATTATCAATCCGAACTTGATCAAGACATTCTCAAAATCATTATACAAGTCATTTTTGTCACTAGGTGCAGATGCATACACCAAGGATGAGTCATGCGGGTTCCATTTTCATGTTGAATCACAACTATCATTACTTCAACCATTGTGCTAGGGACAAGGAGGCCAATACAAAATCATTTTTCTGAATGTTCACATAAGTCACTATGCCCACATAGCATCAGATTATTAGATATCATATCAAGTCCAAATTTGCTATCGTAGAGAGATATATAGTCAAAGCATATCTCAATCATCAATTCAAAGTTATTGTCAAGCATCATGACAAAACGCTATTCATTTATATCAATCAGCCAAATCATGCCAACCTCTTGTAGCACAAACATAGTGACATATCTATATGTATGTCCCGGTCACTTGCAAACACAATTCAGTCTCCATATTCATGTTATGGAAAACATTCAAGCTTTCCTTGCATGCATATCTTGTTGATATCTGCAACACATCTATGGTACTAACATCTTCCAGGTGAACATTTGATTTCATGCACAATACTTCATTATGTGATCAATAATTTAACCCAACAACTTCAAAAATCAGATTACAGTGGCAGGATATGTCAGAAACTTCTTGATTCAGAGCTAAGACATCTTTAGAAAGCTTCAGATGATGATCAACTATAGTCAAATCTCTAGACAGTCCCTTCAGGTTAGCATGGGAGCGCCTTCAGCTACCTGGACGTTCTCTGGGCATTAGCATGGATGTGTCCAGGGACGAGATCTCCCAAATCTGTGACGATGTTTGGAGTAGAAACCCAAATTTCTGTATGGGCTTCAGATCTAAGACTCTGTTGTAGATAAATACTGTTAGATACACATAAATCATACTTCAGCATTACAAAGTGCAAATAGTAATATGAGTATCAGTCTTGAGAAGAGATTCTCCCTCTGACTGGGGATCTACTTCATTCATCTTTATTCATGTCATCAACCTATCTCTACTAGAGTCAAGCAACAACAGATCCATTAGATCATAAACATATATTTATCATGGATATCAACATCATGTCATCAATCTTTTATCAGAGGTTTAGACTCAAAGCAACAAATAGATGCAACATCATATTTCAGAATTTATGAACGCAATAACACTTTCTATCAAGTCACTCCATCAAGTTAGGACATTCAACTTAACCATATGCCATCAAGACATGACCACAGTTAGTAAGATATCTACTTATCAATGTTACACTTATACCTCATATGCCATCAAGACATGACCATGGTTAGTAAGATATCTACTTATCAATGTTACACTTATACCTCTCACATCAAGGTTACCATGCTCTTCATGACCAATGAGATCAAATTATGTCATGCCAATCTCTCATATGCTTTCATCATGCTTATTGCAAGCATTATCAGCAGACTCACGTATAGGAGTCAATGAGCTATCCTTCTATATGAAATCCATCATGACAAGTATCAATAGTAGCATTTACTGGAGTCAAGGTGCTATCCTTCTTTCTAGGATCAAGACATCCAACAGATAGATCATAGATGTTAGCCAAACATCAAGTGTATCAATATATCAACATTAGATAGCCTCATAGTATTCAAGATGATCAAAGTGTTCAACACAAGGTGCATCATTTAATCATAGGAATCATAGATCCAAGTCACTTTCATATGCATGTATGAGCCATTAAAGAAAGAGACATTCTCATCATACCTTAGGGCTTACCGAGCCAATAATTGAAACACAACATACCAAGAATACCTTGTGGTATTTAAATACCTGTGCACCTTCTTATTAGACATAGGCTGCTTGAAGCACTTTGTCATCTTTACAACAAGTACCTCTTTATCTATTTCTAGATATGCATCTCAAAATGATCCTTAAGAAGGATCTACTCATCACATCTCATCAAGGAGGTTAGAAACATCCATATACTCAAATACATATGCAGGAAATACAAGGAATAAACATAATCATAGATCTATAATTTTAACAAGTAAGAAGCATCATAAGTTAAGAAATACTTATCTTCGATGAGAGGTGATCCTTTCCCTCTTAAACCAATCTTCAAGAGCTACCAATGTTTCCTTCAAGTATCCAACTAGGTCTACTAGGGATTATCCCATCTAGGGCTTCATCAAATCTCCCACAAGTGCTTGAGCATCTTTACATTGACCATCTAGGTTCCAAATCTCATATAGTTTCCATAAACCAAGGTTTTCTCTCCAACCCTAACCTCACAGAATCCATCAAACCCTAATAATTAAGTTCCTAGGGTTCCACCATTCTCTTCTCGCTTCAATCAAAGTTGTCATTTTTGGGGTGATCTCCAGGCTTTTCTTCAACCCAAATTTGATACCATGTTAAATTTTCATAGGGCTACATTGTTCTTTGCTTTGGTAATTGCTTTTCATCATTAATACGTTAAGTTCACACCATATCATCATTAAATTATTCAAATCTACACCATTATACATCATCATATGCAATTATATAGAAAAAATATCATCATCATCATCAATTTAACGAAACATAAAAGGAACAATAGAAGAAAACCATGCACACACATAGAGACACCAAGATTGGTCCAAGACTAAGAAAAAACCCCAGAAAACCCTTGCAAATATTCTTCTTCTTAGATCGTCATCAAATGATTCAACAAAAGAGAGTACAATGATCCATAACTTTATCTATGCAACAAAACAACTATGATATCCATGAAATATATATCTAATCATGCTTGAAAATAATCCCTTATTCTGATGATTGTAATATGTTGTCACTGACTGTAGATGACTTTTGGATAATGTTTTCACTATGTCGAAAACTGTTGAAAATTGAGCGGAAACTTTAGAATACTGAAATCTCATATTTGAGTCTCAAATGCAGGGAGGAGGATTTGTGCAAGCATCTATAGTAGACCTGTACACTCTCTGTGAACTGTATGCCAACGTCTATGGCAGCCCATACTTTCCATACCATTCTATGCATGCGCCAGAGACCAACTCACCAGATCTGTGCAAAAACTCTTGTACACTCACTTATAGTTACTGTGCATGCATCAAGGACCTCTTGGACGATCTCAGGACCATTGTGTGCCAGTGTCCGGGAGCTGACACCTCCAGATCTACCTATGGAACCCTGGACGCTCTCATAAAATTTTGTGCCAACATCTATGGGTCTCTGGATGCTCTCATAGGCTTGCGCCAACGTCCAGAGACTAAAATGCCCAATTGTGTGCTAGCATCTAGGGATAGAAAGCCCTAGATTAGTGCGAGCTTCAACCCTAAGATTGTAGACCCTTGTACGAACTTTCCTCCGATAGACCTGTGCTAACCAAGACAATAGGAGAAGAGAAGATGGCTTGATTGAATGTGTCTAAATGAGCTTGAGGTCTCTTCTATTTATAGGCTTTCATGAGGGTCCACTTGGGGTTAAGCAGTTACCCATGTGGTTAGGGCCGACCCATTCCATAATACATGTATGAATAAAATAATTCATAACTCAACTTCTGCTTGACCAAATTGGGTGATCTTTAGGTCGATTTTGGTCCTCTCGAAAAGAGGAATCTAATGCAATCATTATCTTCATCATTTGCGCTGTCCAAGGTGGAATTTGACCACAATTGAAAAATTAACAAATAAGTCAAACTTTAAGAGTCAACACAGATCATCCTTCTAAAAACTGAGCCAAGTAAGGTCTTGGCCCTCTCTGCAATTCCTGAACTTCATCCTGCAAGAAATCAAACCTGTAGTATCCCTAGCTTAAAACTTAAAATTTAGGCTTCCTTCTCTTGACAAGTGTCATTCCTTTCCTTTCCTCTGGTTCTTCTTCCTTTTCAAGGATTCTTCCCACATCTTTTCTGTTCTTGGAATTTCAAATCAAATACATTGATTGGTTGTCTCCAATAGTTCAAATGCATAGTTGTATATAGTGGTTGTAGCCCCTTTAATGAGTCCTACTTGATGACGGAGGTGTAGATGACCAAAATATGTCAAAATAATTTTTGTTTCTTTAATACAGGAAGCCTAATAAGGGTCTAGAACATAATGACAAGTATAATGACTTATGACTCAACCCTAGAACCCTTCAATGGAGGCTTGAACTAGAAACAAAATACATAGAGCATGAAATTCATGCGCATAAAATAATTTTTCTTTTCTTTCCTTTGACAGATACATTACATCATGACTCAAATACAATTATGAAGACCGATACTAGTTACGTTTCTCAACAACCTGTGCCTTGCTCTTATCTTCTTAGGTATGGAATGCAAATACAAAGAAAATGCACATTATGGTTTGTATGGTTGCTACAAGGTCATTAAGTGTAATGACTAAAATAATATACATGTATATCTGATTGTTTACATGTGGTGCCTTGAAGGATTTACCAAAATGTGTGGAAGGGAATGCTTTGATTGGTAGTGGATCACTATGTTGTGTTGATAGTGGCAGTGAATTAACCACATGCATGATCTATAAAATGTTGTGCATATTCTACTAAAATAGTTTATCACAATATTCTACTAAAATTGTTGTGCATATTCTACTATATTTTGTGATCTCTTATTATGTAGTGTTTTAATTTAAATTCTAGATTTAATATTGCTTACTAGGCACACAAAATGGTGAAATACATCAAAACTGAAATGAAAGAAGCTAAGTAAATAACACACCATCCATTTAAAGAACACAAGCTGTAACCATGGAAAATCTAGCATAGGACAAATCCAACTAAGAGGTGAGGCTTGTGCTTCACCCTTTGTCTTCTTAGTTATGGAATGAAAAATACGAAAACAAATAGTGTACATTATGGACTTTCCATGGACATTGTGGTATGTATGGTTGCTATAAGGTCTACTTTTTGTGTTCTACTTCAATATCCCATTCAACGCTCTACTTTACTATGAAATAGTCCTCAATACAATAGGAATGGAACCCCTTATTTTCCTAGCAAATCAATTTTTAACATGGCTATAGTTAGGGTCAGGGTTTTTGTATGCTTCAATTCTTGATTAAGGATAGGTGTTTTATCCATCAAGAATTTTCTTGAAGGTCCACACTAGTTAGTTTCACATTTTTTATAGTTGACATCACATCCATTCAATGTCATGATGGTTAACTAGACAAGTCAAGTTATGGGAGGCATTAATTCCTCATGAATTTTGATTGAGGTGATACTTCATGTCATTGGAAATCTCCCAATGTGTAGAAAAATATCGAAAGGTTGGGAATAAAACAATCAAGCAATAAAATAATTACACTCAAATATGCCGAAATGTATGGTTTCCACTTGTTTTATGTATTGTTTAAACATAACATAATGATGGGAGAAAGTCTACTTAAAGGTGATTGCAACCATTGTATCATATTGTTGAGGTAACACAAGTCAGTTTCAATCCAGTGATTAGAGAATTAGAATTAATGCTATGGCTTCAAGTTAATGACTCCAACCAATGGATTTTAGTGTTGTGGAGAACCAAAAATGAATTGATGTGGCATTTACATTTAATTATCAATTGAGTGGTTTGTGATTGATAATAAGTGGCATTTGTAAGCAAACAATTTAATGATGGCGAGAATGCATTGTGGGTCAAAATATAGGGATATAGAGATAAATCATGTTATAAATTTAAAGGAATTGACCCTAAATCACTTCACAAGGATATCATTGCATTATATTCAAGTCACTAAGGAAACCCAATTAACAATACATTAGATCCATGATTTTCATTTCCATTGAATGGTATGTATGCTGGATAATCTTTGAACTCTTTCATCCTTCTGTCAATGTTCCTTGTTTTGAAGCTTCCTTCTTTTTATCCATCTCCTCGGTTAAATTTTTTGTCAAGCAAGCACCATGTATTATAATGTTTGCTTGGAATCCAACAAACAAGTGGATCATTTCATTTTATTGTGGCATGTTATTCACCAAACAAAGTTATCAACTCAATGAGAACTATAACCTCAAAATGAAAACTCTAACCAAAAAACCCAAAAAAAAACATGAAAAAACAACCCAAAAATGAGAAGTTGTATATTGGAATGACATTTTCCTTTGGAATGGGTGGGGGGTAAATTTTCAACATTTTTTAAAAATGGTAGTGATTATTATTATTATTATTATTAATTAATTTATGTATTTATTTATTTGCGTGCAAAAACAATGACAATGAAAAGTGTTATGCTGGAACAATGTTTTCTTTTTTTGGTAAATTTTTAACATTTTTTAGCAATGGCATTATAGATAAAATATCATGACTTTGAAAAACCTTAAAATTCTAACAATTTTTCGACATGACGTCAAAGATAAAATATCATGTCTTTGAAAAGCCTAAAAATTCCAACAATTTTCAACCATGGTGTTAAAGATAAAATATGATGACTCTAAAAAAACCTAAAATTCTAACCATTTTCAACCATAGCATTAAAGATAAAATATCATGACACAAAAAATGTTAAAATTTTGACAAATTTTCAACTATGGCATTATGGACCAATTATATGACTAAAAAAACTTTGAAAATGAACATCTGAATGAAAGAGTCATTATACCAAGAGTATTTTTTATTTTAAGGGCTAAAAATGTAGCTCCTTTCAAATCTTAGCTTAATACAACTTGTCCCATTGCAATAAAAACTTTAAAATCAACCATCAAAATGGGCATTAAAATTGCAACATTTTTTTAAACTATGGTATATCAAATGATAACAATATATAATATCATGACAACATCACCGTATAATTTAGAAATTCAACACTAATTTCTAATATTTTTTACTTTAATCAAAATATCAATGCTAGTAGATTGAATGAAACATAATTTATTTCTCAATGTTATTGTTGCATTGTGGACATTCTAAACAAATGAATTCTTCATAATTAAAAAATATAATCCTACAAACATAGAAATTACTCATAACTTCATGTAAGATTATATGGAAGTAAATATTTATTTCGAGTTACCATGCACACATCGTTTACATAAAATGTCGTAGACAATTATTCAGAATCACTTATAGGTTCTGTCACACCATCAAAATCTACATATTCAGATGAATGATTGGATGCAGATGAAGATGATCCATATTCTTCTCATTCATCAACTAGCACCCCACTGAGTCAACATGCATTCCCACCATTCCAAATTTCAATATTCTTCTAAATCTATGACTGGGTTCTGCATGTTGAGAAATGTAAATAGTATCAACCTTCATAATTATATTTGAGTCATGATGTATTCGTTAAAAGAAAGATAAAGAAAATTATTTGTAAAAGAAAATATTCATAAGTATGGGTTTCATGCTTTGTTTATTTTGTGTATAGGTAAAAACCTCCATTGAAGGCTTCTAGGGTTTATGTCATGAGTCTTAGTCCTTGTCATCATGTAATGGACTCTTCTTGGGCTTTACGTGTCAAGAAATAAAATTATTTTGATGTAAATTAGTCATCTAGACCATCATCCACCAAGTCAACTTGCCCATCTTCAAGTTGGCCTCAATAGGAGCTTCAAACCACTATAAATAGAAGAGAATTCGATCTATTTGATGCACCAATTGAAGATAAGTTTGATCCGCAGTTTGAAGAGGAGAAAAAGGATTCGAATCAACTTAGAAGAAGGATAAAAACATAAAAAAGGTGAAGGAGACATTTTCCTAGCAAAGGAAACCGAAAATTTTCTCTTATTCACCCATACGTGCGAGATTTTGACGCTGCAAAAAGGCCAAAGTTGTGGGTGATGCACTAGGGTCAAAAATCTAATGCAAGAGAGCCAAAATATGATATTGTTGCAAAATTGAAGCAATTTTGAGTTAGGTTTACTTATGGAGTTTGGCTAAATGTCTTGGGAGACTGACTTTGTGGATTGGAGGAGGTATTGTCTTGGTTAGAGGGTCTTGGTTGTATCCTTTGATTTGGTTCTTGAAGAAGAGAAAAAAAGTTTGGGCTTTCCCATCAAAGAGGGTTTTTTCCCTAGCTAAGAGCCTACATCTCATGTCCTTGATCTTCATGTTTATGTTTTTGATAGTTTCTTGATGAGAAGAACACATAAAGAAATTAAATAAGAGCTATAAGGAGTTAATTAAAGATCACAAGTAATTATCAAGATAAGAACATATCTTTTCCTTTATGATTTTCCAACATGGTATCAAAGTAAAATGAAGTAGGAGAAAGGGAACTTGAAGATCTTTTGGAGGATTTTGTTTTCAAAGAAGAAATAAATCTTAAATTATTGGTTTATTGTAAGAATTATTGCAAGATACAAAGAGATGTAGACTTCCTGACACCAATGAAAACTAGGGACTAAAGTCTTGATCACTTCTCTAGGAGACTAAAGACTTATGAAGACAAGAAAACACATTTAGAAATCTCCATACCTTTTGTTTTAATCCAAGAAAGCAAAAGCTATAAGTCCAATCAAGGTCAAAGGTCTTGTAAGGTAAAATGAAGCCTGTAACCACATCTCAAAGGGATCAAACTAAGATTTTAGAGACATGGAAATAGACTTACATGGTCAACATGATATGGGAGATTGATAACAGTAATCTATACATAGATGCAAGTTACAAAATAATAATGAGAAGTAATGCCTAGATATAAATATGAATATGACCTTATCTTGCATTGATGACAATAATTACGCTGAAACTACAAAGAAAGGAAATAAGGCCAAGCTTGAAAGGAGTTACAACAATTCCAGGAGATCTAATACAACTCTGAACGTAACTAGCAATTGGAAGATTAAAATATGCTAAAATATCAAAGTTACAATAGTAATAAAAGAATCCAAAGCTCTATTGTGAATTTTGGTCATAAGGATACAAAAATTATGAGTAATGTTATGACTCAACAAGTAATCTATAAATGAAAACTACAATGGATTCGAAACATAACGGTTGTATCCATATTCAAGGAAGCATGATTGAAAAGGTCAAAGCAATAAAGGAAGCATGTTTGAAAAAGTCCTTGAAGTAGTCCTTGAACTCGACATCTTTGGAAGAAGAAGACCATGACATTTTAAAGAAATGTTGCAACAGACTAAGGTAAGTAGTCCTTGAGGTAAGTATAATTGTTTTTATTCATATAAAATCTAAACCAAATTAGATTAGGGTTTTGAAATCTCATTTGAATTGTTTTAGGGTTTGTAGCTAAATTCTTGTAAACCCTAGTTGGTAAAGAAACCCTAATCCCATTCTAATTTTGTTCCCTCATAGAAACCTTATTTTTGGTCTCTAGGGTTTGTAGGTAGTCTAGGGAGAAATTGGAAACCCTAGTAAGTATAGAATTTAATTTGAAACCCTAGAATTGATATTTTAGGGTTTGGATGTAAAATTCCTAGTTTATAATCATACTCTTGTACTTGTATACTTTTGGTAGTACTTGTCAGTGAATGTTGCAGGTACATAAATAAATAAGGATGTTGATACTTTAGGTGAGAGGGAGCCCTTCCAAAGGGAGATCTCACCTTCTCACAAAAAATATGTATTATCTTTAATTTTCTATAATACATATATCTAGCTTTATCTTTATTTTTCCTTGGAAGGACTAAGTTTGCAGGCATATTCTAAGATCAAGACTAGATTCAGAGGAAGACTCAAACTATGAAAGAAGTTTTGTTGCAAAAGGATCCCTTCAAGAGGAAGGCCTACAAGGTTTGTAAAAGTAGAAACTCAAGATATGTTTAAGACTATAATAGTTGTTGCAGATCTTCTTCATATAAGAAGGTGCGATGATTTTGTATTTAAAAGTTTGCTTTATATTACTAACTCTCTCATGCCTAGGATTTTGCTATAGAATCATAAAATATTCTCATTGTTTTAGGGTGATGAATCTCTAGATTAACTCAACCCTCGTCTTAATATATTTTGTTCACTTTGGTAAAACCCTAATCTTTAGGGTTCATTATAAAATCCTAATCCTTTTAGGTTTTGTTGACGATATCTGAAACACGTGATAAAAACATAGCTCTTTAGGGTTTGATGAATTAGGGTTATTAATAAAACCCTTGTAATAGTTAATGTAAGGTCCTAATAATGAAACCCTAGGTGTATATGCTTCCATATGATTAAAACCCTGACTTGGACTAGTTGTTGTATTAAAGTTTTGATAATTGCATCTAAGGTTTACAATGAAACCCTCGTAAGAGATTGATATAAGATTCTAGGGCATGATAATAAAACCCTAGATGTAAAATGCTTTCTCTATAATTGAAATTCTAACTTGATTTAATTGTTAATATATAAGATTTAGGTTTGTTGATGGTATCTAGTGTTTGTGACAAAACCCTAACAAAAGATTGTTGTAAATGTCTAAGGTGTGAAAATGTAACTCTAGTCAGTTGCTTCTCTTTTGATTGCTATCCCGTCTAAGTTTAGAATTTGATATTTAGAGTTCAAGTCCTTGTTAGAAAATTTTGATAACCCTAGATGTTACGATAATATGATAACCCTAGTTTGACTTTCCATGCTCCTATACATATATATTTGTGCTTGGTTGTACTCGTTGATGAAGATTTGTAGGTACATAGTCTTCAAGATGTTGAAGATGCTTACCTACCTCATATTTGATGATGACTTGATGATGATGTTGAGCATGATGGAAAAATGGAATTGCAAGAATGTTGATGACATTTAAGTTTACATTGTTGTTTAATAGATGATCTTGTTGCCATGTGAGGATAAAAGGAATAATGCTACGTAAGGTTGAAGTTCTTCGATGACATGATGATGCAGAAAGAAAGAGCTTGTGTGGCTAAGTTGTGGATTTATCCCCTAGTAGAGAAGAAGCTTAGATAAAGAAAGTGTACTTCTCCCCAGTTAAGAGGGAGGGAATATTATGATAGCTATAGTGAAGACCATCAGAGAATGGCTAAAGCACTATAGATGGTTAATAATAATTAATAAAGTTTTGTTCACAATTGATGAAGTTATGAACAAAAATTAGATGTTTTGGAAAGAATTGAAGCTGAGTTTGGTGCTACTGGAAAAGTTAAAGAAGGAAGCTTCCACCAAAATGTGCTTGGGTATTGTGATAATCTGAGCAGTATCAAAATGTTTGAGAACAAAAGATTTTATATTGAAGGAAATTTCTAGTACTTGTTGAGGTCGTGAAGCTACAATACATGCCAATAAATGAACTAGTAGTTGATGTGTTGAAAAAATCTCTTCCCAACAAGAAGTTAGTTTATGCTCCAATTGGTGGATATATCTGATTTGGTTGAGAGGGAGAGATAAAGTACCATGAAATTCATGTATGATGGTTACTTGGGAGGAAATCTTGGCTGACTATTGATGATGCCTGGATCCCAATGAGGGATGGTATCATTGGTCTTATGGAGATCTGATCTTGGAGATGATACCTAGATCCCTGAGAGTTGGTGTTAATGTTGAATCCTAATGGTACCTATAGTAGCAGATGCTTAGATAACACCTTATTCCATGTTAGTGTCTTAGATCCTTGCATGAGTGTATGGCACTGGACCCCTGAGTTGGATTCTTGTATTAGTGTCATTGACACTTAGATATTTGATGTGTTGGATACCTTGGAAGTTTTGGTATCCCTAGCTTTGTATATGTTGTTGTACTCTTCTTGAACACTTCAAGTTGAGGTCAACCTTGGACCAGTTGAACAATTATCAATACCTCCCTAGTTAAGAGGGAGTGTTGATAAATGTAACTAGTATCGGTCTTGATAACTGTATTTGAGTGATGATGAATTTTTTGAAAAAAATAAAAAGAAAATTATTTATAAGCATGGGTTTCATGTTTTATTTTTTATTTTTTTACTAAGTCAAAGCCTCCATTGAAGGCTTCTAGGGTTTATGTTTATGTCATGAAAGAAAATTATTTTGATGTAAATTGGTCATATAAACTCTCCTCCACCAAGTCAGACTGCCCATCTTCAAGTCAACCTCAATAGGAGCTTCGAACCACTATAAATAGAAGAGTATTTGAACTATTTGATGCACCAATTGAAGATAATTTCAATCTACAATTCGAAGAGGAGAAAAAGGATGTGAAGAAGCCTAGAAGTGAAGGAGAAAAATATAGCAGAGAAGGAGACATTTGTCTAGCAAAAGAAGTCGAACATTTTCTCTTGTTCACCCAAACGTGTGAGATTCTAAAGCTATAGGAAGACCAAAGTTGCAGGTGATGTAGTAGGGTAGAAAAATTAATGTCGGAGAGCTGAAATATGATCTTGATGCAATATTGAAGAATTTTGACTTAAGTTGACTTTTGGAGTTTGGCTAAATGTCTTGGAAGACTTACTTGGTGGACTGGAGGATGTCATTGTCTTGGTCAAAGGGTCTTGGTTGTCTCATTTGATTTGGTTCTTGAAGAAGAGAAGAAATTTTTGGGTTTCCCCCCCAAAGAGGGTTTTTTCCTTGACTGAGAGCTTACATCATGTGTCCTTCATCTTCATGTTTATGTTTTTTGATAGTTGCTTGATGAGAATAAGACATAAAGAAATTAAATAATATCAAGAAGGGAATTAAATATCACAAGTAATTATCAAGATAAGAAAATATTCTTTCTTTATTATTTTCCAACACTACAAACTCCCATCTTAACACTATTTCTTGTGGTAGTAACCTCTTTATAATCATTATGGTCCTTAAGGGAAGATTTCATCTCTTTGTTAAATTGAAGTCATAAACAAGTATGTCAACATACTCCAATTTTAAGAGGTCAGTATGGCGATGATTTATATTTTTACCCTTTATTTTTCTTGTTCCACCAATTTGTTTATCAACTACCATATATGGCTTGTACACGCCATTGAATGGGTGTGTGTCTGTGGTATACCAATGCAATTCAATTGCTGTAACATATTCATTTTATTTAATGACCTTTATAACCTTGGTAGACCATAATGGATAACCATGTGCATCTCCATTTGTTAACACTGCGATCATGCAACCCTCCTTAACAACCTGCACATAATCCCTGTAAAGATCTTCCATGGCTTCATGTTGGGCACGTGATCTTCTATAACCAATATACATTTCTCTTTTCTCTACCTATGAAGAATTAATAATACCATGAGATTTTTGTTGTTCAACAATGTTTCTTTCCTCATGTTCTTTTGGCATAGTTTGTGGCAAAATAAATGGAGCCTTCAAAAGTGTATCTTCAATTATTGATCTTGAAATGATATCACTTTGATTATTGAAAAAGACACCCACCAAACTGAATTAGCAACTTCAAAGTACTCATATGTGTCTCTAATATATTTTTAATTTTCTTCCAAGAATTCAAAATAATTTATTTCTCTCTTATGCCTTTGTGCATTATGGATTTCGACAATTGATTGTAATAACAATATCTTTGATGAAAATATTGGATGATCTAGAATGAACTTCTATAAACTTGATGATGACCCCTATTCTATATTAGTTGAATACTTCTTGCTCCATATAAGTGTTTTCCCATCAATTTTTTTGATATGAAATTGATGCGTGAAGCTAATGTCATTAAGATGTTCAATGCATTTCTCTTCACCATGTGATCCCTGAATAAACCTTTGAATGTCAATAGTTTCTTCCAACATGTGAAAAATAGACCCTAGAATGTATGATTTCTTATTACATTCAATTAATGACGACACAATGTTACTAAAAAATTACTAAACATTTGATCAATATGGTCATGAGTGTGCCCAACAAGAAGGAAACTGACCTTTTGTTGGGTTGTGTTATATTCTTTCCACGACTAACCTACGTAGTGAACCGGGGGGTTAGAGGGGGGTGGGTAGCCCCCCTCTACGGGGTCCGAGGCAGCGCCTTGGGAAATTTTTTTTTGGACCCTATATTAGGTTGGGCGAACCTACCTATGGTTTTCAGTCCATGGTTTTGGACGCGATGGTTTTCAGTCCATGGTATTGGATGCTTCGACATGTATAAATATGTATTGTACATTGAAAGGAATATAATGAAAAATCAATCTGGTAGTCCCAGTTTTTGGATCCAGGGGAAAATCTCTGTGCATATGTGTTTTATGTGTTATGCTCTCGCATTGTTTATTTTCTCTATTTTAGAAATTCGTATGCAGGTAATTTCTATACGGGGTTAAAACCTACATTTGGTATCATAGCAGTTTTGGCTTCAAGGTGATGCCTTTGTTGCTGACGGGTTTCGCTTGGGCCTATGGTAGACCTTGTTCAGTGGGAGATCTCCAAGATCGATTCTAGGGGTGAAAGAAGATGAAGAGCAATGGAAAGATATAGATCAAGAAATTTAATGGTCAGAGTTTTGAGTTGTGGAAACTCAAGATGGAGGATCTGTTGGTGGATAAAGATCAGTGGATCACAGTAGATCTGAGTACTAAACCAATGGGAGTGTTCGATGAAGAATGGAAGAAGTTAGATCGGAAGGCAAAGAGCACAATACGATTGTGTGTCTCAGATTTAGTAATTACTCAATGTATCAGGGGAAGCTACAACAAAGGCTTTGTGGGAAACGTTAGGGACTTTGTACCAATCTAAGTCTCTGGTGAATAAACTGCTCCTATGGAAAAAGTTGTATAACCTAGGATGAAAGATGGAGACTTGGTGACAAAGCATCTGAATGCATTTAATACTGTGGTAAGTCAGTTAGCATTTGTTGATATTAAAATTTCAGATGAAGATAAGTGCATCAATTTGTTGTGTTCCCTACTAGATTCGTGGGATAGTCTGGTTATTGCCATAGGTAGCAATGCAACTGCCTTGCAGTTTGATGAAATAGTCTCAGCCTTAGTGACGGAGGAGATGAGACGGAAAAATATGGGGAGCCAAAATGGTGATGCCTTATCTGTATGAGGACGGTACCAAAACAGAGACACAAATAAGTCATCGAGTGGGAGATCTAAATCTAGAGGGAGATCTAAATCTCCAGGAAAAACTGTAAAGGTGGTGTGCTGGAAACGCAGAAAGGAAGGCCACTTCAAAAGGGACTATAAATCTAAAGCTCCTAACAAAGGAAAGGGATCTGATGAGGCTCCTTCTGTAGAGGTGAACCACCTCAGATGAAGGTGGGGATGTGTACTTGGCTTCTTCAAGTACACATGTAGACCATGAGGCATGGTTGATTGACTTAGGTGCATCCTTTCACTTCACTCCCCATAGAGAGTGGTTCTGTGAGTATGAGAAATATGATGGTGGTGATGTCTTCTTGGGGGATGACAGGAAGGCTAGAATCATTGGTCATGGAAAAAGTAAAATTGAAGCTACAAGGTGGAAGGGTTAGAACACTTCCGGGTGTTCTGCATATTCCTGCATTAGCCAAAAATCTGATTTTTGTTAGCAAGTTGGATGATGCAGGTGTAAAAATAGTGTTTGAGAAGGATACCTGCTTAATGGTTCGGGGAGCACTAGTATTGATGCAGGGAGTTCGAATTTGAACTCTGTACAAGCTGCAGGGTAGCACTTTTATTGATGGGTGCAACATTTCTGTGGTTCCTGAAACTGGAGCAAAAAATCCAGTGGTCTCTGGAGAGATGACCATGTTGTGGCATCAAAGGCTTAGACATATTGGAGAAAAGGGCCTTCAAATACTTCATGGTAAAGGTATGGTAGAAGGTATGAGTAATAGCTATCTGGATTTTGATTTCTGTGAAAATTATGTATATGGGAAGCAGAATCGGGTGAGTTTCTCTTCTGGTAGTAAGAGGGTGAAACAAATATTAGAACTTGTGCACAGTGTTGTGTTTGGACCTGTGAAGGTTCCATCACTGGGTAAGTCTATGTACTATGTATCATTTATAGATGACTTCTCAAGGAATACATGGATATATTTCCTTAAGAAGAAATCTGAAGCCTTTGACAGGTTTAAAGAATTTAAGGCTCTTGTGGAAAATCAGACAAAGAAGAAGATAAAGGTGCCGAGGACAGATAATGGTGGAGAGTTTTACAACAAGGAATTTGAAGAATTATGTAAGAAGTGTGGTATATCACGGCAAAATACTAATCCATATACACCTCAACAAAATGGAGTTGCAGAAAGAATGAACAAGACATTGATGGAAAGGGCAAGAAGCATGCTCAGTGGTGCCGGGTTAGGACATGAATTCTGGGCAGAGGTGGTGGATACTGCATGTTACCTGGTCAACAAATCACCTTCATTAGTGTTGGAGGATAAGACTCCACAAGAGGTATGGACTGGTAAGAAACCCTCTCTTTCACATCTGAGGGTATTTGGATGTGATGCATGTGTACATGTTCCAAAGGAGAAAAGAACCAAGTTGGATAGTAAATCTGAAAAGTGCATCTTTATTGGGTATAAGGATGGTTTAAAGGGTTATAAGCTTGGGAACCCAACAATAAGGAAGGTTGTGTACAACCAACATGTGGTTTTCAGAGAGGTGAAAGATGTTATTAAACATGAAGTCCAACCAAAGGAACCTAAGAAGATAGAGTTTGAGCTAAAGGAAGAAGAATTAGACTCTACAACAGAGGAGGAATCAGAAGATGAAGAGCCACAAACTCCAGGTGTAAGAAGATCAATTCGAGAAAGAAGGTAGCCAGAAAGGTATAGTCCATCTACTTTCTGTTCAAATTTTGCTTTATCTATTGCTGGTGATGATCCAAGAACTGTGAAGGAAGCAGTAGATTCAAAGGATGGAAAACTATGGACAGAGGCCATGGTTGATGAAATGGAATCTTTGCACAAAAATGAAGCTTGGGATCTGGTGGAGTTGCCAGCTGGAAGGAAACCCATTGACAACAAATGGGTGTTCAAGAAGAAGACAAATGCAGAAGGAAAGGTGGAGAAATACAAAGCTCGGTTAGTAGCAAAAGGTTATTCCCAGGTGTCGGGAATTTATTTTGGTGATATTTTTTCTCTTGTTGCCAAGGTAACTTTTATTAGGTTACTTTTATTTGTTGTTGCTGCTTTTGATTTTGAGGTAGAATAAATGGATTTGAAGACAAAATTTCTTCACGAGGATCTGGAAGAGGAGATCTACATGAAGCAACCTGAAGGCTTTGCGGTGAAGGGTAAAAAGAACTGGTATGCAAGTTAAAGAAGTCTTTGTATGGGTTAAGATAGTCACCAAGGATGTGGTATCATAAATTTGATACATTTATACGGGGACTTTGCTTCACCAAAAGCAAAGAAGATCACTGTGTGTATTTAAATTAATTGGTGACTGTGTTATTTATCTGGTCTTGTATGTGGATGATATATTCTTGGTTGTAAATGACAAAGAAATTATCCAGGATTTAAAGACCCAATTGTCCTCCAAATTCAACATGAAAGATCTTGGTGCTGCAAACTATATTTTGATCATGGAAATTAAAAGAGATTGGGCAAAGAGGAAGATCTGGTTAAACTAGAGGAAGTATGTCGAGACAATACTGCAGAGATTTAATATGCAGGATAGTAAACCGGGGATGGTTCCTATTCCTATAGGTGTAAAGTTATTTGCTGAACAGTGTCCCAAGGCACAAGAAGAGGAAGAGGATATGTCCCATGTTCCATATGCAAGTGCAGTTAGTAGCCTGATGTATGCAATGGTCTATACTAGACCAGACATTGCACATGCAGTGGGAGTATTGAGCAGGTTTATGTCAAAGCCATGGAAGGAGCATTGGACAACAGTGAAGTGGGTTTTTAGGTATTTGTGTGGCACTAGTGATTATGGTTTGTGCTACCAAGGAAGACCATGATTGGACAAATTTTTGGATATCCATGGCTTTGTTGATGCAGATTGGGCTGGAGATCTGGATCAAAGAAGATCTACAAGTGGGTATGTGTTTAACCTATTTGGAGGTGCAGTCAGTTGGATGAGTAAGAAACAATCTGTAGTGTCACTATCAACTACAAAGGCAGAATACATGGCAGCCACTCATGCAAGCAAGGAAGTAGTTTGGTTGCAGAGATTGTGTTCAAGTTTGGGGTTAGTAAAGGGAGCTATAAGGATATACTGTGACAGCCAAAGTGCAATTTTCTTGGCAAAGAACCCTGCTTATCATTCAAAGACAAAGCATATGATAGAAGACAAAAAGGTGTTTCTAGTAAAGGTGGACACTTTGAAGAATACTGCAGATGCATTAACAAAATTTGTGAGCTCTAAGAAGTTCTCTTGGTGTAGAGAAATAATGGGCATTTCAGGGCTGGAAAAATGATTAAGCTCTCCTGTGGCCCCCTGTGGAAAGAAAACAACAAGTGGGAGAATGTTGGGTTGTGTTATATTCTTTCCACAACTAACCTATGTAGTGAACCGGGGGGTTAGAGGGGGAAAGCCCCCCCCCCTTGTTGTGTTGATTGTGCAGCGGGGGGTTTTACGGGGGCAGGTAGCCACCCTCTGTGAAATCTTTTTTTGGACCCTATATTAGGTTGGGTGAACCTACCTATGGTTTTCGGTCCATGGTATTGGATGCTTCGGCATGTATAAATATGTATTGTAACATTGAAAGGAATATAATGAAAAATCAAGTTGGTAGTCCCGGTTTTGGGATCCAGGGGAAAATCTCTGTGTATATGTGTTTTATGTGTTATGATCTCACATTGTTTATTTTCTGTGTTTTAGAATTTGTATGCAGGTAATTTCTGTACGGGGTTAAAACCTACACCTTTACCTTTTGAATTTTCCAAATTCAACAAGCATGCTTAGATGTGGCTTAGATATCTAAAAATAATTTGATTTTTGTTTTCACGACTAGTGTTGTCTAATTGTAGATACAAAACTTTAAATATATTATCAGACTAATGAGAAAGCACATCATGAATTATGGTTATGGTTAGATTTGCATCATTATGAATATTTGGAGCTGCGAAGTAAGCCCTTGGACACATTTTCTCATTAAAGACCATACAACCGACCAAGTGAAATTGAATAATTTTTTTTTCTTGTAAATTTTTTGGTGTGCGAACAAAATGTGGTAGAAGTGTTTTCTTCTGGTCCATACCATCAATTATCAAACCCAAATATTTATTTGGATTATCATAACGCTTTTTTGATACTTATACAACCTTTTCCTTTCACTTTTTTATTGATTGTGATGCTCTTGAAGTGTTTTGACAATTGAATCTGCACATAACATAAAATAAACCTATTAATAAACACATTTTTCTAGTTGATAACTATCTAACTTTAAAAAATAATGTTATGAATGCATATCTCTTTCTACCCCTTGACATTAATCCCTTCTTGATTTAAGAGAAGTACATGTATTGGAAAACCCTATCCTTGACTTCTTAGGAATACATACATTGTTGAATTATTTTCTCCATATCCTCGTAAAATATGCATATGTAATAAAATTACCATCTCCTTCAACATCTTCTACATATTCTTTGTATAAGTTGTAGATTTATTGTCTATATTAATTATATAGAATATGTATTGTTTCTTTATTTGACAGACACTCTCCATGCTTTGAAAACAATTCTTGCATTCATGACATTGCAATATTTTCTAATGGCCCAATCTCTCATCTATGATGAAATTTTGAATAAAATGCGGATTTTTTTTCCAATCTTGTTTGAATTCTTGATAGACAAAAGTTACCAATTGAATGAAACTTTTTGCAAGCCTTTCTACAAAGAAATAAATTCCCAATATGATAATCATAACCTGTCAATGTAGATTTCATACACCCCACTAAATAATGATTTTATTCAATGACATATCTTTTCCTCTTCTTCAATGCAAATTTTAAATCCATATGTTTCAAGCAATCCTTTTAAAAACATTCACTTGAAATAAGATCAGTGATATAACTTCTTGTGAGATATTCTTTCCTATACCTTATATAACTAGAATATATTGGATTGATATAAAAAGGTCTACTACTTCTACATACAATATTTTCTTGCGATGTCTCTATCATTTCATTATCCTCTCTATAATAATTTTCATCATCATTAGGAGGAATATTATCCTCACTACGATAATTTTGAACATGGTTAGGAAATTCGTCACCATACTTGCTTGGAAAATATTCATTACCATCCTCACTTGAAAGATTTGATTATTCACTATCATCATCTGTTCTTTTGAAATCCTCATTTGGAGGAAATCCATTATGAGGACCCATTAGGGGAATTCTGAGGTCTAAAATGGGCCTCCTAAGGAAATTATAAAATAATAGAGGAAATAATAAAATAATATTAGATTACATCATCAAATTTTAGAGGGAAAAAGCAAAAAACTATTTCTTCAGCTCATATTTTCAACATATCTCCCTATGGGTTTACTCAAATTTCGAGTGGAAACACTCATTGGATGAAAAATTTGATTCCTAATCCAAGGACCCATGTCGCATACTTTCAATGGACCCTACTACACAAAAAATGAGAAATACATGAAAAACATGATTGCAATCATGTTTTTTCATGTATTCCTTAGTTTCATGTAGCAAGGTCCATCAAAAGTATGCAACATGGGTACTGCTTGGATGAGGAATTAAATTTTGCATCCAATAAGTATTCCCACTCAAAATTTGAGTAGAAACTTAGGGATATAAGTTGAAAATACATGTTGAAAAAATAGTTTTATTATTTTATTATTTTTTAATCTTTTTACTTTTTTACTCCAAAAATGGTGAATCATCCCCCATGGTTGACATCATCATCTTGAATCATATTGGTTCTTATAAAGTTTATTTTGGATGCACATTTTTCTTAGGAGGCCCATTTTAGACCTCAAAAGTCACCTAATGCATCCACATTACTAGTTCCTTTAAAATCCTCAATTGGTGGAAATCCTTCACCATCCTTATCTGTGCTTTTGAAATCCTCCCTCGAAGGAAATCTTTCACCATATTCATCTGTGCTTTTGAAATCCTCGCTTGGATGAAATTCTTCAATATCATCATCTCTTCCACTGAAATCATCAATCAAAGGAAATCCTTCACCATATCGTTTATGCTCTGTAATCCTTGCTCAAAGGAAATCCATAATATTCATTAGTGCTTTTCAAATCCTTTTTCGGAGGAAATTCTTCACCATCCTCATTTCCTCCTATTGAAATCCTTGCTAAGAGGAAATCCTTCATTATCATCATCTGTGATTTTGTGATCCTCGTTTGGAGGAAATCCATCATCATCATCATTATCGAAACTTTTGAAATCCTTGCTCAAGATAAACTCTTCACCATCCTTATTTCTTCCACTAAAATCCTTTCTCGGAGGAGATCCTTCACCATCGTCGTATGTGATTTTGAGATCCTCACTTGGAGGAGATGCATCATCATTATTTGTGCCTTTAAAATCCTTATTTGGATGAAATCCTTTAGCATCATCATCTGTGATTTTGAAATCCTCACTCAGAGGAATTCCATCATCATCATAAGTGCTTTTGAAATCCTCACTTAGAGGAAATTCTTCACCATCCTCATTTCTTCTGTTGAAATCCTCGCTCAGAGAAAGTCCTTTACCATCATCATCTGTTCTTTTCTCATCCTCGCTCAAAGGAAATCCATCATCATTATCATCAATTCTTTCGAAATATTCGCTCGGGGGAAATTATTCACCATTGCCATTTCTTCCATTGAAATCCACATTCAGAGAAAATCCTTCACCATCATCACATACGGTTTTGAAATCCTCATTTGGAGGAGATTCATCATTATCATTGGTGCCTTACAAATAATTGCTTGGAGGAAATCCTTACCATCCTCATATGTGTTTTTGAAATACTCACTCGAAGAAATTTAAAATCGCAACTCGGATAAAATGCATTACTCTCATCTGTGCCTCTAAAATTATTATTTGGAGGAAATTCTTCATTCTCCCCTTCGTCAGTGGTGCTCTAAAAATCCTTAGGATTAAAACTTTCTTGATTAATATGATCAATATCATTACTTGTACTTTCATCAAACTCTTCACTAAGTGAAAAAATTGACTCTCTATTCATAGTGAAGGAATTCATGTTATATTCATCAATATGAATAGAGTTGTTGTGTGAATAAGATGTTGACGCTACAGAAAGAGAAACTTCATTATCACAGAAAGCCATGACCTTTTGTACAAGATGTTGAATGATACAATTTCACTCTCTCCCAATGATAATATATAACTTAAAGAATTAAAATTTCCTTCCAAAGTTTCCCTCCAAAAATTTGACTCGAAAAAATTCACTCCAAATTCCCCCCAAATATTCCGCTTGAAATATTTCCTTCCAAATTTTATTTCAAAAATTCTACTAAAATTTTGTCTTAAAAATTTTAACCCTACTTTCTATTTAAAATTTTCTTTAATACTTTCTTTAAAAAATAAAATAAATATTTTACTTTAATTACCAACATTAACTAGGTAATCAAGTTAATTTTTATACTTTTTATTTTATTTTTTATCCCACATTTAACAAAACTTAATCTATACCTATGATATTAAATATATATTATTTTTTCTTAATTTTAATTTTAATCTCACATTCATCGAACATTAAAGTAATCCCACAATCTTTACTATATAATAACTTTCATTGTTTCTATTTTGGAGCATTTGTTAAAAAACTTGAAGCTATTAACGAAGGAGCTACACTGTCATCCAGAGATTCTCACAATTAATAAGTTAGTTTTCTTTCTATTTTGACCATTTAAAGTGGAATTTGGGCAAAATATGTTGTTTCATTGTGTTTACACTGGTGTGTGTATATATATATATATATATATATATATATATATATATTATTTTTTTAAATATCATATTTAAGAGGTTAACCACAATATATAAATATATATATATATATATATATATATATATATATATATATATTATTTTTTTAAATATCATATTTAAGGGGTTAACCACTATATATATATATATTAAATTTTTATAGTAAAAACTACCAAAAAAAACAATATTTTTAGTATTTTTTTGGAAAAAAATCATAATTTTTAAAACTTTTAAGTGGAAAAACTAGTTTTCAATTTATTTATCTATTTTTTTCATATATATATATATAAAATTAAAAAAATAAAACTTTTAAATTTAAATTTAAAATTATATATATATATATATATATATATATATATATAATTAAAAAAAAACCTAACCAAGGGTGGAAAGGCCACTGCATGGCACACATATTGGTCATAGTCGCTATGGCCATGTCGCGGCCTTTTAGGTCTTTTGGGTCTTCACTGGCAGAGAGTAGATTCCCAGAATCGTCCCTTAACTAGTCGGGGCCAAGAGGTTGTGGTTTTGCTGCGGGGTTAGCAGATTATTTTTATTTTTTTGGGAATCGACTTTTCACTAATTAAGGGCCAAAAGGCTGCAACCGTGGCACCCAGTTAGCGGGTTATTTTAATTTTAGTTTTCTTCTTTTTAATTACAATTCAATTAATATATATATATATATATATATATATATATAATTTAATTAAATTATTTAACTTTTATTTGTTTTGTTTTTGTTGTTTATTTTTGGTTTAATTAATTACATTTTAATTGAAATAATTAATTTTTAATTTTTGGTGTTTTTAATTTTTATATTCACTTTTAATTAACATATAATTTTCAACTTCATATAATTTAATTTAAGTTTTTATTTTTATTTTAAACTTTGTTAATTGAGTTATGGGGTTTTGGATAGATGATAATTTGGTGCCTTGTTAAGGCTTTCCTTGATGTGAAGTCATCAGTTCAGCTTCTCACCCCAATCGGGACAATACATTGGACATGATGAAGATGTAGTCTTTCCAAGCTTACAATTAAAAAAATGATTTAAAAGGAATTGTCTTTAGTGCGACTTTTTGGAAGCTTTTCCAGCGGGTTTTTCTGGTCTAATTTCTCTAAAATACGGTTGGAATTCATTGAAATAACAGTTTTGATGGGTAAACCTTACACAATAGAAGTGCCCTAGGGGTTTTTCATGGTGCTGAATCCATATATAGATAATAAAAAAAAACTAGTTTAAATAACACAAATCAAGATTTCACCTCAATTTTTTCCATTAGATTCCAGCACCAGAAACTCCAAAAACATCACACCATGGACAACTCCATTTAAAATTATATTATTTTATTTTTTTGAAATTTTGTTATTTAAAATTTAAAATTTTATTTAAATTTTAATATTTTTTATTATTTAGAATTGATTTATTTTTTTTAATTAAATTTTTAATTTATATTTATTTATGTATTTTTCTAGTCTATATCTTTTTAAAAATTAAATTGGTTACTATAAAATTCTAATAAGTGGTCAAAATTCGTGGTTTTTTATTTATTTAATTATTTACTTTTTATTCGTTTGTTTTTAATATTTATTTTATTTAAATTAGTGTTTATTTATTTATAGTTTTATGTTTTCGTAATTAAATTCTTTGTTTACTTTGATGTTACCATGTTTTCTTGTTAAATTTATTTCAAAACATATTAAAATAAAATTATTATTATATTTTTTTAATTTATGGTGTAAATAATTTTTATTTGTTTTTTAATTAGCAATAGTAGATTCTTTTATGACAATAAAATATAAAATTACATATTTTTATGACAATAAAATATAAAATTACATATTTTTTATTTTTCTTAATAGGAAAGTGATATCAAAACATGTATCTATTAATGTTTTTGGACAAAACAAAATGCCATTGGAAATCAAATGAAGAAGAACAATGTGGATGATGGCAGTGATATATTTTAGTTTAATGCATGACGATTTTATACATCAAATGAAGGACAATCTAAACATCAAATTAGAAAATGACTCCACCTACATGTGCATAACTTGAAAACATTGATTAGGTAGAATCCATATGCACATGTGGTTGACTATGTGGTTCTTGTTGATTCAATTGAAGTTCCCAATAAAGAGGCATTTGATAGGTCAAGATGTTTTGACTACAAATATTATGCAATTAGGGGAAATGGTTCTGTAGAGGCTAGAAGACAATTGATGCAGGAATATCCCAATAACACGCTTTTTGAAATAGTGAAGTGTATAATTTACACTGATTTAACTTGTACATGAACAAAGTTATTAGCATTGGATCATAAAATAGATAATGAGTATAGGATGTCTATGACTTTCATCTAAAGGGCAAGATTTATTCACAGTGAATTTGAAGAAAAATGTGGTGGGGATAACACAAATGTTATTCAAAGTTTTCAAAAGCAACATTGTATGGAAATTGGTTATCAAATTGAGTAAAAAATCAATTCAAAAGGTGGCAGAGTTAGTGATGTATTGAGAAATATGGATAATATTTTCCATTTGGCATTTAGAACTAGGGAGATATGGGATTTGATTGATGTGGGAGAATATTGACAAAAAAATCAAAACGTTAGAAAGTTTAAATCCTTAATATGTACCCAATAGTAAGACATGTCTTGAAATCAAGAATCTTCCAGATGATATGACTATCACACCTTGGAGAACAATACAAGGAGTGAAATATGACTGACTTGTCAAATCAATAGTATCTCGTGTGAATTTAGGTGAATTATCATCGGTCAAAATGTGCTATGAATTTCAAAAGTAAGTTTGTTGAATTAGTTTTACTTATTTTTGGATTATAATTTTCTTTTAAATATAACGTATTATTGTTGGTAGTATTTATTACACAGTCATTTTTACTTTATTTATTCAGTGATAAGATTTATATGAAAACACAAAAATAAATGGTTAAAATGTTGAATGAAGAGAATTTAGATGTTGTTGTACTCAACTACCTAGATTTTAGTTCTATAATATCACTAATTATTTATTTATTTATTTATTTTCTTACATTCAACTGATTTAATAAAATCATTTTATTCATATGTAAACTATTTTTATTTTATTACTTATACATATATGGGTTTATTTCATTAAAAATGTCCAAGAAAGATATTGATGAAATACCAAATACTTTCAAAATCTTTATTAAAAAAATAAATAAAAAAGACGGAAAATGTAACTTTTTTACCATTTTGCCTAAAGGCCTCTTCATGAGAAAAATTTGAATACATTTTATAAGGATAATCCCCATGCAGTACAAGAAGAACATTTACGGGCCTAAAAATTATCCATCCTCTGTTCATGCTAGAGATTGCTAGTGGAGATAAGTTTTCAAAGGTTTTTATAAACGTTTTAAACTAATGTACCTTAAACCGATAGCACATCCGGATGCTCTTAAGAAGCAAATGCATTGAGGATTACGTAATAAGGCACATGGCTGATTATTATTATTATTTGATGCTAAAATATTATGTTGTTTCAACGTAAATTAAGCACAGTGCGTGATATGAATACACTGTGTGAGGATAAAACTCTTTTAGCTATTCAACAACAATATATAAATTGAATATTTTAGACAAAACTACAAACTTTACTAGTGCATTTGATTCATAGCACCAAGTTTCTAGTGGATAGTGGTGGCTAGAGGTTTTCATATATGTTTCTCGTGCGATGTGCCTAACCAAACACAATCACCCAATGTGCTCTAAAATATAATTCGTTGGTGCGGACAAATAAAAGACTATTGATAATTGTATTACTATAAAATAATAAAGTTTGTTTTTTTTGTTTTTTTTTGTTTTTTTTTTAATTTAAAAATGAAAAAAAATTGTATATCGATGCTTTACATTAAATTATAATTATTGGTACACACATTAATGAAACATTGGATTACGTTAGAAAAATCCATTATTCAACAAAAGAATAATTAAAAAAAAATAAAACACTTTACGATGCGATCCAAAATACATGACATTATTGTGTTGTTGTAGCTGCTCCCCTCCAAATTTTTGTCTATATTTTAATTTTGGAGCTTATTTTGGTCTTGCAAATTGTTGTTTTGGGTTACTCAATTCATCCATCGTCTTAGTTTTCTAAGTGTCAAGTCATCTTATAGTGATATCAAGTGTCATAACTGCTTGATCTTGCAAGTCTAGTTTCTAGCTCCCAGTTGCGCACTTTGAGTTAACAGTCACTACTTGCTAATCATGAATGCATCCTCCCTGTTGCTAGAAACTGTGCAATGCCTTGATTAGAGCAAACAAAATTATATTTGAATGAGAACTACATAGTCTCTTGTGATAGGAAACTACGGAACCTGTATTGACAATGTGACACACTTGCCATGGTTTACTTGGTCATAAGTGACAATTTTTAATCCTAGCTCCTAGATTTTAGGCATGCATGCACAAAACCATAACCTTAGATCTACACGTGCTCACCTATATAATAAGTTAGCATATAGATCATTCTCACACTCATATTTGTAGCTCTTTGCGTTTCTTGAGGACAAAGAACTTTTGGTCTCATGTGTGTTGCTATTTTGGGTAAGTTTCGTAATTGTCACTTTTACTTTCGCTTTTCTCTTTTTTGCTTTCATAAATGTTGTTTTCATTACAGAAAATTTGAGGTTTAAAATGGGAGTCATAAGGAATATTATAAAATTCTTGTGGAAATAATAAAATAAGAGTAGATTACATCATCAAATTTTAGTGGGAAAAAAGAGAAAACTACTTTTTCAACTCGTATTTTCAACTTATCTCCCTACAATTTTACTCAAATTTCAAGTAGAATAACTCATTGGATGCAAAATTTAATTACTCATCCAAGGAGTACCATGTTGCATATTTCTTATGGACCCTGTTGTAGGAAAGATGAGAAATACATGAAAAAGCATGATTGCAAACACATTTTTCATGTATTTCTCATTTTTTAGGGTCCATCGAAAGTATGTAACATGGGTACTCAGATAATAAATTAAATTATGCATCCAATGAGTGCTCCCATTTGAAATTTGAGTAAAACCGTAGGGAGATAAGTTGAAAATAAAGTTGAAAACATTTTTTTTTTTTAAATCTTTTTACTATTTTACTCCAAAAGTGGTGAATCGTCCCCCATGGTTGACATCATCATCTTGAATCCTAGTGGTCCTTATAAATTTATTTTGGCTGTGCATTTTTGTTTTGAGGCCCATTTTTTACCTCAAAATTTCTCTAATGACCCTCCTTTTTACATGAAAAATGTCATTTTTCTATATTTAGTTGTTGCATGTGTCAATATTCTCTTGCATTCTTCTTTTCTAGTGTAATTTCACATTATAAGTCCTTTCACAATCCATTTATCATTGCAAAGTAGTTTATTTATGCATGTTATCTTCTCACAATCCTCATCACTTCTTGTTTATCCTCACTTAGCTAAATTTCAACTTGATCTGCCTGTCCATCACTACAACTATGCATTATCGAGGCCTTGTCCCTATTGATCTAAGATGCAAAATTATCAAGGCCTCTATCTCTCCGACTGCACATTACATAATTATAGTCACTTAAGAGGCTTCCTTTGCCATCTTTTATTGCGCACTACATAATCCCTAACCTCCACTGTGCACTGTGTAGTTTCAATCAACAACTTGTCAACCCTTGCTCACTATAACTGTGAATTGCACTGTCCCTTAGCCTCTCTCTCTCTCAGCATATGTGCATTACACAATCACAAACCTTAACCTTCATCCTTTCCTCTACTGATCAAGACTATGTAATCTCTTCTCAACCATTTCACAAAGTGCACTTCCAGTGACAAATTAGGTCACTTCTTGCCTCAATATTGCCTCTTGTGCTTAGTCCTTACATAATTCAGTCTCCTAGTATCTCTCTGTTGAATTTCATAGCTTGATAAAATAAGAGATCTTCTAAGGAATAAATTTGTGTTGCCATGGGCTCTTCTTCATTTCTAGATGCTACCATTCAACAACCTATCATCCTCTCATCTTCCACAGATAAAATTCCTCTGGTCACAAGACAAGCACCAACCAAGGAAGTCATTGAAAGTAGTATAGAATATGCTGGGAAAAGTGCAGGACCAGAAGCACCCATCATGGTAGATACCAGGTGTTTGGTGGAAAATTCCACTCCTTCATCATGGTTAACAATAAAATATGCTTTTAGACACATTGAAATACAATCACAAGCTTCTAATGTGACTTCATCTTTTGTAAACTCGGAGCTAAGTCTCCTCCAACTTTTTTGAATATATCAAGCAACCGATTTTGTAAAAAAAAAAACAATAAAATATGCTTTCAACAAGTTGAAGTTCCCAGAGAATCTTAACAGGGAAATATAGATTAGGATTAAGAGATCCAATATCCATAAGGTTGCTTGCAGGTATCCAATGCTCCCATGTGCAAAAGCTATTAGATGAATCTTGGAAGGTCTAGACACCAAGAACATGATCTTGAGTAGTGCAAGTGGAAAAATACTTGTAACATACCAGCCACGTGATATCCACACGTATTACAAACTGCCAAGGCCTGAACTTTTTTTCATTCTCAGTATTATGTTGTTTGGGCCCATTTGAATACCAAGGATGTAATCAGATAATGGTGGAAAGAAATCACCAAGTTTCACCAAAAGATAGAGGCGACTTATAGGATAAGATCACTAAAGAGGGTATATCAGTACCTCATGGCAATGTGATGTAGGCTATGTGGATGGGAGAGCATTGAATATTGTGAGGAAAGTTGGATCTACATGCTCTACTTGATTGTGACTAAAGGGGAGATCTTCAATTGGGAAAATTAATTGCTCAAATACCGCAGTCCAATGTATGAAAGGAAAAGAAAGATGTTGAAAGTGGGAAAACTCTCTTTTTCATGTCTACATACCCGCTTGATGGGATCTGTGCAAGAATTGTGTTTCTAGGTCAAGAATGGAACTGGACTCGATAAGAGCCTCTCATTATCAACATATATGGCAAGCTACTTTCAAAGTATTGTTACCGAGGAGTTTATGAAAGGCTAGTTGAGAACTTCTGTATTGTTCTTTATTAATTGAACTTCAAAAGAAGAGGAACCTTGCATGTCTGATCATGCCAAAGAAGAAATAATGGAAGTTGTAGATTGGTTCACTTCTACTCAGAACACCTATATCAGGGTCTTCGGTTCTCAGAAGCCTTCACATCTCTTATCTAAACCACTGATAAGGTGATCATGTAGGAGATCTCATACCAACTTTTCTTAGGGCTGTCATATTTATTGTAGAAGAAGAAGAAGGAACCATGACCTCTCCTTCCCCTGCAAGTGCGGTCTTATGAGTTTAAGAGTTTGAGGGCTATAAAAGAGCAAGTTGAAGAACTAACTTACCTTAGATTTGGTGAAATGAGTTTTCATAAGTATGACTTGAGGGCAGTATGTAAGCAACATTGTGCTAAGCTACATTTTTCCTGGCCTTATGTCTCCATGTCTTTGAAATATGAGGAGAAAAATTAAGAACTAGTACAATTATTTTAGGACAACAAGGTCAGGTGATGAGGCATCACCTTCTAACACAAATTGCATAGTTGATGTTGTGCAATAACGGGAGCAACAAGAAGTATTGTCAAGCCAAAGATGAAGATTTAGAATGATCCTGAAGAACAGAGGAGTTGAAAATTTAAATTAGAAAAGAATTTGAAGAAGCTTGGAGGAAGAGGAAGGAGGAAAAGTAGAAACAAGAAGAAAAGAAAAATCGGGAAGAGGAATGTATACAAGAGGAGGAAAGAAAAAAAAAGGAATAACAACAAAGAGAAGAAATGTAAAGCAAAAAGGAAGAGCTAAGAAGGAAGAAAGAAGAGGAAGAAAGGAGACAACAGGAAGAAGCATTACAAAAGAAAAAGGAAGAAGAGGAGTGGAAAAAGATGTTGGAAGAGGAAATAAGAAGGAAATAGGAGGAGGACTTGCAGGCTTAGAAGATTGAAAATGAAAAGGAGTATGATGATAAGGAAGAGGACATTATGTTGACCGTAGAAGAAAATATTTATCGGTCTCCACCTGTTACTGGTGGCCACCTCCCATTTAGTGATATGGGATTAGTTCATGTGCCAGATGACAAGGTCATGGATATCTCAAAATTTACCTTCAATCAATTGAAGAGTAGGATAGTAGAGGAGAGGAGAAGGTATTTTTCCAAATGACCCTCATCACCCTGTCTAAAATGGGTCTCCTAAGGAATTAATAAAATAATAGCTAAAATAATAAAATAATATTTATGAATTTTCAATTCACTTTTTGCACCAAAATCCATGTAACCATGGTTAAATTCAATTGAAAAGTTGTACCAAAATAAAATTAATAATTTTTATTTATTGACGTGATTATAAATAAAAATGATCTTTTAAAAAAAGTCATTATAATTAAACAACTAATGCATTTTTCCTTTATACTTAAATAACTTAAAATAAAATATAAATATAAATTCATAAATTATTAATTGTACAATATATTATTAATTAAAATTTATATTATTTAAATTATATAATAACATGTAATTAATATACTATATAAAAATACCCCCAATCGGGGTGTGACGGTCCTTGCAGATTAGAGGGGAGAGAGGACAGTCACAGGTCATGGTGGGCCGAGGACGGAGAAGCCGGCCAGATGGCACAACGGGAAGAGGGAGAAGAGGCTAGATAGGGGCCACGAGAGATGAAAAATGGAAGTGGAGCAATGGTAAATACAGGGCAGGGCCAGTTGTTAAGGAGGGAAGAGGCAAGAGCGGATGACCAGTTGGCATGATCGATAGAGGGAAGAAGGCAAGGACAAATGGTATGGAAGCCGAGAAGTGGCAAGGTAGACGTAGACAAATTGCGACAAGAGAAGCCGGCAGTAGGAAAAGTTTAATGACCTGCAATTATGGGAAAGTTAGTGGAACCCCATCTCGAGACCCTCATGCGAGAGGAAGGGCAACGAATAAAGGAAGAGATCACGTGGCCGATCTTTCAGGCGGTATGCTGGGCAGGTGGAAGGGAAAACAAAACGAAAAGAAGCCTAGGATGAGAAGCATTCACATGCAAAAAGAAAAGGCAGGACGTGCAGCTAAAGGTGGTAAGAGCCGAGGGTTGGAGGACGTCGAGCAACGTTCAGCTATCGATTGTAAAAAATGGTATGTGCTCTCTGATTTAACTCACGATTGTTTAGAAAACATGAATTGGCTCCTGCAAAGAATTAATTTAGAAAGAGGAACTAAAGTGAATTTTCAAGAAGAACAATGGTTAATTATAATGGTGTCCCCAGTTGATTTAAATGTTGAGGTCTTCGGTCTTCTTGGGTAATTGGCCTGTCAATCTGGGGGGAGATAGAATGGCTTGTCATCCAGGGAAGGGGGCTTGGGAATCCTTATCTTAGCCTTGAGGTAGATAGGTTCAGGGTATAAGAAGAAGGCTGAATTGAATTGGGGCCATCAGGGTCATCCTAAGTGGTTTCCACTGTGTTTGTCAGTATAATTTCTATAAGATGATAAGGATGAGAATGTGGATAGAGAAGGAAGGTGCCACGAATAATTGTGGAAGGATAGAATTTTCACCTGGCCTTGGCGCCTCCCTCGACCTACTAGCAGGGTTGATTTTCCTCAATCCAAAGTCAATCCTGGACATAGAAAAGGTTTGCAGAAAAAGATGCAGTAATTGGGGCTGAATTTGGGGAAGGGAAACCATCCAAAGCAGGCTTTTTCTTAGCTCCTTCGAGGGGACCCAATGGAGAATTGTAGATCTCTCATGAATTGAAATAAGAATTATAGTCTAGTGGGAAAATGAGTAGCACTGTCTTGCCTACTGGGGTGGCAAAAATCAAGGAAGAAAGAAACCTAGGAAACCAGGTGGCAGGGTTGAAATTATAGTAGGGTGGAGGTGGAGGGAAGTCTTGCAAGAGCCGGATAGAGGGGTTATTCAAATTCTCATGGGAAGAACCTAGGACGATGGTGTTGTTATTATCCTTCAAATCTCTGTGGGGAGAGTGGGGAACATGGGTGTAGATGGGGGTTATCACAGTCTTTAGGGCACAGAGCAGATGAAAACGCTCGCTCATGAGAAGTCTCGCCTGGAATGGGGGAAGTTTGTGGGGAATCTTGAAATGAGTGAGGCCAATTCAGGCCGAGTATCCAAACAAGAACATAAGGAATGATGTTAATTACATGAACAACTTACAGAGCACAAAATACTATGAGTCCACTATGGTAAATTTGATGACGATTTATAATGATTTATTCTTGGTTTCTGTTATAGGTAGCTTAAAAACCAGAGTGCAGAGAACTTTAAAGACTTGACACCTGAACCGTGCTTCAACCCTGGTACAGGTGAGCCACTTGGAAGGGAAAGAAAAAGGTAGAAATAACAATTGGATGGCAAAGCAAGGCAACCAACCAGGAAATAAAGGAAACAGAGGACTGGGAAAGACGGGAAAAAAGATGAAAGGCCTAGAACTGACTTCAAGCAAAGGACTGAGAAAAAGAGGCAAGAAAACAGGGAAGGAGAGTATGCAGAACTTGTTCAACACATACTACGTAGGAACCCTGGCTGAGGTGAAAGCTATAATCTCTGAATGGGAAAGAGAACTAAACAAAAACATTGAAAATCAAGAGATCGAGGCAGAGGAATGGGAAACAATCATCAAAGATCCAGGGAATACTAGAGGTCACCAAATGCTATTTTGCTGAACCATCCAACAATATTGGGTCATGAGAAACATCCTGGCCCGTGCTATGACAACCTATAAGGAAAGAGAAGACCTGGAGGAGGATAGACCAACAAAGCCAAGTATGAAGGACCTGCAGAGGGAGATACAATATGTCCAAATGCAATTGTACAACAACAACCTCAGTCTGAACAGGATCGAACAAAGTCTCCAGAATATGATGAGAAGTGAATTTCTGGGTTCAAGAGCGAAAGCCCCAGCCCCAGTTGATTCTTCAGATGAATGAAGCAGACCAGCCAATATATTTTTGTCTATATGATGGCTAACATTTACTTTTTTAGCAAGAATTATATAGACGATAAAGTTGCCAATGTAGCATTGATGGTAAAAAAAGCTCTTTTTAAATTTTGGACAGTGTTTGATGCAAAAAGGTGGCCAACGGACCTGGTTTCCTGCGGGCAGGTTGAGGCCACCTGCAATTTTGTAAAAATCAAACTTATTTTCATGAAATATTAATAGAAAAAGGGATCTACCAAGCTTACAAAAAAAAATATACTATATAAAAATCAAATAACATAATATAATAAATGTAATATATTATTATTTTATGTATTAATTTGATATTGAATTGATTTGATTTGATTTATAACATAAGAAGAAATTATATATAATATAAAAAAATATATTATATATTCTATTATATTTAAATTATTAAATCATACAAAACTAATATATTTTTTTCTTTAATTTTAATATGCTTGTATTGATATTAATATTATAATAATATTATTCATAGATTTGATTTATCATAAAATTACAAGGTAACATTTTATTTATTTTTATTTCATATGTATAATATATATGTATAGATATTAACTTATAATTAATTTGAAATTGTAATATTAAATAAAATGAGTTGAATATATAATTTAAAAATAAATATATAAAATATAAAATATAATATTTATTAAAAAATGTGTAAAGACATCAAGATTGTATAGGGATATAGATTGTTTCTTTAAAAAAATATGAAATGACAATAGTAATATTTTATTCAAAAAGCGTGAAATTACCTTTATTATGAGTACTTTACTTTATGAATTTCAAAGTACTTAGAGAACTAGTATTTTGGACAGTGTTTGATGCAAAAGAAATAAAAGATTTCTTGAACAATATTAAACATGTGATCATTCAAGATGAACTTGAGGTGATCAAAGGAATTATTCTGCAGCATGTGACTTATCTAGCTAAGACACACATGAAGTTGATCGTGCTTCTTAACACCATTCAAACAGATTCCAGGACCATATATTCAAATGCACTAGAATGTAAATACATATGTACCACTGAAGGTTTAGAAGATAACAATATAATACAAATCTTTACATCAATATCTTACTATAGAATTACATGCTTCTATCGTCAAGTTACATTTCCTAGAATTTATGCATGATGTGGTATTTTTTTCTTATGGCTAAGAGCCATATTTTGTCTTATTATAATTTTGTATTTCAAAAATAATAAGAAATGTAAATATGTAAGTGTGAGTCCAAGAGTCACATGGTGAATATGAAGAGTCATTAGAAACTAAAGGATAAAAATATGGGTTTAAGAGTCATCAGGGAGCTCAAGAGTCGCAAGGGGAGGTGAAAGGTCACCTCACTTGTTATAAATAAGCCCTCATAACTCAAGAGATAGGAATTTGGAGAGTTAGCTTTGGCTTCTCTAGTTTATCATAAGAGAAAGGATCATGCTTTGAAGAAGCAAGTGGTAGCTTCATGTTCCACTAGTAGGGCTAGTGTTTCATAAATGTAATTGTGTACTTGGAAATTTCACTTAATCATCAGAAGCTCTCAAAGCCAACATACTTTCATGCTTATATTGTGGATGTTGTAAGACTATTCTTGTAATGTTTATCATATATGTTTATGTTCATTCATACTAAAGAAATGAACTATTTCATTAGCTTTGGTATTTATCTTGTTGAATGTGTGTTCTTACATGATTTAACTATCATTGTTATCTTATGAACTATTTTGCAGGTTAACTAACAACCCTTTCTTTGCTCTTGTGTGTTTATTTTAGGATAGTACTATTAATTTTCTACTATAGGCTTAGACTCTTTTCCATTCGTGGAAGTGCCTTTTATACATTGCAACTGGTGTCTCACAAAGTTTACTCACTTTCTTACCTCAAAGTTATGTTTTCTCTTGTGGTGTTTATTGCAGCCGAGGCATATCCTTTAGGATCATTTTAATGGCAAAGGAGCCTATATTCCGGATGAGGCTCCTATCACAAATGGTATGAGGTTTAATTGGTACTTCATACCAGGGAGACCTCCTTACCTGTTGGTACTTCCAACACCATCAACAGGTTTTTGACACTGTAAGGAGGGCTAGATGACAAGCTAAGCATGTGAAGTATACTTTTAATATTCATCTTAAATGAGCTCCTACCAAATCATAATCTCAGGATGCTTTTCTAAGAGTGAAAATCTTAAAAATTTGGTGAGAATCATTCATAACTTGTCAAATCTAAAGTTCAATGGTGAGGATGAAACAACCATTCTTGAGCAGCCTATTCATTGTCTTGAGTTTTTTTATGATTATGAAATTAATTATGAATATGTTTATTGTAGGTTGTTCATTCTCACTCTTGATGGTTGTGTTAAACAATGATGTCATACATTACCGTTTGCCTCTATTCACTCATTTGAGCAACTTGTCATGGAGCTTCACCAAGCCTTTGATAGGTATAGCTATTAAAATGTTTATAAGAATATTATCTTCCTTATAATGAAATTTGATGAATCTTTGGAAGATTTTCTTGACCGCTTTCTTCACTTTTCTTATGAATTTTTTGAAGATTATGTGGTTTGGGATTTTATGAATGAGAAGTTTCAGTATTTACTTCAGATTTATTTACAATCACCTAAAACTGAATCATTTTCATGCCTCTCAACATTTCTTGGTCTTGGGACACTTAAAATTTCAAAGGAGGAATCTACTCTCCATTTTGTTTCTTCTCCTCCTCCTTTTCCTTTGGTCTCATGCACTAATGCTAGAACCGAGGAACTTCAAAATCAGGCTATTAATTCACATGCCCCATATCCACCTTCAGCTCTTATTCATGAGGATAAGCTTAATATTGAATCCGATTTAAACAATGATATTTATTTTTCAAGATATTCGTCTTGTTCTCTATCATCTAAACCTTATGGCCCTCTTCATTTTGATTCGCTAGATCAATTTTTTTCCTTAATAATTGTTCTATATTCTTTCAACTCTCAACATATCGATGGTGCTCAAGAACAAAAGAGTTCCATCATTCAAATAGAGGAACACGAGGTAAGAGATTTTTTTCATGATAATTATGTGTGGGACTCAGATTCTGAAGAAGAGCCAATTTTTGTTGATGATCCTCCATCTTTTTGCTCCGCCCCCTCTTCACACTCAACACGTTATTCATCATTTCCTTATGTGTCTAGTGTATCTTTTACATCGGCTTGTTCTTTAAATGTTCTTCATCATTTTTTTGCTAATTTCAATCAAAATCTGATATGGGGTATTGTTTATCATTGGGTAGACCCATTATTCATGATTTATTCCATTCGTCATCTTTAATATGTGAAGAAGAAAAGGTTGGAACTTTGAATGTTCAAGCAAGTCTTGTTTTTGAGTCATCTAAGTTCTTCATCTATGAAGGGTCTTATGTGTCAAATGTCAAATATGATCAAGGTAGTCACCTTTGATGATGTGTTTATCAATTCATCTATTGATAGTTGGGCATGTTCATTAGTCGATCTCTCTCAGACACCTACGTTTGATTATTTACCATTTGAGGGTCTTGAAACTTGTCAGGAAGTCGAGGCACCTCAACCCTCACTGATGGTTATGTCAAGTTCTTGCGATCTTGACAAGGTTTTCAATATGATAAGATCAAATCTCTTTCACGAGATACTCTTCATGATCTAATTTCACGAATTGGAAATCTATCCTTTTGAATGCCAAGGTTGTTTAATGGATTGGCTTTAATACCACAATCCTACTACCGAATGGTTAGAAGAATCTTACCTAGCAAGCTCCATTGTTAAGCATAAGTTTCAATATTTCATGATGTTTTCCAAGATAAATGATGTAAGTGAAGGTACGCTCGTGAGAAGTGATCAAGGTTTCTATGACCATCAAGATAAATTGGTAGGATGGTTAGTGAAAGTATTTTTGTTATATTTTTCTACCAATATGTCTAGCTTTCAAGTTTATGTGCAGGTCTTCCATGTTGATCTTTTCATTACCGAATTAGTATTATCAGGGTACTTATTATTATTTCCCTCTCCCTATTAGGCCAGGAGCTTTTTATGGCTACATTGGAAATTTTATTTAACATGATCTTAACTTTTCATTTGTTAGTGTAGATGTAGGCTAGTTTAGTTTTCTTCCCTACATTTGTTTTGGTTTTTCCTTTTCTTGGTTTGTTTTGATTTTGGTCATTCACGCTTTCTTTCGTTTGTACAAAAGTAATATTTTGTGTGAAAGTTGTCTTATCTTGTTTTGAAGAAATGTCGCAAAGTTCAAGAGGATGCTACAATAACTAACAATGCTTGGTTAACTCTTGATCCACTTCTTTGTCCGAGCCTGTATCTTTAAGAGTCCATGATGCTTAGAAAAAAATTATGTTTCTTTCCCAATGAAATCCTTAGTTGATATTTGATGCTCATATCTATAATAGGATTGTAATTCTTGGGATCAGTAATTTTATGTCAACTAGTTCAATGTGTTAAATTAGTTTAGTGGAGAAGGGAAAGGAGCAAACTCAAGTGAGCATACTATTTTCGTAGGTATACATATAAGAGTCTCTTTAAAACAAGGAACAACCTCTCTTACTTAATAACTAATTCTGTATCCCTCTTCCGCTTGCAACGATATAAAAACCTATAAAATGTCAATGAGCATAGTGTAATAAACAAATAATAGGTGAAAGAAGAGAAAGGATTCCTTCATAGGGAGGTGAAGCAAACAACTTCATCGAGGTACTAAAGAGGTTCATTGGTAGTGAAGAAATGCATGTGATTCCTTGAAGTGACTCCGTTGGGGTACTAAATAGGCCTGCTGGCAGTAGTGTTGAAGAAAGTGTAACTAGGTGTGGTCTTCATAATGACATTCTAATTATGATTTTTGTAAATAAGAAAATGAATTTATTATTATGCTTTCTTCATGGGTTTCATGAGAAAGATTTTTTATGTATAGATGGATTCCATTTAGAGCCTTAGGATTTATCTTTAAAGGTCAAATATTCAATGTTATGTAGGAAGAACCCTTCTTGGGCATGTATCAAATGTATTTGAGTCATAAACAATGTCGAGAAGCCCTCCAAATGATAAGCACAATCCTCTTCATCATGCCAGCCTGTAAAATCAAATTAAAAGTAGTCATAAGGACACACATCGGTACACTCTGTCATGCTGGCTCAAATATGGAGGAAAAGCTATTATATATACCCAGCTAGTGTCTGTGAAAAAGAGGAGGAGAAGAACTTAGATTCTATGTGATTTTAGGATGGGTACAGGTTTGAGATATTCGCATATACACCTCTGGAATTTCCGATGGAAAAAAAATGGTGAGACACTTTCGGATGGATACCATAGAGGGGAAGTCTCAGCATAATTCTGACAAGGAAGATATCGAAGCAAGGATGACACAATGACTGTCTCTGTGAAGATATCAATGGAGGAAGAAAACACAATCATAGTCTTAGCGATGAAGATGATCTCAGAGATCCCACAGTAGCACACACAGTCTCAAAATAATTATAATGAAAGGATATCATAGTGATACACTCTGTCTCAACATACTTCAAGGTGAAGTCATGATCCTAGCATAGTTATGGTATCGATCTTGATGATGACATAATCACAATGTTATGATCTCGGTGAAGGTACAACTATAGTGAGACAGTCATGATCTCAGTGGATCTAGGTGCAATTCTCATTCATATGTATACATATTTCAATATGGAGATCTCGTTGATGAAGACCTCGGTGAATGTGCAGTAATGGTGTTGCAGCAGTAATGAATATCTTGGTGGTGTATTAGTGATGGCCTCACTGGTGCATCAAATATGATGATCTCAGCAGTGCAAAGAAGAGGATTAGTGTCTTGGTCTTGGAGTGGCTAAATAGGTCAAGGGTCATGGTATTGGTATTCGTCAATTGGAATCTCTATAAGAAGAATTTTGTGTGGGTTCTCCTCTCAAAGAGTGAGAGGTTTTGGCCCTAACAAGAATCCAACATATTTTGTTCTTGTCTCTTTGTTTTGGTATCTATTTGATGAACTAAGAAGACACACTCTAATAATAACAATTGAAGATTGTGTTAAGAATAAAATGTTAAAATACCTCACAAATAGTTATCACGACGAGAAGAATCTCATTAACTTAATTTGTCCTAGATTATTCAACATGGTATCAGAACTAAGGTGCTGAAGTCAAAGGGAGGGAAACAAAGAGACATTCAAGGGTCAAGCAGGTTGAAGGATATCAAAGGAAAAGGATCAAGATCTATATTGAAGGATCAAGCCCTAGATCAACGAAGCAGTCTACAACAACAAGAACTTTTGTTTCCACAATCATCATCAAAATGCCACCAAGACTCTCATCAAGATGTCTACAAAGCAAGGTAACTCAAAGGACCTCAAAATCGAAGATCACGTCATTTTGAAATAGGTTGAAACCCTAGAAGTAGTCCTGATCTACACTACAAAAGAGAGAAAAGCATATTGAAGGGAAGAAGACATTTCCATCTTCAAGGTTATAAAAAAAAGCAAGGATCGTCTCCTTTTCCCTAGAAGAAGATCTTCCATTGAAGTAAAAAATCATCTTCATCGAAAGGAATAATATTTTCATTGGAGAAAGGATTTTTCATTTGAAAGAAGATCAACCAAGAATAAGCTCTAATACATCTTCTTCAACCATAAAAGTGATCAAGGTGAAGATTCTATCTTCACATGTCAAGTAAGTAATTTCATTAATCAATTTGGTAAAATGACTTCATGATTGGAAGGAGATCTATAGATTGGATGGGTCATCAAAGGTCCTTGCATGGAATGAGTAGGATTTTCATAATCCTCATAGATAAGAGAAGTCAACGAACATATCAAGGAAAAATGTCTCATTTTAATTCATGGGAGGGAACTCTTAAGGTCCTCTCATCCCTATGTGGCAAGAAAGGAGACATAAAAGAGATATATGAAATGCTAGAAGATGTATTCTCTAAAATACAATTAAGAAGGTCATATCACTTAGACCTGATTGAAGAATGAAGGAATATCTTCATAAGATCTCAATTGAGAGATATAGGAGAGATGATAAGAAGATAATCATCATTGTTCTAACTGATAAGGAAGGTAAAAAATGTCCATGAACAAAAATGTTACCTCATTCAACAAGTTGTGGTCTCTATGCTAGATAGAGAAGGACAAGTTGAAGGAAAAAGTGTTGAAGGTTAAAAGACTCAAACATTTGTTGAAAGGAAAGGGAATTTCGGTCCTCAAACAAGACAGAACAATGCTATGGAAATATTATGGAAAGAAAGCTCATATCATTGGAAAGATGGAGGGAGCTGAAGAAAAGGGCCAAGGAAAGAGGGAGTAATAGATCTCTACTATGATTGAGATGGTATCCCTCACAAAAGGGTCCTATTATAATCTCCTAAATATTTTTTTATAGATATTTCCATTATAATAAGATGCATTGTGGCATTATGGAAGCATTGGAAACAATATCTTGTGACATCACCATGGGAATAATGAAGGAAAAAATCCATGGTAGTGAAACATGAAGGATATAGATCTTGGGAACCTTATTGGAAATTGAAGGAAAGGAATAAGTCATCCAGGACAAGGCACATTAGACAAAAAGGAAACATCTATGAGATAGGGATATGAAAGATCCTCAAGGTTCTCTGATGGAATCCTCATCGAAGGGTTCACTAATCTAGAGAGGAAGAAAATGTTTCATCAGGAACTCCAACTTATGGAATTCATGGGATGATGGTGTGATGACATGAGAAATGATGCATATCAAGGGATTGAAGATATTTTCAATCAAGGAAGCTACTGGAAGAAGCCTAGATGACCTAAAGGTAAAATGAGGTATGTATGCTTGTGTTTAATATTATAATGTCATGTCGTATGGTTACAGGTAACATGTATCACCACTTATATCTTGAGAAGCATGATCAAGGGAAAAGGGTCTCCTCCTCTGAAAGGATGTAGGAAGGCATAAGTCACACTAGATGAAATCAACACAATATGTACTCATGTGAACTATGAGGTGGTTGACTACAATTAAGGAACTCTGATTGAAAGCCCCTGGGAATGAAATGAGTGAGGAAGGAAGATATAGTGAGATATGAAACCATGATAAAGATGATCAACATCCAAAAAACCAAGAATATTTGACTAGGAAAGCTCCTAGAAAGATATGAAGACTCTGATGAAAATCTAAAAAAGATGAAGACCCTTGACAATGGATATCTTTGGGAGATATGTCTACATGTATGCAGGATGTTGATACCTAAGGGAATATTTCATGATGAAGAGGCATCTCGAAAGGTACAATTTGATTTAGTGTTATGCTTTGATTTCTTGAATAATATCTAGATGAGTTCATGCAGAGCTACTGGCACAAGAGTTGCAAGTACAAGTAAAAATATCATTCATGTGGTGGATGGAAATTCATGAAAGAAACATGATGAGGAAGAAGTAGCCATGTGGTGAAGGTTCTAGATATGTATCAATAAGGCAACTTTCCATGAAGAGAGGAATGACATGACGAACCAAGAAGGAAAGTGATGGATGGATAAAGCCCTACAAGGAAGAAGCTCAATTGAAATTTCATGAATTCAAGGAAAGAAATTGATCAAGTAGCTAAAGGACACTCGAAGAAGAAGCTGCTGATGAAAAGGATAGTCCCTAGTTAAGAGGGAGATCTGACAAGTCCCTAATTAAGAGGGAGCTTGGGCAAGTTCCTAGTCAGAGAGAACTTGGGTACATTTCTTTATAGGAATGGGCATATCTTCCCTATTTGAGAGGGAGAGATAGACACAACATTATTTTCTTGATTTGGGAATAAAGAATGGAGGATTGTGTAATCATCTGGCATCTAATGCTCTTTGAGGATGTGTAGGGAATCTAAGATAAGAGTAGGCAAGAGGACTGATATTCTTTGAGGGTTGGGAACCTAAGATAAGAATAGTCATAGAAGGTCATACTCAGTGAACACCTGGGTGGGTATGTACCTTGAGAGACAATGATGAAGGTGTATATAGTCATTGGTCTCGCCAACATTGTGCTTTGATCTAATGAGAGATAGAGCTGTCAGTCAATGCCTTATTTCAGAAACAATGCTGGTTACTATGATGCTATATAGATGGGTTACCAATATGATTCTTCTTATTATAAATTCTTCAGATTGAGAATGACCAAGTACCATTATGAATACATCCCAGGTTAAGAGGGAGTGTTGAAGAAAGTGTAACTAGGTTCGGTCTTCATAATGACATTGTAATTATGATTTTTGTAAGAGAATGAATTTATTATTATGCTTGCTTCATGGGTTTCATGAGAAAGAATTTTATGTATAGATGGCTCCCATTGAGAGACTTAGAATGAAACAATACTTCCTGAAAGATATAAATTGTGTATTAATATGGAATCAGATAGAGAATTTGGGGTTCTTCTAGTGAATCGTCGTGTTGTAGCTGCTACAAATACCTCCAAAATTTTTCTTATATTCTAATTTTGGAGCCTCCTTTGGTCTTGTGTGTTGTGGGGAAAAATGCCTATGCAGGATGATCCTATCCACCTAAGGTGTGACAGTGCCTTAGCAACAAACAGAGACAGCTATTCTAGTATTCTTCCTTTATGAATTAAGAATGAAGAGAGATGGATGGACTAACCGGTGTCTTCCGTTTGTCCCTCGATCCGATCTCTCTTCTCTTTGAGAGTTCCCAGCTACTTGCCTTCTCGCTCGCCCAGCTTTAACAGGTCTCTGCAAGATCACAAGAAGAGAACACTACACAAAGACATAGATTCATATTCATAACTAGTTCAGGATTAGAAATAAACTAAACATACTAATGCAATCATACATCAAAGATACATCAGTATATAGGAGAAACCAAGATAGCTTTATTGATGAATAACAAGGTTCAGGAAGAGATACAACCAAGAAGGCTCCAATCCAGCATCTCCTTCCCAGCAAATGGAATTCCTATCTTCACCTCCCTTCAAAGCATTAAGCACCCAATGATTCCAGTCTCAAACCAACAACAATTCTTTGCAATAACAAAATTCCAGCCTCTAGATCTCATGGAGGAGAGATCCATATATAGATGTTTGGAGAGAGGATGAGTCAGCTTGAGATCTGACTAGTGTCCTCTCCCTCTGTCAGTTCTTATTTCCACTTGGAGGTTCTTGCTTCCACTTGGAGATTGAGAACCTCTTACTCATCACTAGTCGAATTCACTGAGGCAAGTGTCATTGAGGAAGATTCTGGAAGCTTCCTGGGTCTTGACACCTTGTTGAATGAACTTGCCATTTGTCAATTCCCGCTCAGCGCACCCTGGTAGTGCTTCTACCTGCGTTGCAGTGCAGGTAGCTAGTGCAGACTTTACATTTCAGCGCAGACAGCTAGTGGAGCCTCTGAATTGATCCTGAACTGACTTGTTTTTGAGCAGTTTCTGGTGGAGAACTTCTGTGAATTTCTGTGGTTTGTTAGCCTTGTTCCTCTAGGGGTAGGAACAACATGTTTAGGGACTTTGGATCCCTTAGATTATGGACATTTCATGCTCAATGCTGTGAGTCACAAAAATGTCTATAACAGTTGCCCCCTAAAGTATGAGGCCGTTTATCGGGTGAAATGCTTTATCAGGAGGATCCGAAGTTCATCCAATGTTGGGAGGAGACCTGTAATAAGATACAATACAATACATTATTTTTCATACTGCTTTCATGATCTAGCTGAGGCGGGCATTCCCATGCTCAGCTTTATAAATTCATTTTTCTGTACATAGAACAGACAATCGTCTGATGGTAGACTGATAATTTTGATGAAATTATCATCCTTTGGGTAGGATGATTATTTGCTGCAATGATGTACATGTCAATGTCTTTATCTTTCCTGAATGTATATCGCAGCCCGGATGGATGAAACTAGATCCGGGGTCTTCAAACTCGTTCGATCTTCACTCTAAGTACAAGTCGATCCATGTGAGAAATGTTCTGAAGTCGAACATGGAAAGACATCACTTGATTACCAGTCAATGAGGTAAACCGTTAACAAGCGCGAGAGGAATCACCGATAATGATAATGACCCTCAAGGTACTGCAGTACAATTTACGTGGTGTGAATAAAGGACTTGGCGTTGAACACCACGCAAAATCTTTCGGTCGTCATTGATGTATACCTATCGCCGGAAGTGAGAAACTTGCCATTGAGGCATGCAAGCTTCAAAGTACTGAAGGGGTTGTTCCTAGATCCACTTCTTGGATAATGAGCTGATGTCGACCAGAAGCGATCCGTCAAAGGAGGGCCTTAATGAATCCCACATCAATGACAGGGAACGGAGCTAATGATTTTGATGGAGGTGAAAATGATCTGATGATATATGATTCAGGGTGGCGGTCATGAAAGGATGAAGGATAATGTACGGCAGTGGATGGGACACGGTTGACTTCTCTGAACGACTTCTCTTGAACATATGGCGACACTTATGCGATGGATTGGTAGCATTACCCCAAATATGGATGTTATGGCGAGACCATGGTGATGTGACCGGTGAATGAAACAACCCAACCCGATTGTGGTACGGAGGAAAAGTGTCATGTTCAAGAGCGACTTGCTACCATCAAAGTTTTCTTGAGTTTCTCCCAATTTTCCCTAGTCATTGCTGACCAGTACCTCTTTATTTTTGTCAAGCTTGAGGAGGATAACATATGCTTGTTCTATAACTTGCCCTTCGGGCAAGCCCATCGCTATGTTTTAACGAGCCTAGAAATAGTGAAACTCGTTCTCGTCTAAAGACAAGTTTGTCGCTATTTAATGATTTTAACGAGTCTAACGACAAAGATAACTCGATCCTTTTCATTTTTAGAGAGTCTGGAAAGGTACATAAGGTCAACTCCGAAAGTACTTTTTCGTCATCTAATCCCTTAAGTCCGAAAAAGTATAAAACAATACAGAAGGGATGAGTTTTCGATAGTTTTAACGAGCCGAACAAAACAAGCGCTCGATCTTTTTGTGCAATAATCCCTCAGGTCCAAAAAGATTAAAATCTAGAGGAGGGATAGCACTTCCGGTCGCTTTAACGAGCTGGAAGGCCAAAACTCGGCAATCTTTTCATATTTTACGAGTCAGATGAAAAGAGCTTAAAGAAGACTTGTCTTTTGAGGAACGAATGATAAAATGGGTTAGCAGCTGATTCCAGGTACGGCTTGGAATTTTCCAATCATGGCAGTGTCACAAGGATGGCTAGTGAAATCACTCTTTGTAGCTGTTCCTCAAAGTGGGTAAACAATCATATGGAGGTGAACAATCGGCCAATGGAAAAGTGGAGGTGACGGTGCAAATGATGAGCCCCAATTTTTGGTACAATTTGGGCTCATTTGGCCTACTTGCTCTGCTCAAACCATTCATTTTTTATTGCTTATGCATTCATTTCTTGGTTTATTCGTGTTGTTTGTAGGAAGAAGGGTAGACATTCTATCTACGTGACTAATGCATGATGCTTTCAGGTTTTTGGCATTAAAAGGGGGAAAAGACAACGAGAAAGGAGACAATGAGGTGGCACTGCTGGTTTTTAGGAGAGGATGTCCACGGTCTTGGGGACCTTCCTCGTGATTCCCACCATAGCTCTGAGCTCCAATCCATCTCCCCACCGAGCTTAGAAGCAGCCAGCTGTTCTACAGGAACAACAGTTATAACTGTTCTACAGGAACAGTAGTTATGACTGTCCTACAGGATCAGTAGTTAAACTTCAGTTGGACAGCCGAGCTCCTGAAATCAAGGACACCTATTGGATGATCGTTTTTGCATAAATACTAAGGCCGTAGCCTTGGATAGAAGCTTTTTTGAACCTTGGTATTGTTCTTGTAATTTGGAAGTACGAGCTACAACTCGGTTTTGTAAGCTAATTTTGGCATGTCATCAGACTTTCGTTTATGAATAAAGGCAGTCAGATTTTGGTCTCATTCTGAGTTTCTAAGGGAGCTATAGCTCTCAGGTTAGGGCCCAACCTGAGAGCAATAGATCTCCTCAGTGTTGTAATGTGTTTGCATTTCGTTCCAGCACTTTGAGTTTGTTTACTTTCACATGCAATTCGAATTTATAGTTTGTTAATTTAGTCTTTTTCATGAGCTTAGACAAGATTAGTTTATGGTGATTTGCTTTCAGTTGCTTAAGTTCGATAGGAGGATAGTTATAAATCATTGGAGCTCCAGCAAAAAGGTTGTAAAGGCTCACTGCCATCTCTGTTAGGGATTGGGGTGCAGTCCATGATCAAACACCAAAAAGAAACACAGTTCTTCTCATTTCCATGCAAGCTGCAACATAAACATTTTCATTGAAGATCCATCCATGCATTTTTGACATCGAACTATACTTCCACATTTCACTTCCACGCATAAGTTTCGTTTCTTGTTTTCCATTTCTGTTCATAGGTTTCATGGCACAGTTATCATAGGTTAATGAATTTCTCGTTTTGGTGCATGAGTCATTTGTTTCATTTACACTGCTCCTTATCACTTCACTTTCTTCTTCTTCATCTTGATCTCTCCTCAAGCCCTACTCAGCCTCTGACCAACTCATTTACCCTCCAACTCATCCATTATTCACTTAGCTCCATCTACTTACACTTTCGTTGATCCCATCCTTCCAATCATCAAACCTCTGCATGCACTCTTCCTCCATCTGATTTCTCTGCTCCTGAGCCATCACCAGCTCCATCTCCATCTCACCTATCCTTCCACACCACTCCAACACTTCACCATCTTCCAAAAACTCCACGGCCAAACATCCTGTAGAATTGCACAGACTTCTTGTAGAAATCCCTGAGTTTCCTGTAGGATCCCCTGCAGACTTCCTGTAGAAACCTGCAAACTCGGTTGCTGAGCATCCGAACGTGGTAGGCTTCTGGGGACTGATGCTAGAGACCCTCTAGGACCTCCCTTAGCCATCCTGACCTTGCCCATGCTTTCCTTCCATTCCAATCGCTCCTGCACAACCAAACCCTAATCAAAAGCATCATCACAATAAATCCAACCACTTAATGAAAAAATACAAAAACACGTCTTTTTAGATGCAAGTAGCTTAGATGCATGTATTTCAGTTCACTGCAAGTAATGGCATTATTGGTAGTTGTTTCATTCACAGTTTTGCATAGTTAGGGTCTAGCTAGTCAAATTAGGGTTTCCTAGGGTTTCCATGCTTTATTGGTTTTCAGTTTCCTTCTGCAATTAGACTAGTCTCCTTTGAGTTAGCTTTCGTCCATCATTGATAAAGCTTCTTCTGTGAGCCTATAGAAGTTGGCTTGAGCCCTAGCGGACTTGTGCCAGCTGACCAAGTGACAGCTGCGACAAGAGCTAGTACTTGTGCATACAGCACCGTCGCTTCCAAGTTTGTACGAACTACCGGGTTGATAAAATTAAGAGACAGGAAGCTCCAGGAGTTGTAGCATTATTGCTACAATACTGGAGCCCACCATCTTTTTGGCGCCGTTGCCGGGGAAGCGTCAGAGTATTAGTAATTGTTGCTTTTTCTTCTATTTCCTTACTCTTGCCTTCTGCTGAGTAGTTTACTTCATTTCCATTCTGCAAACGTAGTATAAACTTTTCCTGCTTTCATAGATTAGCATTTCCTGCTTTCATAGATTAGCATTTCCTGCTTTCTGCAAGCGTAGACTAGCATTTCCTTTCTGCAATTTCATTTGAGCAAAGTAGATTAGTTCTTTCCTGCTTTCAGTTAATTTTGCATCTTTCATAGTTAGTTGTAGATCAATCTGTCTCAGTTTTGCAGGTACCAAAAGAAAAGCAAAGCAAAAGCAATCAAAAAGAAAAAGAAAGTCTTTTCCATTTCATGCCTCGTAGGAACCGAGATAGATCAGGCAAATTCCTACCAAACACCCCCACCACATCACTGAGTCACCCTTCTCTCTTCTTTGGTGACAGTGACCCAGAAGAACCTATAGGTGAACAACCTGAGATATCCAAAGACCCTATAGTAGAAGAAGAGTTAGAGACCAATCCATCTGAAGCTATGGCTGACAATAGAAGAGAAGATGAGAGAATAGAAGGTGCCTTCCCCATCCGAGAGACCAATGGAGAGATGAAAATGAAAAACATTAGCCCCTCCGCCTTACCTCACTTCCATGGGCTGACCACTGAAGATCCAGACACCTTCCTGTTTGAGTTTGCTGTCCTTTGTAGAACCTATGACTATACTGAAGATGAGCAAAAGTTGAAACTTTTCCCTTCCACTCTCAAGGATGCAGCACTACGCTGGTTCATGGGTTTACCTGGGAATAGTATCACCACTTGGGCTCAGATGCAGCAAGCTTTCAACACCAAGTACCAGGATTACTGTAGGTCCAAGGAAACAAAGGGGAAATCTTTCGGATGTCCATGGGAAATGATGAGTCCTTAGAGGATTATGAGGAGAGGTTCCAACTAAGCTATAAGCGGGCCAGGTGCACACTTGACCCTGAATCCCTCAAGTTGGTCCTGCTCCGAGGAGTCCCTGAAGACCTCTTAGATACCCTTCACATGTTAGCTGGGGGGGACGTTTACCAACTGCCTTATGAGGACATCAAGACAGTGTTTAGAAACCACTCCAGGGCAGCTCGGAAACGAGGTAGAGGAAACCACCTCTCAACTATTGTCCCTTTCTCCAAACATGAACTTGCAAATCAATTAGAAGATCTTAAGAGTGAGGTGAGACAAACCATTGCCATGCAGCTTGACACATTCAGGATTCAGCAAAAGAAAGAGGAGGCTGAGAGAGCCTTGGCTGTCTTCTGCCCTAGGTGCACAAGGAGGCACCCTAAGAACGAATGTCCATTGCATTCGGTCGAAGTGTGTTTCGTTTGTGAGGAGGACCATCCCACAAATCAGTGTCCAACCTTACCTGGGTTTAAAGCCATGTACCAAGGGACAGAAGCTCCCACAGAGCCTCTCTATTATCTCAACCAAAGGAGGCCACAGGGATCTAGACCTTATCAGCAGGGGATGCAAGGGGCATCTCAAGCTTATTACAGCCCCAACCACTCGACTCCTATGCCTTCCTGGGGTCCCCCTGCTCATCCTTCATGGTCCATGCCTCCTCCATGGTCTTATCCACCTCAGTACCCCACTCAACCTACTTCTCATTCATATCACTCACATACCCAACCTCAGCCTCAATGGAATGCACCTCAGTCGGGGTGGAGGCCCCAATACAAAACTCCTCCTGCCATCTTGCCTCCACCACCAGTTAAACCTCAGCCATTGCCTCCTGCTCCTCCAAGGCAGCCTCAAATGCCTGATCAACCGAACCCGAACCCCAACAATAGACAGGCCCAACAGGTATACACTGGGGAAACCTCATGCCCTACCTATGCTGTGGAGATCCAGGAGATCAATCTTCGATCTGGAAAGACTCTACCAGATCGCCAACCTCCTCCCCCAGAGGATGAGGAAGATAAACAGGAAAGTGAACCAAAGTCTATTCCACCCTTTCCTGAGAGACTAACAACCACCACACAACCCAACCCAGAGGAGGATGAGCTTCTGGGTGAGCTCAAGCAGTTGTGTGTGAAAATACCACTTCTCCAAGCCATCAAGGATGTGCCAATATATAACAAGCTGGTTAAGGAGAAGTGTTTCAAACACCCAGGCAGACGGAAGAAAGATGCCTCAACTATCAATGTCATAGGACAACTGTCTGACCTTATGCTAGGACAAGTCATCTGCCCAAAGTACCTAGATCCTGGAAGTCCTGTAGTAGATGTTCACATCAATGGCACCATTATACCTCACACCTTGATTGATCTGGGGGCTTCCATTAATGTGATGACCAGGGATACCATGCTTAAGCTTAATCTTCAGGGTTCCTTGAGGAAGACCTCGACAGTACTGCAATTAGCAGATCGCTCCACCGTGACTCCCGAAGGGATTGTGGAGGATGTCTTGGTCTCTATTGACTCTTGGGAATACCCTGCAGACTTCCTGGTTCTGCAACCAAAGGCCAAACTGACTGGATATCCTCTCATTTTGGGAAGGCCTTGGTTAGCTACTGCAGATGCTTACATAAGTTGTCGTGCAGGAAACATGACCATCAAAAATGGTCCCATGTCCAAGCAGCTAGTCCTATACCCTCCTTCCCAACCCTCCTTGGAGCATGACTTACCACTCTGGTTGGAAGAAGGAGAGGAAGACGAGGTGTACTCAGCACCTCTGTGCACCTTAGATACCACTAGAAAAGACCCCCCAACCGAGGATGACTTGATCGAGGCCCTGATCCAGAATCCACCTTCCAGTGCACTACCCTTAGAGAAGTTGGTGGAGGATGCAAGCTAGCACCTTAGTGGATCTCTGTACAACCAACCCTGTTACTCCCAGAGTCAAGAATGTGGAGTTCGGCCCTGAGAAAGCATTGAAGATCAGCTCCTCCCTATCTCCTTCCCAGGAAAAGGAGCTGTGCAGTCTGTTGGCCAACCACCTTGATGCTTTCGCTTGGAGCTATAAGGAAATGAAAGGAGTCCATCCTTCGGTCTGTACCCATCATATATACATCAAAGAGGATTGTAAACCGGTTAGGCAACCTCAGAGGAGAATGAATCCAGCCCTTAAGGACATTGTTAAGGAAGAAGTGCAAAAACTGTTGGATGCCGGATTCATTTACCCCATCTCAGATAGTGAATGGGTGTCCCCTCTAGTGTTGGTTCCCAAGAAAAATGGGAAATGGAGAATCTGTGTGGACTACCGAGAACTGAACAAAGCTACCAAGAAGGACCATTTCCCTCTACCTTTCATAGATCAAGTGTTGGATGGACTGGCAGGAAAGAAGTTCTTCTCTTTCCTGGATGGGTTTAGCGGGTACAATCAAATCCAAATCAGCCCGGAAGACCAAGATAAGACCACCTTCACTTGTCCTTGGGGTACCTTTGCCTATTGAGTCCTTCCCTTTGGGCTATGCAATGCTCCTGCTACCTTTCAGAAAGCTGTCTTGAGCATCTTCTCGGAGCTGGTCCATGATGCAGTAGAAATCTATATGGATGACTTTACTCCTTATGGGGCCAACTTCCAGGAAGCATTGTCCAACCTGGGAAAAGTCCTAACCAAATGCACCGAGATGAACTTGTCCCTTAGTCCTGAAAAATGTGAATTCCTAATGACTGAAGGGACCGTGCTAGGCCATACCATTTCTTGCCAAGGATTGCAGGTGGATCCTAACAAAGTTGCTCTCATCAAAAAGGTTCCACCTCCTCAAAAAGTTAGGGATGTCCGAAGTTTCTTGGGATTAGCAGGATACTACCGGAGATTCATTAAAGATTTCAGCAAGCTAGCCTCGCCATTGTTTGGCCTGTTGGCAAAAGATGTGGAGTTTAATTGGACTGACGATTGTCAGAGGGCTTTAAATGAATTAAAAGACAAGTTGGTGTCAGCCCCAATCCTGAGAGGTCCAAACTGGGCCCTACCTTTCCACATCCACACTGATGCCTCGAACAAAGCCATAGGTGCAGCTTTAGGACAAGTTGAGCAAAAACTTCCATATGCCATTTATTTTGTTAGCAAAAACTTGTCCAAAGCTGAGCTGAATTACACTGTAACCGAGAAAGAATTCTTGGCTGTGGTCCATGCATTGAACAAGTTCCGACATTATATTACTGGTTACCAGACCTTTGTACATACTGACCATGCTGCTATTAGATATTTAATGAATAAACCAGATGTGAATGCTCGTATTATTAGATGGTTACTTTTATTGCAGCAGTTTGATCTAACCATTGTTGATAAACCAGGTAGAGAAAATGTTGTTGCTGACTTTTTATCTAGATTGGATTTGTCTGCAGATGAGGATGGAACAGTGGACGATCAGATGCCTGATGAACATCTGTTTGCTATTTCAGTACTCTCTCCATGGTTTGCTGATATAGCAAACTATCTTGTTTCAGCACAGTTCCCTCCACACCTATCTTCCAGGGATAAGAGAAGAATCATCAGAAAAAGTGCCTCATTCACTTGGATCGGGGGCAATCTCTTCAAGCTTGGCCCCGATCAGATCTTAAGGCGTTGTGTAAGGGAGGAGGAAGTCTTTGATATCCTCCTCACTTGTCATGATGGGCCTTGTGGAGGGCATTTTGCAGCAAAGAGAACTGCCTTCAAGATCCTGCAGGCAGGCTACTATTGGCCCACACTTCATCAAGATGTCAGAAGATATGTCAGTCAGTGTGACCAATGCCAAAGAATGGGGAAACCGACCCAAAGGGACGAGATGCCTCTCCAACCTCAAGTGACTCTTGAGCCATTTGAGAAGTGGGGCATGGACTTTGTGGGCCCAATCAACCCCTCTTCGAGGCAAAGGACTTACATCATTGTGTGTACTGACTATTTGACAAAGTGGGCAGAGACCAAAGCAATCAAAGCAGCAACAGAAGAAAAGGTGGCCGAGTTCCTAAGAGAGAACATCTTCTATAAGTTTGGCTATCCAAGAGAGCTGGTCACCGATCAAGGGAGCCAGTTCACCTCCAACCTGGTTGAAGATCTCCTAGCTCATCACAAGATCAAGCATAGGACTTCCACCCCTTATCACCCTCAAGCAAATGGGCAGGTGGAAGTCACCAATAGATCATTAGAAGGGATCTTGACTAAAGTGGTGAGCAGCAGCAGAAAGGACTGGGCAGATCGCCTGGTTGAAGCCACATGGGCTTACAACACCACTTGGAAGACCACCACCGGCTTCACACCATATGAGCTGGTCTATGGGAAGAGAGCTTTGCTGTCCATTGAGTTTGAATACAACACCTTGAGGATGGCAGCTCAGCTGGACCTAGATCTCAGCCATGCACAACAAGAAAGGCTGCTTCAGCTGAATGGCCTGGATGAACACCGCATGCAGGCCCTCCTTCACTCAGAAGTGGTTCAACTTCAGAGAAAGGTGTGGCAGGACCAACATCTCCATGACAAGCAATTTTAGCCGGGAGATTGGGCTTTGTTGTATGATTCCAGATACAAAGATTTCAAGGGGAAGCTGAGAACCAGATGGCTAGGACCATATACAGTGGAGAAATGCCATGACAATGGATCTGTCCTCATTCGAACCATTGATGAGGAAGCCATTCCCATGCTTGTCAATGGGCATCGTTTGAAGATCTACAGGAGACCTCTCTCAAGACAAGAGTTCATCAAGACTATAGAGAAATCTGTATTGGTCATAGAGAAGGGTTCTGCCTCTGCCTCTGGCATACCCTGAAGAAAAATATCTGAAAAAAAAAAAAAAAAAAGAAAAAAAAAGAAAAAAAGAAAAAAAAGGAAAAGTAAATAAAGATCCTTGGGTGAAAACCTCTCTGAGGCGCCCAAGGCAAGTAGTAGGGGTGAAAACCTCATTGAGGCGCCCCTATTGCCTTTCAAAAAAAAAAAAAGAAGAAGAAAAGGTGAAAAAGATCCTTGAGTGAAAACCTCTCTGAGGCACTCAGGGCAGATGGCACGGGTGAAAACCTCTTTGAGGCGCCCCTATTATCTTTCAAAAAAAAAAAAGAAAAAAGAAAAAAGAAAAAAACAATAAGCAAAATATGGTAAAAATTGCATGCAGGTTGCAGATGCTCTATGGAGAAGAGGAAGCCCTTCAACTCGCAGCCAAGGGTCCTTATCTTGCTGTCAAGGAACCTCACCAGCACCTCCTCCAAGAGCACCCATGTTTTTTTCAAGGTATGTGCAATTTTATCATGGTTTGAATCTTCTACAGGAAGATGCTGTCTTTCTACAGGAAGGCGCAGTCTTTCTACAGGAAGGCGCGGACTTTCTACAGGAAAGTGCAGACTTTCTACAGGAAGGCCGAACTTCCTACAGGAAGCTTTGTGTTCTACAGGAAACTTCCTGTAGGAGTTTTGGACGGCCAGAGTTCATCTTAAAAGGAGATTTAGCGACTGTGGATTGGTTTGGATGCATGCAAGCCTCTGTTGGCATCCTTGCACGTTGCTGTCACCATGCTCCACCATCCTTGTCGACATGCGGCCAAGTCCCTGCACAAACAAAGAAGATCGATGAGTTCTCGCGGGAAAGCCATTTCCAAAGTTAAACAAATGCTGGATCTCATACCGCAGGCATCAAAGAGCTCCGGGAACGTGATTGAAAGGCCAGAACCGCCATCATGCAGCATGCACCCAAGGAGAAAGGACTGTTACGAGACCCCTCACGGGGATCCTGTAACAGTTCAACCTGCTCGAGTGGATACCATTCACAGCACCGCCATCTGAAATGAAACGCGGGCGCAAGCAAGCAAAACATCCACTCCATCGATGGCAGCCTGTAACCACGAGCCTCCGGGTCTGTGTAAGTCGCATGCATCAGGTAGATCCTCTCACCATCGTCCGAGAACTAGAAAAATCGTGTGCAGCCACGCAGGTAAGTGTCTCAACCCTTCCATCAAATCGCATGAATCTTACTTTGAAATTGTTTGCATGGCGTAAAAGTGAATGGTTGAGCGGCCGTATGGCCAGTCGACTGCCCACGTCGGCTAGTTAAAGTGTAATTGGATGTGTGGGTGGCAGCCACGACAAAGAGAATGAACTGCACGCACGTGAGAACACTCTCGTCAGAGCATGAGTTTAACAGGAAAAGGCGGCGGCAAATCTGTGGGAATGAATGCGGCAGCAAGCGAATACGAAGGCAGATGATGGATGACGTCGCCCAATGGTCCGGCGGGGACAGCTCATCCCCCGCGCCACGGATTGCGCCGATTCAAAATCTAATCGGCTAGATCATGCGCCTACATTTATAATCCAACACTTCAAACTCGGGTGGCTATTATGATCTCCTTTGCACTTTGATACGCCGAGCTGTTGGCTACCAGAACGCCGGTAAAGCACACCTCGAGCGCGGCCAACTACAGTCCTCCCCGAGAATTGCGCACAGATTCTACAGGAACGCAGTTCTACAGGAGCACAGTTCTACAGGAACGCAGTCTACAGGAACGTAGTCTACAGGAACGCAGTCTACAGGAAAACAGTCATCTACAGGAAAGCGGGTGCCTCATGAAAAAGGTGGCCAATTAAAGAGGTAACCCTGAACTCTCATGCAACTGGTTAGTAGAAGTGGCAAGACCATCGTCCACAGTCGGGTCATAAAGATATTGGTGGAATTTTTGTTTGCTGTGCCTTTGCTACCGTTCTACAGGATGTTGGTATAAGTAGACTGTGTTGAAATTTTGTATGTGCATGCTCTGTCTTCATAGACCAAATCTCTTTTGCATCTACCACCTTTAATTAAAACGACCGTGTTCATGATGCCGGGTGGGTTTATAAGACGGGAGCCCACTGATTCAACTAAACTAAGGAGAAACCCGGCAGTGGTAGAGCTCTTCACCAGAGCAAAATGGATGCCTTTTTGTGATAAGCTGCAGGGTTACGATGATGAAGTGGCCGAAGAATTCTTGCAGGCTCTGAAGCCTAAATCTCAGACACTGGCCACGGTAAACTTCAGAGGTCTAAGCCTCAAACTCACCCCAGAACATATCAGTTGGATCACAGAACTTCCTATGGGTCTGCCGTGGGATAAAGAGGAGAGAAAGCTGAGTCAGCAGGCAAAGAAGGAATTCTTCCCACCTGAGGAAGAATTCTCGGAGGACAAAAACGGGGTGCGAAGAATGAGCCTGTCACCACCTTGGAATGAAGTCAGTTTGCAAATCATGAAATATATTACTTGTGAAGGCCGTTTCAGCATCGTATATGCATATCACTTTCGGCTGCTCACTGAGTTGAGGCACCGAATTGACCTTCCTGTAGAACAAAAACTGAGCATCCCTTATTACCTCTTGCAGTCTCTAATGGAGTGTGCTACAAAGCTGAGAGAGGGTATACCAGATCAGATAGCCCACCATGGGTTGATCAAGCTGCTTGTGGAAGATGCATTGCACTCATATAAGGTCCCCCTCTCATGGGAATCCTTCCGGAATTTAACAAAAGATGGGGATATTAAGATGTTGATCGAAGAAACGGGTTCCTCCAGCAGTGAGGAACACGAAGCTGTGGCCGAGGAACAGAGAGAAGAAGGCCAAGAGACCCCGACAACAGTACAGAAGGGAGAACAGAGGAAGAAGCATGAGGGAAAGGAGGACAAAGAAAAGGGTGGCACACCTATCCTGTCAGCAAGGGAAAAGAGGATGAAGAGTAGAATGGACAAAGCAGAGGTGGCCCACGTCAGCCCAAGCACCTCAACAGCACCTGCACCCAAAGAAAAAAGCAAAACTCAAGCAGGCAAGCAAGCGGAAGTGGAGACACCTGTGTCTACAGGAAAGCAAAAACAGGCTTCTACAGGAAGCCCGAAAACACAAACTCAGGCTTCTACAGGAAGCCCGAGAATCATTGAAAAACAGGCTTCTACAGGAAGCCCAAAAACAAAAACAAAGGCTTCTATAGGAAGCCCGAAGATCAGTGAGAAGCAGGCTTCTACAAGAAGCCCAAAAACAAAGACCAAGGCTTCTACAGGAAGCCCGAAAATCGTTGGAGAACAGGCTTCTACAGGAAGCCCAAAAACGGAGACAAAGGCTTCTACAGGAAGCCCGAAAGTGCAAAAACAGGCTTCTACAGGAAGCCCGAAGACAGAGGCAAGGGCTTCTACAGGAAGCCCGAAATTGGAAAAAGGGGCTTCTACCAGAAGCCCGAAAGTCATTGAGGAACAACCTCCTACAGAAAGTCTGACGACAGAGAAAGGGCCTTCTACAGGAAGCCCAAAAGCGGGGAAGAAAGAATCTTCTACAGGAGGCCCGGAAGTGGGCAAGGTAGGGTCTTCCACAGGAAGCCCGAAATCTGAAAAGGAGGGGCCCTCTACAAGGAGCTCTGAGAGAGAAAAACGCAAGAAAGAGAAGGCTGACATTCTCGAAAAGGAGGCAACAGTGGCACTGGCTGCCCTCAGTACACCTCCAAAACCGAAGGAGAAAAGGGAAAGGGAGACCCCTCTACCATCTGAAGCCAGGAGAAGCAAGAGGATGACCACGGGCAAGCCACAACCTCCACCCAGCAGCCAAACCATTTCAGGGGATGTCCCTACTTCACCCAATGCAAGGACCCCCTCTAAAACATCAGCCACCCCCGAAAAGGGGAGCCCAAAAATAACTTCCTGGACACGAAAAATAGGCCAGTCGCCTTCCGAAGCCCGGCTCAAGGAAATAGGAAAGGGGGAAGAAGCATCACCTTCATCACCACCAGAGGCAGCGAAGGCAGGGCCGCCAAAAACGGGAAAGGAAGAAGCGCCACCCTCGGCAGAAAAGGCAGAACCACCAAAAACAGGGAAGGAAAAGCATGCTCCGGGCTCTAGTTCTCGGCCAAAGACGAGGAGCCAGGGCAAAGTTGCTCAAGGATGAGCAAATAGTTTAGCTGGGGGGTGATGATGAGCCCCAATTTTTGGTACAATTTGGGCTCATTTGGCCTACTTGCTCTGCTCAAACCATTCATTTTTTATTGCTTATGCATTCATTTCTTGGTTTATTCGTGTTGTTTGTAGGAAGAAGGGTAGACATTCTATCTACGTGACTAATGCATGATGCTTTCAGGTTTTTGGCATTAAAAGGGGGAAAAGACAACGAGAAAGGAGACAAGGAGACAATGAGGTGGCACTGCTGGTTTTTAGGAGAGGATGTCCATGGTCTTGGGGACCTTCCTCGTGATTCCCACCATAGCTCCGAGCTCCAATCCATCTCCCCACCGAGCTTAGAAGCAGCCAGCTGTTCTACAGGAACAACAGTTATAACTGTTCTACAGGAACAGTAGTTATGACTGTCCTACAGGATCAGCAGTTAAACTTCAGTTGGACAGCCGAGCTCCTGAAATCAAGGACACCTGTTGGATGATCGTTTTTGCATAAATACTGAGGCCGTAGCCTTGGATAGAAGCTTTTTTGAACCTTGGTATTGTTCTTGTAATTTGGAAGTACGAGCTACAGCTCGGTTTTGTAAGCCAATTTTGGCATGTCATCAGACTTTCGTTTATGAATAAAGGCAGTCAGATTTTGGTCTCATTCTGAGTTTCTAAGGGAGCTATAGCTCTCAGGTTAGGGCCCAACCTGAGAGCAATAGATCTCCTCAGTGTTGTAATGTGTTTGCATTTCGTTCCAGCACTTTGAGTTTGTTTACTTTCACATGCAATTCGAATTTACAGTTTGTTAATTTAGTCTTTTTCATGAGCTTAGACAAGATTAGTTTATGGTGATTTGCTTTCAGTTGCTTAAGTTTGATAGGAGGATAGTTATAAATCATTGGAGCTCCAGCAAAAAGGTTGTAAAGGCTCACTGCCATCTCTGTTAGGGATTGGGGTGCAGTCCATGACCAACCACCAAAAAGAAACGCAGTTCTTCTCATTTCCATGCAAGCTGCAACATAAACATTTTCATTGAAGATCCATCCATGCATTTTTGACATCGAACCATACTTCCACATTTCACTTCCACGCATAAGTTTCATTTCTTGTTTTCCATTTCTGTTCATAGGTTTCATGGCACAGTTATCATAGGTTAATGAATTTCTCGTTTTGGTGCATGAGTCATTTGTTTCATTTACGCTGCTCCTTATCACTCCACTTTCTTCTTCTTCATCTTGATCTCTCCTCAAGCCCTACTCAGCCTCTGACCAACTCATTTACCCTCCAACTCATCCATTATTCACTTAGCTCCATCTACTTACACTTTCGTTGATCCCATCCTTCCAATCATCAAACCTCTGCATGCACTCTTCCTCCATCTGATTTCTCTGCTCCTGAGCCATCACTAGCTCCATCTCCATCTCACCTATCCTTCCACACCACTCCAACACTTCACCATCTTCCAAAACCTCCACGGCCAAACATCCTGTAGAATTGCACAGACTTCCTGTAGAAATCCCTGAGTTTCCTGTAGGATCCCCTGCAGACTTCCTGTAGAAACCTGCAAACTCGGTTGCTGAGCATCCGAACGTGGTAGGCTTCTGGGGACTGATGCTGGAGACCCTCTGGGACCTCCCTTAGCCATCCTGACCTTGCCCATGCTTTCCTTCCATTCCAATCGCTCCTGCACAACCAAACCCTAATCAAAAGCATCATCACAATAAATCCAACCACTTAATGAAAAAATACAAAAACATGTCTTTTCAGATGCAAGTAGCTTAGATGCATGTATTTCAGTTCACTACAAGTAATGGCATTATTGGTAGTTGTTTCATTCACAGTTTTGCATAGTTAGGGTCTAGCTAGTCAAATTAGGGTTTCCTAGGGTTTCCATGCTTTATTGGTTTTCAGTTTCCTTCTGCAATTAGACTAGTCTCCTTTGAGTTAGCTTTCGTCCATCATTGATAAAGCTTCTTCTGTGAGCCTATAGAAGTTGGCTTGAGCCCTAGCGGACTTGTGCCAGCTGACCAAGTGACAGCTGCGACAAGAGCTAGTACTTGTGCATACAGCACCGTCGCTTCCAAGTTTGTACGAACTACCGGGTTGATAAAATTAAGAGACAGGAAGCTCCAGGAGTTGTAGCATTATTGCTACAATACTGGAGCCCACCAGCAAACACGACCAAGGCTTTAATGGCTGACAAATTACATTCACAGTGGTTATTTACCGGGTAGTTCATTTTTTAACGAGCTTAAACGCGGATTGAAACACTTGCTCGATCTTATGTTTATTTTTTAACGAGCATGAACTATGTGCTAAAACTGCTCGGATCTTGCGTTTATTTTTTAACGAGCATGAACTGTGTGCTAAAACTGCTCGATTAATCCAGTCATATGATAAGAATGTCTCATCAAGATTCTATTTTTTATGGAGCTTCATCTCACAAAGCTTTGCTCTGGATCCTTTCGTTATGCAAGTTCGGAAACGACTAATCCTACGAGTTTAAAGGGTTAGACCTACAGGTTTAAAGGGAGGACCTAAAAATTTAAAAAATAAATAGCCGCTCCTTGCTTGCACTCCAAAAGGTTTGCATGCCCCCAGGCATAAAGTACGATTTCAAGGTTACCCCTACTTCATTTCCGTCAAAACATTTGTTTTACCGAGAGAGGCCTACCTCTTTCAGGTTACCCAAAGATTGTCCTGTTAATCTTTCAAACAAAACACTTCCTCGGCAATGTCTACCGAAATAGACAAAGGTGAGCGACGATGCCCGCCAACTCACATAACTTTGACAAAAGAATCTTATTCTAGAACAACCCCTCTTCCATGCCGGACGGGGTACGGACTAGTCATATTCTCCCGCGGAAACCTACCCTATACCCAAAGTTTTCCTGCCGAAGCAGACCAGGACGCATGCCCCCTGGGTTCCAGTCATATCCTCCCGGATTACTCGCGCTCATCAGGAGGACAGACCATGGGTTGAGACACTTCTTGCGTGAAGAGACCATTTAGGGAAGGTACATGACTATTTGCGATGCGTGATCCGGGAAATGAAAGTTGGTCCACGAGCTTGACCACTCTTCCTTCGTGCGGAAAACACATTACTCTAAAGAGTGAGGAGACGATGGCTCCCATGCAATATATATAGTCTCGTCCAAGGAGTAGGTTATAATCCAAGGGTCCTTGAACGACCATCACATTCATTTGAACGGTCTTCCCTTTCAATGTGATAGGCACATTGGGGAGGATCCCTAAAGGTCGACTGGTTCCTTTATCGAAGCCTGATAGATTTCTCATTTCAGGCAGAAGCGCTGGCGAACCAAGCGCTTTCCAAGCAATAGAGGAAAGGATACTCACAGATGCCCCCTCATCAATGATGGTGCTAGCCATTACCATTCTGTATATTTGAACGATAATTCTGAATGGTATACTGGCGGGTAACCGGGGTCTGCCTAGTTGGTTCCAGTCGAAGGACACAACCAGGTTGCTTGGTGGTGGGACCGAATAGATGACCGGGTATGACTCTGACGAAGTTCCTTCCTGCGATAAAGGAATGGGCAAATTGCCCCCTTGTTCGTCGGAGTCTGTGTTGATGAAGAGAATTTGAACGGTGTCGTCTTTATTCTCCTCTGTGATGGTATCATTCGAAGATAGAGCCTCTGAAGGCAAAACCGGGTCAACTGCCGCCTCAACCTTTTGACTTTTGTCAGGTATGGATTCAGACGATTCAAATTCAATGATAGGTGCTTCGGCTGACCACCTGAGCGGGCCAGCCGGGTTCTCAACTAGTGAAGGACTTGGTAGGAGTTTTTGATATCCAGGAGGAAGTTGTGCTCGTAAAATAGGGCGATCTTCCAAAACTCTTTTAGCCTCGTCTAAGAAGGGACAACGGTGGATGGCATGATCGCCTTCACACAGTTTGCAGGGAAATCTAGCTTTCCCTCTCTGTCCTGTGGTTTCACTTTCACTAGTTGAAGGTGTGCTGTCAACATGGCTATCAGAGGTTGACGCCACCGAATTGTGCAAACGGGGAGACCAGTCCCTTAGTATCCGAGGGATGTAGGGACAATCTCTGTGGAAGTGGTCTCCCTTGCATATGACACATGGTGATTTAGGCTTAGTCAGTGCTGTGTGCGAATTTTTGTCAGATGACACTTGTTTGCCCCCAGTCGCTTTCGGCTCCTTCTTCTTCTTCTCTTTCTTCTTCTTTTCCTTCTTCTCCTTAGGAACTTGGTTTTTTGTTTTACCAGTTCTGTCAAGCGAAGAGGAAGGAGGAGAGGAAGAATTAGATGAAGTAGAAGGCTGGTGGGTAACTCTGGTCTGATCTAACTGTTGATTCGACTGTTCAGGAATAGTGGTGTTCTGAATGACATTGGTTGAAAAGAGCCAGACCGGCAGGCCAATTGTCAGTCCTGGAAGCGACAATGTGGCCATATGGGGCGCACCAACATCTCCCCAAGAGGAGAAGGGACTATGATTTCCACCAAGGGGAATTCCTTGGTTGGTGTGCTCCATTTTCTCAACCTAAAGATCAACGCAGGAATAAAGGGTGATTGTTCCGTTTAAAATAAATTTTTAACGACGCTTTAGACACAACTTGCTTTTTCAATTTTAAAGAGTCGAGAAAAAGCTAAAGATGACTCTAGTCTCATTCGATGTTTTAACGAGCCCTGTTAGCACTTGAAATTTCACCTCAGGCTGAGAAAGGTAAACCTCAAGGCAACATCAAACCATTTAGCCTCGTAGCTAGCCCTACGGGGCAGGAGAAGGCTCTCTCGGTCTATCTCGTAAAATCTTCAATAGATGAGATGACCAATAAGGTAACACTGATATTAGGCTAGTAAACTGATCAAAGAGTTTGGTTTTGGGTTTTTTTTTTGGGTTTTTGGTGGCAAATTGAGGAGATGGCAATTTTGGGTGCAGGGATTGGACATAGTTTTTGCAGGGGGTTCCTTGGGGCGAGGTAGGAGACAGTGTTGATGCCTTTAACTGAAGTGGATAGTCAGGAAAGAAAGATGAAGAGCTAAAGAGAGCAAACAATAACTTTGAATTCTCTTTAGACAGTAGAAAACATTGAAATTAAACAAACTTAAAAGCAGAGCATGGCAGGCATGAATTCTTACTTTAACACTTCATTTGTTTAATGTGCAGAAGTAAAACAAAGGAAATGAATCACATAACAAGCTTACAAGTACATTGAGAAACACACCATCAACACATGAGTCCACAAGAATCCCAAAGAGGACTGCAAAACCTTGGTCTTCCTTAGCCAAAAATTGCAGAGATACAGTGAATAATACAATGATAGCTTCTCCCTCAAGAGTCCAACCATCCAACCCTTGAAAATGATTAAGAAAATACATAATATAGGCAAGCCAACCTCTTCCCTTGCCTCTAGGGGTCGAGCTCACTATCCTAGGAGCTGTTTCAACCACCTCTAAACTAAGCACTACAAAATAGGCAGTCAAAACAACTTGCCTCTATAAACTTGGAAACCAGTTCATACATTCAATTTTTACCCTTTACATGAATAAATCTTCTAGAAGAGTTACAAAAGGGTAAAAGTGTCTAAAAAGTGTCACAATTACATCAAAGAGGACCATAATTAACCTCAAAAAGTCAAACCAAGTCAAACTGTGCTTTTCCGAGCTGTTACAGTGAAATCTGGCAAAGTTTGCCTGACGGGTCGCGCACACCTGCCTGACGGGTCGCGCACCTTTGGAGCTCTGTTTGAGGCACTTGTAGGTGTCATAATTGGGTGCAGGATAGCTCGTTGGAAAGGTCTGTGAGTCTACTTTCCAACCCAACTGGAATTTTTGGATTTGGAGGTCATTTTCCCTGTCAAAACTTAATTCTCCCAAGACTGGTTTCTGCAACTCAAAAAAGGGGCAGAAAGTCAAATTTTGCATGTATTTTGACCTTTTGGAGGCCCAAAACTCCATAAAAACTCAAGTCCATCCATAGGCATATGTAACTTTGCATGAAAAATCTAGAAATGTTGAGTTTTTGCAAAAAGGAGCTGTCATGACAAAGGGAGTTGAGGAGCCAAAACCTGTAAATTTCCAAAAATTGCCAAAATTACCCAAAATTTTTAGAATTTTTTTGGGATTTGAGCTGTGGCTAGGCTAATGAGTGCCATGATCCTTGAGTGAAGCCTTAGCCAAGATACGGAGGGGATTTGGCTTCTTTCTCCGTTTTTGAGCCTCGGTTAACCTCTTTTGAAACATCTTCATGTTGGCTTTGCATACATGCATCCTTGCCCAATAATGATTTTTCATATTCCTCAGCAGCTTTTTCTCTTGGTTGGCCTTAGCCAACAACCTCTCTAAGTGTGCATTCACCTGGATGAGCATAGACTCTCGGTCAGCAGGCAATGGATCACCGGGTCTTCTTCGGTTCAAGACTCGGTCACTACGAATCCTCCATAACTCATCAAGTACTTTCTCCTCCTCCAGCTGTTTATTCCGCTGCTCTAGGTAAGTGATAGTCCATTGGGCACCCTCAAGTTTCCTCTGCAAAACATCATTTTCAGCCCTGAGATGCTGAATGATCTCCTTTGCCTCTCGGCTAGGAGAACTGGCCTCAAGATCAATCACCTCAGTGTCTGGAACTCTTGATGGACCCTCATGAATCATGGGCTGTTTTCCCCTCTGTGGTACCTGTGCTGGTGAAGAAAGCGAGGCCCCTTCCACCTGATGTGGAGATAACACTCGCTGTGCTGATGATGAAGGCGAGACCCCTTCCACCTGCTGTGGAGATAGTACTCGCCTGGCTGCTGCAAATAAGGCCCTCTGGCCTCTCTGATAAGTGAGCTGAGGTGAAGAACTAACATGTCGAGTGACCGGAATATCAGGCTGCTGAGATGGTCCTCCCTCCTCCTGAATGACCTCTGGATGTGGCTGGGGTGGTGCTGTGAAAAACTCATGGGAAATGAACTCCTCCCATGAGATGCCCTGCTAAGTCAACTGATGCAAGACTATGAGCTGAATCAAACCATAATGACATAAGCTCCTGTACTGCTGGGCCGGGGTCTTCTTCTGCAACATGGGCACCATCCTCTGAATGTTATGAAAGAAGAAGACCGGGATGTTCATCATCCTCACTCGGGTGAAATGCATCAAAAGGCGAATGTGATATGAGTACACCTGTGAAAATCTGCCCTCACAGGTAAAATAGTGCATAATAAGCCTCATGATGGGAGCATACTCGCTCCGGAGAAATCTGAATGGAAAAACACCCGCCAAATGTCTTATGAATGGTGGCCGGACATAAGGCTCAAAGTGAACAAAATCTAGCAACCTGCGCTTAGGCCACACCTCACCCACATTCGGTATCCCTGTAGCATGTGAGATCACCTCGGGTGTCAATGTAAAATCTACCCCTGCTAGATTGACATGTCCATCATGCAAATGTAAAACAAAGAGGCGGGCCAACTCTCTGTGATGTTGAATCCGGGAGATCCTCTCACAAAACTGATAACAAGACATGTACTGAAAACAAGTGACTGCCATAGGACAAGCCTATAATTCTGCCAAAGAGGTGGGTTCCTCTCGCTTATGATGTCCACCCTTACCACCCCTACGAGGCCTCCTCTGTACCTCAACCTCTGTAGATGATGAATGGTCATCACTTTGCTCATAAGTTTCGGTTTCTGACATGGTTGAGGAGCAAAGTGGACAAACTGAACTGCTGTCTCTGCCTGCAAAAAGTGCTGAAATCTATGCTGTTTCAAGGGGAAAAAGACATGAGGGAAATGTTAGGGGAGGGATCTTTTAACAAGGAATGGGAATATATAAATATAATAGGGAATTTTTAAGGGAAATGTTGCAAATCATTATGCATATAGGAATACATATTTATAATTGGGAAATCATTTGCAAAGATCACTGCATATGGGAAAAAACATATATGAAAGTGAACATGGGAATATGCATACATGTATTAATAGGGGAAATAGGGAAACCATGCACAAATCATGCTGACATATTTACCAACATTTTTTGTTATTTACACATGCATATGGTGGAGGAGAACTAGGGTTTTGAATTTTGTTTTTTGATGCTTTGGGAGAGGGATAGGGTTTTCATTTTAGTGATTAGGGATGGGGAAAAATTTGCATTTCATTTGTAAAATAATATGGGAGAAGAGATGAACATATAAGTGTGAGTGAAAGGGAAAGGAGGGAAACAAACCAAAGGGAAAAATAGCTTGAAACAACACAAACCCTAGCACAGTTTTCTCATTAACATTGCAGCCATATAATGTCCTTTCACTTACATGATTTGAGGTTATAATACAAGCATGAGGGCTTACATTCATCACCAACCACAAAAATAATGTGTAAAGAGCCTACCTCGAACAAATTAGATGATTTGGAGGGAGATTGGAAAATTTCTTTGAAGTTTGCAGCAAGCCGGTTCAACGGGTCGCGTAGGCCGCCCAACGTGTCGCGCCCCTCCCAACGGGTCGCGCACGTTGTTTTTCTGAACTGCGAAAGAGCTTTTGACGGGTCGCGCACCACCCAACGGGTCGCGCACGTCTTTCGACGGGTCGCGCCCCTCTCTGCTGCCCAAAATCGCTGTGCCTTTGCTCCTTTCTCTCAATCACTCTCTCAAACCTCTCTTGCAAGCGTTAGGATGCACAATGAGAGTGAAAGGAGGGAATTTGAACTTTTATAAACTCCATTTGAAAAAATTTCATTCATAAACCCACTTTCTAAAGTTTATTTTTGACACTTTTATAACACTAATTTTTGGCTTCCTTTATCCTGAATTTGACTCATTGAGTGCTTTGACTTGGTTCTTTTTGCAGGTAGATCATCTGAGGGACCTTGGCAAGGGGACCAGGGTTGCATTTTGTCTGCTGAAGATTTTTGAAATTTCATCACTTATTTACAAAAACTGAGAAAATGAACTTGGCTTTAAAAATAGAGTTTTTAAATCCAAGGTGAAAGTTCACTGTACAAGATAAAAAATATCGAAGAAACATGTTTACAATCCTCCCTCTGGCTTGCTGAGCACTCATGGATTTTCAGAGACATGACCTTGCAGAGATAAATGACCAAAACCCTAGACCTAGGACTTTGACCTCAAGACAAAACAAGACAATCTTGAAAACACTTAATGGCTGATATAACCTCATCCAGCAAAGCCAAGAGGGGTATAAATAGACCAGCTCCTCCATCAGGGTTATGGCATGCCTAACGGGATGCAAAATTTGACACTGATGAGACACCTACTAATGCAAATGCAAAGAGTTTTGATCGCTGATGGAGGGCTTTCAAGACCGACACTAACAAGCCCGAAGTGACAAATGCTCGGATGGACTTTTTCTGTTATAGAGTCTGAAAAAGGCCAAAAGGAACTGCTCTGGAGTTCTGGGTAGAGGGTGTGCCAAACTTTTCGCAAAACCGCAGAATACTTTTTAGGGTACGGGCAATCGATCTTCCTGAATGCTGTGTTTAGTGCATTGCGATCAGTAGGGCAGCCGACACGGCTTCCTATGGATAAAGGTTATATTCCTATAGGGGTCTCCCAATATATACGCGACGGTACGTGGGAGCACAATCCGTACTGGTACTAATCGTCCCTCAGGAGGAATCACCCAACCATCAGTGAGGCGACCAATGACCAAGTTTTACGACGCCGGAACACGTCTCTAGCCTAGACCTCTATGTTGTGCGTTATGTTGCAAAGCGTTGTTAAGTTCATTCAGTTTATTTTAGGTTGATCTTTTTAGAAGTTTGCCTTTCTGGATCACCATGAGATGTATGATACAATTCCTAAATGCAGTCTAAAGATGATAAGCAAGCTTTATATGTTTTCAACTATGAAAATCCTAGCTACAAAGGGAAAAGAAAGACACCATCTTTTCTCAAAGAGCAATCAGCACACTCTAATGCACTTTTCCTAAATCAAGCATGCAAACTATCAAGATGCAAATTCACAATGAAGGTGTTTGTTTTCCGCTTTCTTAATATTGATGCCTAAAAAGAAAGCTTTTTGTACAACTTTGAATTTGCTTTTAAATGACATATACAAACAAGTTTACTTTTTCGAAATCAGAAAGGGTAGAAGAGAATACAACACTTTACGACTTTCGAAATGAACACTTGTTTCGACACTTAAAAGAGACAAACTCAAACCAATAAGCAAAAGTAAATGTATAATCAACTGTAAACAACCAATGAACTCTCTCCTAAGATCACAATCGACAGATCTGAATCAAGGGCTACAGGGTGATTATTTCACTCTTGCAAAGGAAAACTGTAAATGACGCCACAAACACATAAAAACACTCACAGTCTTTTTGTACAAAAGGAGGTGGAATTTAAGCAGAGAAAAGGAGTTATCAGACAGGTACCTATGCTGGTTACAGGCTGCAAAAATCAGAGATCAAAACAAGGCAAAACAGAGCAGAGAACCCCAGCTGCACAAGGCCTAACTGGATCAACGCATCCTCAACACAGGGGTTTTGACATTCAGCGCAGGTAGCCTTCACGGGACCTGCGTTGAAATGCAGAACCTCTTCACAGGGTCTGCGCTGAAGGAGAAACAAGAGTTTCTCACTCGGTTCTGGGTCACAGTTTGCTGATTAATCTACGGTTTCAGGCCAAATAAAAGCTTTAAGAAAGGTACAATCAAAGGGATGCTTTGAGGGAGGGCTAAGATCTATCACAAAGGATCATCAAATCATTTGTGAGTCCATTGTTCAGATCATCGACAAATCCAGTGATTGGATCAAAGCAGCAGCTGCCTACTTTGCATCTGAGAATAGCAGATGCAGTTCGATTGTTGCTGTTGAGTCTATGAAACAAACAATGATAGAGACACAAATAAAATGACTAAACAGATCTCCCCAGCGGAGTCGCCAATTTGTTGTGGGGAAAAATGCCTATGCAGGACGATCCTATCCACCTAAGGTGTGACAGTGCCTTAGCAACAAACAGAGACAACTATTCTAGTATTCTTCCTTTATGAATTAAGAATGAAGAGAGATGGATGGACTAACTGGTGTCTTTCGTTTGTCCCTCGATCTGGTCTCTCTTCTCTTTGAGAGTTCCCAGCTACTTGCCTTCTCGCTCGCCCAGCTTTAACAGGTCTCTGCAAGATCACAAGAAGAGAACACTACACAAAGACATAGATTCATATTCATAACTAGTTCAGGATTAGAAATAAACTAAACATACTAATGCAATCATACATCAAAGATACAACAGTATATAGGAGAAACCAAGATAGCTTTATTGATGAATAAGAAGGTTCAGGAAGAGATACAACCAAGAAGGCTCCAATCCAGCATCTCCTTCCCAGCAAATGGAATTCCTATCTTCACCTCCCTTCAAAGCATTAAGCACCCAATGATTCCAGTCTCAAACCAACAACAATTCTTTGCAATAACTAAATTCCAGCCTCTAGATCTCATGGAGGAGAGATCCATATATAGATGTTTGGAGAGAGGATGAGTCAACTTGAGATCTGACTAGTGTCCTCTCCCTCTATCAGTTCTTGTTTCCACTTGGAGGTTCTTGCTTCCACTTGGAGATTGAGAACCTCTTACTCATCACTAGTCGAATTCACTGAGGCAAGTGTCATTTAGGAAGATTCTGGAAGCTTCCTGGGTCTTGACACCTTGTTGAATGAACTTGCCATTTGTCAATTCCCGCTCAGCGCACCCTGGTAGTGCTTCTACCTGCATTGCAGTGCAGGTAGCCAGTGCAGACTTTGCATTTCAGCACAGACAGCTAGTGGAGCCTCTGAATTGATCCTGAACTAACTTGTTTTTGAGCAGTTTCTGGTGGAGAACTTCTGTGAATTGATGTGGTTTGTTAGCCTTGTTCCTCTAGGGGTAGGAACAACATGTTTAGGGACTTTGGATCCCTTAGATTATGGACATTTCATGCTCAATGCTGTGAGGCACAAAAATGTCTATAACATTGTGAAATGTTGTTTTGGGTTACTCAAGTCATCCCTGGTCTTATTTTTCTAAGTGTCAAGTCATCTTCTAGTGATATCAAGTGTCACAACTACTTGATCTTGCATGTTTATTTTTTAGCTCCCAGTTTCAAACTTTGAGTTGAAAACCATTGCTTGATAATCACAACTATGCACTCGCTATTTCTAGAAACTATGAAATTCCTTAACTAGAGCAACTACACAATCCTCTCTAATAGAGAACTGTGTAGTCTCTTGTGATAGGAAACTTTGCAGTCCCTTGAGCTAGATGACTGTACAATTCTTTGTGCTAGTGAATTGCATAGTTCCTTGAGCTAGTCAACTATGTAGTCACTTTGGATAGCAAATATGCATTCCTTGTGCATAGAAACTATGCAAACCTCATTAACAATGTAGCACACTTTCAAAGGTTTACTTGGTGACAAGTGGCAACTTCTAATCCTAACTCCTATATTTTAGACATGCATGCACAAAACCCTAACCCTAGATCTGCAAGTGATCAGCTATATACTAAGTTAGGCTAGAGCTCATTCTCACACTCATATTTGGATCTTTTTTCATTTCTTTAGCACAAGGAGCTTTTGGTCACATGTGGACTTCTATTTCAGGTAGGTTTAGTAATTATTCCTTTTACTTGTTTTTACTTTTGGTTTTATCATTTTTTCTTTCGTACGTGCTTTTTTACCCTTGTTTTTACATTAAAAGTATTTCTTTTTCTATATTTAGTTGTTTCATGTGTGAATATTCTCTTGCATGCTTCTTTTCTAGTGTTGTTTTACATTCAAAGTCCTTTCACATTCTGATTATCATTGCAAATCAGTCTATTTACGCATGTTGTCTTCTCACAATCCTCATCACTTCCTTTTGATCCACACTTAGCTAAATTTCGACTTGATCTACCTCTCCATCACTAAAACTACACATTGCCAAGGCCTTGTCCCTATTGATTTGACATGCAAAATTCTCAAGGCCTCTCTCTCTCCAACTATGCATTGCACAATTAAAGTCACTTGAGATCCTTCCTCTACCATCTGTGATCACAACTGCACAAGCCCTAGTCACCACTACACACTGCGTGGTTCCAATCAATAACTGCCAACCTTTTCCCACTGTAATAGTGAATTATGCAGTCCCTTAGCCTCTCTCTCTTAGTAGTTACACATTACACAATCCCAAACCCTATCCTTCATCTTTGCCTCTGCTAATCAAGCATGTTCAATCTCTCCTCATCCATTGCATAGTGCACACTTCTAGTGACCAATTAGGTCACTTATTTCCTTAATATTGCCTCTTGTGCTTATTCCTTCCAAAATTCCTTCTCTCAATAACTCTCTATTCAATTTCATGGATTGATAGAATAAGAGATTATCTGACGACTAACTTTGTGTTTCCATGAGCTCTTCTTCATTTCCAAGTGTTTCCATTCAAGAGCTTATCAACATCTCATCTTCCACAGGTATAATGCCTTTGGTCACAAGATAAGAACCATCCAAGGAAGTCACTAAAAGTAGTACACAATAATTTGGGGAAAGTTCAATACTAGGAACACCTTTCATGGTAGATACCAGGTGTTTGGTGGACATGTCCACTGCTTTATCATGGTTAAAAATAAAAGATGCTTTGAACAAGGAGTTCCCAAAGAATATCAAGGACAGGGAAATATACATAAGGATTAAGAGATCCAAGATCCATAAGGTTTCTTGCAGGTATCTAGTGCTCCCATGTCAATAAGCTATTGGATGGATCTTGTAGGGTCTAGACACCAAGAACATGATCTTGAGTAGTGCAAATGGACAAATGTTTGCAACATATGAGCCACATGATCTCCACACATATTAAAAACTGCCAAGGCCCAAAATTCTTCTCATTTCTCAATATTATGTAGTTTGGTCCCATTTGAATACCAAGGATGTGATAATATCATGGTGGTAGTAACCCACCAAGTTTTTCCAAAATCTAGAGGGGATTTACAGGATAAGATCACTAAAGAAGGTATAACATTACCTCATGGAAATTTGTTGAAGGTTGTATGGATGGGAGAGCAGTGAATATTTCGAGGAAGGTTGGATTTACATGCCCTACCCGATTGTGACTGATGTGAAGATATTCAACTGGGAAAATATACTTTCTTAACAACTACAATCCAATGTATCAAATGCGAAGAAAGATGTTGAAAGTAGGAAAACTTTCCTTTTCATGTCCACATACCTACTTGATGGGATCTCCATAAGAAATGTGTTTCCAGGTCTAGAAGGGAATTGGACTCGACAAGAGCCTCTCCCTATCGACATATATTGCAAGCTACTTTCAAAGTGTAGTTACTGAGGAGTTTATGAAAGGCTAGCTGAGGACTTGTTTGTTGTGCTCTACCAAATTATATTTGAAGAAGAGGCACCTTGCATGTCTGATTAGACTAAATAAATGGTAGTGGAAGTTGTAGGTTGGTTCCCTTATACTCACGGAACCTATATTAGGGTCTTCATTTTTCAGAAGCCTCCACATCTCTTAACAAAGTATGTCACTCATAAGGTGATCATGCATGAGATTGCATACTATCTTTGTTCAGGGCTATCAAAATTATTGTAGAAGAAGAAGAAGGCACCATGGCCTCACCTTCCCCTACAAGTGGAGTCTTATGAGTTAAAGAGTATTAAGGCATCAAAAGTGGTAGTTGAAGAACCATCTTGCCTCAGATTTGGTGAAATAATTTTTCATAGGTATGACCCCTAGTTTTATGTAATCAGAAATGTGCTAAGCTACATTTTTCTTGGCCTTATGTCTCCATGTCTCTGAAATATGAGGAGAAAATTAAGAACTAGTACAATGATTTCAGGGTGACATTATCAAGTGATGAGGCAGGCCCATCAAACACACCTCACATATAAAATGTTGTGCAAGAAGGGGAGCAATAGGAAGTGTCTACTGAATATAATTTTGTTAAACCTAAGAGGAAGATTCTACATGATCTTAAAGTAGAGAGGAGTGGAAAGTTTAAAGTATATTTGACAACTACAGGTGATATTGAAGCCAAGAAAGAAAGAAAATAATTCGAAGAAGCTTGGAGGAAGAAGGATGAGGAGAAGAAGAAACAAGAAGAGAAGTAGAAACAATAAGAATATAAGAAGCGAGAAGAAGAACATAAGAGAGAGGAGGAAATAAAATAGAAGGAAGAACAACAAAGAGAAGAAATAAATAGTTAGGAAGGAAGAAAGAAGAGGAAGAAAGGAAACAACATGAAGAAGCATTACAAAAGCAAAAGGAAAAAGAAGAGCAACAAAATATGTTGGATGAGGAAAGTAGGAGGAAATAGGAGGAGGACTTGCAGGCTCAAAAAACTGATAATGAACAAGAGGATGATGCTGAGGAAATGGACATTATGTCAGTTGCAGAAGAAACAACCTATCGGTCCCCACCTTTGACTAGTGGCCACCTCCCATTTAGCAATATAGGATTAGTTCCTCTGCCAGATGACAGGGTAATGGATATCTCAAAATTTACCTTCGATTAGTTGAAGAGAAAGATAGTGCAGGAGAGGAGAAGGAATTTTTCGAATTACCCTCATCACTATTGCTATTAATGTAGAGAGGGTGATTGTGTCAAATACAAGGAAAAATCCAAGAGTAGTTGCAGTAGTAAATGCAACCTTCACTAAAGCTACTAAGGAGAACACTGATTATCTAATGATAGAAAATTAAACATTGATAAAGAAGTTAGCTTCAGTTGTTGGAAATGTATTCACTATTGAGAGGGGGGGTGAATTAGTAATACTGACCTTTATATCAATTTTAAATGTTTTTTATTTTCATAATCTCAATTATCCATGCATATTCACAACATTAGCTCATCAAAACATGTAAGTAGAAATAACTCAAAACATAATAACCATGATAAATATTAACACAAGAATGCACCCATAAGAACACAAGTATTTCTGGTTGAAACCATTTCGAGAAAATATACCTTGCTATTGCTATGCTTCTAAATTATTTTATTAATCCGTTGAACAAATTTTACATGGATTAGCTTACATCCATAAGATATAAGACTCGACTTCCTTCGTAGTATGTCGGAACCTATCAAACAAGAAATTTGTTTCTCTCTCGGATCTACAGATTACCATTTGATAGAAGCTTCCACGACCAATGGTCCTCGCCCAACTAATATTGGACTATCCAACTCCTATTGGATGGGGAAATCTCTTCCTTCTACTTAATCCACCAAATCACTGTCTACTATGAAGCCTCCACGCCTTCAGTTCCTCTATCCGAACCATGTTTCATAAATGTTTCATACTAGGTTCTCAATTCGCTCAACATGAGAAACCCAACAACACCATTGTTCTACACATCAATTTTGAATCAAAAACTTTTATGAGAGAGGGTTATTTCTTTTCTTTTACTCACAACAATCACTAATCTCTACAACCAATTCTCCTCCACTTTGCAGCACAAATCATCTCTGAATTTTGTGTACATAATTCTGATATATCTCTGCAATACAATGTGAGTAGCTTCGATAATATATACTCACTCAAAATGTCCCGAAAAATAGCATTCTCTCACTCTCAAAAAAACCAACCAAATAGACTCAATGCCTTCCTCTATTTATCATTTTTTTTTTTTTTTTTGTGTTGATTCACTTAGTTTATGCTACAAGTTATGGAACACTCAACAATCCTTTCACATGCTTTAGATTTGGTTAAGATAGTATTCTTGACCAAATCAACCACTAACTCCACTAGCCCTCTTATATCTTCAACCTTGATCAACTTCTAGAGGGAGCATGAACTCTTATGACCATACACCGAAATTTTTTGATCAAAAACATCACCACAACAAAAAAAATTAGTTGAGTAGTGCGAGGAATGCGGAGAAAAAATCGTGAAAAACCTTGGTCACACCCACAACACAGGATCAATGCGATTGGAACTCCTCAGTCGCTCTCATAGGCCTTCCTGCAAGTGACTGGAGCTTTTTAGTCACTCCCATGACTCAACATCCATGTGACTTGGGAAGAGGATGAATGAAAACATCTTTTCTCATCTTAGAAACTGCTCCACCTTCTTCCAGAGATTGACAAGCCTCCTATGGAAGTCACTCACAACTCTGTAACACTTAACCAAATCACTGCCACATCACTATCATCATCATCATCATCATCCAAACTAGGTTGACTAGGATGCCAATCAACAACCATACTAGCACCTGGGCCTTCAAACTACTCCTCAAACACTCTGCCATCAATATGAAGCTCCAAAACATGTCAAACATCCTCCAACACCTGTACAAACATCTCAAACATTCGCTGGCAGTTATAGATCCTCTACAATCCCAATGTATAACATCATCAACATGAGAGACCTAAGCAACAAGGCTCCTCAACTCTAACTCCCGTAGCAACCACCAACATTTGGATGCAACAACATGATCAAGAAGATCATCACATCTCCAATACAACTCCTCCTCTACACAACTGATCATCATGGGAAATCCTCCAAACTAGTGTAACACACCATCATCCAACTCAACAAAAACATGATCATAAGGACCATGACATCCTTGATCACAATCTATATGCAACACCTGCAAAGCACATCTCCAAGCTAGTGGACATGCCAAGGACCATCTACATCTACACATCATCCATACAAAATCCACTTGTAGTCACACATACACATGCATAACCAACTCACCTGTAACCCAAGCAACCAGGTTGACATCAATGCCAACCAACAACACATCTCCAACACACATCAATGCCAACAATCTCCCCCTTTGGCATTGATGACAACCCTAGCTGAAACAACCATTTGAATCTATCCTCTAAAAACTGATACTCATCCGCACATTCTCCCCCTTTGACATAAATGGAAAAGGGATAAACATGTCAAGGATGAATTATGTATACTCCTATACATGCAAAGGGTTTCATCAACAAAAACATATACTCCACTCAATATCATATGTAGGTGATGAACAATGGAGTGCAAGACTAAAAGAGAACAACGCTCCCCCACATAACTAAAAAAGATGTGCAATAAACTCCCCCTGGACACAAGCTATGCCCAAAAAACAATACACTAGAGCAACAATATACATCTCCCATCAACATCATGAATTGAAACACATGTTGTCTCTCCTGAAGAAACAATAACATAATCCATGTCATAGTAGTAGCAGATCAAATCACCAACACTCATAGCAACAATATAATATGAACAACTAGTAGCAACAACTTTGATAAAATCCATAGAAGCAACAACATATGTCCAACCAACTCTAAAGAAATAGCAACAAATGTACCCTCTCTACACTGAACTATCCAGCAACAGAAAACGAATATATCGACAACAACAATGACTATCCAGAGGCAACATCTCTCACTCCTATCTCAATAAGAAGGTATAACATCCTTTGAGGAAGACATGGTGGCAGTAAATACATGATGATGGGTCACAACAATATGACCAACCATACTACATTGAATACAAGCATATCCATGGCTGAATGTAAACTGATGTATATAGCTACCAATGCCTCCTTGTTATATGTAAGAGACTACTCCACATGGACCAATGACTATGACCAAATGATATGAAATAAAGTATAGGGCTTCATAGGCATATTACATGGCTTCTAAAATGATAAAACATGATTGTACAATTACATCAATAAGCACATATATGGTTGAACCATAATTCACATGATTCTCTCTCAATGAATACATGACTCAAGAATGTCCCACCATGATAAGTATGAGAGTGCACAATAATAATACATGAAATACATGGCTGCAACAACACTACTAACAACCCATACATAGCTGGACTAACTCTCATGACTCATTATGTAACATATGCCAAACATGGCTCTCATAACATTCCTCTCATTAATGCATGTCTAATACAATGTCATAATGCAAGTACATAGATAATATGATCAACCACATGTCCTCTTTATGGAAACAAGATAACTTCAATACATAAGAGACATGTATCAGCCTCCCCAAATCATCAACCATGGACTCATATATCAACAGTAATCATCAACACATAACAATGTATAGTGGCCCAACTATAGCATGTATCAACACCATCATGAATTAGAAATATATCATCCAATCAACCCAATATATGAACTATGAACTCTATAGCATTACATGGCATAAACAATAACCATTATATGGAGCATGATCCTCTACAAGATACTAAAAAGTCGATATCAGCAAATAAACATATAATGATGTAATGACAACAACAACATCACATTAGAAACCATACTAAAAAACATAAGCTTCATCATATGTAGCAACCATATCAATATGAAACACATCCATCATAAATATGAGCATCATGCACCATCATCATACTAATCTTCATGGCACCACCACATGCATATCATCAACCCAAAACGCATGGTACAAGCCAACTACATATGTAGTAAATTATCCATGCATAACCAAAATACAAGATCTTACAACAATGATATATCAAATACAAATAGAGCATGGGACATATAGCCAACTCCTCCAAGGAACCATGGTGCCATCAAAACCATTGAAATGTTGGAAGCATATAAAGTGCTCCCCCTGAATATGTGCCATCTCTCTTCCTGGTCACACCTTAGCAAAGACAACATGAGTAGAAAAAATCCATCATCAAGAAAACATAATCAAAGAGATAAGGATCAATACAAACTACTGCATGAAAAAATTAAATGTTCCATATACTCACCCTAAGCCTATGAAGGCTTCACATCCATTTTGTAGTCTAAAATATCTATCATGCAAGAGAGGACTGCAATTTGTGTTTATCTCTTCTACTTTGAATATAAAGTTGAAGAGTACTTCTTTGATCTCCTTTCTTTGCTTACTCTTATCTTTAATACATAAACATTTTTTAGTGCCTTAACTCCTTTAGAAATTATCCTCTTTAATCCTTCCTTCCCAATGAAGAAAACTTTGGAGTTGAAGACCACTTCCTTACCTCCATCCACCATTTGGATCACACTTAGAATGTTGTGCTTAAGAACCTCAATGAGAGATACATCTTCAACATTGGTCCTCTTTTCACCAAGGTTGGCCTTGCCACTTCTCAATACTCTCACTGGTTCACTCCCTTCAAAAACAACATGGCCACTCTCAATTCTCTTCAAGAAGTGAAATTTGCTCCTATTTCCTGACACGTCATGGGAAAATCCGCTATCTATGTACCACTTATCATCCTCACCACATGAGAAAATAGAAATACCACACTTTCCTAATTGTTCCTCCTTTTTCTTCCACATAACTCCTTATTGGTTCCTTGGTTTTGCATGCTTCTTTGGCTGTTGCTTTTGTAACGAAGGTCTCATGGATCTAGGAATCTAGCAATCCTTGTCCATGTGTCCAAAATTGTGACACATATAACATTCTAAATGACCAAGATAAGAACCCAAAGCTTTACAAGCATAACATAAACCATTAAACAAACTTGTATACCTGAAAGAGGATCCCATTCTTTGTTGTCCAAACTACTGCATAGATGTATCTAATTTTATCCTACAATAGGCTGCGACATGTCCAAACAGGTGACAATTGAAAAACTCAATCCCGTTCATAAAGGGAGCAAATGAATTCCGATTTCTCCTTTGAACTATGCTACTGTAAAATATAGTAGCATATGATCTTCTTGGCATAGAAGATCCTTTCAATGCTCACAATTTTCGTTGTAGGATTCTTTCCTACATCTGAACTTGCATCTCCTTTAGAAGGTTAGATCTAGATTTTCTTTATGCTATGTTGCTCTTAATTTTTTTAAGCTGCTGGTCTTTCTCTTCTATTTTCTTTCTCAATTTATCTACTACATTTTCGAGTGCTTCAACATAATATTTCTTTTCTTTTTCTTGTTGCACATTAATTCTTAATTTCTCTTTGAATCCTCTAGTTGGATTCTTAGGGTAGTAAGCTCCTCAAGAATTTTCTCCTTCTCATCACAAATCTGCAACAATTTCTTATGGTCTCTACATGCAATTATTAGTTTATCCACTTGAGTAGCTAATTATTTGATCATAACCATTGTTGATTCATATTCAGCCTTAATGACAACAATCCTTCTCTTCATCACTGCCAAAATCAATAGAATCATCAGAATTATAATTAAAAAATTCTATCAACATATTACCTCGTGATACATTTGATTTGGATGAGATTTCAGTATTTGCAGCTTCTTTTTCAATAGATCAATTTTCTTCCTTCTTCAAATTCTTTTCCTTTTGAGGCATCCTCTTATTGCTTCAGGCCATGATCCACAAACTATTCTCCAAGTGGTCAAGCTTCACTAAAGAGAACCAACTTTGATACTAATTGGAAATGTATTCACTACTGAGCAAGGGAGGGGGGTGAATCACTAGTGATGGCCTTTATATCAATTTTAAATATTCTTTTTACAATCTCAAATATTCATGCACATTCAAAACATCCACTCATCAAAACATTTAAGCAACAATAACTCAAAACATAATAACCATGAGAAATATTAACACAAGCATGCACCCATAAGAACACAATTATTTCTAGTGGAAACCCTTTCAGGATAAAACCATCCTGCTGTTGTTGTGTTTCTCAATTATTTTATTAATCTACTAAACAAATTTTACATGGATTAGCTTACACCCATAAGCTGGAAGAGTCGAATTCCTTCATAGTATGATGGCACCTATTAGCCAATAAATCTATTTCTCTCTAGGAAATACAAACTACCATATGCTAGAAGCTCCCAAGACCAACTATCCTCTCCCAAATACCATTGGACTATCCAACTCCTATTGGATGGATAAATCTCTTCGTTCTATTGAATCTACCAAATCACTATCTACTATGAAGCCTCCATGCCTTCACTTCCTCCATGCGAACCACATTTCATAAATGTTTCGTACTGGTTTCTTAATTCGCTCAACATGAGAAACCCAATAACAACATCATTCTGGACATCAATTCTGAATCAATTTTTTTCCTGGAGAGGGTTATTTATTTTCTTCTAGAACTCACAACAATCAGTGCTCCCTACAACCAATTCTCCTCCACTCTGCAACACAAATCATCTCTGAATTCTGCATACATAATTCTGATATATCTGTGCAATACAATGTGAGTGGCTTCAACAATCTCTACTCACTCACAATTCCCCCAACAATAGAATTCTCTCACACTCCCAAAAAGCCAGCCAAATAGACTCAATGCGTTCCTCTATTTATGAATTTTGTGTATTGAGTCACTTAGTAAATGCTACAAGTTATGGAACACTCAACAATCATTTTCACACGCTTAAGATTTAGTTGAGATAGGTTTCTTGACCAAATCAACCACTAACTCCACTAGCCTTTTGATATCTTCAACCTTGATTAACTTCTATGGGGCCCATGAACTTTTTTGACCATATGCCAATAAATTTTGAAAAAAAAACATTGCCACAAAACCAAAATTAGCTGAGAAATGCAAGGAATGTGGAGGAAAACTCATGAAAAACCTCAGGCGCACCCACAAAAAAATCTCCACGTGACTGGAACTCTTCAGTCGCTCCGATAGGCCTGCCTTCCAGTGAATGGAGCTTTTCAGTCACTCCCATGACTCAACATCCATGCAAATGGGGCAAAGGATGAAGGAAAACATCTTTCCTCAGCTCAGAAACTGCTCCACCTTCTTCCAGAGCTTGAAAAGCCTCTATAGGACCTATGGAAGTCACTGAAACCTCTGTAAAACTTCACCAAACAATTGGCACATCGATATCATCATCATCAGTCGAAATATGTTGACCAGGATGCCAACCAAAAAGCATACTAGCACCTGGGCCATCAAACCACTCCTCAAACACTCTGCCATCAATATGCATCTCCAGAACATGTCAAACATCCTCCAACACCTGTACAAACATGTCAAGCATTGACACTTGTAGATCCTCTTCAAGCACAATGTATAATGTCATCAACATAAGAGACCTAATCAACAAGCCTCCTCAACTCTAACTCCTAGAGTAGCCACCAACATCTGGATGCAGCAACATGATCAAGAAGATCGTCACATGTCCAATACAACTGCTCCTCTACACAATTGATCATTGTGGGAAAGCCTCCAGACCGATGCAACACACCATCATCCAAATCAACAAAAACATGATCATAAGGGCCATGACATCCTTGATTACACTCTATATTCAACACTTGCAAAGAATATCTACAAGCTAGTAGACATGCCAAGGGCCATCTACATCTACACATCATCCATACACAAGCCAATTGTAGTCACACATACACACGCATAACCAACTCACCTGCAACCAAGCAACCAAGTTGAAATCAATTCCAACCAACAACACATATCCAACACACATTAATGCCAACATTAGTAAGGCAACAAGTTGAGTATTTCATGGCTGCAAATCAAAGGTTGTCTTCCACTAGTGCTAACAGGATGGAATTGAAAACAACTGTACTTGCAAAGATTAATCCTTTAGAGGACACTATGAAGAAACTATATGATTAGATGTACATTCTTCATGAAGAAGTGGTGCTTTTGTATGATGTGCAGAAAGGATCACAGAAGCTGGTGAAGATCTTAAGGACAACTTCTACGAACATTGACATGATATAGGATTTGGGCACCAACTACCTCAACCTAAATGTAGTGTTGGTTAGAAAGAGAAAACTAGATGTTGAAATAGAAATGGTAGAGATCATATTATTTATACAGATCTACGAGCATGTTCATAGTTTTTCTACCAACACCATAACAACTTATTCATAAATATATAATGGATTGGATTCCTTGGTCAGGATGCAAAAGGTCACTTATATTAGTCCATTTACGAAGTTAAAGAGAAAAGAATTATTGGAGAAGAAATAAAAGATTTTTTGAACAATATCAGACAGGTGACCGTTCATGTAGAAAATCTGATGGTAGGTTAACCCGATAATGCAATATAAATCAAAGTAGAATACTATAACCTACTTCTACTATCAATTTGTGGAAGCTTAAAGATTAAGCTGAAAAATATAACCAGAAGAAGAAGAATCAATGCACAATACACATGAAAATACTTTTGGGAAAGCCTCAGCTAAAAACCCCACTATATGTATTATCATACAAGGTGGAAATACATAGAAATTATACAAAGCCTTAGCTCTCACAGCTAGCCAGCTCTTAGTACAATCCTCACAGATGCTCACAGGAAATCCTAGCTTCTCTCCAGCCTTCCTCTCTACCCTCCAAACTCCTATTTACTTGTGTTGTTCCTTGTGGACGATTCTCCTTTACCAAGTGGAAAACTCTGATCTCACACACTTCAAAACTGCGCAATCCTCAAGGATTTATCCTTGACTGCATGCATGAGTTTTCTCTTTGAGAAAACACATGCAACTGATAATACATTGTCCTTGACTTTAATCTCAACTGGGTCTTTCTCGTAATAGACATGCATGAGTTTTTGATGAGGGAATATTCAGTTAACTGGAGTAGCACTAGTTGGATGCATGCATGCATCAATTGAATTTTAACTCTCTATTAGTTCCTCAAATAGTTTGGAACTAATTTAACTGGACTTAACTCAGTAAACTGAGTTAAATAATTACAACTCAAATATAACTCAATCTTATCTCCTTAATTTAAGAGATAACTCTTGCATGACTTTAGAAAGACTTCTAACTTGAATTTCTCCAACTAATTAAGTCAAAATAACTTAATTAATTATTTCCAAGTAGCTGTTAAGACTAAATTCAATTTTAATTCACAATTTAATTCAAGGAAAAATTAAATTGGAATATTCTTGTTGCCATATTTCAACACTCCCTCTCAACAAGAAAGGGATTATCTACCGCCCCGATCTTGTCTCTATGGAAGTTGAATTTACACTTTGACAATGCCTTTGTCAAAATGTCAGCATCTTGCTCCTCTGTCGAAATATACTACAACAACATGATCCTCCTCGCTACACAATCTCTGAGATGATGATACCGGATGTCAATGTACTTGGACCTATCATGAAATACTAGATTCTTAGAGAGTTTGATACAACTCTGATTATCACAATAGATCACAATTGGATCCATCCTCTGATCGGACAAGCCAACTAGGATTTTCCGCATCCATATGGCCTCACATGCTACCTAAATTGCAGCCATGTATTCCGCCTCTGCTGAGCTAAGTGCAACCGACCTCTGTGTTGAGCACTAGAGAAGGTATGTAATTACCACTTACTTTGTCATCTTTTCCTTAAATTCATAATTTCTTTACGTTAAGAAATAGGTATATGGTGAAAGATTATGATAAAGTTTAGAAGATTTGTGTGCAATGTAAAATGACTAATAATTACCCTTTTCCTATGTAGAAAAAGAGGAAAATGGAAAATCGCCATTCCAAAGGAAATGACAAGATGCAATCAACTGCTGTCCCTTTGATAGAGAAATGCATCCAAACGAAGCAATCCAGATTGGAGTGTTCAAGCTGGGAAAAGGAAGAGGAGATACCAAATCGGCGCAAGAGAACGGGAAGTTAACTGAGAGCTAACAATATGGTGAATCCATCAGTATCCTTTGATCTTGAGGGATCTCTACCTTAACGATTCTCTGTATCATTGATATCTCTGCTCGGCTACTATAAGAAGGGACAACATTGCTAGCCCAAGGGGACAGACTAGTGTTGTTTTTATGAAATTCACTATTGTAACTAAAACTTTGATCATTGACTCTCTTTAAAGGAGCGATTAATGTAACTCTGTTTTGATGCTTAATATATAAACTCTGTTGCCGTTCCATCTTTGATTCTAGAGAAATTATAAGCAGTGTGTCCCTGGAGGCTAAGGGCCCAGCCCTGGTGGATCACTTGCTTCCTGTACCATTAATTCTTGATCCCAAGTTGTGTGTGGTTTGATTTCTCTTATCTACTTTGTTTAGTAATCTTCTATTCCTTAATATTTCATGTATTAGATCTATTATATTTCATTCCTATTTGAATAGTAAGGTTATTTGCTGCACATGAATGTTATGCTACTCGTTCTGAAGTTATATCGTATTGATGTTCCTTTAACAAACTGATATTATTGTATAACATTGTTGTTCCTTACAGATTAACGTTCCTGTTCGATTATAGAGTAACAATGTTGTGTATTTATAAATTGGTATTATTGTCTATTTATCTATGGTTTACTCCAAGTGTGATTGCTGTTCATTGGGACTGCTATTCCACTATGATCATAATTTCTATTTCTTCACAACCGTGATTAATAGTTGTTATGTCGAAACTCAGATTACTGCTTCTTCAACAGAAAAGTGCCATGTGTAATATTCGATTTGGTTTGTTGTGCATTTACATTTGATTTTGGTTGCTGTTCAATATTTTATAGCTTCCTTTAGTTTGCTGTCCCATTTCTGTTTTCTGTTCAAATCATTTCTGAGTGAAGATTGCAATTACTGCTTCATTTTCATAGGTTAAAGCTTTGCTGTTCAGTTGAGTTAAAAAGATCAGTCGCCGTTCAATTTCCTGTTATTTGAATTATCATTGCTTTGATGTGCACAGAACGATCTGAAACTATAGTGAACTTTGACAGTTGTTGTCCAGTTCCTAGGTTGATCATCTTTTCCCTTAAATTGCTTCTCAATTACATCAGTTTACAAAGGGAGGAGTTATTATTACTGCACCCTTGACTGATAAGTTGTTGTTGTTTTCTAAGTGAATGATTTAAGTCTCAGAGTGTTAAGTTTATTTTTGAAAGTATATTTTATTCCAAGCATCCGTTTACTCTTGTATTTAAAGCACTATACTACTAGCATTACTCTGACAAATGATCGCCTCAGACTGAGTACACTCTTTGAGATAAAAAATCATACCTAGATTGACAATTAATGTAGGGTAAATAGAGGTGAAAAAGACCCTTTTTACTACTCGATATTTTGGCGTCATTGCTAGGGAAGAGTGTAGCCATTTGTTTCTTTTCAGAGTGGTGTAAGTACCTGCTAGGAGAGAATTGGGTTTTAAAAATGGAAGGTAAGAACCTGCATACAGAGCATGTAACAGCCCTGCTCCCCTACCCGCTTTCCTGTAGATTTGTTTCTGTTTTGGGTAGAAATTAGCATTTGATTTGTATGCACGACTAAGTAGAAACAACTTGAAAAGAATCCTAAACCGCTACCCAAACCTAGGGGTCGGTGACCCTTGGCCGATCGACCTTTATAGATGAAATCCTTAAAAAATCAGAATCTCGGCCTTCAGTAGGACCTAGAAAAGTTGCTTCTAGACAACCTACTAGTTCCCTTTAGGTCACAGGATCACCATTTGTAGCCTTTGCTGAGGTGCATAGCCAAACTGAGGAGCAAGATTTTCAAGAAATTGAGAATTCTAGCCCAAAATCATTGCAAGAAGGGAACCTTAGCAACCTCTGCGAAGGAAGAGGAGAAACAAGGGAAACTGAAGAACCATGATCTCCTCTTGGGATAATTCAGCCATTAAGCAGCCCAGATAAGGGAAGTGCTATAAAAATCATCCAAAATGAAGAATCCCCCCAAACATTGATTCAGTAAGGAAATCTCATTATCCCAGATCAAGGAAGTGTTGTTAAGGCCATTCCTGCTCCTTCTGATTAGCCTAGGAATACCCTCCTAGACATCCCAGAAGGTTATTGGAACATATTTGACTAAATGGCCCAGAACCAGCCAAACACCCAAACCTCCACACTTCAATATCCCATTGTAGATATTGCAGCTAATGCACCCACGAAGGCCATTCCACTCCAACACATCCCTACATTTCATGGCCTTACATCAGAAGATCCAGATGCATTTTTATTTGAATTTGATGTGTTGTGCAGAGGATATGACTATACTACCGATCCCCAAAAGCTGAAATTATTTCCCTCTACATTGAAAGGGGCTGATTTACGATGGTTTATGGGGTTGGGTGGAGGTGTTACAAATAACTAGGATCAAATGAAAGGTGATTTTCTTAAGAAATATCAAGATTATTGTAGGTCTAGAGAGTTAAAAGATGAAATATTTCAGATGGTAGCTAGACCTAATGAAACATTAGAAGAATATGTTGAACGTTTTCAGTACAGTCTTCAAAGATCTCCTTATGCATCATTACCCTTACCTAAAAATGAATTAAAAACAACATTGATGAAAGGCATGAAGGAACAATGGATTGAAACACTAAATATTATGGGAAAAGGAGATATTTATCAAGAAAATTTTGCTGACATTATTGATTTATGCATCAAGAGTTCGCGAGGCAGCACAAGACTAAGACCAGCAGAACATGATAGGTTTACAAGGGACAACAAGATCTCTGCAAAAGGAGTAACTCGCGTAGAAATTGGAAATTTCTTAGAGAATTTCAAAACTGATATATTGGGGACTCTGACAACACAGTTCGACATTATGCAAGCAAAGCAGAAACAAGCAGAAGTAGAGCAAAATTTCACAATCTTCTGTCCCAGATGAAGAAAGAAACACAACCACAAAGGGCACCCATTAGATGCGATTCAAGTCTGCACCATTTGTACAAAAGACCACTCTGCAGAAAGCGGTCCCTCACTTCTTGGTTTGAAAGCAGTATACAAAGAAGTGGAAGAAGAACCAGAATCGGTGTAACTACTTAATCAGCGCTGTCAATGGCAGCCACGACAATCAGGTATGTTCCCTGATCCAGCTTCTTCTTTTCAGCCTTTGCAATATCATGCTCAGTAATATAATACAATGTGGAAAAATCAACCCCTGTTCCTAAATTGGTCACAACAACCATTTCCTTCATCCTCTCCATGGCCGAACCAAACAAGCCAATATAATTGGCAAAATTTTCCCTATGCTCCACCATATTGGAAAAATAATGCGTATCCAACACAATGGTCCCCTCCTACTTCGCAAAGTCAAGCTTGGCAGACAAACTAGCAAAGGCCGATGAATCAGCCAGTAGGAACCATTCCACTCCCTCAACCTACACTGTCAGCACTACAACAAAACCCCCAACCCAATTTAAGAATGAAACTCCCATCCCAACCCAACCCAAACCCAAATAACAGACCGGTTCAATCTATTCAAATAATTGAAACACCAGATATAGAAACTGATCTAAGGGAGTGAAATAACATTCAATTAAGGTTTGGGCATGTTGTAGAAACAAAGGGAGATAAAACTATTCAAGTTGAAAATTAGTTACCTGTACAACAACCATCACAAGAAGAAGATGTGATCAGACAACAGACTCATAATCAAATAACCACATCTTCTCCTCCATTCCCAGAATGATTAATTATACCACGACCTATAGAACATCCTAACTTTGATCTTTTGGGAGAACTTAAGAATTTGTACATAAAAATCCCACTCCTCCAAACCATCCAAGATATCCCAATATATGCAAAGACCATGAGATAACTCTGTATAAAAAAACCAAGGAGGAGAATAATAAATAACCCAACAGTCTAAGTAGTTGGCACCTTATCCGACCTGTTATCAGGAAGAGAGGCACCTGTCAAATATGAAGACCTAGGAAATCCAATAGTGACAGTACAAATCAATGGGCAAACTTTTTCAAATGCCTTAGTTGATCTTGGGGCTACAATTAATATCTTAACAACTACCACTTGTCAAAAACTGGGCATTACATCAGTAGAACCAACTTCCACTTTATTGGAACTGGCTGACCGATCAGTGGTTAGGCTGGAAGGCACACTACATGATGTCATGGTATCTGTTGATTCCTAGGAATATCCTACCGAATTTCTGATAATAAACCCCAAAAACTGACTTGATGGACATACGTTAATTTTAGGCAGACCTTGGTTTGCAATCGTTGATGCTTACATTGGCTATCGACAAGGCAGTATGACCATAACTCGAGGGAGTAACATCAAGAATCTAGCCCTATACCCTCTTGCCCAGCCAAGTGTCACAATAATAAAAACTAACAAGCATCCTGTATCATACCTTACAAAAACATCATATCCCCATTAACCATAGAATATTCCCTCGATTTCAAAGATCAAACAGAGGATGATGTTAATAACAACTTTATTAACCAAGCTAAATCTAGATCCCACATACAATGTCACATGATAGAGGCAACATTTGATAATGAATTAGAAGAAGATCCTCTCAAAGACACTCATGATCAAACAATACCAACTACCTCTATGTCAAATAGAAAAATTGTAGAGATTGAGCCAGGAAAAACTTTAAACATTAATAGTAAGCTGACTCCCGAACAAGAAGATAAGCTAATCCAACTACTGAGAAAATACAAGGAAGCATTTGCATGGGATTATTCGGACATGAAGGGAATTGATCCCCAGTTATGTACACACCACATTTACACAGAAAAGGATGCAAGACCTGTTTGCCAACCCCAAAGGAGACTTAACCCTCATCTATAAGACATTGTGAAAGTTGAACTACAAAAAATTTTAGATGTAAAATTTATTTATCCTATCTCCGATAGAAAATGGGTCTCTCTGCTTGTAGTGGTGCCTAAGAAGAATGGAAAGTGGAGGATTTTTGTAGATTACAGAGAACTAAATAAAGCAACACAAAATGACCACTTTCCCCTTCCATTCATTGACCAGGTATTAGATACATTAGTAGGAAAGAAATTATTTTCTTTCTTGGATGGCTTCAATGGATACAATCAGATTCAGATTGCCCTTGAAGACCAAGACAAAACTACTTTTACCTGTCCTTGGGGAACGTTTGCCTATAGAGTTTTACCCTTTGGCCTATGCAATGCCCCTGCCATATTTCAAAGGGATATCCTTAGCAACTTTTCAGATTTAATAAATGAATGGCTCGAAGTATACATGGATGATTTCACACCATATGGAGATGATTTTGACCCCGCACTAGACACATTGGAAAGGGTGCTACAACGATGCATTGCCACTAGACTCTGCTTGAGCCATGAAAAATGCTATATGTTGATGACTGAAGGACTCATCCTAGGTCATTATATCTCAGCAGCTGGAATACAGGTAGATTTGGCCAAAATTCAAATAATCTTGTTAATACCTACTCCTACCACACAGACAGAGGTACGCAGTTTTCTTGGATTTTCTGGTTATTATAGGAGATTTATAGAACATTTTTCTCACATTGCTGCACCTCTATACGCACTGACAAGAAATTTTGACTTTGTTTGGACAGATAAATGTGACTGTGCTTTTGAGGATCTGAAAAAGCTTGTGTCAACAACCCTAGTACTCAGAGGTCCAAATTGGGACCTGCCATTCCAAATTTCATCAGACGCTTCAGACACAGCTATTGGAGCAGTCCTTGGGCAGGAAGAAGACAAAAAACCATATGCAATTTATTATATTAGCAAGAATTTGTCTCCTACTGAGTTAAACTATACCGTTACTGAAAAAGAATTTTTAGCTGTGATTCATGCTGTAAATAAATTTAGGCATTATATTACTAGATATCCTGTTGTTTTATATACAGATCACTCTGCCATAAAATATTTAGCAAATAAACCAATCACAAACGGTAGAGTAACCAGATGGCTGATTTTATTGTAGGAATTTGACATCACAATAAAAGACCAACCTGGAAAAGAAAATCCTGTAGCTGACTTTCTCTCACGAATGCCAAAACCAGTGGACGCAGCAGTAGTCGAAGATCAATTTCCAGATGAACATTTGTTCGTTGTTACTGTCAAAACACCCTGGTATGCTGATGTTGCGAATTATTTAGTAGTAGGAAAATTACCAAAACATCTGACTCCCAATGAACGAAAGAAGATTGTCCAGTGTAGTACCCGATTTTCTTGGATTTGGGGCTACCTATTCCATACAGGGGTGGATATGAACATTAGAATATGCGTCTGTGAAGATGAAATTTTTGACATTTTGAAAGACTTTCACGACGGACCATGTGGCAGACATTTTGTAAATCAAAGAACTGGTCACAAAGTTCTGCAAACAGGGTATTATTGGCCCACAATCTTCAAAGATGCAAAGAAATTTGTTCAAGCTTGTGATAGTTGCCAAAGAGCAGGACGCCCTAGACAGTCCAATGAAATGCCTTTGAACCCACAACTAGTCATTAAACCTTTCAAACGTTGGGCGCTCCTATACGATTCCAGGTTTCAGGATTTTCCAGGGAAACTTCAGACTCACTGGTTGGGACCATACGAAATCTAGAAGGTACATGATAATGGAACCATTAATTTAACCACCATCGATGGATCTAGACATACCTTTAAGGAAAATGGCCACCGAGTTCGATTGTACCACAAACCACTCACTCAGGAATGCTTCTACCAGCAACTGTGGGAAGACTCCAATATGCTGATTCTGGTTGAGGAAGAGAACTCTTCCTCACCTTTGGTTCACTAAGTGATTTGATTGCTTTTAAATTTTGTACGTAATTCTTTTGTTTTGTTTTCTGTACAGATTCCTGCATTTCTGCAACTTTTGCATTTTGCTGTTCCTTTCAGATGAAACAAAATTTTCACCATTCTGTTGTTCCTTTTCGAAGGAACAACACTTTTGCATTTTGTTGTTTCTTTCCGAAGGCACAACATTCTCACTGCTTTGCTGTTCCTTTTTGAATGAACAATTCTTTTGCATTCTGCTGTTCCTTTTTGAAGGAACAACAGTTCCACCATTTTGTTGTTCCTCTTTGAAGGAACATCACTTTTGCATTCTGTTGTTCCTTTCCGAAGGAACAACATTTTCGCCATTTGCTATTCCTTTCCGAAGGAACAACATTTTTTGCATTCTTCCGTTCCTTTCCGAAGGAAAAACAATTTGTCGTTTTGCTGTTCCTTTCCGAAGGAACAACACTTTCACATCTTGCTGTTCCTTTCCGAAGGAACAACACTTCTGCCTTTTTGCTGTTCCTTTCTGAAGGAACAATATGATTACGTTTTTCTATTCCTTTCCGAAGGAACAACACTTTTACGTTTTGCTGTTCCTTTCTGAAGGGACAACACTTCTGCATTTTTGTTGTTCCTTTCCGAAGGAACAACACTTTCGTTTTCTGCTGGTCCTTTCCAAAGGAACAACACTTGCATTTTCTGCTGTTCCTTTCCAAAGGAACAACACTTTCATTTTTCTGTTGTTCCTTCCCGAAGGAACAACACTTTCATTTTCTGTTGTTTCTTTCCGAAGGAACAACACTTTCATTTTTCTGTTGTTCCTTTTCGAAGGAACAACATTTTCATTTTTTTGCTGTTCCTTTCTGAAGGAACAACACTTTCATTTTTCCGTTGTTCCTTTCCGAAGGAACAAAATTTTTGCATTTTTTTGTTTGCGCTTATTTTCTTTGCTGTTCCAATTAAGGGACAACTGTTGTTCCTCTCAATGAACAACAATTTCGAGCATATTTTTTCCTTTTGGTTGTGCTTTTTGTACAGTAGCTGTTCTATCTTGAGAACAACATTTTTAGAGTGAATTTTCTTCTTTGTGTGTTTTACCATTTAGATCATTTCTGTGAGGCATGCTCATTTAAAGCATAGCTATACATTTATGCAACGACTACAAAAACTAGAGGATATTGAAATCAACAAATTACATAAAAATCGTTATCTTTACACGAAATTTTTTTGAATTGATAAGAGAAAAGAGGAAAGGACACAACTATTGATCACCTTGCTGTCATTATTTTACTAATACCGATATGATTGATTATTTTTATCAGATGGTTCTTCCTAAATCCCCATAATTCTCTTTGATCATTATTAATGAATAAGAATAAAGGGCATATTTTTCTATTGAGATGTTAAGACTTCTTCCACCATCCCTACTCTTAAGGAGTGTTAAACCACCCTCTGTATATAAATAGGAAAAGTGCTATGTAAAAGAAAAAAAGAAGAAAAAATGTTTATATGATTGCTAACATGGTTTTTCAGATGAAGGATAGGGGGTCTCATCAAGAGCCAGCCTACCATGATCATAAGGAAGAAAGTGAAGTTGCATTCCCACTATGGCCACCACACCAGGGATATGATCCAAGAGGCACATCAGAAAAAATAAAAAGTCCTTGGAACAAGAGGTCTCATCACGAGCCAGCCTGCCCACCTTTCACTCCTTCCTAGTGAATGGCATTATGACTTATCTGGTTACCAATCTAGCATAATGGCCTCCATTCTGATATTGCACAACACTTTCCTAGGCATACACAAAGGATTATGGTTCCAAGGGTGAAATAAACAACTTTTTCAAGGTTATGGACACCTGTGGGCAATAGAACTTTGTTGATGGTATTCAAATCATATTTCTTATACACCAATAGCAATTATAAAACCCTTCTTCTTATATCCTTATAAATGGTTCAAATGAGATTATGTATATAACACTTCTGAACCTTTGATACATGAAAATCAATTACAAATCAATTATGACGGTAAAAGTCGATATGATCACATATGACCTTTTATGCACGTCAACTGTCCTATCCTCCAATTCTTGCATCATATCATGGCATTTTATTATTTATTAAGCAATTTTATTATACACCTCGATTTCGGCAATCTGCTCATCATTGTAAACATGGAATTTCTGTATACGTTGTTCCTTTATGACTCTATACTATGGCAATTCAGCACTCTGCTCCATTTGACAGCCGAGGACGACCTATCACATTGCAGGGGTGGTGCAGGTGACCTCATAATTTGTTGGCATACGTGTCAGCTTATCATTTAGAGGATTATGACTCGGGAATAGCAAAGATTAACAGTATTTTGTTTCCAAATTCGCATGGCTTTCTGTTCCGAAGCTATTTCTGCGTTTTTCTTTGCAAAAATTAGCAGTAAGTTCGTAATTTGAACAGCTTTCTGTTTCGTCATCTTCTCTGTTTTTGCTAACAGTGAGCTAAAAATTTGAACAACCTACTGTTCCATTGCCATCTCTATGTTTTTCTTATAGTGTGCTAAGCATGGGAGGAAGATCAATTCATAGAGAGCCACAGGGGTTGATGGTCTCTAATGCTGCATGAGAGATCCTAGCAAGGGCAGGATGGATAGTTTATCTTAACCGTCTACAACAATCCAACGATACGGTGGAAATTGCGTTTTTACAGAACTTGCAAAAACATCATTCCATGGTGAGAGGGAGACAGATAGTAGTCACTGACGACATAATTGCAGAGGTTTTAGGACTGCCAACCACTGGACCTGTGTGGACTCTAAAAAAGGTGAGATTGCGAGACACCATGAAAATATTCCAGCATGAAGGGTAGAACCTGACTATAAAAGGGAAGGGAGTTTTATCGGCAGCCTTGGGAGAGCCGTGGGCAGAGTTGGCAAGAATTATCAAGAGCTACATCACTTGTGACAGCCGGAAAGACGTGGTAAGATAGTGCCATCTTAAACTTTTGGCTGTGTTAAAGCAAAAATGCGCTGTGAATTTGCCTGCATTTTAAAATTTTTTATTACACGATGTTGCCCGAAGCATGAAGAAATCTCGCCATGTAGAGTTAGTAGTAAGCCACCACAGGTTAATACGACTGATAGTTAGCTACTGTCTTGCTCAATAGCAGAGAAGTTGGGAAGAACTGATTTTCATGATAGATGGGGGACTGGCTTTGCTAGCCCCAAAACGAAAACATGTTGCCAGTACATCGAGAAGACCATTGAAATGAAGAAAATCTGTTAGATTGGCATGGATCAGAGGAATGCTAGGAAATTCCCAGGGGAACATCAGTCAACTGGTGGAAATAGATGATTTAGGAGATGAGAAACCCCCACAATTGGAAGGAGGGGAGAACGAAAAAGAATTGGAGGAAAACGATGAAGGAGAACCGGAGGAAGAGACTAAGCAATTTGGTCAGGAGGAAGAGGAAACAGAGCAACGCAGTGGAAGCCCACTACAAAACCCATTGCAAGAAGATGAATTGGCCCAGATTCTGGCCAATATGGGAAAATATTCCCAACCTCACAGCCCACTTAATCCCCACACCAAAGAAGAACTGCAGGAGCACTTTGATCATGATAAAAGAGCATCCGAGGAACTGTGTGATGAGGAAGAAGGATCGCAGGAGCAGTCTGTTCATGATAAAAGTGCATCCGAAGAACTGTGTGACAAAGAAGAAGAAGAAGAGGATCACTCTGCCCATGATGAGAGTGTATCTAGAGGGAAGAGTGATGAAGATGAAGAAGAGGAACAATTTGTTCCTAGTCAGAATACACCAGAAGAATTCCACGATGAAGAAGGGGTAGAAGAAGAAGTTACCCAGGAAACAGCAGAGCAAGCTAGGGTTTCTACCCCTGAACAACCCGATCAGCAGAACACTGAAGAAGCACCCCAAGAAGAAAATAAGGAAATTGGCCAAGGCGAAGATACAATACTGGAGGTACAAAGCCTAGGCCCGAGTAAACGAACAACTATTCCTTCCAAGAAAATAGAGGAAATTAAAAGATTACGAAAGGAACAATAGAGACTGCTTAACATAATCAAGCAACTTTGACAACAGATAAGGGTTTTGAAAATGGGTAAGAAATCAAAAGGAACCTCTGTGGTAAAGCATGCAAATGCCTAGGTGAAACCCCTTAAGAAAAAGATCAAAAGGACTCAAGTCCAACCTGCCATTCAAAACCGAAAGAAATAGCATCTGGCTGCTGCCCATGTTGAAGTACAAACAGAGAACGTATTAGCCTGTGATAAGGAAATTCAGACAGAGGCACCATCCTCTAAGGAAAATCGGACCATAAAGATGAGACGTTGTGATAAGAAGACCCAAGTATATCTTCCGCCTACAACTATTATGTTGGATAATCACCCAAGGACAGTAACTCTGCGAAAAGATTTGGCACAAGCCCAACAAACAATAGAGAAATTTACAAAGCAGACTGTCCCTCGAGAAAAATACGAGAAATTACAACAACAGTTGAAAGACATTAATGCATCAGAAACTCAGGCCTTTGAAGGATGGCAAAAAGCAGAAGAAAGAGTCACAAAGGTAATCCAAATACTAGACATAGTCATCAAACAAATGGATACCTTATGCTCTCTGTATACTGACGTGCTAGCATGTAGGGCACCTACTAGGAACTATGATTTGTTTTTAATGGAAAGATATTTACAATTGAAAATTAAAGCTGTTAAAGCAAGAGTGCCTATAGAAATAAAAACCATTGATGACTTCATAAACTATTGTAAGCATTACGGGGTGAAAGTTCAGAGATTGTTATGTGAATTTTATTTGCACAATCTTGTATTAGATGGAGAAACAGAGCAGAATCCTAGTCCTTTTGTGGGTGATGTCCAACTGCAGGCATTTATTTCTTTTGGTGTTAATCAAATAAAGTGGCTTAAAGCCTACAATGTCTTTCAAAGACAAGAGAATGGATTAGACTTATGGGTGAGGGCTGAACCTAGAGACCCACTGCAGTTATGGAATAAACATAGGAGCCTAATGAGAACTCAGGGAGTGATCGAAGCATTGGGACCTATTCACACAACAGTCATCCAGCAAGGGGTAGAATACTTCCTTGCCATCAAAGACCTTGCCATAGCAGCAGCCAAATTCCGATATTAGACTTCTAATTAGAACATCCAAAATAGGGAACCATTTAATTATGAGAACTTTAAGCTAGCTGCTGACCACTTGGGTATCTATGGTGACCTCATTTTGAGAGAAGTCCCGTCTTGGTTAAGCTGTAGGTTCCAAAGTCCAGTCATTTGGCACCCTGCACCAGGATATCAAGCCTTATATGAAATACCTGAAGGTCAGACATGACATCTTTTTGAATACCTAGCTAGGCATCATGGCTGTAGACCACCTCATGAGATCCCTTCTCCAACCTATTCCCTCACTGCCTTGCATGTCAATTACAATGTTTTCATGAGGGAATGAAAAAGGGTAAGCAGAGGGGTATGTTGAGCATTAGAGAAGGTATGTAATTACCACTTATTTTTTCATCCTTTCCTTAAATTCATAACTTCTTTACATTATGAAATAGGTATATGGTGAAAGATTATGATAAAGTTTAGAAGATATGTGTGCAACGTAAAATGACTAATAATTACCCTTTTCCTATGTAGAAAAAGATGAAAATGGAAAATCTCCATTCCAAAGGAAACGAAAAGATGCAATCAACTATTGTCCCTTTGACAGGGAACCACATCCAAATGAGGCAATCCAGATTGGAGCGTACAAGCCAGGAAAAGGAAGAGGAGATACCAAATCGGCGCAAGAGAACGAGAAGTTAATTGAGAGCTAACAATATGGTGAATCCCTCAGGATCCTTTGATCCTGAGGGATTGCTACCTTAACAATTTTCTGTATCGTTTATATCTCTGCTCGGCTGCTATAAGAAGGGATAACATTGCTAGCCCAAGGGGACGAACTAGTGTTGTTTTTATGAAATTCACTTTTGTAACTGAAACTTTGATCATCGACTCTCTTTAAAAGAGAAATTACTGTAACTCTGTTTTGATGCTTAATATATAAACTCTATTGTTGTTCCATCTTTGATTCTGGAGCAATTATAAGCAGTGTGTCCCTAGAGGCTAAGGGCTCGACCCTGGTGGATCACTTGCTTCCTATACCATTAATTCTCGATCCCAAGTTGTGTGTGGTTTGATTTCTCTTATCTACTTTGTTCAGTAATCTGCTATTCCTTATTATTTCATGTATTAGCTCTGTTATATTTCATTCCTATTTGAATAGTAAGGTTATTTTCTGCACAAGAATGTTATGCTACTCATTCTGAAGTTATATCGTATTGTTGTTCCTTTAACAAACTGATATTATTGTATAACATTGTTGTTCCTTACAGATTACCGTTACTATTTGATTATAGAGTAACAATGCTGTGTATTTATAAATTGGTATTGTTTTCTATTTATCTATGGTTTACTCCAAGTGTGATTGTTGTTCATTGGGACTGTTGTTCCACTATGATCGCAATTGCTATTTCTTCACAACCGTGATTAATAGTTGTTATGCCGAAACTCAGATTACTGATTCTTCAACAGAAAAGTTCCATGTGTAATATTTGATTTGGTTTGCTATGCTTTTACATTTGATTCTGGTTGTTGTTCAATATTTTATAGCTTCCTTTAGTTTGCCGTCCCATTTCCATTTTTTGTTCAAATCATTTTTGAGTGAAGATTGCAATTACTACTTCATTTTCGTAGGTTAAAGCTTTGTTGTTCAGTTGAGTTAAATAGATTAGTTGTTGTTCCATTTCCTGTTATTTGAATTATCATTGCTTTGATGTGCACAGAACGATCTGAAACTGTAGTGAACATTGACAGTTATTGTCCAGTTCCCAGGTTGATGATCTTTTCCCTTAAATTGCTTCTCAATTACATCAGTTTACAAAGGGAGGAGTTATTATTACTGCACCCTTGACTGATAAGTTGCTGTAGTTTTCTAAGTGAATGATTTAAGTCTTAGAGTGTTAAGTTTCTTTTTGAAAGTAGATTTTATTCCAAGCATCTGTTTAATCTTGTATTTAAAGCACTATACTACTAGCATTACTCTGACAAATGATCGCCTCATACTGAATACACTCTTTGCGATAAAAAATCGTACTTGGATTGACAATTAATGTAGGGTAAATAGAGGTGAAAAAGACCCTTTTTATTTCTCGACACTGTTCCTTGCTGTACCAAGAAACTGTCGCTAACCCAAGGTTGAAAATCCCTCCTGATGTGTTCTTCCTATCTGATGGACTCCCTGCCCAATCTGCATCAGTGAAGCCCTACAACTTCACTCCCTCTGTCCGTCTGTACCATAATCCATACTAAGATGTGCCTCTGAGGTATCTCAATACATGCTTTGCCGCCTTCCAAAACATCTTGGTAGGTTGAACCATTTCTTGACTCTGTTGGTTCACCGAATAACACAAATCTGGTCGTGTGTTCACTAAGTACATCAGTGAATCCACAAGTTGCCTGTACACAGTAGCCTCTACCACTTCTCTTGAAGTAGCAAACTTCATCCTCCAATTACCTGCTAGAGGAGTCTGCATGGGCTTGCACTTCTCCATGTGCAATCTCCTAAGTATCTCATTGGCATACTTGCCCTGAGACACAAACAACTCCCCATCCTTCTGTCACTCTTCCATGCCAAGGAAGTAATGCATGAGACCCATGTCTTTCATATCAAATTCCATTACAAGTCCTCCTTGCAATACATGATCAACTGATCATCACCAGTCAATATGAGATCATCAACATAAAGTATGATGATCAACAACTTACCTTTCACCACGATGTGGTACAGGTTCGCATCCGCTTCACTCTTTGTGAAGCCCAACCCAGTGAAGTAGTTTTCTGTCCTGGTGTACCAAGCTTGAGGTGCTTGCTTTAGCCCGTATAACGCTCTCTTGAGTCGGCACACATGCGTCTCACGATCGAAGGTCTCAAAACCTTCTAGCTGCTCTATGTACACCTTTTCCTCAATCTGGCCATTGAGGAATGCAGTCTTCACATCTATCTGATGGATCTTCCAACCCATCTATGCTAATAGTGCCAACGTAGATCCGATAGATGAGTACCTTGTGATAGGAGAAAAGGTCTCATCATAGTCAATCCCCTCGACCTATGAAAAGCCATGGGCAACAAATCTTGCCTTATGCTTCTCCACGCTACCATCAACAACTTGCTTTACCTTGTAAAGCCAACCGAAACTCACAACTGACTTGTTATCTGGTCTCAGAACCACGTCCCAAACACTGTTATGAACTATGGAGTCATACTCATCCACCATAGCATCAACCCAAATCAGCTGCTGCACTGCTTCCTCAAAGGAAGATGGCTCGATCTCAACACATTCCCCAACAAAGGGCATGTATCCAGTGTACCTCTCAGGTGACCTCCTCTGTCTACGCTGAGAAGATGGTGCTCCCACATTCTCTCTCGCATCCTCCAACAATTTGACAACTTCTCTTGTGCGCTTCCATCCATCTCTAGAAGACTCTACTTGAGTGGATGTCTCCACTCCTGGAACCTCTGCATGCAGCTGCTCTGCATCAGTCTAAGGCTCCTCCTCCTTAGGAACCAACAATTCCTCCATAGTCTGTAGTTGGAGCTCCCTCTCAATGGAAACTTGCATGGCCTTCTGCTCATCAAACTTGATATCTCTGCGAACCACTATCCTCCAACTGGTAGGCAGGTACACCCGATAGTTGTGAGGTGTATTAGTGTACCCCAAAAATATCTTCAACTCTACTGTCAGCTCAAGCTTCTTCCATGCATCCTTTGTCACATGGCAATATACCGATGAGCCAAATATCCTGAAATGACCCACATCTGGTCTCTTATGGGAGAAAGCTTCCTCTGGTGTCTTCATCCCAAGTATGCGATGCAGTCTTCTTTTCTACAAATAGAATACTGTGTTTCATGCCTCAGCCCACAAGTGAAGTGGTAGGCCTTGGTCATGTAACATTTCTCGTGCTACCCCTACAATAGTTATGTTCTTCCTCTCGACCACCCGATTTCACTGTGGGTTATGAGGTGCCGTCAACTCTCGTTTAATTCCTTCTGCTACACAGAAGTCCTTAAACTTTTGAGAGACATATTCAACACCGTTGTCGCTTCTCAAGGCCTTGATCTTCTTCCCTGACTCTTTCTCAACCAAAGCTTTGAACTCACAAAACTTTGTGAAAGTTTGGTCCTTCTTCTGCATGAAATAAATCCAGCATTTATGAGAATAGTCATCAATTAAAATTACATAATACCTTTGCTTCACTGTGGATGCCATCGAGAATGGTCCACACACATCAGTATGAACTCACTCTAAGATAGCCTTTTCTTGACTATCTCGATCATGAAAGGAAGACTTGGTGTACTTTTCCAAGGTACAACCTTTGCATGTGTCAACTTGCTCAACTTTACCTTTGGGAAGTCCTATCGATATCTACTGCATTATCTTCAAAGCCCCATGATGCAAATGGCCCAACCGCCTGTGCCACAACTTACCAATGTCTTGGCTTTGCACCAATTCTGCTTTTGTACTCAATGCTGCACAATTATCTACCTCTAGTTTATAGATATTCTTCACCTGAATCCCTATCCTCTTGGTTTTACCCATGGCTATGTGTCTTAGGAATGCCTTTCCTTTACTGAAGACAACATCGTAGCCTTTTTCCTCCAACATCGCGACTGATACCAAGTTCCTCTTCAATCCAGGCACATACTTCACATCTGTCAAGGTGATAGGAGCTCCATACTCCCTCTTAAAAGCAACTGTGCCCACTCCTGAAACACTATACCTTCCGTCATCACCCATATCTATGCGCATCTTGAGGTCTTTCTCCTCCAAAGCATTGAATAAATTTTTATCACCGGTCATGTGGAATGAGGCTCCACTATCAAGATACCAGACACAACGCATCATCGATGAAAACATGCATGTGATGAGGATAAAGTCCATTTCGAACTGAGAGGCTAATTCCTCACCTTATAATCCTTCCGAGGATCCCTTCTTGGACTTCTTCGATGGGAAATTAGTCACATAATGTCCCAAATTGTGACAATTAAAGCATCTTACTTTAGACATGTCACCCTTCTTACCTCCATGAGAAGAATTCGACTTGAATTGGGAAGCCTTCCCCTTCCCTTTCCTTGCCTTACTTGCTAAGGCCAGATTTTCTTCATCATCATTCTTGGATGAAGAACCATCTAGTGTGCTCCTCCTGATCTCCTCCTAAATAAGATCCGACCATAGTCGTTCCCGATCCAATAGTTTCTCGCTTCCATTCACAGAGTCTTGGTAGCTATTCCAACTCTTTGGAAGGCCAAGGAGAGCGAGGCTCACCATATCATCATCGATAGTAGTTATTCCCACACTGCCAAGCTCATCTCTGCAGGTGGTGAGCTTATTCAGATATGTGGAAATAGTATCGCCCTTCTCCATCTTGATTCTTTTAAGCTTATCCTTGAGCGCCAATTTCATATGGTCGCTACTGTTCTGGTAGAGGTCCTTCAATGTCTTCCACATTGAAAATGGAGTATCCTTCCCATGGATACTCAAGACAATATGGTCTCGAAATCCCTCAAGGATGATCCGTCTCGCCTTCGCGACACACTTCTTCCACTCAGCAAACTGTTGTGCATTAGTTGAAGCTGGCTTTGGGATTTCTTGATCAATGAATTCCTTCAAGCCATTGTCTTATAATACAACCTCCATTTTATCTTTCCATGCTATGTAATTCGAGCTACCTTCCAAGGCATACTTGAGTCTTAAGCCATAGAACACCATTGGCCAACCTTGATGTATGATATGAATTCGATTTGCACCTATAACCCTGAACTTCACACTTCAAATTCTCTTCTCAGTATACTGTTCACAGCTCTGCTTTCATGTATATAATTTCTACAAATCCAGCGTTGATACCATTGCAGAAAATTTCTACAAATCTAGCTTTGATACCATGTAGAAAATTTGATGGTAGGTTAACTCGATAATGCAATATAAATCAAAGCAGAATACTATAACCTACTTCTACTATCAATTTGCGGAAGCTTAAAGATCGAGGTGAACAATATAACTAGAAGAAGAAGAATCAATGCACAATACACATGAAAATACTTTGGGGAAACCCTCAGCTAAAAACCCCACTATCTGTATTATCATACAAGGTGGAAATACATAGGAATTATACAAAGCCTTAGCTCTCACAGCTAGCCGGCTCTCAGTACAATCCTCGCAGATGCTTACAAGCAATCCTGGGTTCTCTATAGCCTTCCTCTTTTCCTTCCAAGCTCCTATTTCCTTGCGTTGTTCCTTGTGGATGATTCTCCTTTACCAAGTGGAAAACTATGATCTCACACACTTCAAAACTGTGCAATCCTCAAGGATTTATCCTTGACTGCATGAATAAGTTTTCTCTTTGATAAAACACATGCAACTAATATTACACCGTCCTTGACTTTAATCTCAACTGGGTCTTTCTCAGAATAGACATGCATGAGTTTCTGATGAGGGAATCTTTAGTTAATTGGAGTAGCACTAGTTGGATGCATGCATGCATCAATTGACTGTTAACTCTCTATTAGTTCCTCAAACAGTTTGGAGCTAATTTAACTAGACTTAACTTAGTAAACTGAGGTAACTAATTACAACTCAAATATAACTCAATCTTATCTCCTTAATTTAAGGGATAACTCTTGCATGACTTTAGAAAGACTTCTAACATGAATTTCTCCAACTAATTAAGTCAAAATAACTTAATTAATTATTTACAAGTAGTTGTTAAGACTAAATTCGATTTTAATTCACAATTTATTTCAAGGACAAGTTAAATTAGAATATTCTTGTTGCCATATTTCAAAAGTTCAAGATGAAATTGAGGTGACCAAACAAATTATTCTGCAGTATGTCACTGATCTAGCTAAGGTACACCTGAAGTTGAACATGTTTCTCAACACCATTCAAACAAATCCTAGGACTGTAAATCCAAATGAATTGGAGTTTTAACTTAGATACAATCCAGATTTACCAATGAAGGTTGAGAAAATAAGAATAGAATACAAAGCTTGGCAACAATATCTTACTACATTATTACATTCTTTTGTTTCCAAGTTACATTTCACATAAGTTATGCATAATGTAGTAATTTTGTAGTATGGCTAAAAGCCACATTTTGTATTATTGTAATTGTGTATTTTGAAAATAATAAGAAATGTAAATGTGTAAAAGTGTGAGTCCAAGAGTCACATGGGTAATGTGAAGAGTCATTATAAGCTAAAGGAAAAAAATAGGAGTTCAGGAGTCATGGGGAAGCTCAAGAGTCACAAGGGGAGGTGAAAGGTCACCTCACGTGTTATAAATAAACTCTCATAACTCAAGAGATAGGAATTTGGAGAGTTAACCTTGGCTTCTCTAGTTTAGCGTAAGAGAGAATAATACTCTTTGGAGAAGAAAGTGATAGCTACATGTTCCACTATTGGGGCTAGTGTTTCATGAATGTAATTGTGTACTTGGAACTTTCACTTAATCACCAAAATCTCTCAGAGCTAGCACAATTTCATGCATGTATCCTGGATGTTGTAAGACTAGACTTGTAATGTTTATGTTCATTCATACTAAAGAAAATGGACTATTTTATTAGATTTGGTATTTATCTTATTGAATGTGTTTTGTTACATGCTTTAATTATCGTTGTTAGCTTGTGAACTATTTTGCTAGTTAATTAATGGCCCTTTCTTTGCTTTCATGTGTCTCTTTTAGGATAATACTATTAATCTTATACTAGAGGCTCACTCTCTTTTCCCTTCTGTGGAAGTTCCTTTTATACATTGCAATTGGTGTCTCAAAAAGCTTACTCACTTGCTTACCTCACTATTATGTTTATAATCTCTTGTGTTGTTTCTTATAGCCAAGGCATATCCTTTAGGATCATTTTAATGATGGTTGGGCCTATATTCCAAATGGGGTTCCTATCCCAAATGGTGTGAGGTGTAAGTGGGACTTCTTATCAAGGAGTCCATCTCACTTGTTGGCACTCCCAACACTATCGACATGTGTATATATAATGCATCACATTCTCGAAGGCTTATAAAATATGAATTTTCAATTTAAAAAACCAACATAGGGAACCAATGTACAATTATGCCTCAGAACGCACTAGTGCATCCATATGATTGACACAATATGAAAGGGAAAAAAAAAGTATTACCAAACTAAATTTCATTATCAAATTTCTTATTGTGCTTCAAACCACTAACATAAGCATTGGTTCTCACCCTTCTTGTATCACAGGCCCATTTCCAATGCTCTACACTCTTACTTTCTTAGTTTGATAGTTTCATCAGTCAATTTGTTTTATTTTTTAATCTTGGATAATAGTGCACATTTTAGTATTTTTTCTATGAGAGAAACCAACCTCCTTGGGTGGGAAGAGTCTAGATAAATTATTTTCTACTTCCTTATTTTCAATCTCACTGGGTCAAAATTTATAATTGGGCTCATATTTGACCATTTTTTCATTTTTTTAATTTTAATTTAAGAAATTTGTAGTGAACTTAATGAGTTTTCACTACAGTAGAGCCTTCAATGTTTTTTCATGGGAGTTTAAAATATATATTGTTATCAATGTATTTGTAGGGATTCCCTATTAATGATGCATTATGAATCATGATTCACCGAAATGCTTCTAAAAGTATTCACAATGCATCTTGTATACATAGTGATCCATTTAATTTTATTACACTAGTGTGCTATAAATTCCAAGACACCTAATGCATGGTGCATGTAGTTTTATCATAGGCATTGGTGTGCATATCAATGTGTATATGTCTTTTCTATGTATTGATCAAACCTTTTTGTTGTTTTTTCAATTTTATCATCATATACACAAGTATCTATACCCATCACTTTTCAATGGAAAGAATATGAGGATTCAACAAGTTTTGGGTTGCTCAAATACTTTGAGTGCTTACATTTCATTCGAATGAGGGTTTATTGATCGAAATTACACAGATGTGGAGGCTGCATGTGGACAACTTTGTATTTCATGCATAGTCAATGTCTTTAAGCACCTTGACTGATCTTTATTTCTTGACAATGATCTTAATTTGAGGGGATAGGGTCAATATTCATTTAAGGTTAGAACTAAATAGATAAGGGGATTAACTAATTAGATAGTACCGCATATGTACACAAAGTTGGGGGAGGGCTCAATGTATACATTGGCCATCCATGACCTGTTGACCCAAGTGATGAGTACCATGGTAGCATGGATTTATGTCTCACCAAGAATTCATTGGACCATAGACGATTATATGAATGTTATTGAGCATGTGCTCTATGGTCATTTATTTGGATTCATTTTTATGAGAGAGGTCGTAACATTATAGTTGGCCCAATGATTTTTATGATATGGAGAGAAATTTTCGTTTGGGTCACTCTTGGGTTGTTTATTCTATGAGTGGATGACCTCCCTACAATTTTAAGAGAGTCAAGAATACATAATTGGAAAGAGGTTCTTGTACCAATTTGCATCGGGACTATTTTTTTGTGAGAGTTCTTGGAGCATTGGTAGAGAATGCTAGTAGTGGTTATCTATTATTCACATGCCGAGATGGATTTACATGGAGATTCTGATATAGTCCTCCCTCGTGTGAGTAGTGGACTTCACTTAATGAGTAATTTAATTTATGTTTAAATGAAGTTGATTTCGTTATTACATAGTGGTGTGTTAATGATGTGTATATTATGGTGATGTGTAGATATTGGGCACAAGGGGAAGGAGTTGGTTGGGAGCATGTCTACGATATTATTTAGGCCTTTAGCAATGTCCCAATCAATGCGTGCGAAGATTGACTTGTTTGGGTGGTTCATGTGATCTTATGACCATGAGGTAGGGCATTCTATAGTAATTTTTAGAGGACCTTTTAAAAGAGGCAAGTCAAGAGATTATATACCTTTGGATGCAAATGGAGCATTTGTGGAGTGGTCTAACAGGGCCTTGGTGTAAATAGTTAACATGGGGGTGATAGGTACTTTGGTAGATGATATGAGGATTACAATAGTGTCCTGTATCGAATGGTGGCAAATTTTGTAGCATGTAGTATCAACAGGGGTGGTGGTGAGAAGTTAGTAGTCTTGAGTAGCATAGGAGGGAGCTTGACCCATTTTCCTATAGGGGGATATTGAGTTTACCACCCTAAATGTGGATATATTGTATATGGGCTAAGCCCACATTTTGTATATGGATGGGGCCCAAATTTTGAACATTAATCACTTTTTTTTGGCATGGCCTTAGTGAAGGTTGATTGGATGTACCATTGATTTTGATGAGATGCATATTTGACATGTATATTGATTGATATGTTAATTTTAATATGTATATCACTCATGTATATTATGTTTTTTCATATCATGTTGGTGTTGGTGTTATATATATATATATATATAGTATAATGAGTATAGTAATCATTATAAACAATATTAATGATTTTTTTAACTTTTAAATTAAATTTGATATATCGCTCATTTTAATTTAGAGTTGTTATATAATGTTTAACTTTAGTTTAATGAAATTGTTTAATTTTATTTGTGATTGTAAAAACTTATAACCATTAATACCATACAATATTTAACTTTTCTTTAAGGTGGAATATTCTTTAAGGTGGGTTGTTTCTTGTCCAACAATATACAATATGTTGATTAAACATGTTTACAAATTTGATTAAATTATTCAATTAATGATTGCATGCTTAATCATATACTTTAAAGTGGGTTGTTTCTTGTCCAACAACATACAATATATTGATTAAACATATTTACAAATTCAAATAAATTTTTCAAATAATGATTGCATGCTTAATCATATATATATATTTTAAAATTAATTGTTTTATTAAACAATATTTTATAACTTAATCTTATAAATTTTTACTATTTTTTTTATTAATATTGATAAAATTAAATTGTATGATAGTTAAATTTGAAAATAAAAGTATTACAAAAATGTCCTGTAATGAAAACACATTGCATTTTAAATCTTGAAAATAATCATAAAACATTATGAATATATAAAAATAAATACTATGTAGTGGATAGTAATGGAGAAAAAATTGTCAATAAAGGATAAATTAGTAGCAACACTAAAACATCGAGAAAATATGATGAGAAAAAAATAAACTTAATCGTAACCATAATAATATTTTTATATGGAGAAGAAATGGTTTAACCAAACTATTTTCTAAACTAAATGCACATTGAAAGTAGATATGGTAATGATTGCATAGTATTAGTAGCATAGAGAAAATGGCAGTTTAGAAGTGGTTGAGAATTAGGGTTGATATGAAAAATTACATCTAGGCATGCAATGCAAACGTCATAAATATTGGTTCAAGAAAAGGTGTGACATGTTTGTGAGAAATCAATGTTTGATAGTTTTAAACATTTTAGAGTGTCAAGATGAGGTTCTATGCAATATCATTCTAATGCATCCCTTCAATTTGTTGTTGGGTATTTCATGACATTTTTATATATATGTAGTGCATGATGGAAAGAAAATTTGAATCACTATACCTGATGGAAGAAGAGAACAAATAAGAATTTTGTGTTTGGGTTGTGTTGATGCTATCGTTACTTAGCATGGTTGTTTATATTTATATAAATTAGTTTTGTGAAATATTTATGTTTTGATTTTGTATATTTTGGCTATATTTTAATGTTACATGTATATTACTTTAATATTTTTCTAAACAAATACCACCTACAACAATGTGTTTGGTTTTTACACTAGTTTTATTAATTTCAAAGTTTAAAATTCTTATTTATTGTATATATTGCAATTATGTGATTAAGTTAAACTAAAATAGTAAGCTAGATTCTATCATTACTTCATGTATTCTTGTGGGTACAATATTACATTGCAAATATATCAATGTTCACCAAACAAATTTTACAGGTGCAATTTACCTAATTCAATTAATTAATACCTTTCAAAAAATATCATAGTGATAAATATTAAGTGTAGTTTCTATATAATTCATATCAATAATAAATTTTTTATTTTTTTTTTCATTTTTTGTAGATCTTATTATGGACACTCTCTGTGTGTGTGTAATTGAAAAAAATTCCAATATCATTGATTGCACAAGGATAGTAAATGTTTACAAGCATAGACTAAAATTTTCATAGAATTTATTTAGTCAGTAGCTAAATTTTTCATAAGCTATTAGGCACTTTTATGCCCACATTAATTTTGAAAAACCTAATATGGAGCCATTATATAAAAATAATAAGATTAAAAATTTTATTAAACAAAATAATAACAAAAAATTAGTCACCATTGTAGATTGCACAAGAAAGAATATCATTATTGCAAATGTTTTAAAGCATCACAATAATTTTTTTCAACAATGAACATGCAACCTACCACTATGTAATAAAAATGTCAAATTAAGCAGATATTTATATTAGTTCCTATTGATTTTTCCTCAGCACTTCAAAATTGCTTACACACCTATCTCTTCAATGTTCCTGCTATCATTCCTCTTATTGCTCCAAGAAGATTGAACATAGGCTTATCAAAATTTCCATCTAAGAACAACTTAGATGCTCATAAGTCACTGTACTTAGGGTCTTTATTAAGATTCCTTCAAACAATGATTTTCTTCTCCAATAACCACCGAACACAAGCCCCACAAATATTCCCTCTAACAATGACAAGGATGCTCTTATATCATTATACACAGGGTCTTCCACAACATCCTTCACAATAATTATTTACTCCTTGGATCACTGTACTTAGGGCTCAACAAATCAACCCTTACACAGCCCCTTTGCACACTTAAAGTTGACTGATCTTAGAGCATAAGACACTTTCCAAACCTTCCTTACTAGACAAACTTCATTATACCATCAACACTGCAATCATCAAAATAGAAGACTCAACCACAACCACATACCTGTCATGAAATCGACATAGTCCTAAATTTCTTGATTTAGGGAATACTCCTTAAGGTTACTCAACCTTTATCTTCATCCTATAACACTTCAGATTCAGACCCTCAATTACCTCAAGCTCAAACCTTATTACTTCTTTTTTTATCTCACTTTCAACCCTTAAACTTTGTGTGTACACTTAGAGGAGGCTTGGTCCTTACCTCTGTAGTAGCACATGACTCTCAACTTTAACATCCAATCATCCTAAGGGACTCGTCCCTCCTTGATACAATAAAAAATACTTCAGCTTATTACACAGAGACAAACATAGACTTTTTTCCCAAAACCACGCAAGGATTCTCGTCCTTCCTCCATAGAAACTCAACTATTTTCACAGGATAAACTTGACCTCTTTCCAACCTTTGTAGCACAATAGAGACCTAGATATCCCTCCTCCAGCTCAATTCTCTCCTGATGCTTGATGTCCTTCTTAGGATATTATCTTCACTTTTGATGCTCCAAATGATCTTCACCTCATATCTACTTATAACATACTAGGTGGAGTCATTGACCACCAAGGGGCATGAATTCTAGCCCAAGTCGACTTGAGTTAACTTATCAAAACCCCACTAACATAAGAAATGAGATTTCTTTCATTTGATTTTCCCTCACCATTGAAGCCCTAAGTTCCCCTTAATCCACAAAGGGTGCCCCTCATGCATCCAATGAATAAAAAATTAATTTCCACATGGGTCTTTCGCCTACAACTTTGGTTACATTGTCTAAAAAAATCCATTTTATGGGTCAACTCCACACAAACCTAGTATCCCAAGGGTTGTGGGAGTACCTCCTACACATTTCAACAATTCCATTAAAATCCAAAAAAGAAATCACTTTTTTTGTGACCCCCCAAGGGGAAATCCAAAGTTTTTTTGATGAGTGTTTGGTGTTCTATGAAGGTTATAGTTGATTAGGATTTCATCACCATGATACAAATTATGAATTGCATGCACAACAACAAATTTGGATGCCTTCGTTTTCATAAATAACTCATTTTCATTCAAGTTATCCTCAAAATTGGGAAAATTTGCACTAAATAATAGATACCTACAATTATTTATGAAATTTTCAGTGCTCCCATGAATCTGTGGATGACCATTCACATATAATAGGATTTTCCAATTAAAGTTTAAAAAAACATAACCATTTATGCACATACCTTACATGAAAATACTATGTTTGTATTTAATAATATTCATGTAATTATATCAAATATAAAGAGGAACACACATGGGATAAGTGTTATTTATTGTTTGGGAGGAACATACACATGTAAAGTAATTAACAACCCAATATTTGCAAAATCTATTTTAGACTTGGAAATCACATAATTATTACCGCAAAATTAGAATTTGGTTCTAATATCAGGCACAAGCATGGAAGAAAACTAAACAACATAAAAGACATGGTTGTAATAGGTTTCATTTTTACTTTGAAAATAGATAAGATGAGGGAAGTCATCACTAGCTTCCAACAATTGAATTGAATTTGGTATGTGCTTTGAACATTTTTCTCTTTTATGAACTCATATAGATTTTTATATCTCCTAGTAAATATATTTTGGGTAATATTCATATCATACTTGAAAATGTTCACACCATAGTCCTCTCGATTGGTCTAAGAGATATTTTTCCCTTGTATCCATTTAGTTTGTCATTGTCAGGAACTCATTCTGGTGGTGACCTTCTCTTTTTCATATGGTGCACCTCACCTTGTGCTTTTCCTTTCCTTTTGAAATGTCTTGTAATTGCAAGGTTAGAGAAGTTAGATTTGTTTACACTTGTGCCATATTGACATTTCATACTTTACTTGCAAGTGTGCCTTCCAATTACAATGTGATTTTTGATGCTTCAAGACGGGAGGCCACCTATTTTTGTGTAAGTGAAATTGTAATATGTGGAAACAACCCTACTATAGACCATTCCTGGTATTGTGCGTTGGGAATTTGGAATGTCAATCGATCCACCAATACCTTGAATTGATTGTCATAGTCCTAGATAGATTCACCATCATTCTGAATTATCTTCTTAATATTTGTTATGCATTGTGACTCAGACTTTGGTTTCTGGAACTCTTTCAATAGAACATGCTTAATATATGTCAATATCCTAGGCTTTCCAAGGGGTGTTGTAGCCTTATACTTCATATGCCACACTAGAGAAGAATCCCAAAATTTTGTTTCCAATTGTACAATATTCTTCCACTCATATGGAATCTACTTAACTATCTAGACTACCTCATAGACAAGCCAATGTTGTTTGGGATCCTTTGTCCTAGCTCCCTGGAAAACTAGCAAGCTTAGTGTAGAATAAAAAACAACCATTTTCTATTGTCCTTTTCTTTCTTGTTCACAATTGAAATCCTCTGTTGAGGGCAGGGTAACTTCGAAGGATTCTCCTAATAGTACTCTATGGTCTCCTCCTAAATTCTCTTCTTCCTCTTCACTACCTTCTCTCTCACTGTCTAAGTTCCTTTATTGAACTAACTTTGATGACTATGAAAACATAACAAGCAACGAAGAATTTACCTCTGATTCTAAATGTGTGCATAGGGTCATGGGTTTGATGCAAAGGATGGAAAAATCTTGGACAATGGGATGCAACAAATATTCTGTGTCACGTTGCTACTCTGTGTCCTTTGTCTCCTCTCCATCGATAATTTGACTATGTGCTTCCCTACTATCTCCTTCGTCATGGTAACATTCTCCTCTATCTTGGGTGGAGGGCCCTCTGCATGGAACAATGCTTCACTCCTGGTGTAGGAACTCCTTTTCTCTCTCCTTCTTAGTCTTCATAGCAATTTGGATCTTCCCTATTATGCACACTACGATCCTATGTGACATGCTTCTTTCTGGGGCTTCTGTCAGAAATGTGCTCGGTCATAGTTCATTTTCCTCTACTCGAACCATAGATGTATATCGTCCCACTACATAGGGTGTCAACCACACTGCTCTCCTCATTCCCTCTTAACGATGACATGGAAATTTCCATCATTTTGGTAATGAATACATGGCTGACACCTTGATGTCTTTTGGGATATCACTTCCCCCTTTGTAGATCTTGTTCTTACACTGAATTGGTTGCATCTCCCATCACTTGTTTTTTTCCTGGAATCTTTTCTTATTTTTTCCTTTGAAACCTTAGCTCTTTCATAATGCACATCTCTCTTTATTTTCCTTTCCTTACCTACCTTTTCCCTTCTTTGACTTAGGCCATCCTCTCAGTAGATCCTTGGTTCCCCGCGTCACAAATTTTTTTAACTATTCATCTCGTCAAACTCCAACAACAACATACCTTTGTCACATAACATCATCTTAATCCATGTGGGTAATACTTTAATGACCATGTGGTCCCTGCAAGAAATATCATTCAAATGCGGTAAAAGACTGAGTAGGTTAAACTACAAATTTAACTATGTAACCCCCTAAAACAATATCCAACTAAAAATCAAAATATCTAGCTATTGTATCACTTACCATGTTCACCCTTTGTAGCATATATGTTGTCTAGTCATATAGATTCAATAGACTCTAAATTCCTCATTTCTCTTCCTATCTCTTCAACCACCCTCATAAAATAATAGGGAAATCAAAAAAGAAAATCCCATGAAAGTAAAACTATACCTATATAGCCATTCCTCTAAACTAAGATGCAAGTTCCTTGACTGTTCCATCATAAAATTGTGTTGTATATTGTCCAACCATTGTTCTATATTTTCTCTCATTGATATCCACATCCCCTCTCCAACACAGAACTCAAGGTCCTAACAATGAAACTATTTGTTTCCACACAGGGGTGACCTAGGTTTTAGAGTTAAGTAAACAAAATCCCATTAGACATCAACATTTTCAACACCTGCGAGTAGGTTAGGTCTCACCTAACATATGCTAATGGGTTTACAAGAGCCTTTGAAGGTTATATAAGGGAAAAGCGCAAATAAAGATAACTTTGGTTCCATAATTACTCACCATGAACTATGGTGTTTTCCTTATGTCATAGATGTGTTCATTACAAATAATTACATTTGAACACCTTTACAACATGAGTTGAAACATTCCAAATAAACTATGATGTGCATTGGTCAAGTGCAAAAGCATCGTCTACCTAACATAGTAACTATTCAACATGAGTTCATTAAACAAGTGAAAAAATAAATATGTCACCAAACATGGGAACATAGCTTCATTGATATATTGACATTGTTATTTACATTATGCTTCAACCACTAACAATCAACATAGAATATTCACCAAAATATATGCAAAGGTTTCAAATCATTCATTTATCCAACCATTGGTACAAAATACATATAGAAAAAAACCATAAAACCTTGCATAAAACCTTTGGATACTTCATATTAACAACAAATATTAGTGATACAAATTACAATGGGGTATCATACACCTAAATAAGAGAAATCAAACCATCATAGCTCGTTGTATTATCCAACCAACCCAAGTACAATTGATAGAGTAAGTATTCAACAAGGTACCAGACAAAAATAACATTATGAGAAACAACACTAAGACAAAAAAACATCTGAAGAACAATAATTAAGCTAACAACAATAAAATAATAGAGTCGTCTAGAATTGAAAAATACTCTTTATATAACTTTAATCTTTAGCATCACACTCCTCAGTATCTAAGGTCAACTCAACTAGCTATCTCACCCTGATGAGTTGTCTAAATTTGTGCCAAGCTGCAACCAACTACTTGACCATAATGGGTTGAATCAAAACCAATTTATTTCCCACAAAAAACTGAATCATACAGTTGGAGAGTGCGATATCGATTGTTGCATATTTATGTTATGTTGTGGTATTTGTGGCTTCTTATGGACATCTATGCAATGTGTCATACATTTGCATGGTGTGCATGTTTGCTTCTAATATGTTGTGAGCAGTGTCCACTAGCTGCTACTGTGTGTGATATTCCTTATTTCCTCATTACTATAATGTTTCTCCATACTTAAATGATTTAAGCTTGTGCTAGTAAGCACTACCTTAGGCTTTCCAACCAAAGAAAAATGTATTTATTCTTTCTTCACTTCTTGCATTAGCTCCTTTCCACTCATCAACAACACATTAGGACCACCTTCTTCCTTTGATCCTTCATCTTACAAAGGTAACAATGTATCTCTCTTGCCAATCTTCTCAATTTTATAGATGTTCCTACCATAATGAATAATATTTTCTATCATACTACCATGGTCTTCCAAAAAAAAAATGACAAACATCCATGGGAGTTATGTCACATAATTCCTCATCCTTACATTTTCCAATCTGAAAATCCACCTTGCATTATTCATTCACCAAAATTTGATGTGTTTTTTGTAGCCATGGTACTTTATAAGTATTGGGGTGTGTTATTATATTCAAATCTATTCTTTATACCATCTTAGTATAGTCCAAATTATCAGTGCCACCACTATCAATCAGAAATTTGCAACACTTACCCTTTGACTTGCATATAGTTCTGAACAAATTTATCCTCTAGGATGGCTCCTTAGCTTCCTTATTTTATTTGAATAGAAATATTTTCACTAACAATGACCCTCCTGCTTCTGGTATTTCTTCAATTGCTACTAAATTCACACTTTCTTCTCTTGCTTCTATCACATGTGCACTTATTTGACTTGCACGATTATTTTCTAGACATTCCCATGACATATGTCGTAATTTTCCACATCTATAACATAAAAGGCAGGGAGAAATCTCCTTGGGTTGATGCAGAGGTCCATTTTTCCCTTCAAGTCAACTTAGGTGTGTCATATTAGCATAATTTTTTGATTCTCTTTATTATTTTTTCTTTGGTTGCATGCCTTGTTTGGGGTCAGTCTTATTATAATTTTAATGAAAATTGCTCATACTCATTTTCTAGTACTTATAACTCACAACAACTAAGTAATTATATTTGGGTACTTGTTTTCATAATTTGCACAAAATAGGTTAGTAGTCTCTACCTATACCTCTCTTGAGTAATGTATTATTCCTTTGAATTCACATCCTCATGGTGGTTGAATACTTAATCTTCTACCTTCATCTTTTGAGGACTAGAATATTCCTCTCCCACTTTGTCTTAGTTTTCCGCTTGCATGAATTTTTCCTCTAATCTTTTGACTCTATTTTTTCACGATATCATTTGATGTCAAAGTAGCTTGGTATTCATCCTCAATTTTCCTTAGGGATCAGATATTAATCTCATCCTAAATTTCATACCTCAAACCATTAATGTGCCTAGAAACCATTTCAGTATCCTTTCCAACAAGACTAGTTGTAATGTTAAATTTATAAAATTCCTTAGTATATACCGTTACATAATTTTTTGCCTAAAATTCTACAATTACTTGAAAATATTTACCTGTAATGCTTAGGCATGAACTCACCTTTAAATTTAGCCACAATACTATCCCAACTCTTGATCTTGGACTAGCCTTTATTCTTTCTATATTCATGCACTTGATCCCCCCATAGGGTTGCATGAACTTTCAATATTGTCATTGCATACTTCAATATTTTCTTTCGTCAACATCTTCATAATCAAAATATTTGTCCATGGCATTGATCCAATTAATCAATTCATTAACATTTAAATTACCTTCATATACGTGAACCTCCATATGTGGTATATAATCATATTAGAAATCATCTTCAATATTCTCTCATTTGTTAATGCTTCACCTTCATCTTCACTAGAGTATTCTTATTTTGCCTCACTGACATCTCCCATGTTAGCTCCTCCTTTTTGAGTAGTATGCATTGCCTCTAACCTTGTTTGAATCTACCTCATCTCTTTTGCAGAGATGCATTCACTATAATTTTTCCTTGACTTTCTCCTGAAGCTGATATCCTACATATTTCTACCATATATGATCACTCCTTAAAATGATACCAAACTGATGCCCTTCTGTCTCCATTTATTGGCCTTTCCCTAAATTTTGGGCTGATGCTCTTCAAAGTTATTTTGATAGATATAAATCTCTCACTCTGTAATTGGAATTATACATGGAAGTAGTTGTGATAAACTTTGAATCTTAGCACCCATTTTTCTTTGTTCAGTCTCAACCCCAAATTCACTTGCCATGGTGGAAACCTAAAATTCACATGCAATTATGAAAACTAAAGGTGAAATTTGTAATCCAAAGATCCAAATACCTTCTTTAGTAACTGCATTTGTTTGAAGGTATAAAGACCTAGATACTTTTTATACATGTGATATATCTAGAGATCTAACTCGTGATTACAACCAATAATGGAATCCACACTAGATACTTTATAGTCTAGATTTCCAATGCAATTTGGATTTTGGTCGATGACTTCATTGTTTGAACTTTTGTTACACTCAGATACCTCAACTAGTATCAATATTTTTTTTTTGATTTAGTTACATCTTTCTTCAAAACTATAACTTCAATGTGAATGTTGTAAAGTTCCCATATTGATGACAATATGTGAAGGCATTTTTTTGTTCACTTCAACTAATAAATCTTGAAGATAAATCAGATTTTGATAAGATTTGGCATTATACAAATTTGGGTCCGAACCAATATAAAAATATCAAATTGTGTTGTGGCCCATATTTGATGCTATGAACCATGAAAATGAATCTGGGAACTGGTCACTTGCAACAATTGATCCTTCTTGTAAAAATAAAAAAATCTAATCTAGCCCGTGCTCAACACAACATGAATTTAACCACACATACATGCACATAAATACACATAGATGATATATTAATTCAATTTGAAAGGGGATATTGTAGATTAATAATATGCTTACAAACTTCCTCTCTTACACACCACTCACACACTCCAAACACAATATCTCTCTACATATCTTCAATAACCATGAAAATATACTACATAAATCTCTTGTATTCAACAAAGTCAACCTGTTTTGCTAGATTATCTAACAAATTCTTAATTTGGTTAAGTCTATCCCTTTACATAGAAACTAAAATAAACTCATATAAATTACTAACAACATAGAGCTCTTATATATTATATTTAGAAACAAAAAAAAATTAAAGAAACTAAATTCCTTTGGAAAATGGGTTTCGAGCTAACACTGATAAAAGTAGTTTTGATGGTAGATGCTCTTGCATCAAAATCTATCAGGGAAAGTTTTGGGTGAGTGTTATATTCTTTCCATGACTAGTCATACGTGTGGGGGGGTTACAAGGGGTCGTCAACCTCCCTTGTTTGTTGCACCCAGCACAGCATAGGGGGTCACAAGGGGGGCGCAGCCCCTCCTATCGGGGGGTTTAAAGGGGGCGACAACCCCCCTGTACAGGGTCGAGGGTAGCGCCCCGAGTTTTTTTTTTTTGACCCTATATTAGGTGGGTAGACCTACCTATGGTTTTGTTCATGGGCTTTGCACATGGTTTTTTGGGCTTTGTAACAACCTTGGTGAAAACTCCATGTGAAAATATATAGATACCACGGATGATGGGACATGTATTCCAAGATGAATGGTGGGAAAGACATCTTGATGTGTGTTCATTTGGTTTCTTATGGCTAAGGAAATTGGAAAAGGCAATGGATAAGGCATTAAAGAGGAAAAAAGGTATTTTGGCACATTTATTTATGAAAATAATGGAAATTAGGAGAAAAGGAAGGTGAAAGGTCACAAGTTGCATGTGAGGAGAAAAATGAAGGAAAATAATGGAAACTGAAGAAAATAGAGGACTCATTGATAAAAAGGATTCTGAGGATCAGTGGGCAAGACTTGGTCAGTTTAGCTTTGGAGCTCTTTCATTATTCTCTCTCTCTCTCATACTCTTGCACACTTAGAGTTTTCTTGGAGCACTTTGGCATTGGAGCAAGAGAGACAAATAAGGAAAGAGGAAGCAAAGATCAAGCAGGGAAACACATGATCCAGCAACTATAACAAGCTTCAATGTAGGTATTGATTTGCATGTGTATTTTCCTTGCTAGATTTGGCATGCATGGGATTGCATGTGTTTCTTTTCTACCATGGCATGGGTTTTTCCAGATGTGACAATATTTTTAGCCTAGCCTTGCCATTTCTTGATAACTTTGATGAGATGGGTTATCTCATTCAGTTTATGTGGGATGGTCGGACTAGATACGAAGTTGAGTGGGGTGGATCTATGAATTGACAAACACATGGTGTAGTGGTCCTTTGACAGGATTGAGGATGCACAAAGCCGCTGGCCTAGTAACCCCTGAATTAGATTGTGGTTGCAGTAAAGCCATATTGTGTGCCTCGGTGGGCCCAGGAATCCTTGCCAGTGAATGGCGAGATATATGGTAAATCCAAGTGGTGTAATTTCTTTCCATTGGGCCTAGTGACTCCGAGATGGAATGCACAGTAAATCCTGGAGAGTGTGTCTCATTGTAGGGCCTAGTGATTCATGGATCAGATTGTGGATGCACGGTAAGGCCTGAGAGACTAGGAGGCACTCAAATTCCTCACAGTGTAGGCGGAGAACTTCTGTGGAATCCACATTGATTAGTGTTTTTGATGTGTTCTATGGGTCCCACATTCATGCTTGGAGTATGGCACGAGGGTGATTGGCTGAAGAGAGAGTTGGCTTAGCCAATCTATGTTCAGGTGGAAAGCGGTAGTCCCATATTCGGTTGGTTCTTTGCATTTATTAATGAGAAATTCATTCCATTGATTTTCATGTGTAAATTTACTGGTGTACATATGGATTTTGATGGCTGATATGTTTATTGTATTTCTTTTCCTATTATGCTGGTTATATGTACATTTTATGACAACAACTATGTATGGATCTCATTATGTTTTTACTTGTACATGAATGGATAATCTGTCTATGAACTAATAGATGCATTGCAGCAAATGACATGAGGGAACAATGGTTTATAGTGATTCTCAGATATGTATGAGATCCATACACTTAATTCTATTGTTTACACCTGTAGGTTACATGTTGATGATATGTTTGAATAAATGCCTGTCATGGCTAGTAAGGATCTGGTTAAGGTCTTGTTGAGATTATTTCTTTTGCATCATTGTTTCCTTATACCTTTATTGATTTCAAGCTTTCATTTCATTCCGGGCAGTGGCCTGGGCTATGGGCTTGGAAAAGTGGCTTAAATCCTAGGGTCGCTGGCACAAAACTGGCAATTTTGGTCCACATTTGTTGGCATGTAGGCCTATGAGAGAGACTTTAGGCCTTTGGTCGCTCCCTTTCACATAGCATGAGAGTGACTATGGTCTTAGAGGTCCAGAATAATAGTGGGACCCAGGGACAGGCTATCTGAGTGGATGACTTGTCTCCTGAGGGTTTTGCTGGTGATGTTGGATGACTGTATGTGATGTTTCCATCAATTCCACTTCCTTAAGGTCACATAGGAGGTTGAATATGATCATAGTAGCCTCTCGTCTCATGTTTACCCCAGTTGGCATGGTTAGTTGGGTGGATGTGGGAGGAGGGTGTTATAGAGTGGTATCAGAGCATGGTTTAATTCTCAAACTAGATGGGTTGACGATCTTGGTCATGCATGCATGTCAGTTGCATACGTGTCTCTTATACTTGCATACCATGTACTTGTTGCATTTTTTGATGCTTAAGTATGGTTATCATGGAGGATTTGATATTGATTTTGTGAAATACATTATCATAAGTATGAGACTCACTATGTATGGATTATATGTCACTTACATGTTGAATTTATGGTGCCTACTTATGTCCTTATATGTTGGGTTACATTCTTGAATATTTGGATTACGCGTATCAGTCTTGTAGGTTGATTACAAGATCTGATCGCTTATGTTTGACTACATGCATTTATCCATAATTGTAGCTGATTTGACATTGCTTATGCATATTGTTGGTTGCATGTGGAAATGTGTACACTGGAGTAATGGTTGTTGTCATGCGTGAGGTCATGGTTTGTGTACTTGATGTTTAGTCAATTTAGTGTGTCCTAAATTTCTACATTAATTATCAATCCGGGAGTCGTAGACTGATGAAGTGTGGCGCACTATATGTGCAAGACAACCCCTTTCTTACCTTTTTGTCGTTTTCAATTTTTATTTTGTTTTGGGGGTTTTTATCTTCATTTATCTCCTAATATGAATGGAAATCCTATCCTTGAGTTTTAAGAATACTCTAGAAGGCAAGTATGGATATAGATTTTAAGGCAATTATGTCTTTTATAATGATTTCCAGAACTTAACACTTCAGAGGGTCTTAGAACATACTAGTGGTGAAATTAATACTTGAACAAGAATAAAAATGTGCTGCTATTAAAATCAAGCAAATAATGAACTACTAATCATGAAACCATTATCTTTGTTGCTATCTAAATACAGGAAAATGAATTAAGCTACTACACTCAAACAAATCAAAAACTGTGATCTAGTAAAAGTAAAATCAATTCACATCATTCATAGTCTGGTACCTCGCCAGGTAGTTTAAGCTATGGCTTTCGGAGATAACGTCAATTATATGAGAAAGTTGATGTCTAATTGTAGAAAAGTAAAACTAAAATCAAATTACATCATTCATAGTCCGATACCTCGCCAGGTAGCCTAAGTTATGGCTTTCGGAGATAACGTCAATGATATGAGCAAGTTGATGTCTAATTGCAAAAAAGTAAAACTAAAATCAATCACATCATTCATAGTCCGATACCTCGCCAGGTAGTCTAAGCTATGGCTTCCAGAGATAATGTCAATGATATGAGCAAGCTGATGTCTAACTACAGAAAAGTAAAACTAAAATCAAATCATATCATTCATAGTCCTATACCTCACCAGGTAGTCTAAGCTATGGCTTTCGGAGATAACGTCAATGATATGAGCAAGTTGATATCTAAACTAACTAACAAAGTAAGTAAATAAGACTGAAATCAACAAAACAGAACTGGAATTAAAAAAATTAAGAAAAGCAAAGTCAGTAGAGAGGCTAATTCCATGTCACTAATTATTGTGAAAATTGTATGAAAATGCCTAGGCCTACTCTATCCTGAAACATACACACACTAATCAGTGTTAACAATATACAAAGCTTGAAATATCATGTACAGGAATGAAATGTTAGTACCATAGCAAATGAAATATACACAGGTGGATAACTATGAAATATGTGCAATGAAAATAAAGAAACAATGCATAAAACTTTACAGCAGTAAGGAAAACGAAACCTCAGCGTGCAGGGGCCCTCTGCACGGCCTTGGTCAATAGGCTATCAATCCAAAATTATGCTCACGTAGTCATATAAAAATAGAGTCTTCTTTATAATTCAAAATATAGGACGAATCCTGTCGTTACCACAATGGGATTAGTGTCACGGCACAATATACTTAACAACAAAATTACATCAACAAAAGACTAACTCTATGCGTTTGGAAACACGTTATTTATAACAAAAGCTTCATAATTGTTTTCCTGTGAAACTAGGTTAACAGAGGACACGTAAAAGATAGCGTCCATGAATTTAGCATAATGGTTGCCGAGATTATTCAATCTATCAAAAGTGGCTGTTCGATTCGCATCGTGGGGCCGTCTACAGCTGTCAACATGACCCCAGGGATCTAGGAACGGCCACGAATCCTTCACGTGTTTGAAAACGGAGTCTTATTGCTGTAGGATTCCTCTGTTTGACCACCGCTTGACCACCATTGACCACGACTTTCCTTAATGAATCCAGCTGAACCAATAGGACTTGATCCATTTCCAAGTCATTCCTGATCTACCCACGTGTCCTGTTTTGCCTGATGACTCCTGCAACCTGGAGTTTAACAAAAACAACTGCAAAAAGTTGAATCAGCTACAGAAAGTGGCTGCATTCCACAACTAATGAGCAAAATCTAAGTCAAACAACAAACACAAAAACATAGTTAGAAAATCACTTAAATGCTCTTTTAAAATTAGTATGCAATGATTTTGATAGCTTATGAGGTCCAGGTGAGGGGAAAAAGTCTAGGAAAGTGTGTAGGAGATATGTAGTTTCAGGACTCAACACTTGATATGGTCATGCATTGATGACTGGACTATAGCTAGAAGGATGTGTATATGGTTTTGTACTCATGAGTTATATGTCTATATGAAGTTTTTATGCATGTATGGTCCTGGTTATAGTTACGCATGGATAGTAGGTCAAAAATGCCTTGTGGAGTCATTGTATGAAATTTAGGTCTTCATGGTGCTATTGGTTGTTATGCTGCTAATGTGTTGGCTAAGATAGATCAGGAGATGCAAATCGTCATAACGAGGTTGCAACATTAGACTTTGGGGTAAGAGAAGATCGTCGTACATGTATTGTATGTTTGGCATGCAAGTATGTAAGTTAAGGATTGTTATATGCATTAGGTTTATGTACATGTCTTTTGATGTTATGGTTATGTACATGATAGATGGTGGTTGATTAGCATAGTCATAAGCACATGTGTTGGATAGTCACGAATGATAGTAACTTGTGGTTGTAAGCATTGCTATTGTTGGTTAGATTAGATAACTTGATGATTTTGTTATATGATATGTTGTTGATGAGTATGTTATAGGTTAAATTGTTGTTTTTATATTATAGTTATCTTGAAGATTAGGTTATATGTTGTTGATGAGCATTATATATAACTTATTGTTGTTATGTGTTATTAAATTGATGATTAGGGCTATTTAATTGAGATCTTGATGTTGTAATTTGGATTGGCCATATGCGTGATGGTTATGTTCATTGCATTAAATATCTTGATGTTATATGTATTGTGTTAACCTCGTTTGACCTATGTATATGGTTATGGTTGTGATATTAAGGTATGAGCTGACATATTTGTGATATGGTGTCGTACTAATCTAGATTGATCATACATATGTGATTGTTATGCATGAACGACAAATGCTTATGAGCTTATGACATGAACATGTTAGTTAGTTACTGTATTGGATATCATGATTTATGTTTGAGTTCATATGTTGTGAAGTTGTATCATGATAACCTAGCTTTATTGTGTAGACAAGATAGCCTCCTTTGATATACATTAAGGTATGAGTTTTCCTATGTCGTATATTTGGTGCTTGGTTGTTTGATTATGACGTCTATTTGGTGTTTGAGTGTTTGGTGCCTAGTTGATTTTAATTTATATAACATGGTATGTTTGCAAGTTGGTTGAACATTTGATGAATTCCATAATATGAGTATGCGTTCCAATGATCTTTCTTTCAGATGTTTTTATTAACACGTATGTGTTGAGACAGTTGATATGTACTTGAGTGTAGTAGGTGATAGTTGTAGAATTATGTCTAATGATTATGAGTTGACTATGGATTATGCAATTATTGTTTGTAAAAGTTGATAGATATTATTGTCTTGATATTTGGAACACATGGTTGACATGTGTGAGCAGTTGCAGGAAACATTCTTGGTATTAATATGAGGAAGTAATAATTGATGTGGTTATATAACTAACAGTTGGATGATGTGACAGTACATAGTAAGACTCAATTGCAACAGGGTAAAGGTAAAAGAAAGGAATTGGGTAAGAATTCCTTTGGCTATGTTTAGAAACCCTAATTCCAAATGAATGAGTGCTTTACCTACAAGAAGTCTTCTTAACCTTGATTTTGTCTGACATTATGTGGATACATGTTATATTCATGAACATGTAATTGAAAGGTATATTAGTTAGTATTTAGTTATAGGTGGATCTGTCAAAGGATGAGAGTACCTTGACAGATGGCGTGGATGTGTTTGGTTGCAAACAACGTGATTGGCACAAAAAAATGAGGTAACTGGTGTATTGTTATGTTTATTTATTCACTAACATTTATGTGTTTATGGTAGTATGATGCATAGGGCTGCATGGCAAAGAGACGTTGCCATGAAATCTTGAAGAAGGCTCTGGTTGAGTTTCCCCCAGAACCATGGGGATTAAGTCATGGTGTTTGTTGTTAGCCTTGTAGTTTTGGTCTTTTTTCATTTGCTTGTGCTTAATTTGTAGCTTTATTTAAGTCTAGAGTATGGCCATACCACTTTGTTTGTAGAGTCGTGTTGTTATTGGTTTTCATGGTTTTCTTGTTGTTATTTTTTGTATTCATGCCATTTATGTTTTAATTCTGAGGAATTGGTCGGGAAAGAGGAATGTTGATGGAGCTCGAGGAGAGTTGTGTGGTACCCAACAGGTAATGTAAGATTTAGGTGAAGCTCGATGCATGAGTAAGCACATCGGAAGGTGAGCCTACGATAGTCGGTTGGATTGGTTGGGTCCATTGTGGTAAATGGATGATGATAGAATAGCCATGGGAAAGGTAATCAAGAAAAGGTAAAGTAAATGTATCTGAGGTGTCAGATGCCTTGGCTATGTTGGGAGTATTGTTCTCAATATTGCACATGTGTTGCATGAATAGAGGAAGTTCTCTTAACAATTGACCTTGATATTTGGTAATTATTTTGTGATCATGATTATGTTGATGTTTATATATGTATACATGTAGGCCTGTATGTATGTCATGTATGACAGGGTGATCATGAATCATGATTATTTTATGCTAATGCTTATATGTACATATGTATGTATGTATGATGTTGATTGACGAGATATTTATTATTTTATGATGTATGTATGTGTACATGTATCTATGTCACTATCTGACAGGGTCATTAGGAATCATGCTTGTGGAAGAATGATTGCTTACACAGGAAAATGACATGAAGAGGTTCCTAGTCTATGAGGAATCAAGTGGGAATAGTAGTCATGACAAACATATGAAGTCAGTATCATGTGAATACGAATTTATATTATATGCTTGTATTATGCCAATGCTTATTATACTGAGGGATACATCAAAAAAGTGAAAGCAGAGTGGTCTATGGCATGCTGGGACAAGCATGGATAAGACACTACAAGCAAGGTTGCTTGGTAAAGAGTCAGTGTGGTTTTGGATGTGTGGTACGACTATTGTGCATATGTCATATATGTTATACCTTTTTCACTTGTGATGTTGTGTGCATGTGGTGTAGTGTATATTTAGTGTGTGTACATGTTGGATATGTGGTATTGTGTACATATTGTATTGTGTGTAGGTGGTGCTATGTGTAGAGATATAAAAAGGGTCTCTTTCACCTCTAATTACCTCACATTAATATGTCAATCCGGGAGCATTTTGTTATTTCAAAGAGTGTCTCATTCTGAGGCTATCATTTGTCAGAGTAATGCTAGCAGTACATCGTTCAGAAATACAAGAGTAAACAGATGCTTGTCTACAACTAAGCTACTTCAAAAGAGTAAATCACACACTTAGAAAACTAGGCAACTTATCAGTCAAGGGTTCGGCAGCGATAACCCATCCCTTTGGAAACTGATGGAAAGGAAATTAGAGAACAAACCATGGGTCTGTGAGCCATACAGTAAATGCCGAGGCTCACTACAGCCTTAGATCGTCTCCCACACCAAAACAACAAATGCTAGTAAATGGAACGACAGATAAGAAAATGGAACGACAAATAAGAAATCGAGCAACAAATCTGGAATGGAACAACAATTCTGAAATGGAACAAAAATTCTTAAAAGGAACAGCAGCTAAACAACTAAGTCTCTCAAGCAGTAATCAAACTTAATCTACTAACTCAAATGCATTAATCGTAATCAAACAACAATCTTTCAATCTTAAGGCAGATCAAATAGCTCACACTAATGGAACAACACTGATTACTAATAAGTTAAGGAACAACGCTTGGAAACCATATACGCACACAACACGCTTGAATAGTAATATGATCTAAGCATCAATCTCAATTAAAAGGAATACGACTGCATTTCAAAATGGAACAGCATTGCTTCTGAATCCAACAATCGTAAAGAACACAACTTTCAAGATGAATCCTGTAACATGAATGTACAGCACAAAAGCTCTGTAATAAAATAGTAACAATATTCGGTTAAGACTAATAATATTCAATCAACTCTGAAAGGAATAGTAATATGATGTAGAGTCAATACAATAGTTTTGTTCGAGCAATATTAATGAATTAATCTTAACAGAGCATATGATGTAAACTTATAAAGCATATCAGATTACCAAATAACGACGATAAGAAAATCACGCAGAAATCAAATCGTAATAATACAGAAGCAAGTGTCCTCCGGGGCCGAGCCCTTAGCCTCCAAGGGTACACCGCTTGAGGTTAATCCAGACGCAGAGATGAAATAATCACCAAGTTTGTATTAAGGCATGAAACAAAATTACAATGAACCAGTTCTTATCGAGACTCAATGATCAAAGTTTTGATCTTAACAGAAATTACATAAAAGCATAATCATGTCGAACTCTCCCTGAGCTAACAATGTTGTCCCTTTTATATGGGTGACGACGGAGATGTCTAAGTATAAAAATAGACAAAGCAACGATCCCTCAGGATCAAGGATCTTGAGGGATTCGCCGAACCGTTAATCCTTAATCATCTCTTTTCCCTTCTGTGCCGAGCTGGTGTCTTCACCTCCTTTTCAGGGCCGATTTTCTTTGATCTGCTTAGCCTTGTTTGCATTCGGTCTCCCGTCAAAGGGACAACGGTTACCTCGTCCTTGTCCTTTCCTTTGGAACAGCAACTCCTTGCTTTCACCCCTTCCTGCACGAGGGAATGACAATTGTCAGCGGTTAAGTCTTGCATATTAATCTCACATGTTTTGTTATAATTCTTTATCGTTTTCCAAGTTCATGATGCAAAAATGTTTACAAGTTCTACTGAAAAGCCACTGAAATGATCATCAAAAACATACCTTTTTAGTACTCCACACACCCCCCTGCTTACCCTATTTCATGCCCTCATGAAAACGTTGTAGTTGACATGCAAGGCAGTGAGAGAATAGGCTGGAGAAGGAATCTCATGCGGAGGCCTACAGCCATGATGAGTAACTAGGTAGTCAAAGAAATGGCCTGTTTGACCCTCAGGCATCTCATACAGGGCTTGGTATCCGGGTGCAGGGTGCCAAATAATTGGACTGCGGAACCTATATCCTAACCAGGATGGCCCTGCTCTCAAAATGCTTTCGCCATAAAGGTGCAAACGATTGGCAGCTAATTTAAAATTCTCATACTTAAATGGTTCCTTGAGCTGGATATTAGGATTAGAGATTTGATACCGAAATTTAGCTGCATCAACGGCAAGGTCTTTGATAGAAAGGAAGTATTCTAACCCTTGTCGAATGAGTGCCTCATGCATGGGTCCTAATGTTTCAATGACACCCGGAGTCTTCATGAGGTTTCCATGTGCTTTCCACAATTGTATTGGGTTCCTAGGCTCAGCCCTTACCCACAAATCTAGGCCATTTTCTTGCCTCTGGAAAGTATTATAGGCTTTGAGCCATTTAATCTGATTAACCTCGAATGAGATGAATGCTTGCAATTGGATGTCTCCAACAAAGGGGCCAGGGTTCAGCTCAGTCTCCTGGTCTAGTACAAGGTTATGCAAATAGAATTCGCACAACAGTCTCTGGACCTTCACCCCGTAGTGTTTACAACAGTCGATAAAGTCATTGACAGTGTTAATTTGTATGGGAGCACCTGCTTTAACAGCTTTTATTTTTAATTGCAAATACCATTCCAGTAAAAATAGGGCATAATTTTTGGCAGGGGCCCTACATGTTAAGACGTCATTGTATAAAGAACACAAGGTATCCATCTGCTTGATAACAATTTCTAGCCTACGAGTTACCTTTACAACTTTCTCTTGTTCCTTCCGCCAACCTTCAAAGGCCTGGCTTTCGGATTGATTGACGTTCCTAAGTTGCTGCTGTAGCTCTTCATACTTTTCGCGAGGGACCGTTTGCTCTCTAAGCTTTTCTGCTTCTTGCTGAGCTTGTTTCAACCCCTTGCGCAAGGTTACTATTTTTGGATCTCTTCTCCATGCAGCAGTGGAGGCCGGGAGTTTTACCTGAAATTTCTTATTGCGTTGCTTTGAGTTCAGAACCCTTATCACCCCTGAGAGTGGTGCTTCCGTTTGAATTTCCTTGTCACAGGTCACCATATCATCCATTTCTATTTTAACGTGGATATCAGTCTATTGCTGTTCCTTTTCAAATGGAACAACAGTTTGTTCTTCAGCATCATTTGGAACAACAGCTGGATTTTCAACAAGGTTTTGAACAGCAGGACGAATTCTGATCCTCCGCCTTTTTGCCTTGCAGGGTTTTTTTGGAGTGGTCACCTTTTTCTTCCCTGCAGTCTTTCTTACCCTCTGCCTTGCTTTCAGGATCCTAATCTGCTGGTGGAGCTGGGCTATTATGCTCAATAATCTCTGTTGTTCCTTTCACAGTTCTTTAATTTCCAAAATTTCGTTAGAAGGAACAACAGGCTGTCTGCTGTGGCCTGGGCAGTGACTAGTCCCTGGATCTTCCTCCTGGGCTGTTTCTTCATTGTTCTGCTCCGGCTGTTCTAGGGTAGGAACCCTAACTGGTTCTGTCAATTCTTGGGCAACTTCTTTTTCTGCCCCTGCTTCCTCCGGAATTTCTTTCGGTGTCTTAGGAACAGATTGTTCCTGTTCAGTATCTCTTATTTTTTCTTCATCATGAATAGGCAAATTTTCTTCTTCTGCCTCTTTTGCATGTGGTTTTTCAGGTGAATTTTCCTCTTGGGGTTTGTCATGGAGGTCTGATGGACTGGAAGGTTGGCCATATTCACCCATATTGGCCAAGACTTCGGCCAATTCATCTTCTCCTACTGGGTCCTGTGGTGGGCTACCTTCCTGCTGTCCCATTTCCTCCTCCTGCTTGGATTGTTCGACTTTTGTTTCAGAATGTTCAGCTTCTGTTTCAGACTGGTCAGCTTCTGTTTCATTTTCTTCTTTGGATTGCTCGGCCTCTTCTCCAGATTGCTCAGCCTCTTCTTTAGATTGCTCGGCCTCTTCTTTCTCTTCTCCTTCAGATTGCTCGGCCTCTTCTTTAGATTGCTCGGCCTCTTCTTTCTCTTCTCCTTCATATTTCTTGCCCTCTTCTTCTGGCCATGAGGGTTGCTCATCTTCAATTTCTACTGGCTGGCTAGTGTTTTCCTAGAGTTGTTCCGGCCTCCCTTGTATTCGTGCTAACCGCACTGATTTCCTGCGTTTTTCTAGCTGTTCGGGTGTACCGGTGGCATTCTTACGCTTTGGGGATGGTGCTGTCAACCCCCCTTCAATCATTGCAATTAGCTCTTCCCAGCTACTCTGCTGCTGGGTGAGGCTATGACTGACAATTAATCGAATTAACCCATGATGACTAACAATTGACTCTACATGCTATGCCTTTTTTAAGCTCCATGCAACGTCATGAAGTAACGAATTCAAAAGTGCAGGTAAAGTTACAGAGCATTTCTGTTTTAGAACAGCTAAGAGTTTAAGATGTCGTGGTCTTACCACATCTTTTCTCCCCTCGCAAGTGATCTAGCTTTGCACGGTTTTTGCCAATTCTGCCCAGGGCTCTCCTAGCGTTGCTGGCAGAACTCCCTTTCCTTTAATTGCCAAGCTCTGGCCTTCGTCCTGGAAGATTTCTATAATCTTCTGTAATCTCTCCTTTTTTAACGTCCATACAGGTCCGGTGGCTGGTAGTCCCAAGACTTCTGCGATTATGTCATCGGTGACTGTTATCTGTCTCCCCTTTATTGTGGAGTAATCCTCCTGCAAATTCTGTAGGAATTCAATCGCCACTGTCTTGCTAGACTTTTGCAAGCGGTTGAGATAATTCAGCCACCCTGCTCTTGCCAGGATTTCTCGGGCAGCAGCGGAGACTGTCAACACCTGCGGTTCCCTTCGGATCACTCTTCCTCCCATGGTTTCCCTGTGGATTCTCAATGGAACAACAACTATTTGTGCTGTTTGAAACACAGAGAGGGCAATAGATGCAAGACTTGTTTGGAAAAAAACAGAGTATACAACAGAAATGGCTTATGAACAGCAATTCATGTAACAAAAATAAAAATAGCATGCCGTTAAGCCGTGCCATACCCTAGTACACAATTTTCCCGAATAGTAAGCTGACATGTAATCCAGGGAATAATGAGGTTAACCTCCCCCCGCAATGTGATAGGCTGTCCCAGCCGTCAAATAAAGGAGCAACACCCGTTCTGAAGCAAAGTCATAAAGGAACAACGTATAAAAATATGCCATGTTTAGAAAAAAAACAAATTACCGAAATCGAGGCATAAAGTTGGATCATGTATTGCGTAAGAGGCTGCTGTGATATGATGCGAGGCTGAGAGGAGAGGACATCTGTCGTACTTTCTAAATCTCCTGTGGTCATTGTCAACTACTCTGCCATGATTGTTGATAATAGATTTGCATGCGCTATATATAATTCGGGAAATGATATATGATCAATTACCAAGGTGTAAGAAACAAAAGGGTATTTATAACTCACCTATTGGTGTAAATAATGTGACTTCGATACCATTAACAGTGCTCTGCTGCCGACAGGTGTCCATAACCTTGGCAGAGTTGTTTATTTCACCCATGGAATGATGATCCTTTGTGTATATGTTAGGGAGTGTAATGTCAAAATGTAGGCCATTATGCTGGCTTGGTAACCAATTAACCATGATGCCATTCACGAGGAAGGAGCGAAAAGTGGGCAGGCCGGCTTGTGATGAGACCTCCTGTTCGAAGGTTTGTTTATTTGATATACCTTTTGGACCATATCCTTGGTGTGGTGGCCATAGTGGGAATGCCACTTCGTGTTCGTCCTCATGATCATGGTAGGCTGGCTCTTGATGAGACCCCCTATCCTGCATTTGACACTTTATAAGTCATATTTTTTTTTTTTTTTTTTTTTTTCAAGTACCTTCCCTTTTTTATACACAAGGGGTGGTTCAGCACTCCTTAAGAGTAGGAATGGTGGAAGAAGTCTTAACATCTTAATAGGAAGATATAAAACCTTTGTTCTTATCCCTGAATAACAATCAAAGAGGAAAAAAAAGGGTCGTCATGATGAAGATGAACAACCATAGCAGAATTAGTAGAACAATGACAACAAAAGATGATAAATAAGTGTGTCCTTCCTTTTGTCCTCTTACCAATGCAGAGCCTTATAAAGATAGCGATTTATGTTTAGCATATTTCAGTATGTTGAGATTTTGTATCCATTGCATAAATGCATAGCTGTATTCTAAAAGACTTGAAAGAACAGGAGCAATAAGCATCCTTAATTTAGATCAGCAAAAGGGACAAGCTGCTTCATAAGGAGAGAAAAAGCATGCAAGTGATTCTCTTTAGAGAAAGGACCAAGAGGAGACCTCAAAATAGCAGAAAGTGCAAATTCCATTCCTTTGAAAAAGGAACAGCAGAAAATTCCAATGTCGTTCCTTTGAAAAAGGAACAGCAAACACACGGAGATGTTGTTCCTTTTGAAAAAGGAACAACAAAATCAAAATGTGCAGTTCCTTTGGAAAAGGAACAGCAAAATCAAAAATATGTTGTTCCTTTGGAAAAGGGATAGCAAACACACGGAAATGTCGTTCCTTTTGAAAAAGGAACAGCAAAAATCGAAATGTTGTTCCTTTAGAAAAGGAACAATAGAACAAGCAAATGCCATTCCTTTGAAAAAGGAACAACACAAAATCAAGGATGTTGTTCCTTTGGAAAAGGAACAGCAGAAAATCAAGAATGTTGTTCCTTTGGAAAAGGAACAACAGAAAATCAAGAATGATGTTCCTTTAGAAAAGGAACAACAGAAACACACAAATTCCATCCTTTTGGAAAAGGAATGGCAAAAATCGAAATGTTGTTCCTTTAGAAAAAAAGGAACAACAAAAATGACAGGAAAACATTAGTTCAAACATATATACAAAAAACGACTCAAAGAAAAGAACTTATGTACAAATTGTAAAAAGAAATGAATCGCTTAATGAATTACAGGTGAGGAAGACTTCTCTTCCTCTCCCAGAATCTCCATATCAGTGTCTCGGCGTAGCTGCTGGCAGAAGGACTCTCGAGTGAGTGGTTTGCGATAGAGACGAACTCGGTGGCCATTTACCTTGAAGGCATATCCAGAACCATCAATAGTGATTAGAGTAAGGGTCCCATTATCATGTACCTTCTGGATTTCATATGGTCCCAACCAATGAGTCTGGAGTTTCCCAGGGAAGTCCTGAAACCTGGAGTCGTACAACAGAGCCCAGTCTCCCTCATGGAAGACTTTGTTTTTAATGAGAGAATCATGCCATTTAGCTCACTGTTGTTGGATCAGGGCAGTATTTTGAAGTGCAGAGAACCTAATTTCGTCCAACTCATTGATCTGTTGCAATCGATTAATTTGTGCCTCGCTTAAATCTAAGCCAACTTTGTGTGCTGTCTGTAATGTTTGGATTTCGAATTCTATAGGGAAAATGGGTTGTTTTCCAAACACTAATTGATAAGGTGAGTAACCAGTGGTGCTTCTCCATGTTGTTCTATAAGCCCAGAGTGCTTCAGGTAATCTGGTAGCCCAATCACGTCTATGGGATGCAATAGTTTTCGTTAAAATTGCTTCTATTATTTTATTGCTGCTTTCTACCTGTCCATTCGCTTGTGGGTGGTATGGAGTAGTGATTTTATGCTGGACGTGATAATTGTTGAGTGTTGCAGCTAATCTATTCCCAGCAAATTGTGGTCCACCGTCTGTAATTATTTCTCTTGGAAGACCATAACGTACAAATAGATGGAACAAGAACTGTATGACAGAGTCCTCTGTAGCTCTAGTCAATGCTTCTGCTTCAACCCATTTGGTGAAATATTCTGTTGCCACCAAAATATATGTTTTCTGATTTGATGATGGGTTGATAGGTCCAACGAAATCAAGAGCCCATCACTCGAATGGTTCAATGACTAACTGTGGTTTCAGAGGCATCTCGTCAGATTGACCAGGACGTCCTGCTCGCTGGCAACTGTCACAGGCTTGGACAAATTTCTTTGCATCTTTGAAAATCGTGGGCCAATAATACCCTGTCTGCAGCACTTTATGTCCAGTTCTGTGCTCAGTGAAATGTCCACCACATGGTCCATCATGACAGGCTTTTAGGATGTCAAAGATTTCATCTTCTCGAACACATCTCCTGATATGCATGTCTGCCCCTGTGTGAAACAAATAGCCCCCAATCCACGAGAATCGAGCACTCTTCTGAACAATTTGTTTGCGCTCATTAGGGGTTAGGTGTTTTGGTAGTTTACCTACTGCAAGGTAATTGGAAACATCAACATACCAGGGTGTTTGAACAGCAACAACAAACAGATGCTCGTCCGCAAATTGATCTTCAACCGCTGCTGCATCGATTGGCTTTGGCATTCTTGAGGGAAAATCAGCTGCCGGGTTTTCTTTGCCAGGTCGATCCTTGATTGTGATATCAAATTCCTGCAATTAAATCAACCATCTAGTTATTCTGGCATTTGTGACAGGCTTATTTGCTAAATATTTTATGGCAGAATGATCTGTATACAAGATAACAGGATATCCCGTAATATAATGTCTAAACTTATTGACAGTATGTATTACAACTAGGAATTATTTTTCAGTAACAGTGTAATTTAATTCAGCAGGGGATAAATTTTTGTTGACGTAATAAATAGCATATGGTTTTTTATCCTCTTCCTGCCCGAGGACTGCTCCAATGGTTGTGTCTGAGGCATCAGATGATATCTGGAATGGCAAATCCCAATTTGGTCCTCGAAGGATTGGGGCTGTGGATACGAGCTTCTTCAGATCTTTGAAATCACGTTCACATTTTTCTGTCCAAATAAAATCAACGTTACCAGTTAGTGCATACAGAGGTGCAGCAATGTGCGAATAATGTTCAATAAATCGCCTATAATAACCAGAAAATTCAAGAAAACTGTGTACCTCTGTTTGAGTAGTAGGAGTGGGAATAAGCAAAAGTATTTTGATTTTTGCCAGGTCTACCTGAATACCAGCTGCTGAAACATAGTGTCCTAGGATAAGTCCTTCAGTCATCATCATGTAGCATTTTTCGTGACTTAAGCAAAGCCTGGTAGCGATGCAGCGTTGTAGGACTTTTTCTAGGGTGTCTAATGCTGGATCAAAATCATCTCCATATGGTGTAAAGTCATCCATGTATACTTCAAGTCCATCATTTATTAAATCTGCAAAAATACTAAGGATAACCCTTTGGAATGTGGTAGGAGCATTACATAAGCCAAAAGGTAGAACTCGATAGGCAAATTTTCCCCAAGGACAAGTAAAAGTAGTTTTGTCTTAGTCTTCAAGGGCAATCTAAATCTGATTGTATCCACTGAAGCCATCCAGGAAAGAAAAGAATTTCTTTCCTGCTAGAGTATCTAATACTTGGTCTATGAATGGGAGAGGAAAGTGGTTTTTTGTGTTGCTTTATTTAGCTCCCTGTAATCCACACAGATTCTCCATTTCCCATTCTTTTTTGGTACCACCACAAGCGGAGAGACCCATTTACTATCAGAGATAGGATAGATAAAATTGACATCTAAAAGTATCTGAAGTTAAGCTTTTACCACATCTTTTAGATGAGGATTAAGTCTCCTTTGAGGTTGACGAACAGGTCTGGCATCCTTTTCTATATAAATGTGGTGTGTACATAACTGGGGGTTAATTCCTTTCATATCAGGGTAATCCCATGCAAATGCTTCTTGATATTTTCTTAACAAATGGATGAGCTTCATTTCTTGTTCAGGTGTGAGGTTGGCATTAATGTTTAAGGTTTTTCCTGGTTCAATTTCCACAATTTTACTATTTGCAACAGAAGTAACAGGTATTGTTTGATCGTGTGTATCTTTCAGAGGATCTTCTTCTAATTCATTATCAAATGTTGCTTCTATCATGTGACACTGTGTGCAAGATCTAGTTTGGCTAATAAAATTATTAATGGCATCATCTTCTGTTTGGTTTTTAAAATCAAGTGCCTCTTGTATAGTTAATGGAGATCTAATGTTATCAGTAAGGTATGATACAGGGTGCTTATTAGTTTTAATTATTGTGACACTTGGTTGCGCTGGAGGATATAGAACTAAATTCTTGATATTTGGTCCTTTGGTTATGGTCATACTTCCTTGCCGACATCCAATGTAAGCATCGGCAGTGGCAAGCCAAGGTCTACCTAAAATCAGCGGGTGTCCATCAAGTCGGGTTTTTGGATTGATTATCAGGAAATCGGTTGGGTATTCCCAGGAATCAACAGAGACCATGACATCATGTAGAGTACCCTCCGGCCTAACCATAGATCGATCCGCCAATTCTAGCAAAGTAGAGGTGGGTTTTACAGATGTAATGCCGAGCTTTTGGTAAGTAGTGGTTGTTAAAATATTAATTGCAGCTCCTAGATCAACTAAGGCATTAGATAGGGTCTGACCATAAATTTGGATAGTTACAATCGGATTCCTTGGGTCTTCATATTTAATGGGTGTTTCTTTTCTTGATAGTAAGTCAGATAAAGTGCCAACTACGTGGACTCTTGGATTATTTGTTATATTCCTCCTTGGTTTCTTTACGCATAATTCTTTGATAGTTTTTGCGTATATGGGAATGTCTTGAATGGCTTGGAGGAATGGAATTTTTATGTACAGATTTTGTAATTCTCCCAGAATGTCAAAATCAGGATATTGTAAAGGTCGAGGTATGACTAATCGTTCTGGGAACGGAGGAGAGGATGTGGTTGCTTGATTATGAGTCTGTTGCTTATTCACATCCTCTTGTTGCAACAGATGTTCTCTTGGTAACTGATCTTCAATATGAACTGTTTTATCTCCCTCAGTTTCAATAATACGTCCAGATCTTAACTGAAGATCATTACACTCCCTCAGGTTGGGTCCTATTTCTGGTGATTCTATAATTTGGAGAGATTGGACTAGTCTGTTATTTGGATTGGGGTTGGGTTGGGCTGGGAGTTGTGGTCTCAGATTAGACTGGGGATTTTGTTGTAAGGCTGGCAGTGTAGGTTGAGGGAGCGGAATAGTTCCTACTGGCTGATGCATCGGTCTCTGCCAGTTTGTCTGCCAGGCTGAACTTTGTGAAGTAGGGGGAGTCCATTGTGGAGGGTATGGGCTACTTTGCCAATATGGTGGAGTGTAAGGGAAGTTTGGCCAACTAGATTGGTTTGCCTGATTCGGCCACGGGTTTGAAGAAGGAAACGACTGTGGTGACCAGTTTGAAAACGGGGGTTGGGACTGACTTTGCCACATACTATATTGTTGAGCATTATACTGTGGAGGTTGAAAAGAAGAAGTTGGGTCTGGAAACATACCAGATTGTCTCGGTTGCCACTGACGGCGTTGCTTGATCAAGTACACTGATTCTGGTTCTTCTTCCGCTTCCTTATATACCGCTTTCAATCCAGGAAGTGAGGGGCAGCTCTCCATAAGGTGATCTTTTGTACAGATGGCACATGTTTGGACTGTATCCAGTGGAGATTCCTTGTGACTATGCTTTTTCCTGCATCGGGGATATAAGATCGCCAAGTTCTGTTCTGCCTCCATTTGCTTCTGTTTAGCCTGCATAATATCAAGTTGTGTAGTTAGTGTCCCGAGGATATCAGTTTTAAAATTTTCCAATAAATTTCCAATTTCTACCCGTGTTACTCCCTCTGTTGAAATTTTATTATCTCTTACAAACCGATCATGTTTTGCCGGCTTTACTCTTGTGCTACCTCTTGAGCTCCTGATACATAAATCAATAATGTCAGCAAAATTCTCTTGATAGATATCCCCTTTTCCTATGATGTTTAATGTTTCAATCCATTGTTCCTTCATGCCCCTTATCAATGCAGTTTTTAACACATTATCAGGTAAAGGTAGTGATGCATAAGGAGATCTTTGTAGATTGTACTGGAAACGTTCCACATACTCCTCTAATGTTTCATTCGGTCTAGCTGTCATTTGGAATATTTCATCCTTCAATTCTCTAGACTTGCAATAATCCTGATATTTTTTTAAGAAAGATTCTTTCATTTGATCCCAGTTATTTATAACCCCACCACCTAATCCCATGAACCATCTTAAAGCAGCCCCTTTTAATGTAGAGGGAAATAATTTCAGTTTCTGGGGGTCGGTGGTGTAATCATATCCCCTGTACAACACATCAAGTTCAAATAAAAATGCATCCAGGTCTTCCGATGTGAGACTGTGGAATGTAGGGATATGTTGAAGAGGGATTGCTTTCATAGACGCATTTGCTGCAGAATCCACTATAGGGTATTGTAATGTAGAGGTTTGAGTGTTTGGTTGATTCTGAGCCATAGGGTCGAATATATGCCAATAACCTTCTGGGATATCTAGGAGGGTATTCCTAGGTTGAGAGGGAATGGCTTTGACAGGGATAGTTTTAATAGCACTTCCTCTATCTGGGATAATGAGAATGCCTGATGTCTAAGGAGATTGGGTTCCTTCAACAATGCTTTTTGCAGCACTCCCCTTATCTGGGCTATTTAATGGCTGATTTGTTCCAATAGGATATCTTGGTTCCTTGGTTTCCCCTGTTTCTCCTTCTCCTTCACAAAGATTGCTGAAATTCCCTTCCTGCAATAGTTCTAGAGTAGAATTTTCAATTTCTTGAAAGTCCTGCTCTTCAGTTTGACTATGCACCTCAGCAGAGGCTACAGATGGTGATCCTGTGGCCTGAAGGGAACTAGTAGGCTGTTTAGAAATGATTTTCCTGGGTCCTACTGATGACTGAGATTCTGCTTTCTTGTAGATTTCATCTATGAAGGTCATTTGACCAAGGGTCACCGGCCGCTTAGCTTTTTATGGCTTGGGTAGAGGCTTGATATTTTTTTCCGGTTTTTTCTGCTTAGTCATGCACTCAAATAAACTACTAAATTCTATTCAAACAAAGCAACAACAAATCTGTTAGGAAAGCGGACAGAGGAGCAGGGCTTTTACATGCTCCGTACGCAGGTTCTTACCTTCCGTTTTTAAAATCCAACTCTTCCCTAGCAGGCTCGTACACTACTTTGCAAAAAAGGACAAATGGCTACACTCCTTCCCCGGCAACGGCGCCAAAATGTAGAGCTATAAAAAGGGTCTCTTTCACCTCTAATTACCTCACATTAATATGTCAATCCAGGAGCGTTTTGTTATTTCAAAGAGTGTCTCAGTCTGAGGCTATCATTTGTCAGAGTAATACTAGTAGTATAGCGTTCAGAAATACAAGAGTAAACGGATGCTTGTCTACAACTAAGCTACTTCAAAAGAGTAAATCACACACTCAGAAAACTAGGCAACTTATCAGTCAAGGGTTCGGCAACGATAACCCATCCCTTTGGAAACTGATGGAAATGAAATTAGAGAACAGACCACGGGTCTGGGAGCCAGACAGTAAATGCTGAGGCTCACTACAGCCTTAGATTGTCTCCCACACCAAAACAACAAATGCTAGTAAATGGAACAGTAGATAAGAAAATGGAATGGCAAATAAGAAATCGAACAACAAATCTGGAATGGAACAACAATTCTGAAATGGAACAACAATTCTTAAAAGGAACAACAGCTAAACAACTAAGTCTCTCAAGCAGTAATCAAACTTAATCTACTAACTCAAATGCATTAATCGTAATCAAACAACAATCTTTCACTCTTAAGGCAGATCAAACAACTCACACTAATGGAACAACACTGATTACTGATAAGTTAAGGAACAACGCTTGGAAACCATATACGCACACAACACGCTTGAATAGTAATCTGATCTAAGCATCAATCTCAATTAAAAGGAATACGACTGCATTTCAAAATGGAACAACATTGCTTCTGAATCCAACAATCGTAAAGAACACAACTTTCAAGATGAATCCTGTAACATGAAAGTACAACACAAAATCTCTGTAATAAAATAGTAACAATATTTGGTTAAGACTAATAATATTCAATCAACTCTAAAAGGAACAGTAATATGATGCAGAGTCAATACAATAGTTTTGTCCGTAGCAATCTTAATAAATTAATCTTCACAGAGCATATGATGTAAACTTATAAAGCATATCAGATTACCAAATAACGACGATAAACAAATCACGCAGAAATCAAATCGTAATAATACAGAAGCAAGTGTCCTCCGGGGCCGGGCCCTTAGCCTCCAAGGCTACACCGCTTGAGGTTAATCCAGACGCAGAGATGAAATAATCACCAAGTTTGTATTAAGGCATGAAACAAAATTACAATGAACCAGTTCTTATCGAGACTCGATGATCAAAGTTTTGATCTTAACAGAAATTACATAAAAGCATAATCATGTCAAACTCTCCCCGAGCTAACAATGCTGTCCCTTTTATATGGGTGACGGTGGAGATGTCTAAGTATAAAAATAGACAAAGCAGCGATCCCTCAGGATCAAGGATCCTGAGTGATTCGTTGAACCATTAATCCTTAATCATCTCTTTTCCCTCCTGCGCCGAGCTGGTGTCTTCACCTCCTTTTCAGGGCCGATTTGCTTTGATCTGCATAGCCTTGTTTGCATTTGGTCTCCCGTCAAAGGGACAACGGTTACCTCATCCTTGTCCTTTCCTTTGGAACAACAACTCCTTGCTTTCACCCCTTCCTGCACGAGGGAATGACAATTGTCAGCGGTTAAGTCTTGCATATTAATCTCACATGTTTTGTTATAATTCTTTATCGTTTTCCAAGTTCATGATGCAAAAAGGTTTACAAGTTCTACTGAAAAGCCACTGAAATGATCATAAAAAACATACCTTTTTAGTACTCCACACTATGTACATGTATTGCATATGGTGTTGTGTACATGTGGTATTGCGTACATGTCATGCATGTGGTACTGTGTACATGTGGTGTTATGTACACGTTGTATAGTGGTTCAATGTGCATATGGCCTTGTGTACATGTGCAGGTGGTGTCATGTGCATGTGATGTTGTGCACACGTTATGAAGGTGGTTCTCAGTACATGTGGTATTGGTGTACGTGTGGGATTGAGTGCATGTCATATATTCTGTGTTTCGGGCATGTGGCACTATGTATGTGCATTGTGTAGTCATGGTATCATGACATATGCATTCATTGTGTTTCACTCTAGAAACATATTTGTGCTATGTTGTACAACAGGTGTAGGTGCATGTATTTTGTTGTACACTAGATGTAGGCATATTAATTGTGTTGTTTTTTACACTGGGTGTAGGTGTATGAGTTGTGTTGTATACCCGGTGTACGTGTATGCATATTTTGGTGCCACATGTTGTGTGTGGATGAATGTCTTCTGATGTACATTATACATGCATATGTACTTACACTGGTGTTGTAGCAGATACAACCACCTCCAAAATTTTTCCTTAGCCTATTTTGGAGCCTCCCTACCAACCTTACATAACACTTTGGCTTGCTTCGTCAAGTACTCAAGCTTCAATGTTTTCCTCGCACAAAGGCATCCTATCGATCACAGTCGATCCATTCCTCTCACAGGTTGCTTACCCAGACTTGGTCCAACTGCAGGTTGAGAAGCTTCCCCTTGAAAATTGTGCAATCTTGGAGGGAAAGAAGCCTCCCCCCAGGAATTATGCAATCCTCTCTGACAGTCTGCAGGTTCCAGGATTGTGAAATCCTACCAGCCAACCCTCCCAGCAGGATTTGAACAATTTTTCCAAGTAGCAGGTTGTTTAGCCCAGGATTTGCACAAATATAGGTAGCAGTTAGCTGCTCTACCTAGAAATTGCACAATCCCCTTGGGCAGTCAACCCACCTCTAAGCCAGGATTGCACATTTTTCCCGAGCAGTTGAGCACTCGGATGCATGAATGGTCCGGTTGACTAGTACCACCAGGGATTGAGGAAACTTGACTTGCATGCATGCATGACTTGATCTTCCCAAAATATCAAGAGACAACATGCAAAGGGAATCCCATGATTTAGGGAGCTATTTTTAGCAGTCGAGGGTTACATGCAAAGATATTTTAGAAGTTTCCCTCCAAGTCTTGCTTTTTCCTAGATTTGTGGCGTGCGCATCATGAGACCAAAATTATTTATTTGATGCTTCAGAGCTCAGTCACTTACATCAATATTGGAGCTCTGACATCCCATAGCACATCCAAGACTCTTCGGCACATCTGGCTTTGCTATTCAACGGTAAGTGGCCTCAACTTGTCTTTTTCAACATTTCTGTCGCTTTTCATGTTTTCACTTGTGTGAGTGTTGTTTGCTTGATTTATTTGAATTCTTGTTATCGTTTACATATATTATAGCTTGTCCTAGCTCTGTTTCAATTTTTGTTGCTATCTCACTGCTGTCGCATGCATGGAACTATTTTGCATGGACATTCACCCAACTGGCAAACGACCTCACCCACATGCATGTTGATCTGTTTGATGAATCTCCCATTCATGTTTTGCATGCACCATTTATCATCTCTACTATCACTTAATGTCGCCATGCATTTCATTGAATTACTTGCTTTCAGTTGCCCGTCGGCAAGTCGGGCCAACCTTGGCCTAGTCTCTGCCTTCACCAAGGCTATATTGCACAATCTGGGGAAGGAAGGCTCACCTTCCTCTCTATATTTGTGCATTCTGGCCTAACACTGGCCTCTAGGATTATTTTGTGCATTCTTGGAGGATAGTGGCTGATTGGCCTAGGAAATTGCGCCAAATCTGTCCTTGGGCCAACAGTCCTTCCCAACTGGAATTGCACATTGCGCAATCCCTACAGCCAATTTCCCAACTGGATTGCATATTTCGCAGATCCAACAGCTAGTCTAGCCTCTCAGATAGCCTAGACTTCCTTTTGCGTAGATCTGGTAACCAATCACTCAGTGTCCTAGTGAAATTTGCACAATCTTTCTCATCAGTTTCCCAGGTATGTGCTATGTCCTTCCCTGGATTTTCTTTGTTTTCACTGACATATTTCTCGCCATGCATGTTGCTTGTTTCCAAATATTTCAGGTGTTCATTTATCTCAATGGCTTCCAAGAGAACAGGATCTCAGGACACTGATGGTATGGCAGCTGGAGCAGCAACTGACCAAGTGTCCTCTGGTCTGCCGATCTAAGAAGATACGAAACTGTATCTAGACAAGGAAATCAAACTAAAGAGGCAAGAGGTAAATGAAACATTCACAGGTACTTTTGGGGAAGACCTTGAAGAACGTCAGGTGTTCATGAACATTCATAAGTCAGGCTTGTACTGGATTGCATGTAGATACCCCGTGTTCCCATGCCCGGACATGATTCATTGGATCATCTCTCACACTGACCCCGAGATGATGACCTTGAGTAGTGTCTGTGGGATGAAGCTTTCAACCTTCTGGGCATGAGATTATGATGAGATGTATCATATGACCAAGCCCATGACTTTCATGACTCCCTCATTCATCTCGCCCAACAACAGAGGCCACTCTAGAGACATTCTGAAGGATTGGTTAAGGGAGCCGGCTCATTTCAAGATGACCCCCAATCAGATCTATAAGACGAAGATACTAAGGAAGGAATACAAATAATTGGTCATATTCACATGTCAACTTAGTGGCCAAGCAAGCACTGAGACCTTCCCTCAGAGTTGGGTGGTCGCGCTAGACCAACTGGCTAGGGAAGGAAGACCATGCAATTGGTCTAGCATACTGGCTCATCAGTTGAAGGAGCAAGTCACGAAGGCTCGACAGTCACTTGAAGGCATGCATGTAGATATTTACATGTCCGCCTACATTCTAGATGCAGTCTGTGCCCGACATGAGTTCTCGGGCTTAGAGTGGGCATGGTCACTAGCGGAGACTATTGTGAGCACACATTTCAAGTTATTATCTGAGTGTAGCTTCAGAGGAGTGATCATATGGCTATCCAATCATCTTGTCACCACAGTATATAGGTTGATATTTGAATAGGATCCACCCTGCATGTCAGAAGAAGAAATAAAGGCATTGTTAGGCATTGTAGATTGGTATGCCTCACCCAATGTCACGTTCATCTGAGTGTTCAGTGCGGAGAAGCCTCCGCGTGTTCTGCCAAAATTTTCTTTGGATGTGCTTATCATGCAAGAAGTAGTGTATCATATCTTATCAGGATTGATAGCTAGGCTGTAGTGGAAGAAGAAGGCACCTTGGCCTACCAGGGAAAATTTTAAGAACCACCCTATATTTATATGTATTAATGGGTGAATCCCCATGATACATAGGAAAAATGGGAGGTGATTTTATCAATAATATAATATGTATATATAATTTTTTTGGCGAATCTCTCACCACATTATATTATCTTGTAAAGTCATGGAGAATCTTTGACTGAATTATAAAATCTTGTAAGATCTTGGCAAATCTTTCACTGAATAATAAAACATTGTAAAGTCTTGGCGATTTTTTGTTAAAGTATGAAACCATATATGATAATAGGAAAACGTATTCATTAAACTGTAATGTACTAACATACATGTTTGGAAAAAAGAAACATAATTTTCTCTTCTTACAAACAATGTTGCAAGTTTTAATGGTCGTGTTTGTCAAGGTTCTTACTGTACACTCTTTCATATCCTTCTATTAGTTTTGATAATATTCCACAACAAAGTTCTTGTAGGTGTTGATCTTGACCACCTGACCACTAGTTCTATTAAGGCATGAGAGATTAATCTTTTCTCTACCACTTTTGTCAAGGTATCAAATTTCTTTCTTATTCCATAGACTCCAACTTTGAGATAAAAAAAACACATCAAGTTTGTTTACCCCAACATGCCAACAAGTAGCAAGCCCTGACTATATAATATAAGAAAGTAGTAGGTATCCAAAAATATTCTAATGGAAAGAAGCGACTGTTGTCAGAAGGTTTCCAATCAATATATAAATATATAAATGTAGATTTATTATTATTTTAATTGGAAATCTTCAATTAAATAATAAAATTTAATTACGTCTCTCCCAATCTAAATTGCTTATTAGCATAATTCATTACCTTCATACATCTTGCATTTTTTAACAACATTGTAACATGTGGATTATTTTCCTTTTTGGTGTAAATCTTTGCCTTTTAGGAAAATATGGTGCAGTGGCCCAACCCCTACAAATCATTAATACGACAAACTAAGAATAACAAAGAAGATGAAAGGTTGTACAAACCAACATATTTTTCAAACAACTAATCCAACATCAATACCTTAACTTTTTCATGAAGATATCATATTGAGAATGTTTGAAAAATGGTGGGAAATATGGACAGATCTCTCTTCTGCAAAGGTGATGCCAAAAGAGTGATAAGATTTCACCGTTTTGAATTTTTTTTTTGTTAAATCAGAAAAGCCAATATTAATGGAGATATTGGTATTTTTTACTAAATTTTGTGAAGTGACTAAATGCTTTAACCATTCACCTTAAGATGTTTTTTAAATATAATTTCCTAAGTCTATTTAATATCTTCATTATCATAAAAACCAACATATATCCATCTTAACTCCATATCTCCCACTCTTAGAGGGATGAAATCTATTTATCCCTCTCAACACTTCGTAGACTCGGAATTAAGATGGATCTAAGCTGATAGAATTTCTCCTTTAAATAGTCTATGCTCACATGAATACCATGGTATTACCATGGGTCAATACCATGGGTTATCATGAACCTGGAGCTTAAAAACTACTATTAGTAATTTATAAACTTAGTAAAATTAATAATTGATTTTTATTTTAACTAAGTTAAAATGTTTAAGAGACATTAAATTACAAGATCCATTTTTACTCTTCATCTACCAAGCCCCGAGAGGAATTAAATATTTTTTCACTCTATGCTAGTTTGCATATCACGATATTTGATCCCTCTCAGGGCTTAGTAGATCCAGAGTAAAGATGGATCTATGCTGGTTTAATTCCCCCCTTTAAATAGGCTACATTCCACGTGAATACCATGGGTCAATACCATGTGCCATCTTTATTTTTATTAATACTAATATTAGGGTTAATAATGTTTTTTTGCATGGTATTAATAATAATTTGGCCCATGGTATTTGGCCCATATGCTTCACCTAAATATAACTCATTTTTTGAGTGTTTGTAAATAGAAGGTGACTTATGGAGCAAATATAAAAAAATGTTTTATTTATTTACCATACCTTTCGTTTATTTATATTTTTATTAATTTACCATACCTCTTTTATAAATATGGTATTTGGTGCATAGGATTCACTTAAATAAAACCTCTTTTTTGAGTCTTCTTAAATAGAAAGAGGGTTATGGATTAAATATAAAAAGAGGTTTTATTTATTTACCATATCTCCACTTTATTTATATTTTTATTTATTTACACCCTTGCTTGTTCGTAAATATAAGGTGACTTATGGAGTAAATATAAAAAAATGTTTTATTTATTTACCATACCTCATTTATTTATATTTTTATTAATTTACCATACCTCTTTTATAAATATCGTATTTGGCCCACAAGATTCACTTAAATAAAACCTCTTTTTTGAGCCTTCTTAAATAGAAAGAGGGTTATGGACTAAATATAAAAAGAGGTTCTATTTCTTTACCTTACCTCTAGTTTATTTATATTTTTATTTATTTACCATACCTTTGTAGTAAGTATAAAAAGAAGTTTTCTTTATTTACCATACCTCTAATTTATTTATATTTTTATTTATTGGCACCAAATACAACCTCCCAAACCACCTCCCAAACCAGAAAATGGGCGATTGCAAATGAATTTAACATTGGAAAGCAGAAAATTGAGCGATTGTAATGGAATATAACCTCCCAAACCAGGCGAATCAGGTTAAATGAGTCTTTTCATAGTTTATCTGCCCCTTTTTCTTGGGCTAAAATGAAAAAAATAATTATTTTTTAAATAAAAGTTGGGCTAAATATATGAAATGGATGTTTTATAAAAATTTCACCCCTCTAAAATGAAAAACCCCTTAAATTTCACACTTGGGCTAAAATTCGCCCCTAAAATTTACCATGTGGCCCACCATTCCATTTCGGATACGGGTTATATGAGATTCAACCCGTATGACCCACATTGCATTGTGAAGGATCACTACATGAGAGTTCAGTTCAGTTGGATCCATGGGGCATGTCATTGGGCCAAAGAGGACTTAAAATTCCTACAGACCCAATGAACAGGTTGGTTTCACCATAGAGTGGTTAGCACAGTAGCATCACGAAGAACATCAACAGTAGCAGCAGCAGCAGAAACAACAGAGCCAAGCATACCTATGCACGACAAAGGGAAGAGAAAGATTATCGACCGCATGGAGGAGGAACAAAGCTGCAATTTTCAAGCAGATCCACTTGTAGAACAAGTAGATATGGCTATTCAACAGAAGAGGCAACAACACAACAAGCGAATCACACAAAGGAAGAGGGATAATAAGAGAATGGAAGAAGTAGAGAAGGAGTTGCATGAGCTGAGGGAGCAACTCCAGAAAGAACAAGAGTTGCGCCAACTTGAGAAGGAAGCGTAGCAGCAGTAGATTCAATAGGGGTCGCATCACGTGCAGCCAGACGAAGTAGTGCCCGTACAAGTAGTTGACTCTTCTGAATAGCTAGCATCAGGTGAATAGGGTGAACCCTCATAGGGGAAATATTTTTCTCATGAGATAGAACAGGCTCTTGAATAGTTGGATGCAAACATGGAGTAGCAGGAGTTGGAACATGACACTGACCTCATGCCTCACCAAAGAGAGTTCAACTCACCTGCTTCAATGAATCCAAACAATGAGGAAGTCTCGGATGACTAAAGAGGCATTGAGATCCTTGGTGGTCAATCGGAAGCAGAGATGCACAAAATCTCGTTTTACGAATCTCATCACAGAGTTGTGCAGTCTCAGAGAGTATCGACTCCGAAGGACCAAACATCCCCTGTGCAATTTGAAGAGAAAGTGATCGTGACTAACATGCACAAGCATCCAGCTGCATTGGCTGATGCAACCAGAGTGTATGCCGAAGCCACTAGCTCAAGTGTCCATTTTCTCATAGCTAATAATGAGCGAATGGTGAAGGAGATACAGGTAGCCAAGTAGGGAGGAGACTTCATGACAATGTTTGCTAGAGCTGAACTGAAGAAGGCAATACTGGATGAAGTATTTTCCTTGGACGCAGTTATGCGAGCATTGTACCCCAAGTTTGGTACCGTGCATCAAGCAGTCGTTCATCTCCATGGATGGCAGCATTGATGTGCAAGAAGAGTACACATATCGAAGAACATACATACTGATGTTGATAACATGTGAGAATGCACGATGAAGTACAAGGGATCCGCGCTTCACTTGCCAAAGGTGATGAAGGCCAATGCGGTCGAGTTGTAAGCACGTATCTTGAGTCAGGTCTAGAACTATGAAGACCTATCACAACTCATCAATAACATACAAGCTTCCCATGCACGGGTATTCAAAAGCATGGAGGTTATAGTGCACACTCATGTGATCCCATCACTTGGGACCCTCACCTAGGCGAAGACCAAGAAGCAGGTCCAATAGGAGCTTGACTCATACTTCGACGAGATGATGCGCACCGCCACCAGCCTAGACTTGCCTATTAGTGCAGACATCATGCGTAGGTACGTTGCTGGTCCGACCACACTAAAGACAATGACGTGAATGCTCACAGATGAGTTGGACAAAGGAGCCCAAGCAGTGCACCCAGATGCTATGAAGGCAAGGTTCACGTTTCAGACGGATGTCATGTTATGAAACCAGCTCAAGAAAAGATAGAAAAGATATATCAACGCCTTAGAATTCAGCCTCTTCGAGGGGGCAACCTCCTTTACATTACATAAATGAACAATTCTTGGATGATACAAATGACAAAACCTCCTTTCTATATATAGGAGTCTAAGGAGTCACAATATAATCCAGCCGACCTAACAATAATAATATAAAGCCACAAAAATAACAATAGAGGGATTCTATGGGGCACAGAAATAACAATATGGGGGTAATAGGGGCACAACAATATAAATAAGGGGTATAACTACAATAGTAATGGGGTAATCACTAGTATTATAGGGACCCAACATGCCCCTCTCCTTCAAAAAAGTGTTGTCCTCAACGCTTGAGTAGTTCTGGATACTTCTGCATAAAATTCTCATCCTCCCATGTGGAATCTTCAGCAGATAAGTTCTTCCACTTGATAAGATACTCTGAAATTGATCGATTTCGTAGTTGTCGAGTTCTTGTTTCTGTGACTGCTTTCGGTTCCAATATAATTTTTCCTTCCTCGTCAAGTTTTGGCAATATTGTTTGAATTGGGAGCTTGTCACCTATAACCTTCTTTAAACATGAAACATGGAAAACTGGGTGCAATCGAGAAGCTGCAGGAAGCTCCAATTTGTATGCCATAGTACCAATCTTTTGCAACACCTTGTACGGACCATAATACTTTGGTGATAATTTATTATCCTTCTTAGCTTGCTTTAGGGACATTTGCTTATATGGTTGTAGCCGTAGGAATACCCAATCACCTACATCAAAACTTCTTTCACTGCGATGTTGATCTGCCTGTTGTTTCATTCTATTTTGTGCCAACACGAGGTTATCCTTTAAGAGTTGGAGGACTTGTTGTTGATGTTCGATGTGATGTTCCACTGCCTGAACCTTAGAATTTTCTCTTAAATATGATGTGATGGATGGTGGTTGATACCCATAAAGTGCCATAAATGGGGTCATTTTTGTTGCTGTATGGAAGGAAGTGTTATACCACCATTCAGCCAGAGGCAACCATTTGACCCATTGTGTCTGTTTATCAGATACAAAGCAACGAAGATATCCTTCCAAACATTTGTTTACTATCTCAGTTTTCCCATCAGATTGAGGATGATAAGATGAGCTATGAGCTAACTGAGTACCAAGACAAGAAAATAATTCTGTCCAAAAATTTCCAGTGAAAATGGGATCTCTGTCACTTACAATAATCTTTGGGTTTCCATGTAGCTTTTGAACTGTTTCCATAAATGCAGTAGAAACTGTACTGGCTTTAAATGGATGTGATAATGCACAAAAGTGTGCATACTTGGTAAGTCTGTCAACTACCACCATGATGACACTCTTTCCCTCAGACTTGGGTAAACCTGTGATAAAATCCATTGAAACCTCCTCCCAACGTTGGCTTGGAATGGATAAAGGTTGTAATAGACCCGGTGTCTTAATTGTTTCAACTTTATTTTGCTGGCAAACCAAACATTCCGCCACAAACTTTTGAATATCTGATTTAAGGCCATCCCAAAAAAATTCCTTCTTAACCCTGTGGTAAGTTTTTAAAAATCCTGAGTGCCCTCCTAAGGGAGAAGTGTGCAATTCCATAAGAATCTTTTGTTTTAGCTGGGAATTCTTACAGAGGTATAAGCGATCTTTGTACCATAACGAATCATTTTTCCAGCTAAATGTATCAGAAGTACTGGAATCTTGTTGTAGCTTTCGAATAAGTGCCCACACTTCTTCGTCATTCTTCCATTCCTCCCTTGCTTCGTTTATCCAATCTGGTTGGATAATAGAAATGGCACACAACAATGCTTCCACATCCTCATCCTTTCTTGAGAGTGCATCTGCCACCACATTTTGCTTCCCTTTTTTGTAGATGATTTCAAAGTCATAACCCAACATCTTTGTGACCCACTTTTGTTGCTCTTCAGAGGATAATCTTTGTTCTAAAAAGTATTTAAGGCTATCATGATCCGTTTTTACCTTGAAGTGTCTTCCCATTAGGTAGGGTCGCCATTTCTTAAGTGCATGGAGTATTGCCAACATTTCCTTCTCATAAATAGCTTTGCTTAAAAACTTTCCCTTGATTGGACGACTTTCAAAAGCAATGGGTCTTTCATCTTGCATTAGAACAACACCAATTCCATTTCCTGAAGCATCACATTCCACAATAAAGGTTTTTGTGAAGTCCGGTGTAGCTAAGACCGGTGCTTGGCACATTGCCTCTTTAAGATGTTCAAAGGCCTTTGTTGCTTCCGGAGTCCATGAAAATGAATCTTTCTTCAATAATGTTGTTAGAGGTGCTGCTATTCTCCCATAATTCTTAACAAACTTGCGATAATACCCTGTCAACCCAAGAAATCCTCGCAGATGCTTTATGGATGTGGGGATTTTCCATTCCTTAATGGCTTTAATTTTGCTAGGGTCTACCTTAACTCCTTCATGAGATACAATATGACCCAAATATTCCACCTCCTGGACTCCAAAGAAACATTTGGATCTTTTTGCATATAATTGTTTCTCCTCCAATAGTTGTAGCACCCTGTCAACATGTTCAACATGATCCTTCCAAGACTTGCTGTAGATTAGTATATCATCAAAAAATACTAACACAAATTTTCTAAGGAATGGTTTGAAAATTGAATTCATCAAACCTTGAAATGTTGAAGGTGCATTGGTAAGGCCAAAAGGCATGACCAAAAATTCATAATGACCCTCATGAGTTCTAAATGCCGTTTTTGGAATGTCTTCAATCTTCATTCTGATTTGATGATATCCCGAACGAAGATCCAACTTGGTGAAGTAAATTGATCCATGCAATTCATCCAGTAATTCATCAATAACAGGAATGGGGAACTTATCTTTAATAGTGAGCTTGTTGAGCTCCCTATAATCTGGACACATGCGCCATGATCCATCCTTCTTGTGCACCAATACTACTGGAGCTGAGAAAGAACTTTGACTCGGTTGAATTATACCAGCCTCTAGCATTTCTGCAACCATACGTTCAATTTCACTTTTTTGGACATAGGGATATCTGTACGGCCTGATGTTTGGAGGAACACTTCCTGGAATCAGATGAATAGCATGATCATGATCACGCATAGGTGGGAGACCCTTGGGAGTCTCAAATACCTTGGAATGATTGTCCAGGACTTTTTGGAGATCTGGAGAAATAGATGATTCCAATGTGGAAACATCTAGCGAACATAATTGTGCAATTACACCTCTTTGCTCCTTTTTTAGAAGCTTTGTCATACCATTAGAGCTGATTATCTTTCCTGGTTTCCCTGCAATACCCCTTAATTCAACTTCCTTTCCTTCTGTAGAAAATTTGATGAAAAGTTCTTGAAAATTAAAAGCTATTGTACCCAAGGATTGTAGCCATTGGACTCCTAGTACAACATCAGCACCTCCCATTGGAATGGAAAGCATTGGGCTAGTCAATACATATTCTCCCATGGATAGCTTGATATTATGGCACTTTCCAGAGCAATTTATTGTTCCTCCATTTGCAATCATCACTTGACACTCTGGTGCTGGATATAGGAAGCAATTCAATTCTTTTGCTACCCTACAATGAATAAAATTGTGGGTGCTTCCTGAATCAATCAACACTATTACCTTTTTCTTCTTGATTTGTCCTTCTATCTTGATGGTTTGAGGAGTGGTAATTCCCGCCAATGCATTACAAGATATGGTCGGATTTATTTTTTCTTCATCTAGGCTTTGTTCCTGGAGTATATCTTCTTCTTTTGACCTTTCTTGCTCCTTTTCTTCTTCCTCTTCACAATCTATGTAGAATAATTTCTTCTCAGCACACTTATGACCTTTAGTGTATTTGCTATCACAACTGTAACAAAGCCCTTTTGCTCTTTTTTCTTCCAATTGTTGTGGTGTCAACCTTATAGGTTGTGGAAGACTAGGGGCAACAACACTTCCGTCTTTATAGTTGTGAGTGGTATGCTTCCTGGTTGCCATAATTTTGCTTTCCATTTTTCTTGCTAACCTGAATGCCTTCTCTAATGAATCAGGTTCCCAAAGGCGAACATCATGTTGGATATTATCCTTTAAAGACCCTATGAACACATCAATCCTATGCTCCTCTGGAATATCTTTTACCCTTATGTTCAATTTTTGGAACTCCTCAATGTGCTCCATTACTGAACCCTTTTGTTTGAGACTTATCAATTGGCTAAAAAAAGTGTTGCTTTTTGTATCTTCATAATGTGCTATCAATTCTTCCGTAAAAATTGCCCAAGTGATAAATTGTTTACGAGAGCAAAGCCATTGATACCATACAAACTGATTTGGTTCCAAATATACAGTTGCCATACGTACCTTTTGTGCGTTTTGCACATTATTGAGATCGAAGAATTGCTCCATCTGTAATATCCATGTGGCGGGATCCTTGCCATCAAACTTCCTCATATCGATTTTTGGAATATGGTGATTCTTCGATCCAACATTAGCATCTATGGAATCATGATTAACATTTCTTTTGTTCTCATCATGAGTTTCCTTTACTACCTTTTCACCATTAGTGACCCTTTCTTGTAGCAACTTCTTCAATTCTTCCATGTCTGTCTTCAAATATATCTTCAAATCTGCCATGTCTCTCTTCAAATCTGTCTTCGAATCATCCATCTTAGCTTCCATGCCCTTTATCTTAGATTCCACGCCACTTATCTTAGCTTCTGTTAGCTTTTGTGAGCGTGACATTTGTTGCACTTGTTCTTGTAATTTTGATATATCATGTAGCATTTCTTCCTCTTCTTCATGAGTCATGCTAGAGCTTTCAGGTTCCTTACTAGGTGTTTTCATTTTCTTTCCTCGGGGCATCAGTTACCGATAATAATGCTTTACTATGCCCTTTGAATTCCGTTAAACCAAGCTTACACAAAAATTTAAAAAAAACTACACACCTTTTTTCACTTTATAGAAGCCTGATATTGAATCTGATGTATCTCTGTAATTTCTGATCATCCAGTTCTGACTACCTGTAGTAGCCTTCTGTGTCCTCTTTCCAATGCCACAAGTCTGAGCCAAATTGGATTCTCCAAGGAAGAGTTATGTGAAATCTCCCACAGTGACTTTCTTTTAGACTGGTTCAGTAGAGCGAACTTGTACGACGTGCCACGAGTCCCTGTTTTAACCTTTGAATCTGAAAAACACACACAAGAAACTACAGTCCGTCCTCTTTCTGTACCTTCTTACGAAATTTCAATCCGATCCCCAGAGAGAAAGTTATGATGATTTTCCCCAGGTCACCTGTTTTGAATGTAATTCAGGAGTCTGCAAAAAGACCAACTTCCTCAGATCATATCTCCGCAAATATCACGCTAAAAGCTCTAAAATTCAGACCCAAGGTTCCGTGCGATTTATTCTCAAATGGGTTTTTTTTGCAACTTCTGAAACATCACAGAAAAAAAGTTATAGCGAAAATTCCATGATGACCTGTTTGGAGCAGCGAAACCCTAGAATCCAAAGCTCTGATACCAAATGTTATGAAACCAGCTCAAGAAAAGATAGAAAAGATAGATCAACGCCTTTCTATATATAGGAGTCTAAATATAATCCAGCCGACCTAACAATAATAATATAAAGCCACAAAAATAACAATAGAGGGATGTTCTCAACATGGAAGGAGATGTGAAGTAGATGTCATGGAGCATATTAGAATGTAAGGTAGAGTAGATTTTGCTTTGTAGTTTTTCTTTGATTTCATTCAAGTATGTAATTTGATTGCTTTCAAGTTTGATAGATTAGAGTTTCCATTCATGCAATTTTAATTAGGGAGTGATTACATAAATGAACAATTTTTGGATGATACAAATGACAAAACCTCCTTTCTATATATAGGAGTCTAAGGAGTCACAATATAATCTAGCCGACCTAACAATAATAATATAAAGCCACAAAAATAACAATAGAGGGATTCTATGGGGCACAGAAATAACATTATGGGGGTAATAGGGGCACAACAATATAAATAAGGGGTATAACTACAATAGTAATGGGGTAATCACTAGTATTATAGGGACCCAACATGTCACAGCAAAACACACGAACACTCTCAAGGACTACCAACCTTGGCATCAATATGTCACTGTTGATCAGCATGAGGATGTTGAGCAGTTGGAATTATATGGTTGTTTAAGTCCAAATGGTGTCTAGTTTGGCTTGTCCAAGCCATTGTTCACATGGGTACATGTGCATTGTAATGTTGAGTCATGTCAAGTGTAAGTCAAGTGTCAAGAGTGGATGTAATAATCATAGAGTAGGTGAAGAGTCATGAGGGTAGTTGAAAGGTCACAAAGGGGAATGTCAAGGGTCACCCCACCCTTTGCTATAAATAGTCCCTCATAACCCATTGTCAGGGCTTTTGGTCAGCCAAGCTTCTACTAAGACTATTTTGAAGAAGGCTTGGATAATATTGTAACACGCCTTGGCTTCTCCACTACACAGAGCTAGTACATCTGTTTGGAGGAGCAGGTAGAAGTGGCTATAGCGTTCCACTATTGGGGCTAACGGGTTTACATGGATGTATTGTATGATTGTGACTTACACTTCTTTTTATTATACACATTTTCATGCATATGTTGTTATTGTAGTTGGACTGCTCCAGTTACTTTGATGATATGTGTTGTTTAACTTATGTACTTGTGTATGAATCGATTCACATGCAATTATATGAATCTTGTTGTTAATTTGTTGCATATTTTGTTAATGTTGTCACCATCCATGTCGACTACTCTGCCAGACATCAGATAGAACTTTCACTTGAACCTTGCTATAACAACCATCACACTTGTCTCAGACTAATCCGTGAGTGTTGTATGTGTTATCTTACCTTGTATGATGTGATTGCCACATCTGAGTGGACTACTCCCCCGGAAGTTGTGCATGTACTTTGTGTTGTGTGTTGTGGTCAAGGCGTTACCTTACGAACCACTACTAGGAATCCTACACCAAATAGTTTGAGGTCTAATTGGGACTTCTTATCGGGGAGATCCCCTTGACATGTTGGTGGGTCCATCACCATCAACATTTCTGGCACTAGAAGGAGGGCCTAATGACAAGCAGTGTCCTCTCATCCAGTTTTGAACCTTTACATATCTTTCATGAAGTCTTGCATTCTTCTTCCCCTGAGGTGTTTTTTGAATCATGAAGATGTCTCCATCTCGGGGAATCTTTTCAATCTCTTGTCCACTAACATGTATGATGGTGAAGGCAAAGTGGCTTGGCATGAACATTTACATAACTTTATTTCCATGATTCATGAGGAAGATGAGTTTACTGACGAACAGGTTGGTTTGCTGCTTGCATTCACACTTTACAAATCTCTGTTTCGTTGGGTGCTCAGCCTACTGATTAATAATGTGCACTCATTTGAGCACTTCTGTGATCTTATTGAGGACATGTTCTATCATTTTGATCCAGACCATCTTGACCAGAAACTGTTACAACAATGGAGGGCTCTGCATGAATCTGTTATTGATTTTTGGCAGTGCTTCTGTGACTTACATTTTCAATCTCTGAGGAGCCAGTTGAAGTTCACTTATCTCTGGGACCGGTTCGAGTACTGTCTTAAGAAATCTTCCCATCCCAGGAGAAATCTTGAGATCAAGCCTCACTCAACCTTCTTCGTTGATGGAACTGCACAATATCATGTGGGTGAAGTCACTCTCTCAATAGAGTTTCCACCTCCCTATCATTCAACAGTTACACCATCATCCAGTGATGCTGAGGATCATGTTCGCACACCTGTTCATCCTTCACACTCTCCCAACATCACTCCACTCCATTTTCGCATTGACTTGGTTGTGAGTCCTTTGAGTTCCCATGTGAATTATTTTCTTCGACCTCTGTCTTCGCACTTAGGTGTTCCTCTGGATGATGTTGTCTTGTGTTTGTCCATTCTGGACTCTTCACTTGTTGTGAATGAGGAACAACCCACTGACAGAGTTGGTGTTGCACAACCAACATGCATTGTCATTCATGAAGAGTATGAGTGGGAGCTTGAACATCAACACTCGGTGAAGGATGATTCCCTTCCATCCGAGCCCCCTCTGTTCTTTCCTAGCCTCTTTGGTGAACCAACCATCCATGATTTTGCATGTGTTTCTTAATCCACGGATGCACCTGTTAGCCCCTGAGGTGGAGGGCTTCTATGTTTAGCAAAAATGTCCTGTGTTTTAGTTCTAACGACCACATCTCCTCTTGCTTCGCTTTGGCCATAAGCCATGTTAGCCCTGAAGTGCTGATCCAAATGGATCCAAGAACTCTCTAAAAATCATTTAAAAGATCAAAATAATTGCAATAGAAAGCCCTCCAGAAGGAAGAAAAACACTATTTGGAAACGGAAAAACATAGAGAAAACAGTGAAAATCAGAGAAACGAAGGCTTGAACAATGAATGCACAGTAGTCGTCAGATCTAGTCGATCAACGGTCCAGATCTGATTGGCAAATCGCAATCGGCCAACACAACAGAGTGCTCACCAAACGGCCTGGGGTTATCGCGATATGCGATTGCGATTAATCACATCATGATATCGCAATCGGTAAACACAACAGAGCAGGGCCTATACACACACACACACACACACACACACACACACACAGGTATATATATATATATATTGAAGTATGGGAAACGCTTATTTCCTTTGTATTTTCGTATTTTGTTTATTAAATGGAATACAAAGGATGAAGCGCCGATGCAACATTACGGACCCGAAAGGGTTTATTAATGCTATTGAACACCATTTCAAGTTTGATAAAGTGGGATTTTCACATTTTAATGTATTTTCCAATATAAAGGGGAAATCACAAAACATGCAAAATTTTGGGAGAGCCAAAGGCGATAAGTGGTTTGGGCCGGGTTCCGCCCGATCCGATACAATGGCTGCCACATGTCTAGGCTGAGGAGAGAGAAAACCACACTCATCAGGCGGTTAACTCCCATATGAAAGAGCCGACTGAAATGGATCACAACCGTTGGATCTAGATCTCCCAGATCAATGGTGGAGATGTGATATAGCTACAAAGGCGGACCCGGTAGGAAAATAGACTGTATTTAAGGACTTTTGAAGTACGGAATAAAAAAAGTTTTGGTGGAATTTCAAAGTGTTGCATCATTTCTCTATGTTAATAGAAAGCGGCCGTTTAAAGGATTTCAAAGGCCTGATGCACTCATCCAGACAGAGGTCAGGAGACAGATGGATGGAAGGGGAAAAAGCCACAGCACGATGCAGCCCACAATAGAAGCGATCATGGAGCATCACTGGCACGAGCAAGCCACCTGACAACACGACAAAATTACCAGAATTTGGTTACTGTTTTGTTAGAAAAAGAGGCCTCTGGCTCATGTCTGTCTAATCATGGCATCAAGTAGTTAGAAGCAAGAGGGGATATATTAAGACACCTCGAGCCTCAGAGAGCCCGAGGGGCATTGTAAAAAGCCTTTAACTGGCTGAAAGTTAGAAGTATCAGGGGTTCAACTTTTGAGACTATGGAGACTTTGCCCCTCTCAGCATCTCATCTTCATTCCAGTAATAAAAGATTATTTTGTTGTTACATGTTCAATTTCCATCTTCTCCTTTTTTCTAAGCTTGCACTTGAATAGGTTATTCATGTTTTCTTCTATGTCTAATGCCAGATAACTGTCATCTTATCTGTGCGTTGATAAATTAGATTTGAAAGCTTCATTTACTTTCTGTAGTTAGCCATTCATATATGTTTATGTATGCATCTGCTGGTACAGTCACTATTCTTCATCTATCCATTCAAGCTATAAACTAATGAGCATTAGTGGTCTAAAACCTTGTCAAGCTGAGGGTGTTCATGCATGTCAGGAGTGAAAATAGAATTGAAACTGTCATCTGACTTGATCCAAACCTTAATCCATTCCAATAGTTCAGAGAACAATATTGAAGATTTATATGTTACCAGGCATCTCCGAGCTACAACCTAGGAGAGTTTCCTAGAGTGCTAACATAATTGGTGCCACTGTCGGGGAAAGGAGATTGCAGCTCAACTTCCCTAGGAGACGACACAGATCTAGCTTTGATGATAAACAAAGTCTGGGCACCTTTTCTATTGTAATCATCTATTTGGCGACTCTACTGGAGGATGAACCAACCTCTTGATGACTCCACTTCATAGTTCTGGCTCAGTTTGTGAGGCATACTCAGAGAAATCCTCAAAAGACACAAGTTGACCCAGTACCTAACCCTAAAAGAATCATCAAAGAAAGAAAGGCGTTGCAGAAAGGAGCATCATGTTCAGGTAGTTCTAAACAATATTCTATATCTCTTCAAGAAAATCCTGTAATAGAACAAACACATGTTGAGAGTATAGCTTCTAATACTAGCAGTGAAGAAAAGATCTCAGAGATTCATAGAGCTCCTTATTCTTTAGGTTCTCCTTTCATTGTAAGCCCAAAGGAAGCCTCTCCTCCTATCCATCATACTCCTTTAGTCTTATCAGTCACTCCTCAACCCTCTGTCATTCAGACTTCCAGTACCCTTATAGCCACCATAGCTATGGCAGGTCCACAAGCACCTACCAAAATGGAAAGAATCATAGCTGCTAGGTATGGACCTCTAGTACTGCCCACTCCTTTGAATGTCATGCCTACTAGAGAATATCAGAAGTATAGGCCTAAGTTCATTGGGACTGAAGGTGTTTCAGCTGAGGAACATCTTGAATCATTCTATAGCTATGTTGATAACATGGACATTAGTGAAGTTGATGTATGGACGAGAGTCTTTGTCCAAAGTCTATATGGAGAGGCTAGAAAATGGTTCAGAGAATTGACCCCAAGGTCTATAGTAGATATTGAGGCTTTAGATGATGCATTCCTAAAGCATTGGGGGGATAAGAAGGATCTACTCTACTACCACACCGAGTTTGGGAACTTAAAGAGGGAAAAAGGTGAGTTGTTGTCTGATTTTAATAAGAGGTTTAACCACATGTACAACAAGATACCAGCAGAAGTAAAACCCACCATTACCTCTACTAAACTCATCTATGCCAGTGCCTTTGATTCTAACTTTTGTCTACTGTTGAGAGAGAGACAATGTGCTACCTTGGCTAATATGCAGGATGCAGCCTTGGAAGTAGAATCGAACATCATGGCTGCAGAGAAGCTCAAGGGAAATGTTGATAGAAGGAGATAGAGGAGTGAGTCTTCATCATCTTCAGATCCCAAGATAGATAAAATGACCAAGATGATAGAGTCATTAGCCTTTGAAATCTCCAAATTAAAGGTTGAGCAGCACCCTAGGAAAGGAAGAGTTCCTAATACCTTTGCTCCTAGAAATCCAAATCCATGTAGAAGAGCTAATGAGCAGTTGTAGATTTTGCAAAGAAGCAAAGATGCCAATGAAGACCAAAGGGTGAAGACCCCTTTCCATAATGTAGTCATGGAAGAAGAGCAGTTTGAAGAAGATGACGAGATCCATTGTCTGGAAGACAAAGGAAATGCCTCCTTTTTGACCTTAGCTGCAGATGAAAAATCATTATTCAATGACTAGATCAACCAAGAATGGGGTGGTGAAGCTATTCTGCAAAATGAAGATGGGCACAGATATGATCTAAGGTCGAAGATGAATAATGCCAAGGAAACTCCAGTTCAAAGAGATGTTGTCCTTGTTGTATAACAAGCTAAAAAGTAGAAATGACCAGCAGTTCATCCCATCATCCTCAAAGCTCTAGCTCATGAGGTAAGAGGCCTTGACAAGTCCCTTTCTCCTTTCAATTTTAAATCAGAAATTCAGAAGTTAAGGATACCCATACCTCTGACTGAACTATTGAAAAATGAGTCCTTCAAGAGATCTATCCTCGAGGCCCTTGAGCCTAAATTCATCCAAGCCTCCACTGAATATGTAAATCTGCAAGATGACAAACCAACTGTTGCTCTCAGCCCAATGATTGAAAATTGTGATGATAGGACCCCATCATTCTATGTCTCTTTGACTATTCATGAAAAAATCCTTCACAACTGCCTTTTGGACATAGGAGCCATCCATAATCTAATGCCCAAGGCTGTCATGGATGAGTTGGGTCTTGACATTACCAAGTCTTATCATGACCTGTTTTCTTTTGACTCTAGGAAAGTGAAATGTTTGGGATTAATCAAAGACCTAGCCATCACCTTGTCTCAGCTGCCCATGAAGAGCATGATGATGGATATTGTGGTAGCAGATGTACCTCCCAAGTTTGGCATGTTTCTCTCCAGAGGTTGGATCAAGAGATTAGGTGGAACATTGCAAAATGATCTGTCCTATGCTACTATCCTAGTTTTTGGAGGTGAGAGTAGGAGATTATACATAGAAGTTCAGTTGGCTTATATCATCAGTAATGAAAGGAATCCCACTAATAATACCATATATGCTGCCAACACTGATTTTGGAGCTTATATTCTTCAGATCGAAGAATCCCAGTTGTTATAGACATTTTTGTGCCTCGCATCATGGAGCATGAAATGTCAATAATCACAGGGATCCTTAGTCCCTAAACATGTTGTTCTTACCCCTAAAAGAACAAGGTCATCAAACAACAGCACTTCCAATCAGTTCTCCACCTGAAAACACTTCAAAACAGGCTTATTTTGGATCATGTCAGCTGCTCCACTGAGCTTCTGCGCTGGAATGCAATTGTCCCTCCTTGTACCTGCGCTGGAAGTCAAATTTAATGAAGGCTACCTGCGCTGGGCGAGATTGGCCAAGTGGCACAGTCATTCTGCAAGGTGTCAACTGCCCAGGAAGCTTCCAAACTGACACTTGGTTCATGAGATTCGCCCTGTGATGAGTAAGAGGTACTTGATCACCATGTGTAAGCAAGGATCTCCAAGTGGACTCAAGAACTGAAGATTAACTGAAGAGGGAGAGGACACTAGTCAGCTCTATGCCAGCCTCAAGCTGACTCATCCTCTCTTCTTCTCTCCTATATATAGAGCTCTTCTATGAGGTCTAAGGAGGCTGGAATTTTGTGTAAAGCAAGGAGGTGCTGTTGGTTTACAGTTAGAGCTATTGGGTGATTGTTTTACTAGAGGTGAAGAGGAGAGTTCTTGCTGCTGGGGAGGTGCTGCTGGATTGGAGCCATCATTGGTTGTAACCTTCTCAGAACCCTGTTACTTCTATCAATAAAGTTTTGCATGTTCTCCTATATACTTGTATTGCATTGATGTATTGTATTTACATGTATATTTGATTCACTCTAATCCATGTATCAGTTATGAGTACTTGTATCTTGTAGTTTCCTCTCTTGTTTGTGCAGGATCTGTGTGTAGCTGGACCGGCAAAGAGAGCAAAGAGCTGGGAACAAGAGACAAAGAGAGAGGACAAGGATCGACTAAGCGAAAGACACCAGGTTGGTTAATCTTTCTTCATTCTCTCTGTACTTTCATAAAGGAAATCATCAAAACTTTACTTTCAGTTGTTGCTAAAGACTGTCACCTTTAGAGTAGGGATAGGGTCATCCGCATCGGATACTTTTCCCCACAACAAACTGGCGACTCCACTGGGGAGCCTAGTATCTTGTTGGTATTTGTAGTATTTTGCTATTCATTTCTTGAAGAAAAGAGTACCAAATCGAAAAGCTTTTGACTATATCAAAAGCGAAGTAGAGGGTCTGCTACTCTTGCTCATTTACTGAGCAAATTCAAGATTTGAAGAGCTTATCTACAAAAGACTCTTTACTCTTTGTGATAGATCTTCATCCTCTTGATCATCCCTTAGCCTGTACTTGACCTATAGCTTTTTATTTCAGCGAAAACAGTGCATTTTTGAGCTTTTTATGACCCGGAAAACTTTGTAGACGTAACTCTCGTGTCCCAGAGCAGGCTGTCCACAGGCAGTCTGCATTATAGCGCAGGTACTCCCTTCGGGAACTGCGCTGAGAGTCAAACTGACAGACCAGAGCCTGCGCTGGTCCAGTTAGCCATTGTCTTGCTCAGTTTTCCCATTGTGTCTGAGCCCTGTTTTCATTGATTTTTTGCTGATTGCTTGCTGGTCATTGTACTTGCTGTAAACCACTTCTCCTTGACATTATTCCGCCTCAGTTGTGTGATGAAACTGTGAATGTTCTTTCAGTATTTCTTGCTTCAGTTACAGTTTCCCATTGTGAAAAGCGAACCAGTATAGCTGTGGCCTCTTAGATCCTGAACTGTAAAAGTGTCTTTGTGATCTTAAGAGCTAGTTTTATTACTGTTCATGGCTGTTTGAGTTTGTTTGCTTTTCATTTCATGGTTTGAATCTATACATTTCCTGTGTTTTAAACAAGTCTATCATAAGGTGTCTTTTTGATTGTGGACAAGCTTGTTTATTTCTACTTGAAATTAGATTCAAAATTATACAACAGTTTCCTTTCTGTCTAGCATCAACATTAAGGATAACGAAAAGAAATACATGCATTGTGCATTTTGCATTTGACTGTATGCTTGACGATTTAGGAAGATGTGCATTTTAGTGTGTGTTCTTTGATCTGTGGAAAAAGTTGTGTCTTTCTTTTCCCTCAAGTAGATTAAGGTTTTCAAAGTTGAAAGATTGAAAAGATTTGCTTCTCATTCTTAGATTGCATATAGGAAGTTGTATATATACATCTCGTGGCGAACCTGAAAGGCAAACTGTTAAGAAAGATCAACATTAAAATAAACTCAATTTACATAACAACGCTTTGGAATTTAACGCAAACATCTAGAGGTCTAGGTAGAGACGTGTTCCGGCATCGTTAAACATAGTGACTGTCGATCTCTACGAAGGTGGGTGATTCCTCCTGAGAGTCGGTGGCACTAACACGGACTTGAGCTCCCGCGTACCGTCGCGTATATTGGGAGACCCCTATAGGCTTTTATCCTTTATCCTTAGGAAACCGTGTCGGCCGCCCTACTGATCGCGATGCAGTGAACACAGCATTCACGAAGATCGACCACCCGTACCGTAAAACGTATTCTGTGGTTTCGCGAAAGGTTTGGCACACCCTCTGCCTAGATCTCCAGAGCAGTTTCTTTTGGCCTTTTTCAAACTCTATAACTGAAAAAGTCCAACCGAGCATTTGTCACTTCGGGCTCGTTAATACATCGAAGGCAACTAGAGTCATCTTTAGCTTTTTCTCGACTCTTAAAACATGAAAAAGCAAGTTTGTGTCTAAAAGCGTCGTTAATAAAATTTATTTTAAGCGGAACATAATCACCTATTATTCCCACGTTGATCTTTCAGTTGAAAAGTATGGAGCCCACCAACCAAGGAAGTAACCTTGGCGGAAGTCCAAATCCCTTCTCCTCTTGGGGAGATGTTGGTGCGCCTCATATGGCTACATTGTCACTTCCAGGATTGACAATCGGCCTCCCTGTATGGCTCTTTTCAACTAATGTAGTCCAGATCGCCACTAATCCTGAGCAGTCGAATCAACAGTCAGAACAATCTAGAACTACCCACCAGCCTTCCACTTCTTATGATACTTCCTCTGATCCTTCATCTTCCCAAGGTAGAGCTGGCAAAAGTCAGCCTCCCAAGGAGAAGAAGGCAAAGAAGAAGAGAGAAAAGAAGCAGAAGGAGCCTCTGGCGAAGGCGACTGGGGGCAAGCAGAAGAAAGCTGACAAAAACCCACACACTGCACCGACCGTGCCTAAATCGCCATGTGTCATTTGCAAAGGGATCCACTTCCATCGTGATTGTCCTTGTATTCCCCGGATACTAAGGGACTGGTCCCCAAGGTTGCACAATCCGGTAGCATCAACCTCTGGTTGTCATGTTGATTGCAATCCGTCGACTAATGAGAGTGAAGGACGAAGAAGGGGACCAAGATCACCCTGTCTATTGTGTGAAGGCAATCATGCCATCCACAAATGTCCATTCTTAGATGAGGCAAAGAGAGTTTTGGAAGATCGTCCGGTATCACCGTTACGACTTCCTCCTGGATACCAAAAACTCGTGCCTAATCCCTCGATAGTTGAAAATCCAGCTGGCCCGCTCAAGTGGTCAGCTGAAGTGTCGGTCATTGAGAATGAACCTACTGAATCCAGACCAGACGAAAGTCTAAAGGTCGAAACGGCAGTTGACTCGGTTCTTCCTTCAGAGGTTCTATCGTCCAATGACTCCGTCATTGAAGACCCGTCTTCAAATGACACCGTCGCCAAAGAGTCGTCTTCATGCGACACCCTCACTGAAGAGAATAAGGATGACACCATCCAGGTTCTTTTCATCAGCACCGACTCCGATGAGTGTCAGGGCAATGCGCCCATTCCTTTATCGCAGGAAGGAACATCATCAGAGTCATATCCGGCCGTATATTCGGTCCCACCACCAAGCAACCTGGTTGTATCCTTTGATTGGAATCAACTAGGCAGACCCCGGTTACCAGCCAGTGTACCATTCAGAATCATTGTCCAGATCTATAGAATGATCATGGCTGGTACTATCATTGATGAAGGGGCGTCTGTGAGTATCCTTTCCTCTGTTGCTTGGAAAGCACTGGGTTCCCCAGCGCTTTTACCTGAGTTGAGAAATCTCTCAGGTTTTGATAAAGGAACCAGTCGACCATTAGGGATCCTCCCCAATGTACCTGTTACATTGAAAGGGAAGACCGTCGAGATGAACGTGATGGTCGTCCAAGGACCTTTGGATTATAACCTACTCCTTGGGCGGGACTATATTTATTGCATGGGAGCGATAGTCTCCTCACTCTTTAGAGTAATGTGTTTTCCACACGAAGGAAGGGTGGTCAAGCTCGTAGACCAACTTTCGTTTCCGGGATCTCGCATCGCAAATAGTCAAATACCATTCCTAAATGGTCTGTTCACTCAAGATTCACCTCCACCCCCAGTCCTTCTTCCCGATGAGTGCGAGTGATTCGGAAAGAAAGACTGGAACCCAGGGGGCATGCACCCTGGTCTGCTTCGGGCAGAAGAAACCCCGGGTATAAGGAAGAATTTCCGCAGAAGAATATGACTAGTCCGTACCCCGTCCGTGGAAGGAAGTGGGGTTGTTCTGGAATAGTGTTCTTTTGTTAAAGTTATGTGTTTGGCAAAAGAGTCATTCACCTTTGTCTAAAAAAGTGGGCGATACCCAAGTAGGAATTCCCTTATCGCGACGAATAGTAACCATCTTTGAATTCAAGCCTCGCCCATTAAAACATATGTTTTGAAGGATAAGCAGGGGCAGCCTACAAAGTAGGAGACTATATTGTTGTGACAGAGGGTAACCATCTTTGGACAACCCAATGATAGACACCGCCAAAGAAAGAGATTGATTTGCGGCAGCAAATCGAACCGTCTTTGGAATAATAAGAAAGAGGCAAGCCTCCCTCAATAATACCAATGTTTTATCTTTGAGTAGTGTTCTTCCATTGTCACAAATAGCTGTTTGTTAAAAGTGGGCCGACGGGAAGCCTGAGTACTGCGTAAGACCCCTTAGAATAATGAGAAGACAAGTATCGTTAACATTAGATTAGCAAGATGACAAGTAACTGTGAACACCCAAAGAAAAGCAGAGGTAGGGGAGAGGAGGGGCAGCCTCGAAATTCTATCCTATACCTGGGGGCATGCAAACCTTCTGGAGTGCAAGCTAGGGGCGGTTATTTATCTGGTTTTAAGATTAGCCGTTTCCAAACTTGCATGAAAGAAGCCTGTGGGGCAAAAGTAAAATTTGCCAAAAGTGAGCATAGCTGTGGTAAGGCATAAGCTCTATAAAAATTGGTCCTTACGGGAGGCGTTCTTTTTATGACTGGTATATCGAGCAGTTTTAGCATATAGTTCATGCTCGTGAAAAAATAAACGCAAATTCGAGCAGTTTTATGACTGAATTTATGCTCGTTAAAAAATAGAAAAGTGTGAGCAAAAGTTTCCCCCAGAGTTCAAGCTCATGGAAAAAATGAACCGGTAAATAACCTTTTGAGATCGTAAATTCATTAGCCATAAGAACCTTGATCATGTTTTCATCCATCACCTCCACTGTTCATTTGGCCGATCATTCACTTCCATTTGTGTGTTTACCTCTTTTGAGAAACAGCTGTGAAGAGTGATTTCACCTAGCCATCCTTGTGACACTGCCGTGATTGGAAAATTCCAATTTGTACCTGGAATCAATTGCTATCCCTGTTTATCACTCGTTCCTCAAAAGACGAGTCTTCTTTCAGCTCTTTTCACCGACTCGTAAAATATGAAAAGTTTGCCGAGTTTTGGCCTTCCAGCTCGTTAAATGACCGGAACGCTATCCCTCCTCTAAATTTTAATATTTTTGGACCTGAGGGATTATTGCACAAAAGGATCGAGCGCTTGTCTTGTTCGGCTCGTTAAAAGTACCGAACAGCCATCCCTTCTGTATTGTTTTATACTTTTTCGGACTTAAGGGATTTGCTGACGAAAAAGGAATTATGGAGTTAACTTTCTATACCTTTTCAGACTCTCTAAAAATGAAAAGGACCGAGTTTTCTTTGTCGTTAGACTCGTTAAAATGATTAAATAGCGACAAACTTGTCTTTAGACGAGAACGAGTTTCCCTATCGCTAGGCTCGTTAAATCATAGCGATGGGCTTGCCCGAAGGGCAGGTTATAGAACAAGCATATGTTATCCTCCTCAAGCTTGACAAAAATAAAGAGGTACTGGTCAGAAATGACTGGGGAAAAATTGGGAGAACATCAAAGTTTAATGGTAGCAAGTCACTCTTGAACATGACACTTTTCTTCCGTACCACATCGGGTTGGGTTGTTTCATTCACCGGTCTCATCGCCATGGTCCTCGCCAAACCATCCACATTTGGGGTAATGCTACCGATCCATCGCATCAGTGTCGTTATATGTTCAAGAGGGGTCATTCTGAAAGTGTCAACCGTGTCCCATCCACTGCCATACATTATCCTTCATCCATTCATGATCGCCACCCTGAATCATATGTCACAGTTTGTTTTCACCTCCACTAAAATCATTAGCTCCGTTCCGTGTCATTGATGTGGGATTCATTAAGGCCCTCCTTTGACGGATCGCTTCTTGTTGACTTCAGCTCATTATCCAAGAAATTGATCTAGGAACACCCCCATCAGTACTTTGAATCTTGCATGCCTCAATGGCAAGTTTCTCACTTCCGGCGACAGGTATACATCAATGACCTTCGACCAGAAGATTTTGCGTGGCGTTCGACGCCAAGTCCTTTATTCACGCCACATGAATTGTACTGTAGTACCTTGAGGGTCATTATCATTATCGGTGATTCCTCTCGCGCTTGTTAACGGTTTTCATCATTGACCGGTAATCAAGCGATGTCTTTCCATGTTCGACTTCAGCGAAATTCTCACATGGATCGACTTGTACTTAGAGTGAAGATCGAACGAGTTTGAGGACCCCGGATCTAGTTTCATCCATCTGGGCTGCGATACATATTCAGGAAATATAAAAGCATTTGTCATGTACATCATTGCAACAGATGATCATCCTACTCAAAGGATGATAATTTCAGCAGAAAATTATCAGTCTACCATCAGACGATCGTCTGTTCTATGTACCAAAATGTATTTATAAAGCTGAGCATGGGAATGCCCGCCTCAGCTAGATCATGAAAACAGAATGAAAAATAATGTATTGTATTGTATTGTATTACAGGGCGCCTCCTCAGCACTGGAATGAACTTCAGACCCTCTAGATAAAGCATTTCACCCGATAAACGGCCTCATACTTTAGGGGGCAACTGTTATAGACATTTTTGTGCCTCGCATCATGGAGCATGAAATGTCAATAATCACAGGGATCCTCAGTCCCTAAACATGTTGTTCTTACCCCTAAAAGAACAAGGTCATCAAACAACAGCACTTCCAATCAGTTCTCCACCTGAAAACACTTCAAAACAGGCTTATTTTGGATCATGTCAGCTGCTCCACTGAGCTTCTGCACTGGAATGCAATTGTCCCTCCTTGTACCTGTGTTGGAAGTCAAATTTAATGAAGGCTACCTGCGCTGGGCGAGATTGGCCAAGTGGCACAGTCATTCTGCAAGGTGTCAACTGCCCAGGAAGCTTCCAAACTGACACTTGGTTCATGAGATTCGCCCTGTGATGAGTAAGAGGTACTTGATCACCATGTGTAAGCAAGGATCTCCAAGTGGACTCAAGAACTGAAGATTAACTGAAGAGGGAGAGGACACTAGTCAGCTCTATGCCAGCCTCAAGCTGACTCATCCTCTCTTCTTCTCTCCTATATATAGAGCTCTTCTATGAGGTCTAAGGAGGCTGGAATTTTGTGTAAAGCAAGGAGGTGCTGTTGGTTTACAGTTAGAGCTATTGGGTGATTGTTTTACTAGAGGTGAAGAGGAGAGTTCTTGCTGCTGGGGAGGTGCTGCTGGATTGGAGCCATCATTGGTTGTAACCTTCTCAGAACCCTGTTACTTCTATCAATAAAGTTTTGCATGTTCTCCTATATACTTGTATTGCATTGATGTATTGTATTTACATGTATATTTGATTCACTCTAATCCATGTATCAGTTATGAGTACTTGTATCTTGTAGTTTCCTCTCTTGTTTGTGCAGGATCTGTGTGTAGCTGGACCGGCAAAGAGAGCAAAGAGCTGGGAACAAGAGACAAAGAGAGAGGACAAGGATCGACTAAGCGAAAGACACCAGGTTGGTTAATCTTTCTTCATTCTCTCTGTACTTTCATAAAGGAAATCATCAAAACTTTACTTTCAGTTGTTGCTAAAGACTGTCACCTTTAGAGTAGGGATAGGGTCATCCGCATCGGATACTTTTCCCCACAACACCAGTTGGCCTCCACGTAGCTTAAGAAATCGGTTTGCTAGATGACAGAGGAAGAAGGCCCACAAATTTGGGACATGTTCTTTGATGGAGCTTGCTTTAAGGAAGCTGTAGGGGCGGGTGTAGTCCTTGTGTCCTCCACAAAAGAATTCATTCATTTATCTTTCAAGCTAACTTTTCAGGTCACAAATAACATATTAGAATATGAAGCTTTGATATTGGGCTTAAACATTGTTAAAGAAATGGGCATCAAAGGTCTGAAGGTGTTTGGAGATGCAGACCTTATCATTCAGTAGGTCAACAAAAATTTCCAAGCAAAGCATCCAAGGCTAAAAGCATACAGAGATGAGGTATGGAAGCTCAAGGTCTCTTTTAATATTTTCAGCATTTCTTACATACCGAGAATGAAGAACTAGCTTGCTGATTCCCTTGCTGTATCTGCTAGCACGTTTATTCCTCCTTTGCCTCCTAAATTGACTTATGAAGTTCAGGTGAAATATAGACCATCTCTGCCCGAAAATGTCAAATACTAGAATTTTTTTGAAGATGATGATGAAATTAATAGGTTCTTACAAGTCGTTGATGAATTTTCTGAAATGCACATCGACCAAGAAAATGAAACCATGGAAGAATGCAATCAGTCCAAGCTAAAGGATGAGATTGGTCAGGACAACATTGTTCAGTTGCCTAGTAACCATATACCCAAAGGATTGGTGCCCCTAGAGAAGCTGTTTGATCATAATGATGTACCTTATAAGCCTGCCATAAAAGAAAATGAGTTTGTTGTTCATAAACATAATGTAGGAAGTCCATCGCATCCAAAGTACATAAATCTGTCCACTCACTTGTCTTCTGCCCAAAGTTCCAAGTATTGCACCCTAATCAAACAATTTGATGATAATTTTTCTTGGGAATACAATGAGCTTAAGACCTATGACACTAACATCATTCAGCATAAAATCTCACTGGAGAAGAACACCATCCCTTTTAAGCAGAAATTAAGACCTATCAGCCTTCTCTTATTGCCTTTGATTGAAAAGGAAATCAAGAAGCTGTTGGATGCCAAGATCATAGTTCCCCTAAGGTATTCAAAGTGGATAGCTAACCTTGTGGTAGTAAGAAAGAAGAATGGAGAAATTAGGCTTTGTGTTGACTTCAGGAATTTGAACAAATGCTCTAAAAAAGACAACTATCCCCTACTTAATATGGAACACTTGCTGCAAAGAGTTTTAGGGGCTAGAGTCATGTCTTTCCTAGATGGATTTTCAGGTTACAATCAGATTGCTGTACATCTAGAAGATCAGGAAAAGACTGCCTTCACTACTCCTTGGGGCACTTTCATGTACTCCAAGATGCCTTTCGAATTGATGAATGCTAGGGCTACTTTTCAAGGGGCCATGGACATAGCCTTTGTGGGAGAGAAGGGAAAGTTTGTCCTTATTTACCTTGACGACATAACATTCTTTTCCAGCAGTCACAAGGACCATTTGCAACATTTGAAGAAGGTGTTTCTAAAGTGCAGACGTTTTGGAATTTCTATAAACCCAAAGAAGTCACGGTTTTCTCTAGAAGAAGGAAAAATAATGGGACATATTGTTTCTGCTGAAGGTGTGAAGATCGATCCAGCAAGAGTTCAAGTAATACAGACATTGTCTATCCCAAGGTCAAAAAGGGACATTCAATATTTCTTGGGTAAGATTAACTTTGTCAGGAGGTTTATTCCAAACTTTGTAGAGCTAGTGAAGCACATCACTTCCATGTTGAAGAAAGGATCAGAAATAAAATGGAAAGATGGTGCAAGAATCTCTTTTGAAGCCATCAAATAAGCTATCATGGAAGCTCCCACTCTAATCAGCCCAGATTATACCAGGGAGTTTTCTATCTTCTCTTTTGCCTCTTATGATACACTTGCAATAGTTATATTGTAGAAAAATGATGAAGGCGTAGAACAGCCTGTGGCCTTTTTCAGCAAAACTTTGAGAGACGTTAAACTAAGGTATGACCTTATTGAAAAACAAGCTTATGCTCTCATAAAATCTTTAAAGGAATTCAGAATTTATATTCTGCATTCTAAAGTGGTTTCATATGTACCTTCAGCCTCAGTAAAAGACGTCCTAACTCAGCCAGTTATTGATGGAAAGAGAGCTAAATGGATTGCAAAATTCATAGAGTTCAACATAAAGGTTAAGCCCACCAAGCTTGTCAAAGGGCAGGGCTTGGCTAAGCTTATGGCTGAGGAAAATTGCATTTTGTTAGACATAAATTGTGTGGGCTCAAATTCAGGTGGTGAGCGGATCGAGGAAGCAATAGTAGAGAGAGCCGAATCAATGTTCCGCTGAAAATCTAGCCACCTATGAATGTTATTCCAGTGTAGTTCATTTTTTGCAGAAGCTAGAAGTCCCTGCAGGGCTTAGCTCAAGTCAAGCCCAAGCCATTAAGCTCAAATCAGCCAAATTCTACAATAATGAAAACTTTCTCTATTGGAAAGACCCGTCAAGGATCCTCCTGAGATGTCTAGACAAAGGACAATCTGTGGAAGTCACGCACCAGTTCCATTCTAGCATTTGTAGAGGGCATCATTATTGGAAAACCATGGCCCAAAAGATCCCAAGAGTTGGATATTATTGGCCTACTCTATTCTCTAATGTTATTTCTTTTGTGAAATCATGTGACAAATGCCAGAGGTTTGTAGGAAGACAACAGCTAAAATCTCTACCCTTGAAGCCAGTACACGTCAATGTTCCCTTCCAGCAATGGGACTTGGACTTCATAGGTGAGATCAATCCACATTCCATCGGCCATCACAAATGGATCTTGGCATCCACTGATTATTTCACCAAATGGATTGAGGCTGTATCCACTAAAAATGCTAATCATCAGGTTATCATGAAGTTATTGAATGAGAATATTTTCACTAGATTTGGTTGCCCAACCAAATTAGTCACTGATAATGCAACAAATTTTAGGGTAGAAGAATTGGTGGACATGTGTGAATCCATGGGCATTCAATTGGTGCATTCTACCTCATATTATCCTCAAGGCAATGGCCTGGCAGAATCATCTAACAAGAGTCTTGTAAGGATAATAAAAAAACTATTGGAGGACAATAAAAAGAATTGGGATTCCAAGTTGAAGTTTGCACTATGGGCTGACAGAGTTACCAACAAGAAGTCCATAGGAAATTCTCCATTTAAGCTGGTTTATGGTGCTGATGCTATTTTTCCTATCCAGCTGATTCTCCCTGTGGCCAAATTCTTGCAAGAAGAACAAGATGAAGAGAATGACATAGCGAGGAGAATGAGTAACTTGGTTGAATTACAGCAGATCAGAGAACAACTGGTTGAGAAGTCAAGAATTCATTAGAAGAAGATCAAATAAACCTTTGATAGAAAGGCAAAAATGGATAGTTTTTTGGTTGGTGACTGGGTTCTCAAATGGGATGCATTGAAGGAAAAGAAGGGCAACCATGGTAAATTTGATGCCTTATGGATGGGACCGTTTGTCATTCCTCAAGTTCAGATGAATAGTACTTTCATTCTGCACAATTTAGAGGGGGAATGTGTTTTTGATGGCCCAGTCAATGGGCAGTTTTTGAAACTTTACTTCATATGAGGCTTTAAGGCTTTAATATTGTAATAGGTTTTTTTAGTTTTTGTTTTCTATGCAAATAAACTCCATGCCCAATGGAACACTAGGAGATAAGTTTGTTTTGGTTGTTACTAGAAAGGTGGTAGTCTGCAGTTCTTGAAATCTCACAGGGAGGCTTTCATCCCCAGAAGTAGCCAGTGTTAGCCCCTGAGGTGGAGGGCTGCTATTTTTAGCAGAAATGTCCCCTATTTTAGCTCCGATGGCCACATATCCTCTTGCTTCGCTTTGGCCATAAGCTGTGTTAGCCCTGAAGTGATGATCCAAATGGATCCAAGAACTCTCTAAAAATCGTTTAAAAGATCAAAATAATCGCAAGATAAAGCCCTCCAAAAGGCAGAAAAACACTATCGAGAAACGAAAAACATAGAGAAAATAGTGAAAAACAGAGCAGCAGAGGCTTGAACAATGAATGCACATTAGTTGTCAGATCTAACCAATCAATGGTCCAGATCTGATCGGCAAATCACAACCGGCCAACACAGCAGAGTGCTCACCAAATGGCCTAGGGTTATCGTGAAATGCGATTGCAATTAATTTCATCGCGATGTCGCAATCGGCAAACACAACAGAGTGGGGCCTACACACACACACACACACACACACACACATATGCGTAATACGGTCAACCGGACCTGATAACATTATGAACCATATTATATATATATATATATATATATATATATATATATATATATATATATATATATATATATATATATATATTGAAGTCCGGGAAACGCCTATTTCCTTTGTATTTGCGTATTTCATTTATTAAATGAAATACAAAGGAATAATTGTCAATGTGACATTACAGATCCGAAAGGGTTTATTAATGTTGTTGAACAACATTTCAAGTCCGATAAAGCGAGATTTTCACATTTTAATGTATTTTCCAATATAAAGGGGAAATCACAAAACAGGTAGGATTTTGAGAGAGCCAAAGGCGATAAGTGGTTTGGGCTAGGCTCTGTCTGATCCCATACAGTGGCTACCACGTGTCCAGGCTGAGGAGAGAGAAAACCACCCTCATCGGGTGGTTAACTCCCGTACAAAAGAGCCGCCCGAAATGGATCACAACCGTTGGATCTAGATCTCCCAGATCAATGGTGGAGATGTGATATAGCTACAAAGGCGGACCCGGTAGGAAAATAGACCGTATTTAAGGACTTTTGAAGTCTGGAATAAATAGAGTTTTGGTGGAATTTCACAGTGTTGCAGCATTTCTCTGTGTTAATAGAAAGTGGCCGTTTAAAGGATTTCAAAGGCCCGATGCACTCATCTAGACAGAGGCTAGGAGATGGAGGCCGGGAGACAGATGGCCGAAAGGGGAAAAAGCCACAACACGATGTAGCCCACAACAGAAGCGATCATGGAGCATCACTGGCACGAGCGAGCCACCTGACAGCGTGGAAAAATTACCAGAATTTGGTTACTGTGTTGTTAGAAAAAGAGACCTCTGGCTCATGTCTATCTAATCATGGCATCAAGTAGTTAGAAGCCAGAGGGGATAGATTAAGACACCTTGAGCCTCAAAGAGCCCGAGGGGCATTGTAAAAAGCTTATAAATTTTCGAAAGTTAGAAGTATCAGGGGTTCAACTTTTGGAGACTGTGGAGACTTTGCTCTCAGCGTCTCATCTTCATTCGAATAATACAAGATTCTTTTGCTGTTACATGTTCAATTGACATCTTCTCCTCTGTTCTAAGCTTGCACTTGAATAGGTTATTCATGTTTTCTTCTATGTCTAATGCCAGATAACTGTCATCTTATCTCTGCATTGATAAATTATACTTGCAAGCTTCATTTACTTTCTGTAGCTAGCCATTCGTATATGTTTATGTATGCATCTGCTGGTACAGTTAGTATTCTCCATCTATCCATTCAATCTATAAACTATTGAGCATTAGTGGTCTAAAGCCTTGTCAAGCTAAGGGTGTTCATGCATGTCAGAAGTGAAAATAGAGTTGAAACAGTCATCTGACTTGATCCAAACCTTAATCCATTCCAATAGTTCAGAGAACAATATTGAAGATTTATATGTTACCAGGCATCTTCGAGCTACAACCTAGGAGAGTTTCCTAGAGTTCTAACAGCACCCATTGTTGATCACTCGTAGGACTTACCGGATGTTAGTTCATCATTTGAAAATGGAGAGGATAAGTTATTCTTTGAAGATCCACTTGATCCTTCATCTGTCTTTTCCGAAAACATGGAGGATGAGATTGTTCGCTTTTCATCTACCCATCTATTTGATTCATATGATCATGAGGATTTTGAAGAATTCATTGATTTTTATTTATTTATTTTTATTTTATTTATTTATCATGGTGGTCGTGCTCCATTTTCTTCCAATTTTGATCACGAACATGAATCTATCACAGTTGATATTTTGAAGCAACCGGTGTATGATGATCTACCTGATGATGAATTTGAGACACCCAAGACTGTCGAGGCACTTTAGTCCGAGCCGATGGTTATGTCAGGCCCTCACTCTCTTGAGGTTAGTCTCACTTCTGATCATGAAATAATTCAATCACACAATGCTCCTCATAACTCATATGTATGCATTGAATATCAAACTCACACAAAGATACATTTCCTCCACTCGAACTACACGACCCCATCACTCATGCTTTGGAGGAGTCTTACATTGCAAGCACTCATTTGCGACGCAAGTTGTCTTTGTTTCTTTCATTTGCTTGCATGTCATAGTCAAGAGTGTGCTTATGCTTCAAAGTTGCACATAGTGTCACACATCACCATGAGAGGTCCAGAGACTGTCCATCATGCTCCTGCACTCACTTACATCACATGGGTACTTTGAAACACGAAGTGTGGTTGTCTTCATTGTTATATACTTCTTGCTTGCTGGTTCACACCAATAGGTTGCTCACAGACCAAGCCTTCACCAACATGGGTATACCAATGTGCTGATGGCTGCATTAGAAGTATCACTTCACGTGATCAGGTGCTTGCACTGTTAGTGTAGGAGTACGAGTAGTGTTTTCTTTCAGTTGTTTGCTTGCATGCTTTCTTTCTCATATGTTTGTTTTATTGCTTGTTTGCTTTGCTTTGCTTTCCATTTTTCTTATCCTTTTGCTTTTATTTGTTATTAGTTCATTCACTTGTTTCGTTTGTAGGTTATTTAGCATGAAACCATGTGTGACTCATGAAACAAGCCGGGTAAAGTACAAGAGAGATTGTACAACTATAGCTACTTGGTTATCTATCATCTTGCCTCTGTATGATGAACTTGTTACTTTTAGTCCATGATATGTCGAAGGAAAATATGTACTGTCCAAAGTGAACCTTAGTGAAAACACAATGCTTGCACGCTAACTAGTGTCACCTGCTCTAGTCGGTTTTTTTTGGGTTAACCCTTGGCAACTCAGTCAAGTAGAGTAAGGTGAGAGGGAAAACCTTGATAAGCATGTCAGAGATACAATAAACTACTTCTTTTCTGGAACAACCTCCTCTACTCTCAATAAGTTGGGATCCCTCTTCTGCCTCTGAAATGAATAAGTGCTATGCACAGTGAAAATGAAAAAATGAAAAGTCAAAAAAATCAAAATGAAAAATAAATAAGGCGAAAGAAGAGAAAGGCTTCCTCCATAAGGAGGTGATGCAAGTAACTTTGTCGGGGTACTTACCAAGCTCGCTGGCAGCAGACCCATGCTTGTGTTCCTATGTGACTCCACCAAGGTACTGTCCAGGCCTGCTGGCAGTGGAGCAACACCAAAGATGTAATTAAGACTCTTACGACTATACTGCTTGTGCACCTATATACCCCTCAACCCCAATCAAAAATACGGTGTTGCCTTGGCTTGGAATGTTTGCCAATCAACCAAGGGCTTAGCAGATGCTACATCTTACAATCAAGTGAGTGTGAAACCAAGATGAGCTAAGAACTGAACAATACTTCCGGAGGTGTTAGACCTGCTTTTCACGAACAAGGTCTATGCAGAGAGCTAGAGTTCTACTAGTGTGTTGCCAAGTGTTGTAGCGGCTACAACCACCCTCCAAAATTTTTCCTTAGCCTGTTTTGGAGCCTCCCTACCAGCCTTACACATAACTTTGTCTTTCTTCGTCAAGTACTCAAGCTTCAGTGCTTTCCTCGCACAAAGGCAACCTGTCAATCATAGTCGATCCATTCCCCTCACAAGTTGTTTACCTGGACTTGGTCCAGCTATCGGTTGAGCAAATTCCCCTTGAAAATTGCACATTACTGGAGGGAAACCAACCTTCCCTCCAGGAATTGCACAATCCTGTCAGCCAACCCTCCTAGGAGTATTTGCGTAATTTTTTCCAGCAACAGGCTCTTCAGCCCAGGATTTGCACAAATCTAGGTAGTAGTTAGTTGCTCTGCCCAAAAATTGCACAATCCCATAGGGCAGTCAGCCCAACTCCAAGCCAAGAATGTGCATTTTTCCCAAGCAGTTGAGCACTTGCATGCATGAAATATTCCTAGAATAGTAAGAGACAACATGCAAAGGGGATCCCATGATTTAGGGAGCTATCTTTAGCATCCAGGGGTTACATGCAAAGTTGTTTTAGAAGTTTCACTCTGAGTGTCGCTTTTTCCTAGATTTGTGGCATGCACATCATGAGACCAAACTTATTTATCCGGCGCATCAGAGCTCATTCATTTACATCAATATTGGAGCTCTGAAATCCCATAGCACATCTAGGACTCTTCAACACATCTGTCTATTCATGGGTAAGTGGCCTCAACTTGTCTTTTTCAACATTTTTGTCGCTTTTTGTGTATTCCCTTATGTGAGTGTTGTTTGTTTGATTTATGTGAACAAATGTTTTCATTTACATAAATTCTAGCTTGTCCTAGCTCTGTTTCAATTTTCATTGCTATCTCATTGCTGTCACTTGCATGAAACTGTTTTTCACGGACGTTCGCCCAACCAACAAACGACCTCACTCACATCCATGTTGATTTATTTGCTGAATCTTCCATTCATGTTTTTCATGAACCATTTATCACCTCTAATATCACTTAATGTTGCCATGCATTTCATCAACTTGCTTTCAGTTGCCTATCGGCGAGTCGGGCCAACCTTGGCCTGGTCTCTGCCTTCACCAAAATTGTATTGCGCAATCTGGGGAAGGAAGGCTCACCTTCCTCTCTAGATTTACACATTCTGGCCTAGCATTAGCCTCCTAGATTATTTTGTGCATTCCTGGAGGACAGTGGCTGCTTGGCCCAGGAAATTGCACAAATTTGTCCCTGAGCCAGCAGTCCTTCCCAGTTGGAATTGCATATTGTGTTATCCCAATAGCCAACGTCCCAACTGGATTGTGCATTTTGCAGATCCAACAGCGAGTCCATCCTCCCAGATAGCCCAGATTTCCTTTCTCGTAGTTTTGGCAGCCAGTGACTCAGCCTCCCAGTGAAATTTTCGCAATCTTGCTCATCTGTTTCCCAGGTATGTGATGTGTCCTTCCCCGGATTTGCTTTGTTTTCCCTGACAATTTCTTGTCATGCATGCCACTTGTTTCCAGTAATTTTAGGTGTTCATCTATCTCAATGGATTCCAAGAGAATAGGATCTAACAACACTGATGGTATGGTAGCTGGAGCTGTAGCTGAGGAGGTGTCCTCTGGTCTGCCGATCTATGAAGATACGAAGTTGTATCTAGACAAGGAAATCAAACTGAAGTGGAAAGAGGTGAATGAAAGATTCACATGTAATTTTTGGGAAGACCTTGAAGATCATCGGGTGTACGTGAACATTTGTAAGTCTGGCTTATACCGGATTGCATGCAGATACCCCGCGTTCCCATGCGTGAACATGATTCACTGGATTGTCTCTCACATTGACCCCAAGACGATGACCTTGAGAAGTGTTAGTGGGATGAAGCTTGCAACCTTTTGTGCATGAGATTACAATGAGATGTATCAGATGATTTAGCCCATGACAATCATGACACCCTCGTGCAGCTAGCGCAATAGCAGAGGCCACTCCAGAGAGTTCTGAAGGATTAGGTAAAGGAGCCAACTCATTTCAAGATGACCCCCAGTTAGATCTATAAGATGAAGATATTGAGGAAGGCATACCAATACTTGGTCATATTCGCATGTCGACTGAGTGGCCAAGTGGGCACTGAGACCTTCCCTCAGAGTTGGGTGGTCACGCTGGACCAACTGGCTAGAGAAGGAAGACCATGCAACTGGTCTAGCATACTGGCTCATCAGCTGAAGGAGTAAGTCACGAAGGCTCGACAGTCACCCAAAGGCATCCATTCAGAGATTGACATGTCCGCCTACATTCTATATGCAGTCTGTGCCCAACATGAGTTCCCAGGATTAGAGTGGGCATGGTCACTGGCGGAGAATGTTGTGAGCACGTATTTCAAGTTATTATCTGAGTGCAACTTCAGAGGAGTGATCATACGACTGTTTGACCATCTTGTCACCCCAGTGTATAGGTTGATATTCGAACATGATCCAACCTGCATGCTAGAAGAAGCAATGAAGGCATTGTTAGGCATTGCAGATTGGTATGCCTCACTGGACGACACGTTCATCCGAGTGTTTAGTGTGGAGAAGCCTTCATATGTTCTACCAAAGTTTTCTTTGGACGTACTTATCATGAAGGAAGTAGCGTATCATATCTCAGTAGGATTGACAGCTAGGCTGCAATGGAAGAAGAAGGCACCTTAGACCACCCTTCCGTTGCAGATTGGGTTGTATGAGATCTAGAGCATCAAGAAAGTAGATGTCGAAGTTGAACAGATGAAGAAGTACCCATTCGACCTCTGAAGCTTCAACTCGTATGACCCACATTGCATTATAAATTATCACTTCATGAGAGTTCAGTTCAATTGGATCCATGGGGCATATCATTGGGCTGAGGAGGTCTCATGGAGGTATTGCTACAATTCCTCGAGACCCAATGAACAGTTTGATTTCACCGTAGAGTTGTAGCATTGCAACATGAAGCAGCATCATGGAGAAAACCAACAGTAGCAGAAACAACAGAAATAGCAGAGCCAAGCATACTTATGCATGACAAAGGGAAGAGAAATATTGTTGACTGCATGGAGGAGGAAGAAAGATGTAAGTTTCGAGAAGATCCACTTGTAGAACAAGCAGTTATGGCTATTCAACAGAAGAGGCAGCAACACGACAAGCGAATCACGTGAAGGAAGAGGGATAATAAGAGAATGGAAGAAGTGGAGAAGGAGTTGCATGAGATGAGGGAGCAACTCCAGAAAGAACAAGAGCTGCACCATCTAGAGAAGGAACGCAATAGCAATAGATTTAGTAGGGGGCACATCACATGCAGACAGACGAAGTAACACCCATACAAGTAGTTGATTCTTCTAAACAACTGGCATTAGGTGAGCTGGGTGAACCCTTGCAGGGGCAAGAATTTTCTCATGAGATAGAACAGGATCTTGAATAGTTGGATGCAGACATGGAGCAGCAGGAGTTGGAACAGGACACTTACCTCATGCCTCACCAAAGAGAGGTCGACTCACCTTCTTCAATGCATCCAGATGATGAGCAAGTCTCGAATGACCAAGGAGGCACTGAGATCCTTGGTGGTCAATCGGAAGTAAAGATGCACAACATATCCTTTGACGAATCTCATCATAGACTTGCGCAGTCTCAAAGAGTACTAACTCCAGAGGACCAAAAATCCCCTGCACAATTTGAAGAGCAAGTGATTGTGACTAATGTGCACAAGCATCTAGTTGCGTTGGCCAATACAACTAGAGTGTATGCCAAAGCCACTAGTTCAAGTATCCATTTTCTCATAACTGAGAATGAGCATATGGTGAAGGAGCTATAGGTGGCTGAGTAGGGAGGAGACTTGGTGACAATGTCCTCCTGAGCTGAAACGAAGAAGGAAATACTGGATGAAGTATTTTCCTTAGACACAGTTATGCGAGCATTGTACTCCAAGTTTGGTATCGTGCATCAAGTAGTCATTCATCTCCACGGATGGCAGCATCAATGTGCAAGAAGAGTATGCATCTTGAAGAACATACGCATTGTTGTTGATAACATGCGAGCATGGTTGATGAAGTACAAGGGAGACCCACTTCACTTGCCAAAGGTGATGAAGGCCAATACGGTCTAGCTGCAAGCACTTATCAGGAGTCAGGTCCAGAACTATGAAGACCTACCACAACTCATCACTAGGATACAGGCTTCCCATGCACAAGTATTCAAAAGCATGGAGGTTATAGTGCACACTCATGCAATCCAATCACTTGAGACCCTCATCGAGGTGAAGACCAAGAAGTAGGTCCAACAGGAGCTTGACTCGTACTTCGATGAGTTGATGTGCACTGCCGCTAGCCCAAACTTTCCTATCAGTGCAAACATCATGCGCAGGTATGTTGTTGGTCTGACCACACTAAAGACAATGATGCACATGCTCATAGACGCGTTGGACAGAGGAGCCTGAGCAGTGTACCCAGATGCTATAGAGGCAAGGTTCAGGTTTCAAATGGATGTCACAACAGAACACAAGGACACTCTCAAGGACTACCAATCTTGGCATCAATATGTCACTGTTGATCAACATGAGGATGTCGAGCAGTTGGACTTCTATTGTTGTCTAAGTCAGAATGATGTCTAATTTGGCTTGTCTAAGCCATTGTTCACATGAGTACATGTGAATTGTAATGTTGAGTCATGTCAAGTGTACATCAAGTGTCAAGAGTGGATGTAATAGTCATAGAGTAGGTGAAGAGTCATGAGGGTAGTTGAAAGGTCACAAAGGGGAATGTCAAGGGTCACCCCACACTTTGCTATAAATAGTCCCTCATAACTCATTGTCAGGGATTTTGGTCAGCCAAGATTCTACTAAGACTATTTTGAAGAAGGCTTGGTTAGTATTGTAATGCGCCTTGGCTTCTCCACTACATGGAACTAGTACATTTCTTTGGAGGAGCAGGCGGATGTTTCTATAACGTTCCACTATTGGTGCTAGCAGGTTTACATGGATTTATTGTATGATTGTGACTTAAAATTCTTTATATAATAAGAGCTAACACATTTTCATGCATATGTTGTTATTGTAGTTAGACTGATATGGTTGATTTAATGATATGTGTTGTTTAACTTACATACTTGTGTATGAACTGATTCACATGCAATTATAAGAATCTTGTTGTTAATGTGTTGCATATGTTGTTAATGCTGTCACCATCTGTGTTGATTCTTCTGTTAGAAATCGAACAGAACTTTCACTTGAGCCTTGCTATAACAACCGTCACACTCGTCTCAGACTGATCTGTGAGTGTTGTACATGTTATCTTACCTTGTATGATGTGACTTCCGCATCCGAGTGGACTGGTCAGTTGGAAGCTATGCATGTCCTTTGTGTTGTGTGTTCCTACTCGAGTTGGGATTGCTCCCTTTCAACCTAGAACTCACCTTCACCTCCTTCCCCTTTCAAAGAGTTGGAACCTCTCATACACCTTCCTTGACTCACTGCATCAGTCACACCCTTGCTGCTGATAGAGTTATTCTACTTGGCTCTGTGCGACACCACGGTCAAGGCATTACCTTATGACCCACTGATGGGACTCCTACACCAAACAGTCTGAGGTATAATTGGGACTTCTTATCGGGGATATCCCCTTGACATGTTGGTAGGTCCAACACTATGAACAACTAGGTATAGGTGTATGTCTTGTATATCAGGTATAGGTTCATGCATTGCATGGTGTTGTATGGCATGTGTGGTTGTATGTGTGTGATGCACACTATGTGTATGTGAACCTGGAGGAGGAGAAGGCACTGTGTGCTTTTTAGGTGCGGCAACTGATCTAATGTGTGTACAAAAGAACAAAGGAAGAAGTAAGGATTGATGAAGGATATGTATCGGTATTATATTTCAGTTTTACTATGCATATGATTTATGATTATGGTCTATGAAGATTACATATGATCTATGATTTTGGTTTATGATGGTTACATGTGATTTATGATTTTGATGGTTATGTTTTGAGCTAACATGATGTGATATTTTTATACATGTTGATTTGGTCAAATATGCTAGTTTGACTTGTTGTGACAGGAAGCAAACATGATTTCAAATGTACCTTATTGATGAGCTACCAATGAGGTATGATGTGAATTTATTTCTATTTATTTTAAATGTAATGGAAGCTATGTGCTTGGAACAAGAATGCATGAACATGCCCGATTGGGTGGTTGAAATCAACTGCAAGAATCAACAAAAATAGCGAAAAGAATTGGACTATGCAACAATATGTTGGTAAAGCACTTAAGGAACAAGGTCATTGTGGAAAAATGGTACCCAATTATGTCCATTGATTGCCAAGAGCATGTTATGACTGGTATGATGGTTTTGAGGAAGGTATATGCCTTGGTTTTTGTATCTTCTAATGTGAGGAAGCCTTGCCAAAGGATGGATTGCCCGGGATGGGGGTGTCAACGGATCTTGGAAGGTGAGTGACTGCACGAAAGGGTTGACTAGATTGCCCGAGGGACTATGAAGCAGATAAGAGAAGGTTGGTGATGGATTTATTTTAGTCATGAGAATTTCCAGATGGATTCAGATGCACATTGGGAGTGTGCCCTGGAACAATGAGTCAGTAACTGTTCACTGAGAGGACAAGTGGTGTGGGATTGCAATGCTAGACATTGGATGTAGCTTTGACTATGGCAATAGATTCTGGACTTCCTAGGAAGGAGGTGAATCCTTGTACTACTTTGAGGGTGGAGGTGTGAGCCTCCAGATTCCTTGTTGATTGATATAGGCATCATATCCTTTATTTGTTGGTTTAGAAAATGTGCATATGTGTATATGTGGATTGTAAATACCGTAATGAGTTGTATTATAAAGCTCCAGTAAACGCTATGTTTGTCATGTTTCAATAGTATTCATTGTAAATACTGCAATGAGCTGTGTTATAAAGATTCATGGGAAGTATGTTTTGTTTTCGATGGTCTTGTTGGTTATAGGTGTCATTGAACACTGAGGACGGTGTTCCCCCAAGGGGGAGGGTTCTATAATAGCCCTGGTGAAAATTCCATGTAAAAATATATAAATACCATGGATGATGGGACACATATTCCAAGCTGAATGGTGGGCAGGACATCTTGGTGTGTGTTCATTTGGTTGTTTATGCCTAAGGAAATGGCTAAGGCATTAAAGAGGAAAAAATGTATTTTTGGCACATTTATTTATGAAATAATGGAAATTAGGAGAAAAGGAAGGTGAAAGGTCACAGGTTAAATGTGAGGAGAAAAATGAAGGAAAATAATGGAAAATGAAGAAAATAGAGGCCTCATTGATAAAAAGGCTTTTGAGGATCAATGGGAAGGACTTGGTAAGTTTAGCTTTGGAGCTCTTTCATCATTCTCTCTCTCTCTCATACTCTTGGACACTTAGAGTTTTCTTGGATCAATTTAGCATTGGAACAAAAGAGGAAAATAAGGCAACAGGAAGCAAAGATTAAGTAAGGAAAGGCAGGATCCAGTAGCTACAACAAGCTTCATTGTAGGTATCGACTTGCATGTGTATTTTCCTTGCTAGATTTGGCATGCATGGGATTGCATGTGTTTATTTTCTACCATGGCATGGATTTTTCTAGTTGTGATAGTATTTTCAGCCTAGCCTTGCCATGTCCTAATATCTTTGATGAGATGGGTTCTCTTATTCGGTTTATGTGGGATGGACAAATTGGATTCAAAGGTAAGTGGGGTGGATCTCCGAATTGACAAACACATGGTGTAGTGGTCCCTGAACCAGACTGATGATGAGCAAAGACACTAGCCTAGTAACCCCTGAACTGGACTGTGGGTTGCGGTAAAGCCAAATTGTGTGCCTAGGAATCATTGCCAGTGAATGACATGATATAGGGTAAAGCTAAGAGGAGGATTTCTCTCCGTTGGGCCTAGTGATTCCAGCATGGAATGCATGGTAAATCCTAGAGAGTATGTCTTAGTGTAGGGCCTAGTGATCCTTGGATCAAACTATGGTTGCATGATAAAGCTTGAGAGACTAAGAGGCACTCAAATTCCTCATGGTGTAGGCGAAAAACTCTGGTGGAATCCAAATTGATTGGTGTTTTTGATGTGTTCTATGAGATCCACATTCATGCTTGGAATATGGCACAAGGTTGATTGGCTAAAGAGAGACTTGGCTCAGCTAATATATGGTTGGGTGGAATGTGGTAGTCCCATCTCTGGTTGGTTCGTTGCATTGATTAATGAGAAATTCATTCCATTGATTTTCATGTGTAAGTTTACTGGTGTATATATGATATTTTGATGGCTAATATGTTTGTTGTATTTATGTTCCTATTATGCTGGTTATATGTACATTTTATGACAACAACTATGTATGGATCTCAGTATATGTTTACTTGTACATGAATGGATAATGTGTCTATGACGTAATAGATGAATATACAAAAAATGACATGAGTAACAATGGTTTATATCGATTCTATGATAAGTATGAGATCCCTACACTTAGTTACATTGTTTACACCTGTAGGTTACATGTCGATGATATGTTTGACGAAATTATTGTCATGGCTAGTAGGGGTCTGGTTAAGGTCTTGTTGAGCTTATTGCTTTTGCATCATTGTTTCCCTGCACTTCTATTGATTTCAAGCTTTCATTCCATTCTAAGCAGTGGCCTGGGCTCTGGGCTTGAAAAAGTGGCTTAAATTGTGGGATCGTTGGCACAAAATTGACAAGTTTGGTCCACCGTCACTGGCATGCAGGGCTATGAGAGTGACTTTATTTCTATGGTCACTCCCAGGCCCATAGCATGAGAGAGACTATGGCCTCAGAGGTCTAGAACAACAGTGGGACCCAAGGACAGGTTGTTTGAGTGGCTGACTTGTTTCCTGAGGGTTTTGTTGATGATGTCGGATGACTATGTGTGATGTTTCATCGATTCCACTTCCTTAAGGTCACATAGAAAGTTGAATATGATCATAGTAGCCTCTCGTCTCATGTTTACACTGGTTGGCATGGTTACTTGGGTGGATGTGGGAGGAGGGTGTTATAGGCATGATGGTCTAATTCCCATGGTATTTTATAGATCTGGTCAAGATAACTATGGTTATGCTCTAATCCAGGGTTAATGGATTGGGGATTATGAATGATCAGCCTGTATATATATGTATTATAACATTGAAAGGAACATAATGAAAAATCAATCTGGTAATCCTGTTTTTGGGATCGAGGGGAAAATATCTATATATTCGTTTTATATTCTTGTCATTATTTATTTTATGTTTTTAGAATTAATCTGTAGGTGATTTTTGTACAGGTTTAAAACCTACATTTGGTATCAGAGTTGTTTCTTCTTCATGGGGATGCCTTTTTTGCTAAGGGGTTTTGATTAGGCCTATGGTAGACCCTGTTTAGTGGGAGATCTGTGAGATTGATCCTTGATCTGAATTTAAACAGGAACGCAAAAAATTACAGATATAACCATACACATAGATATGCAGTGGAAATAAAACTTCATTTCATTAATATCAAAGAACTGAAATATGCTTACATACAAAATGGAAATAAACTAGCTCGGGCGATGGTAGCTTATCTCTGAGAAGAGATGTGGTGGCTACATTCCTCTAAACTATGTTACAATGAGGCTTGAAGGCTTATTTATTATTTAGAAATGATGGAAAACCCTAAACATAAGAAAACCTAACCATAGGAGATGAAACGCCAAACTATGGGCCCCATTGGGGTAAGTTGGTACATCAACTTCCCTAGGTTGTAACTTTGGCGTACGATATTCGTTTTCCGCAAACGATACCTCATTAGAAATATCTATCCGAGGACTATAAATTCTCACAATGAATATCAAGTTGAAAACTCTTATTTGCTATGTGTTTTTCGCAAAAAAATGGCGTTTAGGGCCTCAAAATGTCTCCAGAAATTTAGGACCCAAAAAAAGGTCAAAAATAGTAAACTGTGCTACAATTTACGAAACTGAAAAAATGAATGAAATAATGGTGGGGGTCTATGTGGAATAGGTGGGTGGCCACCAATATCCACCTGGATCAATCCTTGCAGTGAAAGAAGATGGCGAACAATGGAAATATATAGATCCAAAAATTTAATGGTTAGATTTTTGAGTTGTGGAAGCTCAAGATGGAGGACCTGTTGGTGGATAAACATCAATGGATTGTGGTAGATATAGGTATTAAACCAACGACAATGTCAAATGAATATTGGACAAAGTTGGATCATAAAGCAAAGAGCACAATACAATTGTGTATCTTAGATTTAGTATTGTTGAATGTATTAGGGGAAGTTACGACAAAGGCTTTGTGGGACAAGTTAGGGAATTTATACAAATCTAAGTCTTGGTGAACAAATTGTTCCTACTGAAAAAAATATAAAACTTGAGGATGAAGGATGGAGACTTGGTGAAAGAACATCTAAACGCCTTTAATACTGTGGTAAGCCAGTTGTTATTTGTTGAGATTAAAATTTCAGATTAAGATATGTGTGCCCATTTTCCGTGTTCTCTACCAGATTCATGGGATACTCTGATTGTTGCAATAGGTAGCAATACAAATACCTTGAAGTTTGATGAAATAGTATCATCCTTGCTATTGGAGGAGGTGAGATAGAAAAATAAGGAGGGCCAGAATGGAGATGCCTTGTCTATATGAGGGAGATGCCTTGTCTGTACGAGGAAGGTCCTAGAACAGAAACAAAAATAAGTCCTCGAGTGGGAGATCTAAGTCTAAAGGGATATATATCTCCAAGAAAACATGTAAAGGTGTGTTGGAAATGCGGAAAGGAAGGACACTTCAAAAAGGATTGTAAAGATAAAGCTCTTGAAAAAGGAAAGGGATCTGATGATGCTCCTTGTACAGAGGTGAAAACCACCTCAGATGAATATGGGTATGTGTACTTGGCTTCTTCTTCAAGTACACATGTAGATCATGAGGCATGGTTGATTGATTCAAGTGCATCTTTTCACTTCACTCTCCATAGGGAGTGGTTATGCGAGTATGAGAAGTATGATGTTGGTGATGTCTTCTTAAGGGATGACAGGAATGCTAGAATCGTCAGACATGGAAAATTCATGCTGAAGTTCCAAGGTGGAAAGATTAGAACACTTCTGGGTGTTATGCATATTCTTGCATTGGTTAGAAATCTGATTTTTGTAAGAAAGATGAATGATGTAGGTGTAAAAATAGTGTTCGAGAAAGATACCTAGAAGATGGTTCGACAAGCACTAGTATTGATGCAGGAAGTTCATATTGGAACTCTATACAAGCTTCTAGGTAGTACTGTTATTAATGGGTACAATAGTTCTATGGTTCCTCAAAGTGGAGCAGAAAATTTAGCTGTCTTTAGAGAAAAGACCATGCTATGGCATCAAAAGCTTGGACATATTGGAGAGAAGGGCCTTCAAATAATTTGGTAATCATATGGTAGAAGGTATGTCTAATTTCTCTCTGGATTTCAATTTCTGTGAACATTGTGTACATGGGAAGCAGAATTGGGTGAGTTTCCCCTCTAGTGCTAAGAGGGCGAAAGGGTTATTAGAGCTCATGCACAGTGATGTGTTTGGATCTATGTCGATCCTCGGATCCACCACTAGGCAAGTTAGTGTAACATTATAGGAAATTTTAGCCTAAAAATGAACATGAAATTTCACATAATTTCCATGTCATAATATGTAAACCAATCAAAATCCTTTAAATTTAAAAAGAGGTACATGTAAATATTTTGGAGGGAAAAAAAGGAAAACTACTTTTTTTTTTTAATTGTATTTTTGGCTTATCTCCTTATAGGTTTACTGAAATTTCAGGTGTAGACACCCATTGGATGCAAAATTTAATTTCACATCTAAAGAGTACCCATCGTGCATACTTCTGCGAAGACCCACATTGATAAAAATTGAAGATACATTAAAAAAGCATGTTCAACAAGTTTTTTTTTAATGTATCTTCATTTTGATCATTGTGGGTATTCTCAAAAGTATGCAGAATGGGCACTCATTGTATAGGAAATTTAATTCCACATCCAACGAGTTTCTACACTTGAAATTTGAGTAAACCTATAAGGAGATAAACCAAAAATACAATTTAAAAAAGTAGTTTTCTTTTTTTCCCTCTAAAATTCATAACTCTTATTTTATTATTTTAACTACTATTTTATTATTTTTCCTTAGGAGGCCACTTTTAGGCTCAAATTTCCTCTAGTGTATGTGTAATTTATAGATGACTTCTCAAGGAAAACATGGATATATCTCCTCAGGAAGAAATCTAAAGTCTTTGAAAAGCTTAAAGAATTGAAAGCTCTAGTGCAAAACTAGATAGGTAAGAAGATAAAGGTATTGAGGATAGATAATGGTGGAGAGTTTTGCAAGAAGGAATTTGAAGAGTTTTGTAAGAAGCGTGGTATTGCACGAAAAATGACTACTCCATACACATCTCAACAAAACAGAGTTGCAGAAAGAATGAACAGGAGTTTGATGGAAAAGGAAAGAAGCATGCTTAGTGGTGTCGGGTTAGGATAAGAATTCTGGGAAGATGCGGTGGAGGCTGCATGTTACCTGGTTAATGGGTCACCTTCATCAACGTTGGAGGATAAGACTCCAGATTAGGTATGGACTTGTAAGAAACCCTCTCTTTCACATCTGAGGGTATTTGGTTGTGATGCATATGTACATATTCCAAAGGACAAAACAACCAATTTGGATAGTAAATATGAAAGGTGCATCTTTATTGGGTATAAGGATGGTTTAAAAGGTTATAAGGTTTGGAGACCAGAAACAAGGAAGGTTGTGTACAACCGATATGTGGTGTTTAGAGAGGTGATATATGTTATTAAACATGAAGTCATACCAAAGGAACCTGAGAAGATAGAGTTTGAGCTAACGGAGGAAGAATCATACTCTATAGCAGAACAAGGATTAGAAGATGAAGAGCCACAAAATCCAACTGTGAGAAGATTAGTTTGAGAAAGAAGGCAACCATAAATGTATATTCCATATTCTCCTTGTTCAAAAATTTCCTTATCTATTACTGATGATGATCACAGAACTATCAAGGAGGCAGTAGATTCAGAGAATGGAAAACTCTGGAAAGAGGCCATGGTTGATGAAATGGGATCTTTGGAAAAAAGAGAGGCTTGGGAACTGGTGAAGTTTCTGTTTGGAAGGAAACATATTGGAAGAAAATGCGTGTTTAAAAAGATGATGAATGTCGAAGACAAGGTGGAGAAACAAAAATATCGGTTGGTATCAAAAGGTTATTCCCAAGTGTCAAGAATTGATTTTGGTGATATTTTTTCTCCTGTTGCCAAGGTAGCTTTTGTTAGCACTTTGTAATTGACCTCTAGTTTGAAAAAAAGGATCATAGGGATAATGAAACACCTCTTGTAGGCTAAGGTCCAGACCGCTAGCCTTGGAGAGGGTTCTCTCACTGTCTCATGCTACCAATCACCTAGGTGACTGATAGGATATGGGTTTTAGGCTATCTATGATGGTCAAAAAATGATTTTTGGTTTGATTTTTTAAGGTGCGTGTAGAGGGAAAGAACTAATTTGGATTTGAGTTATATATCCAAAGGAATAAGGGATATAATGCAATTTGCAATAGGGGCAAGATAGGCAGACTTACTGGAGATTAATCAAAAGTTCGTTGTAGTGGAAGGATGAGTGGGGTAGGAGAAAAAGTGTAAAACTGAGCATCAAGCCACAAATGAATTCAAATTTTCCATAGAATAAAAGTAACACGTATGATCAACTGAAATTAAACAGAGAAAATACATGAATTCTAAAATAAAACTTCTTTCAAGTTGAGCATGAAGAACTTATACAATATGAAATTATATTTTAGAAATAGATCTAAAAAGAAAATAAATATAATTCAGAAAGGGAAAACAAACCAATAAGCATGATACACGTATCCCTTTCCAAATAGAATTCATGTTCTTTTATTCATTTGGAAAAACAATACATGCATACAAAATAGCCATACCCTCTCACACTTGAGACCTAGCATAACCCTTTTTTTCATGTCTTGTCCTCCTTAAATACAATAAGGAATTCGAAATTACCACTAGATGGTTGAATTCACTTCATGGAAACTAAAAATACTAGATACAATGTATCTGCAAAGAAGATTGAGACTATCCCAACTTAGAAACATCGTGATTTAAAACTTAAAGAAAAATTTAGCAACATCATGTCTAGAAAATCATGATCTAGATTATTCACACATATCTGATCACTACCATACTTCTAGAAGGTCCCAAAATACCAATATGCAAAAATAGGCCTTACTGATATAGTTACGCAATAATGTGCAATAGGTTTCCAACTCAGCATGGTTACAGATCATTTTGGACAAAACTAATATAATGGGTGTGCTTGGAATGATTGGTGTAGAATATCTGAGATATCATCTTTAGCCCTTATATACTTCCCAACTGACCGCTCACAACTTGCGCAACATAAGTGAAAATATGAACTTGAATTGATAACTATCGCCCCAAACTGATTGTAATGACCAATCAAACATCTCATTCATCCTTATAGCACCCAACATACTTCCAAAATACCAAAATTCGAATTTAGAAATCGAATTTCAAAAATTTCAGAATTTTGTCAGCAAGAAATTGTGGAGAATAGGTCTCTAAGTGACACCTGTAATTCCCAAACCATGATTCTTGTGCATAAAATGAGAGAGTTGTATTTTTATTTGGACCATTATAGATACAAACCTCTTTCAATTTTGATAAATTCACTTCCATATGTTAGAAAAGTGCACCAAACAACAATGACTGAAATAGGAGGAAAATATCGAATTTTATTTTTTTAAACATAGGCCTCCAAGAGAGTTGCATATGTCCAACACCATAATACCTATGCCAAAACTAAAGGATGATTTTTTCTTTGGCTCATTATTAGAAACAATCTCTTTTGGTTTTTCAAAATTCGTCTCCATTTGGTCCGTAAAAACTTTTGAAAATGACAGAAAAACAATGAATTTCAGAGAAAATTTGTAGTAGAGAATAGCAGACCTCCATGGTTTATATGGTTTTAGATCGTTACATGCAAGGTTTAGTACTTAGATGTGCTTGATATGACCTGGTGATGATGTATCAACCTCTGAGTGCTTCCCTCCATGCTTACAGACCTCCAAAATGGTTGTTCTCGGTTTGCACAATGAGCTCCTTTCTTTTGAGTTTTCAAACACTAACTTTCAATTCACAAATTCTTTGAGCGCGGGTTGCAATGAGGTGGGAATGAGCACACATTTTTTAAAAATTTGAATTTAGTGCCTCCATATGCCTTGTTTCATGTCATGAGGATGAATGGTTGAGTGGAGGAAGAGTGAGCTGACATGAGTATATCCTTTACTAATGAGAGAAATGATGAGAAGTGAAGACCACTAATAGAATTATGATGAATGAGACCCCAAAATTCAATGTTAGATCCAAAGACCTCTTTATGGAATGAACCTTTATAATGGGGACGAAAACCTGTGACACACACAAACCCTTTCATATAGAAACCCTTTACACTATGACACCTTATGATTCATAGGCTAAATTTTATAAACAAACCTCCATAATGGAATATTAAGATAAGAAAACACTATGATTCCTAGACGATATGACCCTAACATTAGCTCTAATGTGGATGGAAGCCTCCTAGTGAGGTGCCAAGAACACTGCAGACTAGTAGCCTAATCATTGGGAAATGGAGTCAAAAATAAAAAAACTCAAGTTTGTAACTGATTACAAAGATGAAAACTTTAAAGGAAATAAACAATTTGACAACACATCACCAAAGTCATAGGACCTTCTCCTCGGGCTTCAAACGTTGATGATAGTTGTCCACACCTACTGAAGATATATATACACTCATGTGAAATGATCCCACCAATGTAGCCAATCAAGCAAATGGCTACTTACTTGAATTCTTCTCACACTTTCCTTGAGCATGGAAAAAAAATAAGAGAATGACAACTCAAACTGTAATTGAGACTGATATTTTTGGTTTAGGAATGCTGTAAAAGCTAAATTCATTGATGACCGTGACAAATTGGCAAGAGGATCTTGAAAATCATGAAACATTACTTGTTATTGATGAACAAGAAAAAGAAAGGATTTGTCATAAAAAAATAATGGCTAATTGTTCTTCTTCATTAGACTCCTCATTTTCTGAACCTTTGAGTGAATTTTCCTGTGTTTTCACTCTTCTCATCTACAAGAAAAAACTTTGAATTTTCTTGAGGGAGTGCAAATGGAACAACTGCATCATGTGTAATGGTAGTATCAAGAGTTAACCTTTCATGTGCTTCAAGAGGCATATTTCCTGAATAAAGTCTTGATTTGCAAAAGGCTCTAGAGCAACCCCTTCTCTTTTGCTACTTTCCTTTTAAAAATCATTGTCTTGGGATGAATTCTCATGTTGATGAGAATAAAAATTTTCAGAAGGATTTATACTCCGCTTTTCTTCAATCATTGACCCTGAAGATGAATAAGCTGATTGAATGTCTATTTCCTTTTGTTGATCATTTAAAATATACTGAATATGTTCATCAAGCTCATGAGGACAAACTTGTTTTATTACTTCATCAATCTTAGGAGAATGAACATGAATATCTACATCAAATTCTTGATCAGTTTCATCTTCAGTTGAGGAAGAAATTATTGCCTGCTGGGAATCTGACTGGATATCATGGCAACTATCCTCTACTTTTTTCTTCCGATGTTAAAAATGATTCTCATGAAAGGTCTCTATAATCTAATCATCTATAAACTTGTCATTTCCATAAAAAATTTCCAAATGCTAAATGAAATTCTCAAAATGATCACAACAATTTTGAACTAGTAGCAGAGATGGGTAAGATCCTTTATAATTTTCAAAATGTATTGTATGAAAATTCTTTAAAGAACATAAACTAGAAGTTGTTCATTGTTCATACCATGACCTCGCCTTTCCTTCAAGAGTAGCCATGAACATCTTCATGAGACAATCTTCATGCCATTCAACTTTAAGCCTCCATGAATATATATGAAATTCGATAAGATGTAAAGAAGCATCATCACCATTCTGATATCTAAATTTTGGAAAATAATTTTTCCAATATACATAAGGCATGCATTTTGGAAATTCGGGAATATGAGTATGATTCATAGGCACATACCTTGCAGCTTAATTCATTTTTGGCCAATAGAGGTGCCACTAAAATTCTGATTTATGGATCCTGCTGCCAGTGGAGTTTTTGGATCAAGTTAAAAACTGATTGGAGTTGCTAGGTGAATGGTTCAACCTTCATATGTCTAACTACTGTCCACCATCAACAACCAAATCTAAAACATTGATGATTTTTTTCCCATGGAAGATAGAACATTTTGTTCCCCAACAATGATGCCACTATATTTGCACCCTATAATTGATCTCTAGGCTAAAACAAAGGATCACAGGGGTAACCAAAAACCTCTTGTAGGTTAAGGTCCACCCACCCTAGACTTTGATAGGGCTCTCTCACCGTCTCATGCTACCAATCACCTAGGGGAATGATAGGATCTGGGTTTTAGGCTGGCTATGATGATCAAAAAATGATTTTTGGTTTGATTTTTGAAGGTGGCTTGGGAGGGAAAGAACTACTTTGGATCAGAGTAACAAATCCAAATGAATAAGCAATATAATGCAATTTTCAATAGGGGCAAGATAGGTAGACTTACTAGTGATTAATCAATGTTCATTATAGTGGAAGGATGAGTGGGGTAGGAGAAAAAGTGACAAACTCAGGATCAAGCCACAGGTGAATTCATATTTTCCATAGAAGAAAAGTAACACATATGATCAACTGAAATTAAAAAGAGAAAATACATGAATTTTGAAATAAAACTTCTTTCAAGCTGAGCATGAAGAACTTATATAGTAGGAAACTATATTTTAGAAACAAATCTGAAGAGAAAATACATATGATTCACAAAGGGAAAACAAACCAATAAGCATGCCACAAGTATCGATGTCCAAATAGCAGTCACCTTCTTCTATTCATTTTGAAAAACAATACATGCATAAAAAATAACCTTAGCCTCTCACACTTTAGACCCAACATAACGCTTTTCTTCATGTAGTCTTGTCCTTCTTCAATAAAATAAGGAATTTGAAATTACTTCTAGGTGGTCGAATTCACTACATAGAAACTAAAGAGACTAAATACAATTTATCTGCAAAGAATACCGAGACTATCCCAACTTAGAAACATCATGATTTAAAACTTAAATAAAAGTTTAGCAACATCATGTCTAGAAAATCATAATCTAGCTTATCCACACCTATCCGATGACTAACATACTTCTAGAAGGTCCCAAAATACCAATATGCAAAAATAGGACTGGCTGATATAGTTGCACAACAATGTGCAATAGGTTTCCAATTCAGCATGGTTATATATCATTCTGTATAAAATTGAGCTAATGGATGTGCTTGCAATGATGTTGTGTTGGTGTAGAATCTTTGAGATATCATCTTTAGCCCTTATATACCTCCCAACTGACCGCACACAACTTGCACAACAGAAGTGAAACTCTAAACTTGAATTGATATCTACCACCCCAAACTAATTGTAGTGACCATCCAAACATCAAATTCATCCTTATAGCACCCAAAATACGTCCAACCCACCAAAATTCGAATTTAGAAATAAAATTTCAAAAATCTCAGAATTCTGTTAGTAAGCAATTGTGGAAAATGGGTCTTAAGTGACACCTATAATTTATAAACGTGATAATTGTGCACAAAATAAGATATTTTTGTTTTATTTGGCCCATTATAGATACAAACCTCTTTCATTTTTGAAAAAATCAATTCCATATATTATAAAAGTGCGTAAAAAACAATGACTAAAACATGAGGAAAATATTGAATTTTATTCTTTGAAACATAAGCCTCCAAGAGCGTTGGATATCTCCAAAACCATAACAACTATGAAGAACTTGAAGGGGGTTTGTGTTCTTTGGCCCATTCTTTGAAAAAGTGTGTTTCATTATTTTGAAATTCGACTCCATTTGGTCGGACAAATGTTTTGAAAATGATGACAAAAATAGTCGATTTCAGAGCAAATTTGTAGCTAAGTGTAGCAGACCTCCATGGTTGATATGGATGCAGATGGTTATGTGCAAGGAAAAGTGTGTATATGTGTTGGATATGACCTGGTGATGATGTACCACCCTCTTAGTGCTCCCCTCCATGCTTGTAGACCTCCAAAATGGTCGTTCTTAGTTTGCACAATGACCTCCTTCCTTTTGAGTTTTCAAACACTAGCTTTGAATTCACAACTTATTTGAGCGCGGGTTGCAATGAGGTAGGAATAAGAAAAATTTATAAAAAAAAATGTATTTAGTGCCTCCATATGCCTTGTTTCAAGTCATGAGGATGAATTATTGAGTGGAGAAAGAGTGAGGTGACATGAGGATATCCTTTACCAATGAGACCAACGATGAGAAGTGAAGACCACTAATAGAGTTATGATGAATGAAAACCCCATGAAATGAACCCTTTAACCCTCAATAATTCATTTTCCATCCATGATTATGCATTTGAATTTATGACTTTATGACCTTCTCATGAATTTTAGACTTGAGACTTTCACAAAATTCAACCTTAGATTCAAAGACCTCTTTATGACATGAACCTTTACAATGGGGATGACATCCTGTGATACACACAAACCCTTTCGTATATACAACCTTTAGACTATGAAACCTTGTGATTCATAGGCTAAATTTTACAAAAAAAACTCCATAAAGGAATAGTAAGATAAAAAAACACTATGATTCCTTGACTATAGGACCCTAACAACTTCTATTAGATTACTTTTATTTGTTGTTGTTGCTTTTGATTTTGAGGTAGAACAAATGGATGTGAAGACAACATTTCTTCACAGGGATCTGGAAGAAGAGATCTACATGAAGCAACCTGAAGCATTTGTAGTGAAGGGAAAGAAAGAACTGATATGCAGGTTAAAAAAGTCTCTGTATGGGTTAAAACAGTCGCTAAGGATGTGGTATCAGAAATTTAATACATATAAACAGGGACCTGGCTTCACTAGAAGCAAAGCGGATCACTGTGTTTATTTTAAATTAATTTGTAACCATGTTATTTATTTGATCTTTTATGTGGATGATATGTTTATGATTAGAAATGACAAAGAAATTATCTAGGATTTGAAGACCCAATTTTCCTCCAAATTCGACATGAAGGATCTTGGTGCTGCAAACTATATTTTGGGCATGGAAATTAAATGAGATCTGGCAAAGAGGAAGCTCTGGTTAAACTAGATGAAGTATGTTGAGTCAATATTCCAGAGGTTTAGTATGTAGGATAGTAAACTAGTGAAGGTTTCTATTCATGTAGGTGTAAAGTTATCTGTTGAACAGTGTCCCAAGACACAAGAAGAGAAAGAGGACATGTCCTGTGTTCCATACGCAAGTACAGTTGGTAGCCCGATGTATGAAATGGTCTATATTAGACCAGACATTTGACATGTAGTGGGAGTATTGAATAGGTTTATGTCAAAACCAGGGAAGAAGCATTGGGCAACAGTGAAGCAGGGTTTGAGGTATTTGCGTGGCACTAGTGATTATGGTCTGTGCTACCAAGGAATACCAGGATTCGACAAATTTTTGGACATTTTTGGCTTTGTTGATGCAGATTGGGCTAGAGATATAGATTAGAGAAGATATACAAGTGGGTACATGTTTAACCTATTTGTAGGAGCAGTGAGTTGGATGAGCAAGAGACAATCTACAGTGGCACTTTCAAATATAGAGGCATAATACATGGCAGCCACTCATGTAAGAAAGGAAGAAATTTTGTTGCAGAGGTTGTGTTCAAGTATGGGGTTAGTACAATGAGCATAAGGATATACTGTGCCAACCAAAGTGAAATTTTCTTGGAAAAGAACCTTGCTTATCATTCAAAGACAAAGAACATTGATGTTCAATATCACTTTGTGAGGGATAAGGTTGAGGAAAAAAATGTGTTTTTGGTAAAGGTGGACACTTTGAAGAATGCTACAGATGCATTGATGAAGTTTTTGAGCACTAAGAAGTTTTCTTGGTGTAGTGAAACAACGGGCATTGCAGGGTTGGACCAATGACTAAGCTCTCCTGTGTGGAAAATAAAAAAACAAGTGGGAGAAGGTTGGGTATGTGTTATATACTTTCCACGACTATTCACACGCATGGGGGGGAAACAAACCCCCTTGTTATTTGTGTCGGGAATAGCAGGGGCATAGCCCCCCTGCACGGGGTCCGGGGCAGTGCCTTGAGAATTTTTTTTGGACCCTATATTAGGTGGGCAGACCTACCTTGATCCTAAATTAAACAGGAATGCAAAAAATTACAAATATAACCATAAATATAGAGATGTAGCAAAAATAACACTTCATTTCATTAATATCAAAATACTAAAATATGCTTACAAACAAAATAGAAATAAACTATCTCTAGCAATGGTAGCTTATCTATGACAAGGGATGTGGTGGATACATGCCTTTAAATTTCATTACAATGAGGCTAAAAGTCCTACTTATTATTGAACAACAATGAAAAACCATAAACAATCAAAACCCTAGCCCCAGGAGATGGAATGCCAAGAGTTTGTGGGCCCTGTTAGGGTTAGGCGAGTAGCCAACTTCTTGGGGTCATAAATTGGTCATATTATCTATTTTGGTGCATACAATACCTTGTTGGAAAGGTATATTTGAGTACTACAAGATTTGTGGCAAGCCCTTGCACATGGCTAGGGGCATACAATGGACCTAAAAAACGTCGTTTAGGGGGGAAAATGCATACACCAAAAAATACACACTTTAGGTGATAGAAAAAGAAAAAGTTGAAAGTAAGATGATTGGGGCATATAGCATAGCGGTAGAGCCTTTTAGGGTCACATGGTTTGAAATCATAATTTTGGAAAATATCATGTATATAGGTAAGATACATGTATCAGTTGCATACGTAAGCTATTGGTTCATTATTGATAAGATAATCGAGGTTCAAAACTACTCCCGAAGTTTGGGACTAGAAAATCTGCTAAAATAAACAAGGAAACAAATGGAACTGACTACAAGTCTAGGTGGAATAGGCGGGTGGCCACCAATATCCACCTGGATAAGTCCTCCCTCCTTAGGAAGAAATGGTCCCCATTGTGTGTAGAGCCTCCATGAGGTTAGGAAATTTTTGTTAAACCTAGTCCCTAGTGAACCACTTGCCCCAGTGAAGGAGTTGGCCTACTTTGACAACTCAATATAGCTGGAACCTCTGTTAGCAAGTGTTCTTGATCTTTATGTCCATGATATGATCAGTTGTGGCCTGTTCCATGCAGTTTGAGTTTATATTTGTTGGCGTAAGTTGTTCTGCAATGCCGGATATGTCCAACAATGGTGGAGGTTTACACTGAACACTAGGTGCAAACCAAGGAATGGTGGGATGCTGAGCTCGAAGGCATTGTCCCCTATAACCTTGGTGATGCTATATGGTCCATATCAGAGTGGGTGAAACTTGTAGTGGGGTCTAGTGTGGCACTCCTTCTACAAATGTAGCCTAACTTTGTCGCCCACCTGGAACTTGTGCAACACTTGATGCTTATCATGGAGTTGTTCGTACTTAGCATTGGATTTGTCCAATATATTGTGGACCTGTTGGCATATGTGTTGAATGCGCTCAATGAAGCTATTAGCCCTGTGAGCTTCAGACTAGATGTGAGCTGAACCTTCCTGAGTAGGTGCAAATGGTATGGCCACATCAATGAGACATAATGGCTAAAATCACAACCCTACCTGAAAGGGGCTATGGTTCTCTATTGTAGTTGTGTTGGACACAGGGGAGGCTTTCATCGCATGTTCATGGATGCTTCGAGTTGTACATGCACAGAATGTGTACGATCATCCTGTTGATGGCCTTTGTTTTTCCATCAGGTTGGGGGTGGAACGCCATGGACTTAGTAAGTTTGGTATCCAACATCGAACAGAGACTCGACCAAAATGCACTTAGGAATATGCTATCTTTATTTGATATAATGGACTGTGGGATCCCAAAGTGTATCCACACTCACTCAAAGAAGATATTAGCAATGGACTCTGTTGTGATACTCTTCTTATAGGCTACCATGACGAGAATCTTAGAGAATCTATCTAAGACCATGAAAATGCAATTGTTGTCATGCTTAGTAGAAGGAAGACCCAACATGTAATCCATGGAGATGGATTCCAAAGGTCGACTAGGAGTAGGTAGAGGAGTATATAGGTCTTGCTTCTTAATGGTTGGTTTGAAAATGGCACATGATGTAGTGTACTTCTCGACATCCTGACGAAATTTCGGCTAATAAAAATACTTATGCAGTACCACCACTATATGTCCGACGACTTGACTTTAGTGTGCCTCCAAAATCATATTAGTACACTCACTTGAAGTAACACAAATGTGTCCTAGCTAGCATAACAGTGCATCCTGGAGGTGAAAATTTGGAACTTGCTTCCCTTATAGGAGTGTTTGGTATGTGTTGCCGAATTCTAGATCACTCTTGTAAAGATTTGCGCACCCTGAATTCTCGTGCCCACAGGAGTCGAGCACAATGATTAGCACCATGACTGGTGGTTGGCTATGATAGTCTGCAACATTATTGGTACTTCCCTTCTTTTTCTTAATGTTTAAATGGAATTTTTGCAGGTATGTGGACCATTTCCGATGGTGATCATTCTGCAACTTCCCTTGTGTTTGTATGAATAACAAGGGTTGGTTGTCTATGTGGACGACCATTTCCTTCCCCAGAATGTAATGATTTCGTTGACGGTAGGCCTCCATAATGGAATACATTTCTTTTTCGTAATTGGGATACTTTTGGACTATCTAAAAGTGTCTCATTGTGGTAAGGCAATGGATTCCCTTGCTGAGTAATAACTGAACCAATGGCATAGTCGGAGGCATTTGTCTCAATCTTAAATGGTTACTATAGGTCTAGTAATGTGAGCATTGGTGTAGAGTGGAGATGATGCTTCAACTCGGAAATTTCCTTGTGTTGGGTTTTAGACCAAAAAAACTTTGATTTCGTTTTTCCCTTAGTGACTTGACTTAAAGGCCAAGTGATATGAGAGAACCCCAACATGAACCTGTGGTAGGAATTGGCAAGACCCAGAAAGGTGCAAAGCTTTGTTAGAGTAGTTGGGGCTGGCTAACCCTGAATGACATGTATCTTGGTTGGGTCCACATGCACACCCTTCTCATCAATGATGTACCCAAAATATTGAACCTGGGTAATGCCAAAAGTGCATTTCTCTGAATTGGCACACAACTTGTGTTGTCGCAGGGTTTGAAGGACCTATTGAATATGTTGGAGGTTCTCTTCCCAACTTTGGATGAAGATGAAGATGTCATCTAAATATACCACCATGAATGCATTGGTGAAGGGTCGAAATATATCATCCATCAATCTCATGAAGGTTGCGGGGGAATTTTTCAACTCAAGAGGCATGACTAACCATTAGAAAAGGCCCTCCTTGGATTTGAAGGCAGTATTCCACACATCGAAGGGTTTGATAGGCACCTGGTGATAAACCGACTTCAAGTGAATCTTGCTGATATATTTCCCCTCTTGAGCTGGTCCAAAAGGTCATCAATCAATGGGATTGGGTACCTATTCCAGACAGTGATCTTGTTTAGTGCCTGATAGTCAATACAGAGTCTCCAGATCCTGTCCTTCTTTTGTACTAATACAGTCGGGCTCCCACAGGGTGATGATCTTGCCTTGATGTGCCCTTTCTAAAATAACTCCTGAATCTACCTCTTGATCTCATTATTCTCCAGATTAGAGTGTCGATAGATCGATCCATTAGGTAGCGGTGCGCCCAGGGTCAGATCGATGGAGTGCTTGACTTGAAAATGCAGAGGTACCCTTATAGGTGAGGCAAAAATGTCCCTGTACTCCTCCATAACCTTGTCCATCTATTACTGCTGTGAGGAGGAGCCTTTTCTAGAAGCCTTGGCCAAAACCTTCTTCTTTCCCTGAGGGCGAATAATAAGGAAAACAAATTTCCTAGTTTGGAAAATGATCTTACTGCATTGCTTTGCAGTGGTTAAAGAGATAGCAGTAAGCGGGGCTACCTTTGGTATCTTGTACAACTTATTGCCCAAATTGATAATCACAGAGTGAGGTTTAGACTCATATACAACATGCTACTTCCACAAGTATGGTTGTCCTAATAATACATCACAAACTTCAAGAGGATCAACATCACACAATACCTCATATGTGAAGGGCTTGATGCTGTAGGGAAGGTGACACTGCTGGCTAACGCGACGATATCGTCCTTGGTGAAGCAACCTGATGGTGTATGTATGTAGATGTGCCATCATCGGTAGGTCCAACTGCTTCACAACCTCTACTGAAATGAGGTTCTTTTGGCTCCCGCTATTGAAAATGAACTGCAACAGAGAACCCTCCACCCACATCTATGAGTGGAAGAGGCATTCCCCCTCCTCTGGATACTCAAGATCATTCTTATGGATCTTTGTGGTGTCCATGGTGGCACTGGGCTCCGCGTCAATGATCTTCTTCCCTTTTTCATTCCCCTTGTTGAGTTCTGACTCAGAGTTGGAACATGCATCTGATTTGGAGGCCTTCAACTCCACCACCAAAGACTGCTCGGCCCGACACTCACTTGTGTTGTGAGTGGAGCTCTTATAGAACTTACACCATTTTCTCGTATCCTTGTTTGTTTTTGTGGTGTTGTTATTTTCTCGTGGCTTCGACGAGTTGTCTTGGGTTTCCCTGCCTTGGCTTTGGCATTTTCTCTGTGGTTTGGGGGCACCTTTTCCTTACTTTGGATTTGTAGATCGAAAGTCTCACTTCTTCTGTTTAAACTTCTACTCAATCTTGAAAGCGTATATTTATGCCATGTTGAGCAAAGATATGTCCAAGAACTCCATCTCATGTTGGATGTACTTGTGTAGACAGTCACGGTACTTGAGTACCAAATTCCGCTCAGAATCCTTGATACCCAACTTCATGCAAAGGGTATAGAAAACATTTGTGAACTCTGGAACATCTTGGTCCCTTCCCTGCCATAGCGTGGTCCACTTTATGTATTTATATTCATATCTCCCTACAGGGTAGTATTGTTCCTTGATGGTATCTCGGAAATAATCCCAAGTGGGTACCGCTGAAAATAGTGAGGATTCTCGCTCGTCCTTTTGTTCACTGTAGGTTTCCCGCTAGTCCTTGACGTGCGGGGTGTTTTTGAGAAGTGAAAAAGTAATATTTTCCCAATTGGAAAAGTCATGAATCAAAAAATATCCTTCCAACAGATTCAACCATTTATCTATGGCATCTGCATCTATCTATCCATCTTAAAAGGATTGGCACCTCCAGAGTGGTTGCTCGATGAAGATATGTTACATGTGGGTAGTCATCGAAGGATATGGGAAAATTTATCCATCACCGTATTCCTCTGTTGCTCGAGGGATTCCTCGTGCAATATTTTGAAAGGATCTTCTACCCCCTTGTCTTTATTTTTTCCCACCATGGGATCTTGTCAAAGTTTGTGAGGCTAGTCTTGCAAAGGTTCAACCAGTTCGAGCCCTAACTCCTTATACCCTAACCTTGTTGGGGATATGAAAAGAAAAATAGAGAAAGAGCAGACCAATCTAATACTATTGATCCAAAATTAAACAAGAACGAAATAAATTACATATATAACCATAAATATAGAGATGTAGTAGAAATAACATGTTATTTCATTAATATCAAAATATTGAAATATGCTTACAAATAGAATGGAAATAAACTATCTCGGGCGATGCTAACTTTTCTGTGAGAAGAGATGTGGTGGTTACATGCCTCTAAACAATGCTACAATGAGGCTCAAAGGCCTATTTATTATTGAACAACAAGGGAAAACCCTAACCCCAAGAGATGGAATGCCAAGAGTTTGTGGGCCCCATTAGGGTTAGTTGGGTAGCCAATTTCCCGAGGTTGGAACTTGGTCATATTATCTCCATTTCGCACATACAATATCTTGTTGGAAATGTCTATTTGAGTGCTACAGGATTTATGGTAGGCCCTTACTTATGGATATGAGGTTGCAACATACCTTTAAAAACGCCGTTTAGGGGGTCAAAACTGCTCCAAAAGTTTAGGACCCAGAGATGTACTAAAAATAGCAAATGATGAAATAAACAAGGAAACAGATGAAACTTATTAGAGGTCGAGGTGGAATAGGTGGGTGGCCACCAATATCCACCTGGATCATGCCTTTGGTTTTGTGCATGGGATTTGCACATGGTTTTGGGCATGATGGTTTACTACCCATGGTATTTTGTGGATCCGGTTAAGGGAACTACGGTTATGTTGTAATTCAGGGTTAATGGATTGGGGTTTATGAATTATTTGTCATGTATATATATGTATTGTAGCATTGAAAGGAACATAATGAAAAATCAATTTGGTAGCCCCAGTTTTGGGATCCAAGGGAAAATATTTGTATATGTGTTTTATATTCTTGTCATTATTTATTTTACGTTTTTAGAATTCGTCTGCAGGTAATTTCTGTTCAGGGTTAAAACCTACAGAAAGACATTACCAAAAAACTATGGGAAAAGTTGGGAAAATTATACCAATTGAAATAATTTGTTAATAAGTGTTTCTTCAAAATAAACTCTACTTTCCAAGGATGAGAGAGGGTGATTCAATCACATAACACCTTCATGCATCCAATACTATGATCAACCAACTATTGGGTATGTACATCTCTATTAAAATAAGAGGAAAAATGTAATAGTCTATTGAGATTAATACAATCACATTTATTCTTGATGATGTGGTGGCGCCTCTATTATTAGAGGATATGAGGTGAAATAACATGGAAGGATTGACGAAAGATGTATTGTTAGTAAGAGATCACATAGTTGATAAACATAAAGGTAAATTCTCCAAAGGTATATCTTAGGTCAAAAGGAAGATCTAAGTCAATAATAATATCTTGTAAGTGTGGTAAGATGGGGAATAAAAAAATATACTTAAAGTCAAATATTGTTGAGTAGAGGAAGGGATTTGATGAGTAGTTGACTAAAGGGAGAAATTCTTTAGATGAAGGAGGAGATGCACATTTATTTTCATCAACTACATAGTCATATCATGAGGAATTATTGATTGAATTAGGCACATCCTATCATATGACACCACATAGGGAGTGTTTTTGTGAATATGAATAATATGATAGAAGGGATATTTTTCTAGGAGATGAATCAACAACTAAGATATTAGATCAAGGTTGAGTTTGAGTAATAGTCAAGGATAGTTGGAGTAAAACATTACTAGGTATTTTACATATTCTAGGTATAGCTAGAAATATGTTATTTGTTACTTGAATGGGTGATGTATATGTGCATATGGTATTCAATATGCATTCATGTAATATGGTTTGTGGTGCAATGACATTGACAAGATATTTTTTTATTGGAACATTTTACAATCTTTTGGGGCACATTGGCCCAAACGGTTAGTGTAGTGCAATTGTCCTTGAAATTGATGGTTAAACTTCTTGTCTAGTTGAAGAAAACTATGTTGTGACATGAGAGCATGGAACATGTTTCTAAAAAATATAGTAGGCTTGGTGAAAGGCCTCACTAGGCAAGGGGCGAGATCTTATGTCAACAATGAGGAAGGGATTGCACTATTTCCTTAACAACCTTCCTCCCACTATTTAGTGGTATTTCAACCATAAAGGTGGCTTCCCTATATCACCTATAATATTTTCGAATATTAGGGCTAATGGCGACTTATTTCTGAAAGTATAAGGATGGATACGTAGCTTAGAAAAGTTAAAGATGACCAATGTATTCAAAGAGAGGGTTCAACCTCTCTAAGGTTAGACTAATGACAAAGATACTATAATATATGGTTTTAGTTTTAATCAATATTAGGCCATGCAATAACATATAAAAACCTAATAAAAATACTCCAAGTGATAGTTAACAAGAAAGGAACAAATGTTTCCAATAAAGACAAGGGCTAAACTTAAGAAAACATGTTTAGTGTTGTTAGATATGTATAAACAAGAATAAAATAGGTGGTGTAAGTCCTTGTATGACATGAAAGGAAATATAAAATGTAATTTTTTTGTTTTAGATGGTTTATATAGATAAAACAACAATTTAGAGCCACTTTCAAGAAATAGGAACAAAATTTTACACACAGATATACTCATAAACCATGGTGGCTACCCCATCCATCCAGGGGAGAGAAGGTTTAGATAGTTTTTCTTTAGGTTTGAGGTGATAAGAACACTCTTAGACTAGTTACTTAACCTAAAATATCCAATGGAGTCTTAATGGAACAAAATACCAAGGTGGGACAATCATGGAGTAAGGGGGGATGCTCTATTGCATCCACTTCTAAACCTCAACTATTATTCTTATGAGGGGAGAAATTAATTATAAGTCATGCACATAAAGAGTTTCCTTAAAGGATATGAAGAAGACAATTTTACATGAAATTATGATGTTATAAGCATGAAAAATATTGATATGGGGGCTGAATCAATACTCTTCTCTAAGAAAAACTTATACCAATCTTTTGCTACCTTTTCAGAAACCTTGAATCATTCATTCATTAACAACATAATATATGAGAAAATCTAAACATAAATAAGTAAAACACATGAGAAACTATAACATTAGAAAAAAACCATGAGTAGGAACACATCAAAGCACATCATCACACATAGTTGAGACGCCAAATGTTAGGTTTGAACCCAACGGGAGAAAACCACCATCAGATGTTTTACTTCACTCTTCTTCTATTAATCAAAATATTTCTTTCACATATGATCACTGGTCACCACTAGTGCGTAAGCCACAACTTTCCAACCACATGAGTTTCTACTTGCTCCAAGCCACTACTTATATGAACTTTGCAAGCCACCACCTACTAGAAGCCACCAATCCCATGACTTTGCAGGCCACCACTTGCTGGATGCCCCAAAACACAATATCCTATCGAGCCATAATTAGAAAGAATCCACCACTCCCAAATGTTTAGGCCTCTACTTGAAGGATGCCACTAAATCCTAGATCTGCAAGCCACCACTTGCTATCACTAAAGACCCCAACCTTCAAGCTCCTCCATGGACCACATTTCACAAGGTTTCATACTAGATCCACTCAAAAAATTCATACTAACATTATGGGCCTCATTTCATCCCATTTTCATATTGCACCCATACATACAATAATCTCACCAACAACTAAATACAAACACCTACAACACAATCCTCTCCAACACAATCAATATCTACAATACAAACTCAACCAATACATTAGCCTAACATCATCTACACAAGATAATAACAACATACAAATATTTCCATGGAAGAATATGTAAATCTCTGCAACAATAAATTGGTAGCTATGAAATATGCAATAAAATCTATTAGTAGCACATAATACATGAGGATTTGAAACAATACTCAACACTTCTCAACTTATCTATCACCTACAACACATGGAAATAAAGAATATGAACTCTGATCAAAGGTATCTACATTAGTAGCTACAATAATACTTTAATATCCATGACAACAAACAACATAATATTAGCACCTACATACAAATTTTGATCATCTATTCTCCATAAGTACTCAACATGTTTACAATATTTCTCCAAAACCGATCTTTGATTTTCACTCTATGTACAATAATATAGCTCACATTCTCTCTCAATATAACATATTCTACTACACAATATGGCATTTTATCAATGAAGAAAGATGCAATCAATACTATGCACTAATCCTCATTGTCCTTGAATTGATAACCTTCTATAATGTGGAGTGACCTACCTCAAACTATTTTACCAAATACCATGTGCAAAAACCATAGAAAATCCCATAGAATTAACTGAGTACATGCAAAGTATATGAAATCCGCCTACAGGTAGTAACACACCCTCTACTCTTGATAACTATGTTATAACATAGGTAATAGGTTCTATAGGGTGTGTAATAATTATATCTAATTACTCAATTGCATTACCAATATCCTTTGCCCAAACTTCTGTCAAATTGTTTCAACACTTCCAAGATCTATCAAGCTTCCTCTACAAGCATCTCTAGAACTTGTCCAAGCATCTCCAGAGCCTGTCCAAATTCCTATGCAAGCTTCAAGACATCATCATAAGAATTTGATCATCATGACAAATTCTCCAAACTTCTTGACATCAATTCCAACACAATTGACTCCACGGTTGACTCCTTAGCTAGACATCCTAGGTTGACAACAATGTTAACACCATGAAACCAACATGTTCCCCCTTTGATGTTGATCTCGACCTATGGCCACAACACTAAGTTGATCTCCATAAATTCCTCAAACTAGTTGATCTCATTCTCTTCTTGTGGTTGTCACTATCCCCCTTTGACATCAATGGAAATGAGTTGAAAAGTATGACAAAACCACATGCTAAACACTACTCATAACAACTAATATGAAAATGAAAATTTATTAGCTCCTCATGCCACCAATCCAACACCATGCCAACAAACCAACATGTTAACATCATGCCTCTATGCCAATGCCATGTGATTCCTTTTTCTACTAGGCTAAAAATGCTCCCTCAAAACATGTAATTGGGCTGAAACCATCTTATCCACGTTGTTGTACATTCTATCCATTGTTTCCAATACTTCTTTGTCACATACAAGAGGTCACTCTTCATGGACCAAGGACTCAACTCATACATGACCAAAAGTTGTGCAATGATTACAGGGATTCATAGGCCTAATACATGGCTACTAGAATGATATATAAAGGTTGTACAATTCTTAAAATAACCAATATATGGATGAAACATGATTCCTCTCTCTTTCGTGATCATCACTCATATGACTCGGTCAACGGCCCATAAGTAAAACATGATAGTACATGGCTACAATAATGACTCCAAGATCACACTTGGCTGGAACACTTGACATCTACCAGCCCAAACATGGTTGTAAGAACCCTCATAACTCAACATGAATCACTTGAAAACATGTTTTACATGACCCATGACTCATTCTATTAACTCTAGGACTATTCCACCAATAACCAAATAATGAAAAAAACATTGAAAATGTATGCATATTGATAGTACATGGTTTAAAATGATGATATACAATGTGAAATATATGGCTACCACAAATTCTACTCAACCAAGACAAATACACAATTGAATATAAATGGCTGAAATTCACAAGTCAAATACCATGACTACTCACCAACAACATGCCTCTTACGAGCATTACAAAGAAAAAGTGATCATTAAAAGTACAATAAGGCTGATATAACATTCTTTTTCACCCATGAAGATGATAAATGCATCAAATACAAAGGAATGAGTGAAAAAAAAGCTAAAATTACAATCAAGTAATGAAAGCATAGTACCATGCATAGCTCCCCTTGAGATGATTATACCTCCAATAGGAAGGATGTTCCTATGGATCTGAATGTGCATGAGGCTCATGAACATACCATGTTGTTACTACTCACCTCCATCAACTCATCAACCAACCACGCGCTCCCCCTTAGGTTATGCACCTCTCATATTTTTTCTTCAGTCATTTGTGAATAAGTCTATCAAGTATAAATGGGTTTCAGTAGGGAATTATCTCTCCTACTCATAATCTGAAAATGAGGAGACTATCCTTTATATATTTCTTTTGGCTACTCTTCCCTTCAACCCATACACATTATCCAAGGTATCGATTCCTCTTGCAACTACTTTGCTTGACCCCTCCTTCTGGATGCAACATCCTTTGGAGTTTAAGATCACTTCCTTTCCTCCATCTACCATATGCCTTACACTTGGAATATTGTTTTTCAACCCCTCAAATAGTAGTAATCACCTACATTGAACTCCTCATCACCAAGACTAGCCTTTCCTTTGCCCAACACCTTAGCAGGTGTATTGTCTCCAAGAATGACATGACCATCTTTGGTTTTTATCGAAGAAAGGAAACCACTCTTGTCCCTTGACATGTGATGGGAAAATACACTATTTATATACCATCAATCATAATTATTAAACATGCATAGAGAAATGCCACATTTGACCTACTTCTCCTCCTTTCTCTTCCACATGGTCTTAGGATTATTCTTTGCTTGGGTACTCTTGTCTATCTTCTTTCCAAGTCTATTCAGAATTTATTGCTACTTTTGAATGGATGGCCTTAATAATATGGATAGCTTACACTATTTTTCTATGTGCTTGAGATTTTTGGACACCTAAAACCTCACATTATTGAGATATGAGGCCAGTGGATCTGATCTTCTGTTGCTCAGGATGAAGCTTTGTCCTAGATTATTTTTGCATTGGCTCCATGCACTAGATATAAAATCAATTACCTTATGGCCAAATAGGTTGCACTAGTAACAGTAACCATTAAAAGCACAAGTATACCTAATTTTTGGTCCTCTTCTTGGATTTCCAAACACTTTCACATTATGTTGGTAAGATGTGAACATTTTTCTTCTATAGCTAGCTACCATGTGTCAAAATTTTTGATAGATGTAGCACTCTACATCACCTATCAAAGGATAAAATGGATTACGACTTCTCCTTTGAAATCTATTAAATTTACCATAATATTTAACCCTAGGAGTGAATGATATTCTACATGTAGGTTCTCTTTGAATTCTTCTTCTCTGTTGTCACTCGATCTATTGTTTGTTCCTTGGTTACAGATCTTGTCGTTGCTATTGTTTTTTATAGGCCCTTTGGGTTTTGCATTACTATTATTTCCTACATGTGAGATAGACTCTCACTTATGAAAACCAAGACCATATTTGATCATGGGATATATCTTTTTTCTCAAGAAAACTATTGAAGGCTACAATTCTCTTCTCCAACTTTAGTTGCTTCAATGTGATAACTCTAGCTTCAATATTTCCAACTTGGCCCTCTTTTTCTTTTAGCTGACTGGCCATAACATCCTCAATCATTTTAACTTCTTGAATCTAAAGCTTTGGGCTAATAACCTCTTCTAATTGTGTCTTAAGGATGATGGCTTCTTCCTATAGTTCATCCTCCTTATTATCACAAAATTTGTAATATCTTTTCTTGATATTTGCATGCATCTATGAGTCTAGTAACTTCAACATATAATTTTTCTATTACAACCATAGTAGACTCATACTCAACACTAATAATCCTAACATTATCCTCACCTTCGCTAGGAAGCTTAACATGACTAGAATCATAACCATCCAAATTATAACTCAAAAGAAACTCATTAGTATTTATACCTTTAGATCCATTCTGCTACAATACCTCTGGTTCTCGATTTTCTGATTTCTTCACATGATCAAATGAGCCATTCACACTAGAGGGATGAGGCTTTTTTGGCTAAGATTATTTCTTCTGAGAATCCTTATTCATTTTATTTTTCTTACTCTTCTTCTCAACATCTCCATTGTTGATGCTATCACCTCCAAACAATAATTGTAGTCTATCCCAAATCTCCTTGGAAAAATTCAGATCTCCTATTTTCTCCAAATATGCATTATGAATATTCTCATAAATGATGCATCTCATTTGAGCATTATGTTGCATCACTTTATGTGAATTTGGATCCTCGCCACATCCTTCACATGCCAAATTCCAAATTTTAGATGCACAAGTTAATAGTTGACATTCAACATTTTCATATCATACCTTTAAATTTGCAATAATGAGGATAAATACACTTATAGGATTCATTCTAGAAAAAATTAAAATTTTACCAACACTCCTCAGATGTACTCTCCAATGATTAATTTGCAATTGAGAGCCCCTCTCTAACACCACTTGTTGGAAGTGTGAAAAATAATGAGAGTGGGGGGTGAATTAGTATTGTGCTCTATGATCAACTTATACCATTTTTTTCCTATCTTTTCACAAACCATGAATAATTCATTCATTAGAAACATAATATATGAGTATATATAAACATAAACAACTAAACCATGTGAGTAGATATAACATTAGAAAATAACCATGAGAATCAACACATCAAAGGACATCATCACACATAGAGACACCAAATGTTAGGTGGAAACCCAAAGGGATAAAACCACCATTTGTTGTTCCAATTATCTCCTATTCTATTAATAAAATTCTTTCTTTTACATATGATCATTGGCCATCACCATTGTGTAAGCCACAACTTTCCAACCTTGCAAGACGCTACTCACTCCAGGCCACTACCTATATGAACTTTGCAGACCACCACCTACTAGAAGCCACTACTCCCACGATTTTGTAGGCCACCACTTTATTGATTCACCATTGGATGGAAGCCATCACTCACAAGTTCTCAATCCTCAACCTGAAGGATGCCACTACACCCTGAATTTGCAAGACACCACTTGCTATCAGTGAAGGCCCCAACCTTTAGGCTCCTCTATGGACCATGTTTCATTATTTTTCATACTAGATCCACTCAAAAAAATCATATAAATAGTAGGGGCCTCATTTCATCCCATTTTAATACTGCACCCATACAACAATAAGTTCAACAAGAAATAAATACAAAAAACTTCAACACAAACCTCTCGAACATAATCAATCTCTGCAATACAAATGCAACCAATACATTACCCCAACATCATCTACACATGATAATAGAAGCATACATATATGTCCATGGGAGCATATGTAAATATTTTCAATAATAAATTGGAACCTATGACATATCCAATAAAATATATCAACAACACATAACATATGAGTATTTGAAACAATACTCAACACTTATTAGCTTCTCTCTCATGTGCAACAAAATCATATCATAAATATGAGCTCCAATCCAAGGTATCTATAGAAATAGATACAAAAATACTCTGATCTCCATGACAACAACAAAATAATATTAACACCTGCATACAAATTCTGATAATCTATTCTCCATAGGAACTCTCAACATGTCTGTAATATTGGTCCAAAACTAATCTTTGATTTGCACTCTATCTGCAATACTACAACTCACATTTTGTCTCGATCTACCCCCTTCTATTGTGCACTTTGGCATTTTATCAATAAAGAAATATGTAATCAATACTAAGCACTAATCCTCATTATCCTTGACTTGATCACCTTATAGAATGTGGAGCAACCTTCCATGAACTATTTGACCAAATACCATGTGCAAAAACCATAAAAAATGCCCATTGAATTAAATGAGTGTATGCATTCTTCAAGAAATCCACCTGTAGGTAGTACTGCATCCTCTACTCTTGGGAGCTACTATATAATGAAGATTAAAGGTTCTCTAGGGTGTGTTATAACAATATCTATCTACTTACTCACCTCTGTTACCAGGATACTTTGCTGAAACCTCTATCATATTGCTTCAACGCTTCCAGAATTTGTCTAGCTTCCTCTATAAGCATCTCCACAACTTGTCCAAGCATCTCCAAAACCTATCCAACTTCCTCTATAAGCATCTAAACATCATCATAAGAATTTAATTATCATGAAAAACCCTCCAAACTTGTTGACACCAATGCCAACATAATGACTCCACGATTGAATCCTTAGGTAGACATACTAAGTTGAAATAAATGCCAACACCATGAAGCCAACATATGAAGCAAAGTTTCACCAATGATATGAATTTATAAATGGAATAGTATAAACCCTAGTTTAAACATGAAAGCATGTAAAATATAAAAAAATCAACAATAAAACTTAAAAAATATTCCACAATAGTACTTCTTTCAATCCCAAAATAATTTATCCAAGAAAAAATCACATCTAATAGAAAATCACATCCATATAATATCATGTTATGCCCAGGTAGCAAAAAAATATCTAGTTCATGCTCCCTTTTGGAGAGGTCAAATTACATGTGTGTGATGATCAAAAGAGACATCAGGGGGAGGCTCTATTTATAAAAGCCTTCTACCAATCACTTTATAAATAAAATAAATAAGAAACCCTATTAACAAGTTCACTTTTAATGTTCCTGGTGGGCTGGTTACATGTGTTAAGGATAATCGTTCTAAACCAGAAACAATTTCTTCAAGTTCAGGTGGAACTTATTCTCGGGTTTCCTTTGGAATATCAGTCATCAACCTCTAAATTTAACTATTATGCTAAAATAGCAGAACTATTTAATTTACTCGAAATATGGAAAACCTTCTATTTTTTCCTTGGAACCAAAATTAAATAAAACCTCAGTTTATAACCTTATCGTGTCCGCCATTCCACAAACCTTTAGCGCATTAAATCTTTGTCGTCGATCTCATTCCTCAATTCAACTGTTGTCGCATCACCCGCTTGCCAACTAGCTTAGCCGATCTCTACTGTTGATTAATCTCGCTTGATCCAATGGCTGTCGCATAATCTTGGGTGGAATCTTACATGATGTATAAAAAGCCGAGAGCACGCGAGAAAAGTAGTTTTCTCATGCTACATGTTGGCCGCTAAGGCTAATCATGTGAAATTTCAAAATAGCACTTACCACCTTGAGATTGCACGAGATACAGCTTATGCCTACGAAGACTGCTCCTCTATTCTAATTAACGTCAACGCTTGTTGGCATGCAATGACCGTTAGATCTATTGGATCTACTGATTAGGCAATTCAGATCTACTCCTGGGTTTCTAACAAATTTTTCAGGTTTCCTCGCCAGACTTAGCACTTCCACCAAGTTTATTTCTGTCTCTAAGTTATATTTAGGATATTGCTAACTAAACTCTATGGGTTCGAAATACATTCAGGTTATTTCAATACACAATGAGTGAAGATTTAAACATGATAACACAGGATTATACAAAACTCTAATTCTACAGGCCAAACTGGAAATCAAAAGCACTCAGAAATATTTCGAAGGAAATTCAACCCTTCGGGATTTGACCATTCATACACAGTATACACAAGATATAGAGAAATTTGAAATCCATCAAAATCCTCTTACTCTAATTCAAAACTTACATAAATACCAGTACATACAACAATCAGATCCTCAATCAATGGATCAAATCTGTCTAGTCTTATATAATATCTAATCTACATGATATTGTCCTCACAAATCCCAACTAAGCCTAAATACTTGAATTAATTACAAAATAATTCAAATCCTTGAATCCTAGCTCAAATCCTATCTAGAAATCTTTGTAAAGTGACAACTAAAGGACCCCACTCCTTTGCTTGTAAACTTTTTTTGTATTTTTGGAATAAAATTTGAAGCCTTTTGTCTTCAAGCTTCATGCTCCTGCATCAGACTCCTAAGGACAAAATTCTTCATGAGCTCTTGTCCATGAGCTCTCCTATAGAATTTCCCAACTTTTGTAGCATGGCATCTGTCATCCAGATAGCATCAGCAATTGGTTGATCCTTCCACTTGATCAAATACTGAAAATACTCTTGTCCTCTTGTCTTCTTAAACAATCTCTTATCTAAAATCCTTTCTGGCTACTGTTAGGCCCCTATACTGCTAGTGTAACCCCTTATTGTTATTAGTACAACCCCCCTATTATATTTTTGTACCCATGTAGTCCCCATATTGTTATTATTATGCCCCATAGAAACCCACTATTGTTATTATTGTGCCCTTACATTATTATTGTTATGTCGGCTCTGATTATATTATGACCCCTTAGTCTCCTATATATAGAAAGGAGGTCTTGTCATTTGTATCATCCAAGAATTGTTCATTTTTGTAATGTAAAGGAGGTTGCCCCCTCGAAGAGGCTTATTCCTAAGGTGTTGATCTATCTTTTCTATCTTTTTGTGAGTTGGTTTCATAACATTTGTATCAGAGCTTTGGATTCTAGGGTTTCACTGCTCCAAACAGGTCATCGTGGAATTTTCGCTATAACATTTTTTCTCTGATGTTTCAAAAGCTAAAAAAAAACCCATTTGAGACTAAATCGCTCTGAACCTTGGGCCTAATTTTCAGATTTTTTCTCACTATATTTTCAAAGATATGATCTAAGAAAGTTAGGGTTTTTGCATGATCTAGAATTTCATCTAAAACAGGTCATCATGGAATTTTTTCTATAACTATTTCGCTACGAAGTTTCAAAAACTTAAAAAGACCCCATTTGATAAGAAACTGGTTTGAACGTCAGCTCCAAATTTCAGATCCTGTCTCACTATAGTTTCGGAGATATAATCAGAGGAAGTTAGGGTTTTTGTAGACCCCCAAATTACATTCCAAACAAGTCACCTTGGGAAAATCGTCATAGCTTTTTTTCTGAGCATCAGATTGAAATTTGTAAAAAGTTTCAAAAATAGAACTTCCTGTAGTTTTCTATGTATTATTTTGAGGTACTAAGGTCGAAACAGTGAGATGTGACACGTCGTACAAGTTCGCTCTACTAAAATAGTCTATAAACAGGTCACTGTGGAAGATTTGGCATAACTCTTTCTTGGATAATCAAATTCTGATCAAATTTGCGGGGTTAGAAAGAGAACTCATAGAGCTACCGCAGGAAGATATTTTAGAACTCGGAGATATGAAATTATAGAGTTACAAGTGTTTCAAGATTGAGCTCCTAAAATCAAGAAAAATCAAGATGAGGAAGTTTGATGGTAAGGATCTGGTAAATTGGATACTATAGATGGAGAAATATTTTGATCTACATGGTGTACCATTGTTACAAAAAGATATGTATTGCACTTTCATATTTAGAACAAGATCAATTTTTATGGTATAAAGGGCTTTGTTCTCGTAAACCACTTGTTACGTGGTCAATTTTCACAGAGGAAATTATAGCACATTATGAGGATACAAAGAGAAACACCTTTTTTAGAGGAACACCACAACAATTGGAAGAAAAAAGTGCAAAAGGGCTTTGTTACAAAGTGGAAAGAAAAATTATGGCAACAAGGAATTCTACCCCTCACAGCTATAAAGATGGAAGTGTTGTTTCTCCTAGCCTTCCACAACCTACAAGGGTTACACCACAACAATTGGAAGAAAAAAAAGAAAAAGGGTTTTGTTACAATTGTGATAACAAATACATTAAAGGTCATAAGTGTGCTGAGAAGAAATTATTCTACATTGATTGTGGAGAGGAGGAAGAAAATGATCAAGAAATGTCAAAAGAAGTGTATATACACTAGGAACCAACCTGAGAGAAAGAAGAAATGAATCTGACCATATCTTGTAAAGCATTAGAATGAATTACTACTCCTCAAACTCTTAAGATAGAAGGACATATCAAGAATAAAAAGTTTCAAGAAGTGAAAGACCACATTAAGAAAGAAGAAATGAATCTGACCATATCTTGTAATGCAATGGCTGAAATTACCACTCCTCAAACTATTAAGATAGAAGGACATATCAAGAAGATAAATGTTCAAGAAGTGAAATATCACATAGAGCATCAAGAAATGAATCCAACCATATCTTGTAATGCACTGGAAGAAATTACCACTCCTAAAACTCTCAAGATAAAAGGACATATCAAGAAGAAAAATATTCAAGCAGTGAAAGATCACATCGAGCATCAACAACAAGTTCTCCAACTTTTAAAGGATAAGGCCAATTTGGTGCAGAATCGAATGAAACAATAGGCATATAAACACCGCAATGAAAGAAGTTTTGATGTAGTCGATTGGGCATTTTTATGGTTACATACATACAAGCAAAAGTCCCTCAAGAAAGCTATTTATGAGAAGGAAATGTTGGCAACACTACATACACTTGAGAAATGGAGACCTTACCTAATGGGAAGATAATTCAAGGTAAAAATGGATCATGATAGTATTAAATACTTTTTAGAAAAAAGATTATCCTTTGAAGAGCAACAAAAATGGGTCACAAAGATGTTGGGTTATGAATTTGAAATCATCTACAAAAAAGGGAAGAAAAATGTTGTGGAAGATGCACTCTCAAGAAAGGATGAGGATATGGAAGCATTGTTGTGCACCATTTCTATTATCCAACTAGATTGGATAAATAAAACAAGGTATGAATGGAAGAAGGACGAAGAAGTGTGGCCACTCATTCAAAAGTTGCAGAAGATCCTAGTTCAAACAATATTGCCAGAACTTGACGAGGAAAGAAAAATCATATTGGAGCCTGGAGCAGTCATAGAAACAAGAACTCATAGCTATGAAATAAATCAATTTCAGAGTGTCTCATCAAGTGGAAGAACTTACCTGCTGAAGATTCCACATGGGAGGACAAGAGTTTTATACAGGAGCATCAAGAACTACTAAAGTGTTGAGGACAACACTTTTTGAAGGAGAGGCGCATGTTAGGCCCCTATACTACTAGTGTAACCCCTTACTATTATTAGTAAAACCCCCTTATTATATTGTTGTACCCATTTAGTCCCCATATTGTTATTATTGTGCCCCATAGAAGCCCACTATTATTATTATTTTTCCCTTACATTATTATTGTTATGTTGGCTCTGATTATATTATGACCCCTTAGACTCCTATATATAGAAAGGAGGTCTTGTCAATTGTATCATCCAAGAATTGTTTATTTGTGTAATGTAAAGGAGGTTTCCACCTCGAAGAGGCTTATTCCTAAGGCATTGATCTATATTTTCTATCGTTTTGTGAGCTGGTTTCATAACAGCTGCAATGCCTTTGCTGTAGGTAACTGTTTTATCCAATCAACCTCTTGTTCTTCCTTGTCTTCTGTTGTATCATCCGCATTTCCACTTTCATACTTGTACAAATCAGCAACATTATAAATTGGAGATATTCCAATATCACCGGGTAATTCAATTTCATATGCATTTGCAGAAAATTTCCTCAAAACTATGCATGGTCCAATTTTCTTAAATTTTAACTTGTTATACTCCTTTTTTGGAAATATTTCCTTCCTCATGTGTGCTAAAACCAAATCTCCAACCTCAAAATTAACTTCTCTCTTCTTCAAATCTTCTCTGCTCTTGTACTATATATTGCTATCCTGCAATTGTTGTTTCACCTGTTCATGTATTGCTTGAATCTCTGAAGCAAAATATTCTCCTTCAACACTTCTCATTTCTTATTTTCCTAAGTTTCTTAATTCAGAAACTCCTCTTGGGTGCATTCCATAAACTATATGGAATGGAATTTGCCTGTACTCCTGTTAGGAGAATCATGACAAAATTTGATCCCACTGTTTTGGATGTTCACCTACAAGACTTCTCAGAAGATTACCCAAACTTTTGTTTACAACTTTAGTCTATCCATCAGTCTGAGGATGATAAGATGAACTAAAACTCAGTTTAGTACCAAGTTTCTTCCACAAGGTCCTCCAAAAATGACCAACAAATCTGCTGTCTCTGTCTTAAACAATGATCTTAGGTAACCCATGCAATCTTACAATCTCAATAATATAATATGTATATATAATTTTTTGGTGAATCTCTCACCAGGCATGGCGAATATTTTACTCAATTATAAAATCTTGTAAGATCTTGGCGAGTCTTTCACTAAATAATAAAACTTTGCAAGGTCCTAGTGAATCTTAGCATTGTGAACTCTTAGAGAATTTTTTGAAAAAGTATAAAACCATATATGACAAGAGCCACATGGTGGCAATATCATTGTTTTTTTTCACATTTCCACGACATTGAACTTGTTTATAAAATTATAAAAAAGCCAACCAAGTCCCTTATAATATGCAGGTAAGCTTATAACAGAGTCTGATACATCCACTATGCTTGTCTTCATTCAAGTGTCATAACTGCTATACTTAACACTGTGAATCACAACTCTCTCAGAACTCAACTCTATAGTGTAATTAAAACCTTTGGAAATTGAATCTGACAACTCTATAAAAAGGATTAGTGAAATAGAAGCTTTTGTGAATGAGCCCACTAATTATCACTGCTAAAAAATCAATCTAGACTGTGAAGTCTTCCATCTTGATAACAATCATGCTCACGATCAAGGGAGTGCGACCACCTGGCCTGACATAATTTCCATCATAGCTTCCAATAATCAACAATCACCTTGCAAGGACATCCTAGCTCATGTCTCATGAATTTTATTCATCAATCTTAACTAATATAAATCTTATAAAGATAATATTAGAATCCTCTCCAGATTCACTGTTAATACAAGGGTAAAGGAAATTTTCTAGCTCAAGGCACTAGCCAATACCAACTTTGGTATTTGTGACCCCTTTGTGGGGATGCACCTACCCTACCCTGTTGGGTTTCTGCCTTGTAACATAGTTCAAGGATCACAAGACTTTCCAATCTTCCTACTCCATTAGACACACTTTATATGCTATACATGGTGAATGGAAAAGAAGCATTATAGAACACACAATTTCACAGAAGGAAGAAAAATCTTAGCCAGTTCAATATCAAAATCTTAACCACTGATTAATAAAGAATAACAAGTAGTGTAATGAATTGTTCTGAGTTATTTATTTACAAGCTGTAAAGAATGTAGTGGAATGGAAAATATTACTTAGGCAACCCTTCAATATTTTCTACTAATATGTCTTTGCATGTACATATGAAATTAAGAGCATTGTTGAATACAAAGTTTCCTTTTCTCTTGCCTCCATTTTGACAAATCAGTGTGAAATCAATGTCACTTTCAATCTCCTTTCCTGTGTGGATGTTTTGACAAATCAATGTGAAATCAAGGTCACTTTGAATTTCCTTTCCTACGAGGGATCACATCCACAGTTAATTAGTAAAATATAATCTACTATATATTATGTTCAAGAAACTGACTGCAATCTACAGTGGAAACGAGACCTCAATTCTTATTCTGAATTTGAATATCTCAGGACAACATAAGAGATAAAAATTCATATGGCCTTAGTAGCTAGAAAAAAATCACTCCATCATTACAAGACCACCTAGATTTCGACACTTAATATAAATAATGGCACTAGTTGTAGTTCTTATTTGCATTAACACCATGGAAAAGCAACAACAATGTTTCAAAGCACACTTACTGGAAAAGTTGTAACATTCTGAGAATATTTAATGATAGCATCTGAACCTCGTAGCTATGGTGGGGAAACTAAGGAACCCAAATATTGGAAGATATCTCATACCAAATCTGAGAAAAAAATAAAAAATGGAAAAAATCAAAATCTATAAATCAAGCAATGAATTGTTTACAAATCAAATGCAATTCCTTTAACTAACAATTAAATTGTGGTGATATATTTAAATATTTAGTAAGAGGGTAACTTCAAACCATGGAATATTACCTTCGCCATTACTGTCATCCCTCAGTGACTGAGATTACAAATAAATACTTACGGAAAGATTGTAAGAAATTCTGTGAAATAGTAAAGCATAACCTCTATTTTTAAGCAACAAAATCAAGACATTGTTACATCAAGAGCCATAATTGATACATAATCAATGAATCAAGTCCTTGTATGGCACAAGCTTGTTTCCCAACCTCTATTTTATCAATAACAAAATCAAGACATTGTATGTGGTTATTGCCAAAAGGAAACTGTGTTCTAAATTGGAAGAGGATCTTATCAAAAGACATGGATTTATTCAAAGCTACAAAGCCTAATGGGTTACTGAAAAATAAGTTGGAATATGGGATCATGATACTTAAATTGAAAAAATATGCTTTCCTTTTAGAAAAATTACAGTTATACAATGTTTTTTGAAAGCATTAGAATTTGAAATTGGGCCTTTCTATCAAGACAAATTTTCATTAATAGAATGTACTTTCCTACCTGAAACGTTGTAGATATCTAAGAAAAAATTGAAAAGCATAAGAGAACTTAGCATAATGTACTTTCTTTCCTTCCTTAACATTCTTAAAGAGTTGAGGTTCCCCAAGTCATCAGGTAACTTTCGAAGGAAATGACAGTTAGTAATAGTCCAATTCACAACTGAAGATGTGTCACAAATATGAGGAGCATCTCCTCCAAATCACAAAAGTGCTCCAGGTTAAAATCTAGCATTATTGGAAGCTTAATTCTTAACTGGGTGTTATTGAACCCAGAAATTTTTCCAATCTTCACTAAAAGCTTAAAGATAGCTTCTCTAAGTTCTACATGACTTTACTATGCCCTTGAAGTGGGGGCACATGCAGCCTCTCCAAGTGAATAGTCTTAAACTAAGTGAAGATAAGGCCGATAGATCATTCAGTGTGGATCTCTTTAACCCATAATTGAATACTATGTCTCTCTTGAACCCATAATTGAATACTATTAGGACTTTCAAATTTTTCATGGAACTCAAAAATGTTGGAAGAAAGTATTTCCTTCTAGAAAAGAGTAAAACTAAAGCCTCTGCTTGAGGACAATTGATGTCACACCACTAATACTTCTCCATGGAATCTGTATAGGTAAACCACAAATGCAGAATTCCATTAGAATATTGTGTTTATTGAATACACAAATGAAATCATTGCATTTCTTTAAAATATCTTTTGAAATCAAAATTACCGAAATTACATATCGATAACCTAGTGGGTATAGGATAAAATTCACCCGTGTCATTCACAGAAAGCATGAGAAAAAACCTAATACTATATATAAAACCAAGAAAAATTAAAATTCATCAGTTCTAGGGACCTCGTAACCACCCTACCAATACACAAGTATGTTCCTATTTGCAGTTAGAAAAATTACCCAAATTACAATCTGTTTACTCCAGCATATATTGGAAAGCTATAGAAGGATAACTGGTGCAATCAATCCATTACTTTTAGCCCTGGATTTGTTTCAGTTTAAAACAGAAGTATACAAATATAGTTGTCCAATGTCTATGCTTTAACCATTCACCTTAAGATGTTTTTACAATATAATTTCCTAAGTCTATTTAATATCTTCATTATCATAAAAACCAACATATATCCATCTTAACTCCACATCTACCACTCTTAGGGGGATGAAACCTATTTATCCCTCTGAGCACTTGGTAGACCCAGAATTAAGATGGATCTAAGATGATAGAATTTCCCCTTTAAATAGTCTATGCTCACATGAATACCATGGTATTACCATGGGTTATCATAAACCTAGAGCTTAAAAATTACTATTATTAATTTATAAAAATTAATCAAATTAATAGTTGATTTTTATTTTATTTTTTATTTTAACCAAGCTAAAATGTTTAACATACATTAAATTACAACATCCATTTTTACTCTTGATCCACCAAGCCCCGAGAGGGATCAAATATTTTTTCACTCTATGCTAGTTTGCATATCACAATGTTTGATACCTCTTAGTAGATCCAGAGTAAAGATGGATCTATGCTGGTTTAATTCCCCATTTAAATAGGCTACATTCCAGGTGAATACCATGGGTCAATACCATGTGCCATTTTGGTGAATACCATGGGTTAATACCATGTGCCATTTTGGTGAATACCATGGGTCAATACCATGTGCCATTTTTAATTTTATTAATACTAATATTAGGGTTAATAATATTCTTTTGCATGGTATTAATAACAATCTAGTTCATGGTATTTGTCCCATAGTATTTTGCCCATAGGTTTCACCTAAATATAACACATTTTTGAGTGTTCGTAAATATAAGGTGACTTATGGAGTAAATATAAAAAAAATGTTTTATTTGTTTACCATACCTCTCGTTTATTTATATTTTTATTAATTTGCCATACCTCTTTTACAAATATGGTATTTGGCCCATAGGATTCACATAAATAAAACCTCTTTCTTGAGCCTTCATAAATAGAAGGAGGTTTATGGACTAAATATATAAAGAGATTTTATTTATTTACCATACATCTAGTTTATTTATATTTTTATTTATTTACCATACCTTTTGAATAAGTATAAAAGGACGTTTTATTTATTTACCATACCTCCACTTTACTTATATTTTTATTTGTTTACACCCTTGCATGTATATAATGTGACTTATGGAGTAAATATAAAAAAGGTTTTATTTATTTACCATACCTCTCATTTATTTATATTTTTATTAATTTACGATACCTCTTTTATAAATATGGTATTTGGCCCATAGGATTCACTAAAATAAAACCTATTTTTGAAAATGGGCGAATGGAAGGTTGTAACTCCTAATTTCAAGGGCTAAATTTACCTTTTTTACCCTCTCCCTTAAAATAAGGTGGGCTATTTGAGGTGATTTGTAAAAATGTACTATGATACAAAATATTTGCCCACTAAAAATTTAAAACCCCTTAATTTTGCCAAAGGGTGAACATTCGCCCCTAAAAGTTTCCATGAATGTCTCCACTTCTTCGATGACTGTACAACTGCATAAAATTCCTTACCATAAGAAGAATATTTCTTCTTTGATTCATTCAATTTTTCACTGAAATAAGCTACAGGTCTATCCTCCTGACATAAAATACCGCCAATAGCTTCTCCACTAGCATCACATTTCACTTGAAAAGGTTTATTAAAATCAGGCAAAATTAAAATAGGTTTTTCAGTGATCTTTCTTTTCAACAGCTGGAAGTTATTTTCTGATTCAACAAACCATTTAAATGGTTGTTTATCCTTCTTTATAGTGTCAATAATAGAAGCATTAATCTTACTAAAATTCCTTATGAATTTGCTATAAAAACTAGCAATACCATGAAAACTTCTTACCTAAAAAACACTTTTCGGTGAAGGCCACTCTATGATTTCCTTTATCTTCTCTGGATCCATCTTTAATCCATCAGAAGAAACAACAAAGCCTAAATATACCAACTATTCCTTCATGAATGAAAATTTCTTTAAATTTAACAATAACTTTTCTTGATGCAGTTTCTATAAGACATAATTCAGATGTCTCATATGTTCCTCTTTAGATTTTTTGTAAACTAATATATCATCCAGATATACTATTACAAATTTACAGATAAATTCTTTCAGAACTTTATTGGTAAGCCCCATAAATGTTCTAGGAGCATTTGATAACCCAGAAGGCATTACCATCTATTCATAGAGTCCTTAATTTGTTTTAAAAGCAATTTTCCATTCATCTCCTTCTATAATCCTTATTTTATGATAACCACTTTTTAAATCCAGCTTTGTAAAATATCTTGCTTCACTTAAAAAATCCATCAAATCTTCAATTCTTGCTAAAGGAAATTTGTACCTCATTGTTATTTTGTTGATTTCTCTTGAATCAGTGCACATTCTCTAGCCTCCATCTTTCTTTGGACTCAACACTATTGGCACTGCACAAGGACTCAAACTATCTCTAATCAGTCCTTTATCTAACAGTTCCTGAACCTGTTTTCTAATTTCTTCATTTTCTGTGGGAGTCATCTTGTAAGCTACTTTATTTGGTAGAGTTTCCCCTGGAATCAAATCTATATGATGACTGATTTTTATAATGGATGGTAACTCATTAGAAAAATTATCTACAATGATATCACAATAATTTTCCAGCATCTCTTAGATTTCAATTGGTAAATCAGAAATTTTAGTGGAAGTAATTATTACCTTGGGTTTGCAAATCAATGCAAAATTTACCTCATCCTCTTCAATCTGCTGCAAGTATTCTTTTCCACTCAGCAATAGGGTCTTTGGATCAGATTTTCTTGATGCATCCTCTTCTTTCAAAGGCAACAATGTATGATTAACACCATCTTTACCAAATTTGTATGTGTTCTTTTTCCCATCATGCATAGCTCCTCTGTCATACTACCAAGGTCTTCCCAACAATATGTGACACACATCCATAGGCATCACATCACACATAATTTTGTCTATGTATTTGCCCAACTGTAACTCCACTTCATACTGTTCATTTACTAACAACTGATTTCCTTTTTGAAGCCATGACACCTTGTAAGGTGTTGGATGTTTCTTTGTCTTTAATTTCAACTTTTCTAGCACTTCTGTAGAGACCAAATTATTAGTATTTCCACTATCAATTTGACAACATTTTCCTTGAACCTTGCACATAGTCCTGAAAAAAGTCTTTCTCTGTGCTAGTTCAACAACTTCATTTTCTGGCTTTAACAAAACTTTGTTAACTACCAAAGATTCCCCTTTCTCTAGTACATTTTCTTCTTCAGGCACCTTTTTTGCTTTCTCTTTAGTCTGAGCAAAAATTACATTTCTCTGATTTGTTTGTGCATTTTATAGGCACTCATAGGCTCTGTAACATTTGATTTATCTTCCTCTGAATCTACCTCCTCTTCCTCTGGAAAAACTCCTTTTGCCACTTGCATCACCTTCTGTGGGTGTATGTTGACTTGAGCTACTGCTAGCTCCATCTCTAGGTGTTGTAGATCTTCCTCTACCACCTTGACTTCCTCTTCCTTGGAATGTACCTCTACTTCTGGCAGATTGCTTCCTCATGAGTTTTTCTTCAGCCTTCAATACCATTTGATAAGCCTCTTCTACTTTTTTAGGAGACAACAAACTTATCTCATCTTGGATCTCCATTTTGAGTCCATTTATGTATCTTGCAACCTTCTCATCTGTATCTTGAATTTGTCCAGCTCTTATGCTCACTTTGTAAAATTCCTCTGTGTATTCTTTCACTGTCAAAGACCTCTGTCTAAGGTTATGCATCTGTCTATATAATGAAAGTTTATAATCACTTGGCAAAAGCTTACTTATCAACTTTTCCACCATCCTATTCCAATTTTTAATTGGCTTCTTACGAAGTCTCCTTCTTTCTGTGTGTACTCCATCCCACCAAAGTGCTGAATGTCCTTTCAATTTTGTAACAACAAATTTCACTCTCTTTCCTTCTTCCATTTCTTCATAATCAAAGAATTTATCCATTTCATTAATCTAGTCTATCAACTCCTCAGGGTTTAAACCTCCTATATAAACTGAAACCCCAAGTTTGGGTTTAGATGTGGATCCCAACACTGATATAAAGAATCTCATTTAAGGAGTAACTTCTGTAGGTTCCTCTTCTTCTACAGCTTCAAATTTAGGCTGACATCTCCATCTCTTTGATTTCCCATTTCCACTGCTTCTAATATAGCTTGCATCTGTTGCATAGCTTCCAACACTTCAGCATTTGCAACTGGTCTTCCTCTTCTTAAACTAGCACCACATCTTCCTCCAACTCTGAAATCCATGTTGGATTTCTTTTTCTGATCTTTGAGATCCTTCTCAGTGTCAATAAGCTGCTCTGATATCACTAATGGTGGGTTGGCTGTAGGTGTTAAGGATAATCGTTCTAAACTAAAAAAGATTTCTTCATGTTTAAGCAGAACTTCTTCTCAGGTTTCCTTTGGAATATCAGTCATCAACCTCCAAATTTAACTATTCTACTAAAATAGCAGAAATGTTTAATTTACCCGAAATATGGAAAACCTTCTATTTTTTCCTCAAAACCAAAAGTAAATAAAACCTTAGTTTATAACCTTATGATGTCCGCCATTCCACAAACCTTTAGCACATTAAATCTCTGTCGTTGTTCTCATTCCTCAATCCAACGGTTGTTGCATCACCTGCTTGCCAACTAGCTTAGCCAATCTCCACCGTTGATCAATCCCACTTGATCCAACGACTGTCATGTAATCTCGCGTGGAATCTTGCACGATTTATAACAAGCTGAGAGCACATGAGAAAAGTAGTTTTCCCATGCTACATGTTGGCCGCTAAGGCTAATCGCGTGAAATTTCAAAATACCACTTACCACCTTGAAACCGCGTGAGATACAACTTATGCCTAAGAAGACTGCTCCTCTATTCTGATTAACATTAGCTCTTGTTGGCATGCAATGACCGTTAGATCTATTGGATCTGTCGATCAGACAATTCAGATCTACTCCTGGGTTTCTCATGGATTTGTTAGGTTTCCTTGCCAGACTTAGCACTTCCACCAAGTTTAGTTCTATCTCTAAGTTATATTTAGGATATTGCTAACTAAACTCCGTGGGTTCGAAATACATTCAGGTTATTTCAATACATAGTGAGTGAATATTTAAACGTGATAACACAAGATTATACAAAACTCTAATTCTACAGGCCAAACTAGAAATAAACAACACTAAGAAATATTTCGAAGGAAATTCAACCCTTCAGGGTTTGACCATTCATACACAGTATACACAAGATACAGAGAAATTCCAAATCCGTCAAAATCCTTTACACTAATTCAAAACTTAAATAAATACCTATACATACAACAATTTGATCCTCAATCAATGGATCGAATCTGTCTAATCTACATGATATTTTCCTCACGAATCTCAACTAAGCCTAAATACTTGAATTAATTACAAAATAATTCAAATCCCTGAATTCTAGCTCAAATCCTATCTAGAAAGCTTTGTAAAGTGATAGCTAAAGGACCCCACTCCTTTTCTTGTAAACTTCTTTTGTATTTTTGGAATAAAATTCGAAGCCTTTTGTCTTCAACCTTCATGCTCCTACATTAGTTTCAAAAGAAAGAGGTTACAAGCCAACCTCATAGCTCAACAACAAAATAAATGTGCCATAAAATCCCATAGGTGTGGGAATAAATGATCGAAAGGTATGAAATCACCCTCCAAATGACCTCAATAGGCCATCAAGATGTGAGCTAAGAAATACTGAGTTATCCATACTCCAAGAAGTGTCTCAAGGATCATGTGCAAGCCATCAAAAGTCGATCCATGCCAACACATCATGCTAAAGGTACCTTATGTCACCCTCAAATGAGGAAAATATGTGATATGGAAATAAATAGATCAAGAATTAGGGCTCCAAGATAATTTACAAGGAATCACTTTTCATATAAAGGATGAAAAACATCATCTAGGCTCTATATCAAGTGATGTCTATCAAATAGTGTCAAAGCCATTTGTGGGGCATCCCATGTCCACTAGGAACATGTTATAGACATTTTTGTGCCTTACAGCTCTAAGCATGAAATGTCCATAAACCAAGGGCTCCTAAGTCCCTAAAAGTGTTGTTCTAACTCCTAAAGGAACAAGGTCAACAAATTACAGCTTCTCCCAGAAGTTCTCCACCAGAAACTGCTTAGAACTAGTCAAATCAGGATCATTTCAGTTGCTCCACTAGCTAGCTGCATTGCAAAGCACCCAAATACACAAGCTAGGTGCGTTGCAACGCACCTAAATGCACTACCAGGGTGCGTTGAGCGGGAAATGACAAGTGGCAAAGTCATTCCACGAGGTGGAGAGACAATGGAAGCTTCCAAAATCTTCTCCAATGACACTTGCCTCACTGAATTCGACCAGGGATGTGTAAGAGGCTCTCAGTCTCCAAGTGGAAGCAAGAACTGACAGAGAGAAGCCACTAATCAATTCATGAGCTGACTCATCCTCTTTGCATACATCTATAAATGGATCCCTCATCCAAGAGATCCAGGGGCTGGAATATTGTACATTGCAGAGAATTGTTGTTGGTTTTGAGATAGATATCAGAGTATTGGGTGATTTATGCTTTGTTGGAGGTGAAGAGGGGCTTCTATACTGGGAGGTTGATGCTGGATCAGGAATCATCGGTTGTAACTCCTCCTGGATCTTCTTGTTATATCAATAAAACTATTTGAGTTTCTCCTACATGCTTGTGTATCATTGATGTTTGTTACATTTGTATGTTTAGCTTAAATCTGATCCTAAGCTTTTTATGAGTATGAACCCATGTCTTTGTATAGTCTCCTTCTTCTGTGATCTTGCAGGTACTTGGCGAAGCTGGGCAAGTAAGGGAGCAGGTAGCTGGAAGCTGTCAAAGAGGAGAGAGATTGGATCAAAGGACTAGCGCAAGACACAGGTTGGTTCATCCTATTTCTCTTTGTTTATAGTTCATAAAGAAGAATACAAAAGTAGTTTTCTCTGTTTGTTTCTAAGGTCACTGTCACACCTTAGTGGGATAGGGTCGTTCTAAATAGACACTTTTCCCGTTAACAAAATGGCGACTCCACTGGGGACGATCGTCTAGTTGTTTTGTTTATGTTTCTCTTGTTGTTTGTTTCATAAACTTAGAAGTAGCGAATTGAACTGCATTTGCCATTAACAAATGCAAAGTAGACATCTGCTGCTTCAATCCATTCATTGGATCTATTTATGATTTGAACAGCTGATTCACAAATGATCTGATTGCCCTTTGTGATAGCTCTTAGACCTTCATTAAATCTACCCTCTGATTGTGCATTACTGATTGCTTTTACTCGGACAAAAACCATAGATTAAACTGCAAACCGTGACCCAGAACCCGGATAGAGTTCTCGTTTCTGCCCCAGCGCAGGTACTGTGAAGAGTTCCTGCATTTCAGCACAGTTCCCGAGAGGGCAACCTGCGTTGCAATCCAGTTTCTCTGTCTAACAGGTGCGCTGATCAGCCTAGCCTTGTGCAGCTGAGGTTCTTTGCTTCATTTTTTCAGTTTTGTCTCTGATTTTTGCAGCCTGTGATCAGTGTATGTGTCTGTTTAAAAACCCCTTTTCTTTGCTGATATTCCACCTCAGTTGTACAAAAGAAACTGTAGATGTTTTTGTGTGTTTGTTACGTCATTTACAGTTTCCCATTGCAAAAGTAGAATAGTCGTACTATCGTCCGTTGATTTAGATCTGTCGCAAGTGTCGATTTTGATCATAGGAGAAAGTTTATTTGCTGTTGATAGTCGATTATGCTTTTACTTTTGTCTTTGGCTTGAATTTGTCACTTTCTAGTGTCGAAACGAGTGTTTATTTCAAAATCTTAAAGTGCCGTAATCATCTCTACCTTTTGATTTCGAAAAGAAGCTTGTTTGTGTTTGTCACTTGAAAGCAAATTCAGATTTGTACAACAACTTTCTTTTTAGGCATCAATATTAAGAAAGTGAAAAACAAAACACATGCATGTGCATTTGCATATTGGCAGTTTGTTTGGCTTGATTTAGGAAAAGTGCATTTACAGTGTGCTCTTTGCTCTTTGCGAAAATATTGTGTCTTTCTTTTCCCTTAGTAGCTAGGATTTTCATTGCTGAAAAGAGATAAAAGCTTGTTTATCATCTTTAGATTGCATTTTAGGAATTACATATACATCTCGTGGTGATCCCAAAAGGAAAACTTCATAAGAAAGATCAACCTAAAATAAATTCAATGAACTTAGCAACGCTTTGTAACTTAACGCACAACATTTAGAGGTCTAGGCTAGAGACGTAATCCAGCGTCGTAAAGCCTGGTAACTGTTGTCCTCACTGATGGTTGGGTGATTCCTCCACTTTGAGACGATAAGTGCCAGTACGAACTTGTGCTCCCACGTACCGTCGAGTATATATTGGGAGACCCCTATAGGCTTAAAACCTTTATCCATAGGAAGCCGTGTCGGCCACCCTACTGATCACAATGCACCGAATACAGCATTCAGGAAGATTGACTGCCATACCCTAAAAAGTATTCTGCAGTTTTGCGATTGGTTTGGTACTCCCTCTACCTAGACCTCCAGAGCAGTCCCTTTCATTCCTTTTCAGACTCCTTAACGGAAAAGGTCCATCTGAGCACTTGTCACTTCAGGCTCATTAAAAATCGAAGGAGACTAGAGTCATCTTTTGTTTTTTCTCGACTCTTTAAAACTGAAAAAACAAGTTGTGTCAAAGCGTGTTAAAATTTATTTTAAATGGAATATTCATACCCTTTTCCTACGTTGATCTTTGGGTTGAGAAAACGGAGCCTACCAACCAAGGAATTCCCCTTGGTGGAAATCCTAGTCCCTTCTCCTCTTGGGGAGATGTTGGTGCGCCCCATATGGCCACATTGTCGCTTCCAGGACTGACAATTGGCTTGCCAGTATGGCTCTTCTCAACCAATGTCGTTCAGAACACCACTATTCCTGAACAATCAAATCAGCAATTAGACGAGTCCAGAGTTACCCACCAGCCTTCTACTTCCTCTAATTCTTCCTCTCCTCCTTCCTCTTCGCTTGACGGGACTGGTAAAGCTAAAAGCCAAGTTCCTAAGGAGAAGAAGGAAAAGAAGAAGAAAGAGAAAAAGAAGAAGGAGCCAAAGGCGAATGGGGGAAAACGAGTGTCATCTAACGAAAATCCACACACAGCACCGACCAGGCCTAAATCGCCATGTGTCATTTGCAAAGGAGACCACTTTCACAGAAATTGTCCTTGCATCCCCCGGATACTAAGGGACTGGTCTCCTCGTTTGCACAATCCGGTGTCATCAACCTCTGGAGATCATGTTGAAAGCACACCGTCAACTAGTGAAAGTGAAGCCCCAAGACAAAAAGGGAAAGCTAGATTTCCTTGTAAACTGTGCGAAGGTGACCATGCCCTCCACTGTTGTCCCTTCTTAGACGAAGCTAAAAGAGTTTTGGATGATCGTCCGGTTTCACCATTAGGACTTCCTCCTGGATATAAAAAACTCTTGCCGAGTCCGTCACTAGTTGAGAATCCAGCTGGCCCGCTCAGGTGGTCGGCTGAAGCGTCTATCATTGAAGATAAACCAACTGAATCCATACCAGACGAAAGTCAAAAGGTCGAGGCGGCAATTGACCCGGTCTTGCCTTCAGAGGTTTTATCTTCGGATGATACAGTCACTGAAGAGAACAAGGATGACACCGTCCAAATTCTCTTCATCAACACAGACTCCGACGAACATTGGGGCAATACACCCGTTCCTTTACCGCAGGAAGGAAGTTTGTCAGAGCCATACCCGGCCATCTACTCGGTCCCACCTCCAAGCAACCTAGTTGTCTCCTTCGACTGGAATCAACTAGGCAGACCCCGCCTACCAGTGAGTGTACCATTCCGAATTATCGTTCAAATATATAGAATGGTCATGGCTGGTACCATCATAGATGAAGGGGCTTCTGTGAGTATCCTTTCCTCTATTTCTTGGAAAGCGCTTGGTTCGCCATCGCTTTTGCCTGAGATGAGAAATCTGATAGGCTTTGATAAAGGAACCAGTCGACCTTTAGGGATCCTTCCCGATGTGCCCATAACATTGAGAGGGAAGACAGTTCGCATGAACGCCATGGTAGTTCAAGGACCCTTGGATTATAACCTACTCCTTGGACGAGACTATATTTATTGCATGGGAGCCATCGCCTCCTCACTCTTTAGAGTAATGTGTTTTCCGCACGAAGGAAGAGTGGTCAAGCTCGTGGACCAGCTTTCATTTCCCGGATCACGCATAGAAAATAGTCATATACCGTCCCTAAATTCTCTCTTCACGCAAGAAATGTCTCAATTCCCAGTCCGTCCTCCCGATGAGCGCAAGTAATTCGGAGGGATGTGACTGAAACCCAGGGGGCATGCGTCCTGGTCTGCTTCGGTAGGAAAACTTCGGGTATAGGGTAGGTTTCTGTGGGAGAATATGACTAGTATGTACCCCATCCGTCGGTGGAAGAGGGGTTATTCTAGAATAAGATTCTCTTGTCAAAGTTATGTGAGTTGGCGGACGTCGCCGCTCACCCTTGTTTATCTCGGTAGACATCGCCGAAGAAGTGTTTTGTTTACGCCGTAAATAGAACAATCTTTAGGTAACCTGTAAGAGGTAGGCCTCTCCTGATAGAACAAATGTTTTGTCTGCAAATTGAGGGGTAACCTTGAAACCATATTTTATACCTGGGGGCATGCAAACCTTTTGGAGTGCAAGCGAAGGGCGACTATTTATTTTTTAAATTTTTAGGTCCTCCCTTTAAACCTGTAGGCTAACCCTTTAAACTCGTAGGATTAGTCGTCACCTAACTTGCATAAAGAAAGGATGTGGGGCAAAAATCTAAAAGTTGTCGTTTTTATATGAGACATTCTTATCATATGACTGGATTAATCGAGCAGTTTTAGCACATAGTTCAAGCTCGTTAAAAAATAAACATAAGACATGAGCAAATGTTTCCACCCGCGTTTAAGCTCGTTAAAAAATGAACTATCCCCCCAGTAAATAACCACCGTGAATGAAACATTTCAGCCATTAAAGCCTTGGTCGTGTTTGCACCGTCGCCTCCACTTTTCCATTGGCCGATCATTCACCTCCATTTGATTGTTTACCCATTTTGAGGAACAGCTGCGAAGAGTGATTTCACTAGCCATCCTTGTGACACTGCCGTGATTGGAAAATTCCAAACCTTACCTGGAATCAGATGCTACCCATTTTTATCACTCGTTCCTCAAAAGACGAGCCTTCTTTAAGCTCTTTTCAACTGACTCGTAAAATATGAAAAGATTTCCGAGTTTTGGCCTTCCAGCTCATTAAAGCGACCGGAAGTGCTATCCCTCCTCTAGATTTTAATCTTTTTGGACCTGAGGGATTATTGCACAAAAAGATTGAGCCCTTGTTTTGTTCGGCTCGTTAAAACGATCGAAAATTCATCCCTTCTGTATTGTTTTATACTTTTTCGGACTTAAGGGATTAGATGACGAAAAAGGAATTTTGGAGTTACCTTTACGTACCTTTTCAGACTCTCTAAAAATGAAAAGGACCAAGTTATCTTTGTCGTTAGACTCGTTAAAAAGATTAATAGCAACAAACTTGTCTTTAGACGAGAACGAGTTTCACTATCGCTAGGCTCGTTAAAACATAGCGATGGGTTTGCCCGAAGGGCAAATTATAGAACAAGCATATTTTATCCTCCTCAAGATTGACAAAAATAAAGAGGTACTGGTCAGCAATGACTGGGGAAAAATTGGGAAGAAAACTCAAAGAAACTTTATTGGTAGCAAGTCGCTCTTGAACATGACACTTCCACTCCGTGCCTGAGTCGGGTTGGGTTGTTTCATTCACCGGTCACATCACCATGGTCTCGCCATACCATCCACATTTGGGGTAAATGCTACCAATCCATCACATAAGTGTCGCCGACATGTTCAAGAGAAGTCATCCAGAGAAGTCACTTGTGTCCCATCCACTACCATACATCATACTTCATTCTTTCATGACTGACACCCTGAACCATATATCATCAGATCGTTTTCACCTCCATCAAAATCATTTGCTCTGTTCCATGTCATTGATGTGGGATTCATTAAGGTCCTCCTTTGACGGATCGCTTCTTGTCGACATCAGCTCATTATCCAAGAAGTTGATCTAGGAACACCCCATTCAGTACTTTGAAGCTTGCATGCCTCAATGGCAAGTTTCTCACTTCCGGCGACAGGTATACATCAATGACCTTCGACCAAAAGATTTTGCGTGGTGTTCGACGCCAAGTCCTTTATTCACACCATGTGAATTGTACTGCAGTACCTTGAGGGTCATTATCATTATCGGTGATTCCTCTCGTGCTTGTTAACAGTTTACATCATTGACTGGTAATCAACCGATGTCTTTCCATGTTCGACTTCAAAACATTTCTCACATGGATCGACTTGTACTTCGAATGAAGATCGAACGAGATTGAAGACCTCGGATCTAGTTTCATCCATCCAGGCTGAGATATATATTCAGAAAAATAAAGACATTGAAATGTACAGCATTGCAGCACAGATAATCATCCTACCAAAAGGATGATGGCTCTATCAGAATCATCAGTCTAACATCAGACGATTGTCTATCCTATGTACATGAAAATGAATTTATAAAGCTGAGCATGGGAATGCCCACCTTAGCTAGATCATGAAAATAGTATGAAGATAATGTATTGTATTGTATCTTATTACAGGTCTCCTCCCAGCATTAAAAGAACTTCGGATCCTCCTAATAAAGCATTTCACTCGATAAACGGCCTCATACTTTAGGGGGCAACTGTTATAGACATTTTTGTGCCTTACAGCTCTAAGGATGAAATGTCCATAAACCAAGGGCTCCTAAGTCCCTAAAAGTGTTGTTCTAACCCCTAAAGGAACAAGGTCAACAATTTACAGCTTCTCCCAGAAGTTCTCCACCAAAAACTGCTCAGAACTAGTCAAACCAGGATCATTTCAGCTGCTCCACTAGCTAGCTGTGTTGCAAAGCACCCAAATACACTAGCTAGGTGCGTTGCAACGCACCTAAATGCACTACCAGGGTGCGTTGAGCGGGAAATGACAAGTGGCAAAGTCATTCCACGAGGTGGAGAGACAATGGAAGCTTCCAGAATCTTCTCCAATGACACTTGCCTCACTGAATTCGACCAGGGATGAGTAAGAGGCTCTCAGTCTCCAAGTGGAAGCAAGAACTGACAGAGAGAAGCCACTAATCAATTCATGAGCTGAATTATTCTCTTTGCATACATCTATATATGGATCCCTCATCCAAGAGATCCAGGGGCTAGAATATTGTACATTGCAGAGAATTGCTGTTGGTTTTGAGATAGATATCAGAGTATTGGGTGATTTATGCTTTGTTGGAGGTGAAGAGGGGCTTCTCTACTGGGAGGTTGATGCTGGATCAGGAATCATCGGTTGTAACTCCTCCTGGATCTTCTTGTTATATCAATAAAACTATTTGAGTTTCTCCTACATGCTTGTGTATCATTGATGTTTGTTACATTTGTATGTTTAGCTTAAATCTGATCCTAAGCTTTTTATGAGTATGAACCCATGTCTTTGTATAGTCTCCTTCTTCTGTGATCTTGCAGGTACTTGGCGAAGATGGGCAAGTAAGGGAGCAGGTAGCTGGAAGCTGTCAAAGAGGAGAGAGATTGGATCAAAGGACTAGCGCAAGACACAGGTTGGTTCATCCTATTTCTCTTTGTTTATAGTTCATAAAGAAGAATACAAAAGTAGTTTTCTCTGTTTGTTTCTAAGGTCACTGTCACACCTTAGTGGGATAGGGTCGTTCTGAATAGACACTTTTCCCGTTAACAGAACATCATCAACATCTCCAACACTAAGCGTCATGGGCTCAACGTTTCAACGTTTTGGGGTCCCTTAAGGTGGTAAGAATCAAGTGAAGTCATTAAATATCCTAATTCTTTCTTTGGATATGAAATGTTACACCATCAAAGTCAATCTCTCTCTCTCTCTCTCCACTATATAGTACAACCTCTATTTCTTTTTTAAGGAGGTGGGTAAATCACTTTAAGAAGCCTTTTCTACTATGATGTGAACCACTTGATAAAACCTCTTCAAGATAAAGTGTAAATCAGTAATCATTAGGTAACTAAAACCATAGATTCATTTGAGTGGAAACATTAGAGGAAGTTTTAGCCTAAAAGTGGTCTCCTAAGGAAAAATAATAAAATAATAGCTAAAATAATAAAATAAGAGTTATGAATTTTGGAGGGAAAATAAGAAAAATAAATTTTAAATTGTATTATTTGTTTTTGTCCTTATATTTTAACTCAAATTTCAAGAGTGGAAACTCGTTGGATGCGGAATTAAATTCCACATCCAATGAATATTCATTCTGATACTTTTGAGAAGACCCACATTGATAAAAAATGAAGATACATTAAAAAAGTGCATTGAACATGCATTTCTAATGTATATTCAATTTTTATCAATGTGGGTATTCTTAAAAGTATGCATAATGGGTACTCATTGGATGTGTAATTTAATTCTGCATCCAACGAGTGTCCACTATTGAAATTTGCGTAAACATATAAGGAGATAAGCCAAAAATACAATTAAAAAATGTAGTTTTTCTTCTCTTCCCTCCAAAATATTTACATGTACCTATTTTTAAATTTAAAGGATTTTGATTGGTTTAAATATTATGACATGGAAATTACATGAAAATTTCATGGGAACTTCTAGGCTAAAATTTCCTCTGATGATACTTAATGTTAGGGGCACAACAAATAATTCACAGAAATATCACCTTCAAATATCTAACTAGACCAAGTGTCACATAGGTGTTTCCTCTCTTATGTTAGGGATGGATATATGAATAAACATATTATGCATTTCAAAACCCTAATGGAATTTGTAGGTGCCATATTGACCCATCATTCCATAGTTGTGTGGGCTTAACTTTAGGGAAACCTGCCAAAGCCAAGTGACTAGCTAATTATGTTCCAATATCATCGGTATATAGATTAAGGAGGAAAAAATCATGGAGGCATGAGTTACCCCTTTCCTCAGATTTATTTTTCCACCCATTTGGTGTTCTCATTACAAAAAAATATAATAGGCCTTGGAGAGGGAAACCCTACAAAATGAAAAGCTATACCAAGTGTTAACAATGGGGCAATGGCCCACTGTTACCATAGCCAAGGCCCCTTACTATTTACGGAATTTCACTGATGGTAGGAGTTTTGGTAGAATAGGATCACCTATGAAAGGTATTATAAATTTTCAGTGTAAGGTGATAGGCTAGAATTTCTTAAGAAAGACTCAACTTTTAGGTATAAGGCCTCACTGAGAAGCAATATGCTTTCTATGAGAGACCTAGGAAAGAAGTGCACAAGACCTAGGGTTTGTCGATTTTTTATGTGTATAGGATTTCCCAAGGTCAAGGAAATGGAGATAAAATTATTCTTAAGATATACTTCAACAAGCGCTAAGCTCATACAACCTTCAAGAGAGCCCTCAAGTTGAGGAAGAGAAACTAGGGTTTCCGTCTAACGGAAGCACCCATGGAAATATATTTTATGAAGGAAACATAAGTGGATGCTGACAAATTTTTTAGTCAAAGTATAAAATACCCTTCACTTGATGTTTAGGCTCTAAATCCTCCACAAATTATCTCCCTAAATATTTCACTCTAAGCCCTAGTTTGACATCCTAGATTTCAGATGGCCGAAATTTTAAGAGAATAATTTATGGATGAAAAGTAAGAATGAACACCAAGGACTTGGACTAGTGCCTTGTAATTTAGGAATATGGAGTCAAGGATTCTCTATATAAGCTAAATTTGTCTCTAAGGAATCCAAAAATTTATGCCTTACGTATCAATTCCTCACAATTATCCACTTCTAAGGAAATGGAATTTGATGGATGGTTGCTAAGAATTCCTCCACTAGCAACATTGATTACATGTTCTTTGGGTTTTCTTGCATGATTTGTTTTTCAAGACTCTTTGTGTCTTTCCATTTAGACCCCTTATACTTTATTATATCACTTTAATTGTAAATTGTGAGAAGAGGGTTGGTAGCTATCAATCTTTAACATTACCCTACCTGTGTTTACTAAGTATTCTCCCATTTCCTTGATGATTTACTTGTTGCTTTTCCTTCCTTTTGTTTTGTCCTCTTTTGAAGGTATTGAATGACATTTAATAGTGCTACTTTTAATTCTAATAGTGGAAGAAGAGGGGAAATAATATATATTACCTAATGCCTATTCATGTAAAATATCTTCTGACTTCATGTAGGCTCTAGTAATCAACTAAATATTTTCTTCCCAAATGGCTATAGGGCCTTTAATTTTACATTATACTGCCAATGTTTGGAGATCTATGTTTTTACATATAATACCACCATATCCTCTACCTCTTGAGGGTCTATTTATCCTGTTCCAATTCTGTATCCTCATTCCTTCTCCATTTTGCCTTGTTTATCCTCCTTCCTTTTATTCTTTCCTTTTTTAAATCCCGATAATTATTTTATTCTAGGAATTTTATTGCCACCTTATTCTTTCTTTCCTTCCACATTTTGGAATGTTGAATATATGTTTTCATTTTTGTTCCCTTTCATAGGGTCTCCTACTCCATTCATGACTATTTTTCTTGTGTTGGTAACTCTTGTGAATTCCTCTTAATCTATCTCCTAAGTAACTTGATTTGGATGCTGGTTTTGATTTAATGGTAATTCCATAACAAGATGTCCATTTTTATGACATTTTTGATAACAAAATGGAATTGGATCATAATATATTGGTTTTCCCATATATTATCATGATAGCTAATTTGTATGCTCACCAAAGGTTGTTTTGAGAGGTCCATGAAGGCACATATGCATGCATTTTAGGTTTATTGACCTTGCCTTGTAGTTTCTATGAGCATACGAAATGACCATATTAAATTTTCCATTTCCTCTAAGAATTATTGATCCCAAAATAAGTATAACCTTATCCATATAGGTGATGATTTGGAATCCTCTTTATCAAGATTGAATTTGTCTATCCAAGGTTTCATGTATATCCCTACTGAGTTAAGGAAGTAAGGGCATATTTTGAATATTTTGTCTTTATCCTCTAGATTATTAAAGATTATGATTATGAATATTTTAGAGCCTATTTTGAGTTCCATGTATCCTTTTAGTTTTCAAATTTTATGGATCCAACTCATAAGTGTTTTCTCTACTAGTAAGATTCCAATGAATTTTCATATTAAAGTGTGATATTTAGTGAACTTGATATTTCCCCAATTTTTCCAATATGATTCCATATTGTGGGGTATTTTCTATCTTTCGTAGACACGACCTTCAATTATTTATTTCATTTGGGGATGCTTCATTCATTGTCGCCGTAGATTGTGTTGCATCTCCCACTAGGGGCATGCTCAAGGAAGGTTTGCTTTGCATTGAAAAATTATTAGCTCAATGTGTGGGTGGTTTATGGATTATGTCTTACCACCAAAACATTTTTAAAGTATGATCCCCCCCTTCCCTCTCAATGGAGGCACCATGTACCCTTTAGAACCTTGTTCAATTTCAAATTATAGCTGAGCGTTGATCGTTTTATATCACAAATAACAAATCTCTATCAAAGGTACTTACAATAGTGTTAGCTTCTCTAAATCAGCGTACATTTCATGTATCCACTCTAACATATACATTATTATTCTTTTAGTAATAACTAGATTTGTTGGAAGGGATATTTTAGTTTGTTGACTAGACCCAACAATTGACATTAGTTGGAATACAATTGACTTTTAAATAAAAAATATAAATCGTTTGACCATATAATTAGGTCAAATAACTAAGGTATCTAGAAAGACAACTACCTTCTAACTAAACCATGAACAAAAATATGGCATTGATGTATCAAACATTGTAAAAGAAAGCAAGATATTATAGTGCTTGTGGTGTATTAATTAAGTGCATATTACAAGTCTCCCATTGCTTATGTTATTTTATCATTTCTTTCATCTATTTGTATGTGTGTATCATATTTTGTATGATTTTATCTATTTGTCTAATGGGATACTACCAATAACTTCTTTATAATTCTTAAATTGCAAAATTAGTTTTGTTGCTGGTAGTTCCTAGACTTGAGCTTGAGTGAACATGAACACATATATGATAAGTATGGAGTAGATTCATGAGTTGTGGGAGAAAAAAATCAATAGTTATCTTAATAATTACTTAATATGAAATCAAATGAAATTAGTGAAAACAGGATAACACTTCTTCATAATAACACATGAAATATTATTGGAGGCCATTCCTAAAGAAATCATTAAACAAAATAATTAAACCACTAATGAATAGGCTTACTAGAGACTATGTGTTAAAAATCATTAACAAGGGTTGAACAAATTTGTATGTGGGTGGAAAAAATGGGCAACAACTCTAGTCAAGAATACACACTTAAAGAAAGAGTAGTAGTCAATAGGATCAAAAGAAGAGGTTGGACAATTGGAATTGTTAGCATGGAAAGTGACATCAAGTTTGTTGGAACTGATGTCAACTGGGCTACCATTGATGTTAGATGCATAGTGTGTTTAGTAGATAATCATCATAGTAATAGGTCAATTAAAGAAGCTATAAATCTTATAGCTATGATGGTTAGGTGGCTCAAGCTTTGAGAGAATTGTTTCTCAAGGAAATCAACTTAGATGTTCTTGGAAGTAGTGTAGTTGGATAATGCTCAAAAATAAATTTCTAATGATGAAGTTTGAAAAATGCCTCAAGGATCAAAATGTATGTCCATTCAAATTTAGATGACCAAAATACCAAGTTGCATATCTAAATTGGTGCTAAGGGGTTAGTTGGCGCTAAGTTTGGCAAGGTTCTCCAAAGCTAGTGAAGGAGCTGGTGGAGTGACATCTAAATTATGGGCAAGTTTGTGAGTGGATCAAAGGCCCAAAATCACCTCTAACTCATTGAAGAAAGAGTGGGGGGCCAATCTTTCCCAAGGGTTAAACAACAATGGGGTTCACAGTGGGATAGATTACCCAAATTTCCAATTGTGTGATCAATGTTCCTTGTTAAAAGTAGACCCCCTCCCCATTTTACCATGAAATCACAAAAGTGACGCCCATAAAAACCATCAACAGTGAACGAAGGAGATAGTGTAGTGAGGGAGCGAAGAACAAATAGAAATCTCAGGAGGTACAATGTGGGTAACATTTGGGACATGTAACCCCCACCGGTATTTCCCTGAGAGTTTTCAAAGATAGTGTATTGCCAATGTGCTAAAGATCCAAGGTCTAGGGTGAGATGGTGAAGGTGTAGAGTAACAACCTATCAATGCTCAGGAGGTTTGCATAAGGGGTATCCCATAGGACACATAACCCCATATTTTCTTCCCCTAGAGTTTCAAATGAAGCTCATGTGAAATGTTATGGGGAGACGATAAACATTTTGCCTATTTTTGTTTCCAAAAATTTCCATCCTGGCTCTTTTATTTTTATAAAAGATAATCATAGAAAATCACACAGGCCTACGACCCCCTTTCCTCTGTACCCTTGAGAATATATTCCAATTACAGAAGGGAACTTGGTGTGATATAAATGGACGAAAATGACATTGTGGAGCCATGGGGGCATGCGATGTCAGAATGCCTTCAACAACTTTAAATCCTAGGGTGATGTGGCACTCTTGGACAGTGACACATGACATGCTGATTTGGCACTTTCGAGTGGCCAAGTGGGCCCAAAATTTGTGACACATGGACCACTCAGGAAGAGGCATGTGGCACATATGATTTCACCCCAGAGGATTTTCCTTGACATTTTAGAAGTGAGACTCATTTGAAAATCCTAGGGTAATGGCACTGGGGGATGAGAAAATATATGGAAAATAACGTTCTATCAAGCCTTATAAGGAGTGTTAAAAGAGACCCAAAAATGAAGTGGAAATGCACCTAACACTGGTAGAATTCCTTTTTTTTCTCATGTGTGTAGTGTGGTCCCATAGGTACATGCCACCCCATCAGGGTTTGAAGGAGCACCAATTTAGGGGTGATGGGGGATGGGGAGGATGTGGTGGATGAAGTGGAAAGCCCAGTTTCTAGGACATGTATTCTTAAGTGATTTTGGATTGGTGTGGGCATAAGGAAAGGACTAGTTGTGTGAGGTGGTAAGGCCACATATTCCAGGGAGGATATGGATTGACACGAGTTTGGAGAAGGGGATCCACTAGGACATGCAACCCTGATAGTCTTACCTTGAATATTTTTTAAGGTACACCATTGTAAATAGTCAGGATAACATATCTAGGGGATGGAGATGTTGCAGAAATTTGGTAGTTCTATCACGTGACATAAATGTGTGCCTAGGGTCCATATTTGTGATGTTCTTGTACGTTAAAGTGACCAAGGCCCTACACGATTATGTCTAAAGGCATGGATGGGTTAGTAGATTTGATGACACTCTACTATATTTGGAATTTGTTTCTAAATTTTCTATTCACCATACTTGGGGTAGGAGAATTTGTAACTACCTTAATAGTTTTTCTTGCAGTCTTAGCACCTAGTTGTTTTTAGTCAAGAGATAAAGGATTGACGATTTGACATAGTTTAAATTAAATGTAGTTGTAGTCATTGGTGGTTTTTTAGAACAATGGATAAATGCAACAAGGACCATGATGATTAGGGAATTAATGGAGCACTACCCATAGCAAGGAAAGCCACTCCTAATCACAACTTTTGTACAATGTTCATTTAATAAGAAAGGAGATAAATTTCGTGAAATTAAAAATATTTGATAGTGTTCTAATAAACTTGGTGACCCTTACAGTGCCATGCAATTTCATAATGGTGCCCATACTTTAGCTCTTTTTTGAAAATTAGTGAGGCATATTGAAGTACACTTGGGCTTAGTTATGATATGATAAATTGCATTGTTCCCTATGTAGAAAAGGAAAGAAACTTGGTAACACTAAGTTAGACTGGGTGAGGGAATGAAAAATTCATTAAGAAAAGGAGGGCTTAGTGTGAGTGTGTGCTACAATGAGAGGTTGAGTGTACCTATGCAGGAGAGAAGGATTATAGCATAATGTGCTGACTGAATATGGGCTGAGAGCACTATGGTGTTGTGTATGTTGTGAACAGGAAGAAAATAGTGAGAAGTTGTAGAGTGGGTTGAATGAGCTAAGAGATTGAGAACATTATGTATCTAGAGAGTGGGAAGACTGTGTAGAGAGAAGATGAATATGAGTGAAGGCTACTAATGAGAATAGAGGGCCAAGTTGGTGGTTTTAGAATTGAAATGAGGCAGAATGAGTGCCAACAATAGAAAGTATCAAGTTCCTTATTTAGTGTAGGTTTCTTCCTACAAATAGTGAGTTGGGGATTCCATTGTAGTAGGTGTCTAAAGATGGCTTGGAGGTTGGGGCCTCCTACAAGTTGTTTCTTTCAAAAATCCTGAAGTTGGTGCTTCAGGTAAGCTAAAAAAGTGTTTATGAAGAAGGGAGTTTGGGCTTCTTGATAGTAGTGGATAGAAAAGACAATATAAGGGATTTGATGCTTCTTGTGAGTGGTGGCTCGCAAAAAAATTGATGTAATAGAGTAGGAGACCATATTTACATCATCAAACAAATATCGGTGGTTTTCTATCTTTTTGGTTTCCACATTGAATCTCAGTGGTCATATGTGTATGATGTGTGTGTTCATGTGAATAATTTACATTGTTTCTTATGTATTTATATGTGAATTGTCACATGAATGATTTCCAACTTAAATGAGAAAATAAGAATTGGAATTAAAAGTTAAAATTAGCCTTAATACTAATTCACCCCCCTCTTTGTATTAAATATTATTTCCTAAAATTCATATCAGAGCAAGTTCCTTTAGAGAAAGCTTAATTGCTTGAACATATATCAAAAGGAAACATGGCTAATAAATATTTCCAAATACTAGAAGGAGTCCCATTTTTGAATGGATCTGAATATGATTTATGGAAAGTAAGAATTGCATCCTATTTAATGGTTCAATATTTTGATATATGGTGCTCTATAGTGAATGGAGTAAAGAACGATTTTGATAATGAAGTAAGAAATATTATCCAATAAAGTAATCAGTTGAAATATTTTCAAAGAAATTCTAAAGAGTTATATATATGGAGGACACAATCACGAGGCTCCAAAATCCATAGATGTTTTTGTTGGATATAAGAAGAATAAAAGGAGGAGGAGGAAGAAGGCATCTTTAAAGAGGAAAAATGCTCAAAATATTGAAGATCTTTCTCCCAATGAGGAAGATGCTGCTCATCACTCTCAAGATGATGAAAACGAATCATATGAGAGGTCAAGTTACTCAGAAGGTAAGTTATTACCTTTCTATAAATGTAAAGTAGTGGCTCATTTATCTTCTAGATCTTCATATGAAGATAGTGAAGAAAAATATAGATATGCATCTAGTAGTGGTGAAGATATACCTACATTTGTATCAATAGCTCACGAGGGTACCTATGAAGAAGAGAAAAGAAAAATCCATGAAAAAAATGAAGAGAGATCACATGAGTGTTCATCTATAGGATATACCAACAAATTGAATGGGATGTTGACAAATCTGATGAATGAAAGAGAATCCTACCATGAGAGACTATGAATTGAAGTAGTCTCATTGAGACATGAACTAGAAAAAAAATGATCAGTTGTATCAATATTAGAAGATTAACAAGGGCTCTAAAGTATTGGATGAAATTATCAGTAAGTAGAGACCCCCCTTCATCAAGGATGGCTTGGGATTCAATGAAAAATCAATCTCCAAGAAAGAAAAGGTCAAGGAATCGACTAGCCATGTTGGTGCAGTTAAAGAATCCAATATTGATAAAGGTAACATGATTGTTGGACAACACCGATAGCTAGAAGAGAAAAAAAAAATGTAGCAGTAAGGGAATGAGAAACAAAAAATGCAAGTAAATAAAAATCCTAATAAGCATCAACAATAAGGAAGTGGAGTAGGAAATCAGTAGTTGCAAAGGAGAGGAAAATAGATGAATAACCAAAGGAGGTAGCAACAACAAAGAATATCAAAAGGTAGCAATTCAAATGGCCACAATGAGTGAATGAAGAATCAAGAATGGTTCTTTTCCATTTCAAGGAAAAGTTTCTCAATGACAATGGTCTCATGAAAAAGGTATCACCAATGATCAAAAATGTTTTCATGGTTATTGTTTTTCTTGTAACAATTATGGAAATAAAGCTAGAGATTGTAGATGGAATGCAAGGAAAAAATTGGGTTTGGTAATAGAGACCCAATAATGCACAAGATGCCCAAGATAAAGCACATTGGCAAATTTAGAGGTTTTGAGAAGGATGTTGTGAAGTATAACAACTATTTTCCCCTCTCCTAAATCTTAGTGAATGCTATAGCTATGGAAATTTTGGGCACAAGGAAGCAACCTAAAAAAATGAGAAGATAAGGCATGCTTCTCAGAATATGAAAAAAAAGTAGCAACTCAACCATTAAAGGCTATAAGTAATAAAATGGTAGAGGAAGTTGAGTTTGTCTTTAGCACTCTATGCAAAGGCAACCGACTGAATAAAAAAGGTGAAAGGAATCAATAGATATCTAATTTATTAGTGAAGAGAAATCATAGTAGAACTAAGAGGAATGATCCTCTCACTCCTGTGGTGGATCCCTTTGTAAGCATCAATTGCAATGAGCATGATTTGAAGTTAAGAAAGAGTAGGAACAAACTTGTTAATTCAATCTTTCAAATAAAGCTAAAAGACAACAAGAAGATTGGGGTGAAGAAATGGTAGATGAAGGGGAAATGTCTTCTAGCTCTACATAGTAAAGATGAAGCCCAAATAAAGGTAAACAAGAAGCAGGATGAAAGAAATGTCCTTATCATGACTTAGCCTAGAAAGGTTTGGAAGATAAAGAAGGATAATATTCTTAGGGGGAGTAGATCCTTAGTTTCTCTTCATTAAAAGAAGATATTGGCTTGAATTCAAGCAAAAAAAAGTTAAATGCAGCAATCATAAAACTTATACAAAAAAGTGCACATGATGATGGAGGTGTGACAGAGTCCCCTTATTGGTCACTATGATAAATTTGTTTAATTTTATATCTATCAACATTGCATGAATATGAAACATGTAGCCAGCATAGCCCTTGGGGGAGCATATTGCAACATCATAAGTCACATGAAGCAGAATGTAACTATTGGAGCTGAGTTGCAAAAAACGTGTTGAGTGATAAGAGGCCCAAATTTAAATCAAGTCCACAGGATGAATCCCAAACAGAAGCAAGATGGTATATGCAAAGAGATTAGAGAAGAGAAGAGAGAATAGGTTCAGGGGGAGTTGCATTATTAACATAATCATACATCATTAGTTTCTCTCATAGAGAGTTGATTGCTAGGGAAATGAAGGATTTACTTATCTTATTAAAGTACTCTTAATTCATTTAAGTGACATATTTTTTTGTGCCTAGTAGTCATGTGTTCATGAAAACAAGTGGTTTGCTCCGCATATTCCTTAGTCATCATTTGTAATTGCTATGTCAAGTGGTAGCTCATAATTCAATTGGAGTAACATTTTTGTAGAAATGGACATCTCTTTTTTAGGGAAAGTCATGGCAATATTCCTGGTTCTTTGCCTAATTGTTGTCAAGTCATTGGTGCAATTGGTGTTATCAAGAAATAGTCCCTATTGATGGATGTATGATCTCTAGGGGAGAAGAGCGTGTGGTTATTTTTCTCCAAGGAAGTGAGCACAATATATGAAGCAAAAACAATAGTGAACATCTAGCTAAAATGCATCACGAACAATTAGTATTTGCAACAACAACAATACCACTTGCAGTATGGATAAATACAAAGATGCACTAGAAAAAAGATAAATCCAATAGTCATGAAGTGTCTATAAATGGAAAGTGAAATAAAAGGAGGTAGTATATGTTCAAGGGGAGCATATCATAGATACCTAGTTCTATGGAAGTGGAGGAGAAACACAGGAGCAAATACAAATATACACAAGGACCTTTTTTGCTAATGTTTAGTTTTGCAGGTGTCTTTTCCCATGATGTTTGTGGTTGTGTTTGGATGGAAGACTTTAAGTGCCTCATCAAAGAGATATCAACCCTTGAGAAGATAAGTCTGCAAAGAAGAATGCACATTAGTAACCCGATCCTCAGACATTATTTGAAAGGGGGAGAGAAAGTAGTTTGTGACCATTTTCCATCGACGTTAAAGGGGAGGAGAATGTTATTGGTGCTATTGGGAGCTCAAGCATGAGGAGTGGCCATTAATGTGGAGAAGTGATGTGTTTCCATCAATGACAAAGGGGGAGATTGTTGGACAATTGGCATTGTTAGGATGGCAAGTGGCACCAAGTGTGTTGGAATTGATGTGAACTGGGCTAGCATTGATGTTGGATGGATAATGTGTTTAGTAGAGAACCGTCATAGTAGCAGGTTAGTTAAAGAATCTAAAAATATTATAGCTATTGTGGTTAGGTGGCACAATATTTGTGAGAATTTCTTCTCAAGGAAATAAATCTAGATGTTCTTGGAAGTAGCACAATTATATAGTGCTCAGAAAGAGCTTCCCAATGGTATGTTGAAGTCCAAAAAAGGCCTCTAGGATAAAAGATTATTGGAAACCTTTGAGCACAACTAAGAGGGGAGGGGTGAATCAGTAGTGTGATCTATATATTATTTTTACCTTTTATTAACTTCACTTACTAAATCACATACATATTAGCAGAAACTCATTAAACATGTGCATCACATAAGTATAACTGAAAACCATAAGCAAAAATATAAACAATAAAAATGGTGCACAATCACATCATCACACATAAGACACAAGATTTCTGGTGGAAAATCTTCCGGGAGGAAAACCACCGTTGCTAGTGTTTCTCTACTTTCAATTTCTATTATGTCAATAAATTTGTCTTTTACATAGCTTGTGGACTCCCATCAACATGGAGACTCGACCTCATCTACAATATGCTAACACCGATTGGCTAGGAGACTCAATTTTACTAATCAAATCGAATTTTTTTTTTCTCACATGGATCTATGAACTACCATGTGTTGAAGGCCACCACGATCAACAATCCTCGCCCACTTGTGCGCTAAATTAATTCACATCATTGGGGGACCATTTCAAACCATTTCTGACTTTTTCAACTAATTCTAGAAGCCTCTAGGAATTTCAAAGATAATTTTCTCCTGAAAAACATGAGGAATGCAAAGAAAATATTGTGAAATGCCTTGCTCACACGCATGACATTGTTTGAAATTGACTCGAAGCTATAGTTTCTCTCACATGCTTGTATCCATTCAACTCGGGCTTTTCAGTCACTCTCATGAGCCTATAAGGGAGCGATTGGGGCAGAGCATAGGGGAAAATCATAAACTCTTAGCTCCAAACATCTCACACCTATTGGATCATCTTCTCCAGCTCTTGTACAAGACCCTAAACCTTTGAAATAACCTCTGACACATATGCAAGTGGATAAAGCATGTCTCTAAAGTGTCACTGCCAATTTTACCTAGAAGGCTGAGAAACAAGGTTGGCAAGAGTCCCAAAAAGTCCTCCACTCTCCATCAATCATCTCCATAGCTACAACACCATTGAACACGCCTACAATAATTTGTAGCACCATCATCAAGCCATCAGTTCACTAGAACAAGTCATCCTCATAAGCATAGACATGAAGACCTAATGAAGAACTAGTTGATAACTCAACTAATGTTCCATCAACCATCACCATCACATGTAGATATGCATGACAACCTGTAGAAACATCATCAATCAAACCAATGCCACCATCTGACCATCATGAGTGTGCGATCAAGTGCACCACAATCATAGGATCAATCATCAAGCCAACACAGACCAACACACACCAATTGCACGAATTCATAAGGTTGACAACAATGCCAACATAATCATCCTAATGCCAACACAACCAGTTGCGATCATGCTACAATGAATGGAATTTACACATAATCTAGGGTAAAAGTGGTTGGCATCAATGAGCTAGATGCCATCATGAATCAATGCCAACATCAGCTACCTGGACCATGCACACCATAATTCCAACAATATTCCAATGGATGCCAACAATCTCCCCCTTTGGCATTGATGGAAACCATACATAAACTCTATACCATCATCCTCTAACTCTCCCCCTTTGTCATCAATGGCAAAGGGCCAACTCCATATGATAAGGAAACAAGAACTATAGTACATAATGGAGTAATACATGGCTGAAAAATAATGCATATCAAAGGTCATACATGCCTCCATACAATCAATAAGAAAAATATATGCAATCATCTTCTTCTATCTCTCCACATCTCAGAAACAACAAGCAACAAATTAACCAATCATCATTCAAAGCATCATACCAACCAAAAACTACTAGCAGCAAGAAACAACATGCCAACATGAGGAAACCATAAGCAACATCAATGAGCATTATCAAATAATATGCAGCAATATACACATGAGGCAACCACACACAATATCCTCTATGACTACATAGCAACAACTACCAAAATATCTCATCACATGAGGCTAGGAACTCCACTGTCACATCATAGTATGAGGCATAACATGAACACCTCCAAGTGGATCATAATGCCAACAATCTATGGATGAAGAAAATAGGAACAAATAACACTCCTCGTGAACATGTGCCATCTCCACGTTGTAATGACTCCTTCCACTGCAAATAATGCTTCCTTTGAAAAATAGAAGCACCATATGGACTGAGACTCCACGTGGCCATGACTCAAGTGACATATACATGATAAATAGATGGATGTATTAGTGACATAAGACCTCATACATAACTCATATGACCATAGCATGATGTCGTGACTCATGGCTAAGTGACCCACTGATATATACAATATAAGTACACAACTCCATGAGAATTATACATATATTTTCAATGAAATACATAGCTTCTATGATAATATCCTATGGATCAATGACTCAAAAATAGAATACATCATGACTATTAAATCAACATTATCCCATACATGTGGTTGCAAAATAGACTCATGATACTCCTCCAAAACATGCATATCATCATGGTGAATCATCATACTATTGATTGGACTCTCAACCAATACATAATGATTAAATAATAACAAAAACATGGCTGTAGTAATCATAATACAACAACTCATACATGGATGGTCCATGTCACAAGTCATCTCAATACATCCTGAAATGATGATCACAATCTATGCATGGCTGCACATCTTTTCAACCAGCTGTTAGTGGAAACCAAAAGCATATACATGGCTGAAAAATGTGCTCTTTTTTCACTTATGAAAATACATATAAATCTTCCAAAATTGACTAAGTGAAAAACAATGAAGAAAATGTTGAGTATCACATGTACATCCATACCATACATAGCTCCCCTTGAGCTAAATATACCTCCAATAAGACAAGATGATCCTGTGGACCTGAATGTTCATGAGGCTAAATGAACTCAACATATGATACTGCAAACTCCATCATATGTTCCTCCTAAGATTATGCACCTCTCATGAATTATTTAGTCCTCTATAAGTATGCAAGAAATCATCATAGATTGCAGGAGGGAGTGCTCTTCACTACTTGAAGAGTTGTTGATCCTTCTTTCTCCACATAGTTTTGTGCTACTTCTTATCCTCCTTCATATGCTTCCTTTCTTGCTTCACTCATTTTGTGCTACATCCTCTTTTGTTTTGCTGCTTTTGATGAATTTTCCTTGAGTAACAAGGCAACAAAAAATATCTTTCCATATGGCCAAATCTATGGAAAATATAGCACTCCACATGTCCAAGAGGGTCAACACTTCTTTTGCTCATGCCATATCTAAACCTTGCATGAAATGTGTCTCTTCACCAATGGTTAGACCTGCAATCTATTACCTTATGACCAAATAAGTGACATGAGTGACAATAACCATAAAAAGGATAGTTATATCCGTTAGCCATTCTCCTTGGCTGTTAATATTGCTAGAATCTCCATTGATATAGACTATACAATTTGATCCAACAATTTGTTACAATATGCCCAAACTTGTGATAGTTGTAGCATTGTATCTCATGCATCAAAGGAATAAAATGAAATTTCCTCCTGTGAAATCTAAAGTAGCTTCCACGATCATCTCTAGGAGCAAAAGGTCTTCTAATGTAGGAGTTCCTTGAAATTTTCTTATTTGCTATTGGTTTTGTTGCTTGATTGATTGTTGGTTTTTCTTGTTTTTTTTGCTATTGGTTCTTTTGTTTGCTAATTGGTTGTTGGATCTTCTTCTTGATTCCTTGGATCTCACTTTTGATGTTGGTATTGTTTGCTACATTTTTCTTGGGTTCTTCTTTGGTGCTTTTACCTACATGCAAAATAGAGCCGTCCTTTTGAAATTCAAGACTAGATTTATCCAATGGTGATATTTGGATCTCAAGAAAATTGTCCAAGGCTATCGTTCTCTTCTCCATATTTCACTGATTTCTCAAGGAAACCACTTCATCTTCTAATTTCTTAGCCTCTTCCACCTTCACTTGGTATTGCTTCCTCATACCTTCCTCATTTTTTTCTAATTCTGCCAACTTAATCATTAAGATGGAAATATATTCCTTGAGCTTGGCCTCCTTATCATCATAGATCTGCAATATTTTTTCCTGATCCTTGCATGCAAATGTTAGTCTTGAGATATCAGCTCTAATAACCTTAATATTATCCTCATTTTCACTAGGCAATGCAACATGATCAAAATCTAATTCCTCAAAATTGTAGCTCAAAAGAAATTCATTAGTAGTTATACCTTTGGATTTATTTTGCTACAATACCTTTGGTTCTTGATCTTTTGATTTATGAAAATTATTTGCAAAACCAATTGCATTAGGAGGATGAGACTCTTGTGGTTGAGATTCCTTATTTTGAAGGCCATTCATTTTCTAAAATTGTTTCGTCTTGTTCTTTCCCATTCTGAAAAAAAAAAAAAAATCAGATTTTCTGCCACCAAACCACATATCTACTCTCTAGCGATCAAGCAGCAACTAAGAGCCCTTCTCCGATACCAATTGTTGGAAACCTTTGATCACTATTGGTGGGGGGGGGGGGGGGGGGGGGGATGAATCAGTAGTGTGATATATATACAATTTTTACCTTTTATTAACTTCACTCACTGAATCACATGCATATTAGAAGAAACTCATTAATCATGTGCATCACATAAGAATAACTGAAAGCCATAAGCAACAATATAAACAATAAACAATGCACACAATCACATCATTACACATAAGACATAATATTTTTGGTGGAAACCCTTCTAGGAGAAAAACCAACCTTGTTGTTGTTTTTTCTGCTAGGAATTTATATTGTGTCAAGCAATTTTTCTTTTACATAGCTTGCTGACTCCCATCATCATGGAGACTCGACCTCATCTACAATATGCCAACACCATTCGACTAATATACTCAATTCTACTAATCAGATTGGAAGACTTTGTTCTTAGACAAATCTATGAACTACCACCCACTAAAGGCCACCACGATCAATGATCCTCGCCCAACTATGATTGGACTATCCAACTACCATTGGATGAGAAACTGTTCCTTTCACTGAAGCTTTGATATCACTGCTCCTCTCTCATGAATTCACTGCTCCTCTACCATTATTTATTCGGATTTAAACATGAATGCAACAAAATACATATATAACCATCAATACAAAGATGCAGTAGAAATAACACTTCATTTCATTAATATCAAATAATGAAATATGTTTACAAACAAAATGGAAATAAGACTAGTTTGGGCAATGGTAGCTTATCTCTGAGAAGAGACGTGGCAGCTACATGCCTCTGAATTGTGTTGCAATGAGGCTCAAAGGACTATTTATTATTGAGAAACAATGGGAAACCCTAAACATCCAAAAACCTAACCCTAGGAGATGAAGTGCCAAACTATGGGCATTGTTTGGATAAATTGGTACATCAACTTCTTGGGGTCATACCTTCGGCATACGATCTTCGTTTGACACGCACAATACCTTATTAGAAATATCTATCTACGGAATACAACTTTTGAATGACCAACATTGGCCGATGACCCATGTTGGTCCCAGTCTTTCCAAAAAAACGTTGTTTAGGGCCTCAAAACAACTCTAGAAGTTCAGGACCCGAAAAACTGCTAAAAATAGTAAATTGTGCTACAAATAAGGAAACTGAAAAAATGAAAGAAACAATGGTGGCGGTCCAAGTGGAATAGGTGGGTGGCCACCAATATCCACCTGGATCATTCATTCCCCCTTAGGAAGAAATGGTCCCAATTACGTTGAGTTCCTCCATGAGATGAGGAAACTTCTATTGAACTTGGTCTCTGGTGAGCCATTTGACCTAGTGAAGGAGTTGGCCTACTTTGACAACTTGATATAGTTGGACCCTTTGTTGTCATGTGTTCTTGATATATGTGTCCACGATCTGATCAGTTGTGGCTTATTCCATGAAATTTGGATTTAAATCTGTAGGTGTGAGTTGTTCTGCAATGTCTGATGTGTCTAGCAATGATGGGAAGTATGGTCGAAGGTAGTCCACATTGAACTTTGGGTGCGGCCAAGGAATGGGGGAATGTTGAGCTCAAATTCATTGTCCCCCACAACATTGGTAATGGTGTAAGGATCATATAGGAGTGGTTTGAGCTTCCGATAGGCTTCAGTAATGCATTCCTTCTGCAAATGCAACCAGAATTTGTCACCCACATGAAACTTGTGTGGAACTCGATGTTGATCATGTCATTGCTTGTACTTGGAATTTTATTTCTCCAAAATATCATGGACCTACTGGTGGATATGTTGGATGTGCTCAATGAAGTTGTTTTCCTTATCGACTTCCGACTGGACATGATCCGAATATGCCTGAGTAGCTGCAAATGGTATGGCCACATCAATGGGACATAGTGGTTGGAATCCCAAGCCCACCTCAAAAGGGTTGTGGTCAATTGAGCTATGGAGAGCCTAGTTATAGTTGTGCTAGACATAGGGAAGGCTCTCATCCCATGTGCATGGATTCTTTGAGTTGTACATGCACAAAATGTGTACGATCATCTTGTTGACGACCTCTGTCTGGCCATCAGTTTGGGGATGGAAAAATGTGGACTTAGTGAGATTTGTGTCTAGCATCGAATAGATACTGGACCAAAATGTACTAAGGAACCCGTTGTCCCAATCTGAGATGATAGACTATGGGATCCCAAGTGTACCCACACGCATTCAAAGAATAGTTTAGTAGTGGCTTCTACTGTGATATTCTTCTTACAGGATGCCATAATGGCCATCTTCGAGAATCTGTCGATGACCAAAAAAAACATAGTCATTTCCATGCTTAGTAGAAGGAAGGCCTGACATGTAATCCATGGAGATGGATTCCCAAGGTTGTCTAGGGGTAGGCAGTAGAGTATATAGGCCTTGCTTCTTGATGGTCGGTTTGGCAATGGCACAAGCAGTGAAGGACCTGATGCACTTCTCGATATCCTGTCAAAGATTCAGCCAATTGAAATAATTTTGTAGTACTACCACCATTTTCTCGACCCCAAAATGCCCAACGCCCTGACTGTAGTGTGCTTCCAAAATCATCTTGGCATGCCCGCTTGAAGGAACACAAAGGTGTCCTAGGTGGCATAGCAGGGCATCCTGAAGGTGAAAATATGGAACTTGTTGACTCTCCAAGAGCGTCTGGTATGTGTGGCCAAATTCCAGGTTACTTTTGTAAAGAAGTGGCCAATCAGAAGTCTCGTGCCCACAAGAGTTGAGCACGGTGGTTAATGCCATGATCGGTGGTTGGTTGAGGCAATCTATAACTTTATTAGTGTTTCCCTTCTTATACTTGATATTCAAATGGAACTCTTGCAGGTATGTGGGCCACTTCTATGGCGATCATTCTGCAACTTCCCTTGCATGTGTATGAATTGTAGGGATTGGTGGTCTGTGTGGATGATCATTTTCTTCCCCAAAATGTAATGCTTCCATTGTCAGCAGACCTGCACAATGGAATACATCTCTTTGTCATAAGTGGGATACTTCCAAACTATGTCTGAGAGTGTCTCACTATGATATGCCACTAGATTCCCTTGTTGGGTAAGGACTACCCCAATAGCATAGTTAGAGGTATCTGTCTTGATCTCAAATGGTTAATGTTGCAAGTATGGTAAAGTGAGAACTGGTGCAAAGCAGAGGTGATGTTTCAACTTTGTGAATGCATTCTGCTAAGATTCAGATCAAAAGAAATTTTCTTTCACTCCTCCCTTGGTGACTTGACTTAAGGGCCAACTGATATGAGAAAATCCCAACATGAACCTGCAGTAGAAATTGGCAAGACCCAGAAAGCTACGGAGCTTTGTCAGAGCGGTTGGGGCTTGCCAATCCCAAATGAATTGGATCTTGGCTATATCCACATGCACACCTCGTTCATCAATAATGTATCCCAGATACTAAACCTGAGTCATGCCAAAAGTACATTTCTCCAAATTGGCACACGGCTTGTGTTTCCACAATGTTTGGAATACCTGTTGAATGTGGTGGAGGCGCTCTTCCCAACTGTGGCTGAAGAGCAGGATGTCATCGAAGTATTCCACTACAAATGAGTTGGTGAATGGTTGCAATATGTCATCCATCAACCTCATGAAGGTTGCAGGAGCATTCATCAACCCGAAAGGCATAACCAACCATTTTAAAAGGCCCTCCTTGGCTTTGAAGGTAGTCTTCCAGACATCGGAGGGTTCGATTGGTACTTGGTTGTTGGTTGATAACAAGTGTTTTCTAAAACTCCCAATTACCCCCACATTAATCATCAACCTAGGCAAGTCCTTTTATTCCAAGAGTGTACAAAATATGTGCATGCTATAAATCCAAAGAGTAATGTTTCTTAAAATGAAGGATAGACCTTTGATACAAGAGTAAACGGATGCATCTAATAAACTCAAATTGCAATCATTAAAGGAAATATGACATCTAAGATTCAAGACTCAATTCTCTACTGAAATCATAATTAAATATCACACAATAAATTCAATTAATAATAGCATCAGCCAAGAGCACAGTAGCAATAACTCATCTCTTCTTAGCAGATTCAATCTAAATCATACTCAATCTCTACAAAGCAATCCAAATGGAAATGATATCAATCTGAGAGTTCAATAGCAATAACCAAACTCTTTATAGTTTATTAAATCAATCTTAATAATTATCTAAGTAACTTAATCTGCAATGAATGTAAATTTAATCAAACGACAGTACTGTAAATCATATAAAGAAAAGATATTACTTCAATACAGGAAAATAGTAAAAAGCGCATAAGATGAGAAAATTAATAGATTAATCAATCTTGTAGAAATCAGAAAGATATAATACAAAGAAGTAGTTTAATCCACCAGAGGCTAGGCCCTTAGCCACCAGGGAATGCTGCTGAGCTACTTCAGATAAGGTGAATGAACAACAACCTCAAATTATATATTAAACATTGAACTTGAGTAACATTAAAATATGGTCGCGTTCTCTCGACAGCACGAGTCTGTAAATTAAAATTACAAGTTGAAATAACAAGGATTCCTCCCCTTTCTTCCTACGGTCGTCTTCTTTTATAATCGGAAAGGGTAAAAGATAAATATGATCCCTCAGGATCTCCCGATCCTGAGGGATTCACAACTGATTGCTAACTTCATACACCTTTCCTTTTTCGCATTGATCCCCCTGATTCACCCTCATCCTTGTCCACAACCAACATGTTCCACCCTCTGTTTGTTAGTTTATGTTGTTCCATTGTTAAGGAACAACAACTGTTCATTTTGTCATTTTTTTGCATAAAGAGGGGGAAAAGTCAGTTACTATGGCTAAATATTTAATTGCGAGTAGTTCAACTATTTCTTATCATAATCAATCAATATATTAATGCATTAAGATATGAAAAATATAAGAAACAAGGAAAAAGGTAGTGAAATTAATGGTCAATACATACCCATTTCCTGACTCAACATACTCCCCTGCTTACCCTATTTCATGTCCTCATGAAAATTAAGTAATTATGATGCAGTGCAGTTAAAGAGTAGGTTGGAGAAGGAGTGTCAAAAATTGGTCTAAAACTGTGATGTTGAGCCAGGAGCGCAAAGGCAGGCCCTTCCTTTCCTTCAGGCAATTCGTAGATAGCCCGATAAGCTTCAGAAGGATACCAAATGATGGAGCTACGAAACCGACACCCTAACCAATAAGGTCATTCTCTCAAAATAAGGTTGCTATAGGTCACAAAACGGGCTACAGCTTCTTTTAAATTCCTATAATTAAATGGCACCCTATCCTGCACACTACTAGTGGAGACTGTCCACCTGAGCTTGGATGCAGCCAGAGAGTTTTCTTGAATGGAGTGAAAATATGATACTCCACTCTGTACAATCGCCTTATGAATAGGCCCCAAAATTTTAATCACCCCTTCCCTTTTCATCAGACTCTTATGGTTGGCAAGAATTTGCAAAGGGTGCTTGGGTTCACTTCTTACCCAGAGATCCAATCCATGCTCTTGTTGTTGGAATGCATTATGAACTTTAAGCCATTTAAGTTGGTTAACTACAAACGAGATAAAGGAATGGAATTGAACAACTCCCACAAAAGGGTTAGGGTTCTTTTCCACCTTGTTCTCTAATACAAAATTGTGCAGGTAGAATTCGCAAAGAAGCCTTTGAACCTTTACACCATGCTGTTTGCAGCAATTTATAAAATCTTCAATGGTTTTTTTAATTCAATTGGTTTCCCAGCTCTCATGGCTTTAGTTTTCAACAGCAAGTATCGTTCTATAAAAAACAAGGCATAATTGGTGGCAGGGGACCTGCATGCCAAGACATCTATATATAATGAGCAGATGGTGTCTGTCCAACCTATGACCCTATCTAGTTTGAGCTTGATTCCCTCTATTATCTCTTCTACTTTTTTGTATCTGACAAAAGTCTCGCTCTCTGTTTCATTCATTTCTGGAAGCTGTCTCTGCAGGTCTTGATATCTCTACTGGGAAACAGTTTCTTGTTCAAGCCGTTCTAACGTGAGCTGAGCTTGTGCTAATTCTTCCTGAAGATTTAGTATAATGGGGTCATTGTGTCACATGACATATTTGGCTTGTAAGCTTGTCTGAGTGCTTATGCTATTAGAAAGATTGTTTTTTGTCTGAATTTCTTTATTATGGGAGGTCCAAACCTCCATTTGAGTAGGCATGCTACAAGAGGGTACATCCTTTGTATGAATAGCTACGTCTACTAGAATTGCATGTTGTTCCTCTTGAGTAACAACTCATTAAGTAAGTATGGGCTCGGTTTGGGTCCTTGTAGCCCTACCTTCATATAAATTTGTTTGTACGCCCGCATTTACTGTCTCCGGGGTATTGTCCGGAACCTTTCCCACTATGATTTCTCTTATTTTCCTTCTGAGCATTTTTACCATTTTGCAAAGCTTCCGCTGTTCTTTTCTTAGTTTTTTCAGTTTGGCTCTATACCTTTTCAGAGGAGGGATTGTTCTGCTGACAACCTCGTTAATGGCTTCTGCTTCTAAAGAGCCTGGTTGCTCACCCTGGCTCTATTCTAATAAGACTATGTCCCTTGACTGATTATCAACTTCTCAAATTACCTTTGTCTCGAATTCTTCTTCTTGGCCTTTGTTTTCTGTGCTTAGGCCTACCTAGCTATTTCCTACTGGGAGCATGTCACCAGATTGGTTCTTTGCTTCTTGAATGGCCCCTGCATCTATTTTCACTTCACGGCTTACATCTTTTGAGGGAGATAAAATTCTGGTATGGCCAGAATTCCCAGGAGATTGAGTTTCTCCTAAGTTAATATTGAGCAATCCTTCAGACTGCATGTAGACATTCATGTTGGCTAGGACTTGGGCCATCTCTAAATTGTGCAGCAAATCGCCTTGGGGATTCATATCTGGTGTTGAGGAAAGTCCTAATTCATTTCTTTGTTCATCTCCAGAATGCCCTGTTCCTTCCTCAGGTTTTTATTTAGGGTTATCATGTCCTTCTAACTCTAGCTACAAGTGTTTCTCACTTACTAGACTGGATAATTCTATAGTTTGACTAGCGTTGCCCTGGGGATTTTTAGACGCTCCTTGTTTTGACCTCAACCTTGTGGATTGTCTGCACTTGTGAGGTATGTTCCCTAAACGGGCAGTCCTCTTTCTTTTTGGAACAGGTTTAGGTGCTGGCAGGGTTATACCTCCTTCGAGGGCTAATATTAGATCATCCCAGGTTGATTGTTGTTGGGCAAGGTTATAACTAACTATTAACATGATCAAACAATGTTGGCTGACTATAGTTTCTATGTGTTGGGACCGTCTCAGCCTCTCGGCAGTGTCATGCAGTAATGAATTCAATAATGCAGGTAAATTAACAGAGCATTTTTGTTTTAGAACTGCTAAAAGTTTGAGTTGTCATGGCCTTATCATGTCTTTACGCTCATCACAGGTAATATAATTCTGGACAATTCGTGCCAATTCTCCCCATGGCTCTCCAAGAGAAGAAGAATGAACGCCTTTTCTCTTCTTAATTAGCTCCTGCCCTTTGTCCCTAAAAGCCTCGATAGCATCATGCAGCTTCAATCACTTACCAACCCATACTGGTCCTTCTACCAGCAACTCAGACACTTCTGCTATCACAACATTTGATACAGTGATTTGCTTGCCTCTTACCATGGATTGTCCATTCTGTAGATTCCGTAAAAATTCGATGGCAATTTCCTCGTTGGGGGGTTGAAATCTCGTAAAGTATGCTATCCATCCTGCACGAGGTCAAATTTCTGTAGCTCCATCAGAGACAGCCAGTGTTAAAGGTTCCGGTATTAAAGGTTTTTGGAGCACTGTTCTTCCTCCCATGATGCTTGAATTCTGCAAACGATTAGTGTAGCAACGATAGCACAACAACAAACATAGCCGAGTGATGGAACAACAAATGTTTGTAATGGCTATATCAGGTGATACTTTATAAGCATAAATACTGTTATCAAGGACTATTATAATGCCACATTCTCTGTGATCATGGGATGTCGTATTGTTCTGCAAAATCAAATGAAAAGATGATAGTGCATGAGTAAGTATACCGGAGGTCCTCACCCCCCTTCGAAATAATAGGTTGCCTACAACCAAATGAATGAAAGGATAGCATGCTGGCAGTGAAGTACAAGGGTGATGTATTGGGTAATGAAAGTGGCAAGGTACGCATATTAATGAAAGGATCATAAAGAATATTGGAGTGATGAAAACAAGGCGTGTAACTAGAATTATCCATGAGTGATAAGATGTCGTGAGGTGATGTGATAAAGAAAAAGGAAAACATACGCAGGAAATAATACTTTACAGATCGTCGTTATTCCACTTAAAATTGTTGTGATTGATTTAAAAATATTACTCATGCATAAAGGTTCAAGGTAAGATAGGGGTATAATCTCTTCGTAGAAAAGATAAAAACATAAGAAGAGGGCATTAATAATTATTGATGTAAAATAAAACTTCAATATCATCAGCAGAGCTTCTTTTTCCCACAGGCGTCCATAGCCTCGATAGAGTTTCTTTCTAACCTTTGGAAACCATGGTCCTTTATGTATAATTGGGGAAGTGCATTATGATATCTAGAGTATAGACCAATGTGCTAGCATGGTAACCAGATGAACATATTGCCATTCACTGGGAAGCAGGGAAAAATGGTAAGGCCAGCTTGTAAGGAGACCTCCTGTTACAAGGACTTTATTTTTTGATGCATCCATTGGATCATATCCCTAGTGTGGTGGCCATAGTGGGAAAGCCACTTTGCTGCTTCCTTATGATCATGGTAGGTTGGCTCGTGATGAGACCCCCTATCCTTCATTTGTGGAAAAAAAGAAATCATACAATTGTTAGTATAGATATATATATATATATATATATATATATATATATATATATGTTATTTCTTTTTACATTCCACAATTTATATATAGCAGGTGGCTCAACACTCCTTAAGAGTGGGGATGGTGGAAGAAGTTTGAACATACCAATAGAAAAAAATATACCCATAATCTTATTGATAATAAATAGAGAGACTTATACGGGACAAGGGAGAACCAGCATAGTCTAGATAATCAATCAGTTTGATTTATAGTGGAAATAAAGATAGTGAAGTGATATAGATAATTGTGTCCTTTCTTTTTTGATTATCACAAAGCAATCTTGTTAAAGATGATAATATTCAAGATATTTGCCTGTTTTAGTAAAATCCATACTTTTTGTCCTTAAATATGTATTTGTACTTTTGTGTCATAAAGAGGATCATAAAGAGTGAACTGGGATGGTCTAGGTATGATTATGCAAGGAAAATAAAAAGGATGTTCTAAAAAACACTCACAAGGTGTTGTTCCTTGAAGGGAACAACAAAAGAAACCCCACACAAAAAGTGTTGTTCCTTATAGGGAACAACATTTTTTCCCTATAGGGAAAACCAAAAAAAAAAACACTAAAGAAGTGATGTTCCTTATAGGGAACAACAAAGAAAAATACACGCAGAAAAGTGTTGTTCCTTATAGGGAACAACAGTTGTTCCCTGTAGGGAACAACAAATAAGACATACACAAAAAGGTGTTATTCCTTACAGGGAACAACAAGAGAAAAATGCACGCAAAGAGTGTTGTTCCCTAGAAGGAACATCAGCTGCTCCTTTTAAGGAACAAAAAAGCAAAATAAACATGAGAAGTGTTGTTCCCTATAGGGAACATCAAAGAAAAAAATGCTCACTAAATGTGTTGTTCCATATAGGGAACAACAAAGGAAAATATACACACAAAAGTTTTGTTCCCTATAGGGAACATCAAAGGAAAATGCACACAAAAAAGTGATGTTCCTTATAGGGAACAACAAAGAAAAATAGGAAAAAAGCTAATAAACAATCTACTAATCTAAGCAAACCCAAGCAAATAGAAAGAAAACAGAAAAGCAAATTTATGTACATGTTTCAAAAAATAAATTCTTCACTTGACTGGTGCTGTCAAAGAGTTGCCCTCTTTAGCGAGAATTTGTATCGTAGAGTCTTCACGTATTTGTTGGAAAAAGGATTCCCTTGTAAGCGGTTTGTGATAGAGGCATACTCGATGTCCATTCACTTTAAAGGAGCAGTTAGACCCATCAATGGTGGCTAATGTAAGGGTGTCATTATCATGCACCTCTTGTATCTCGTAGGGACCTAACCATCTAGTCTGGAGTCTGCCCGAGAAATCCTGGAACCTAGAATCATACAGAAGTGCCCAATCACCTTCATGGAATATCTTTTTCTTGATGAGGGCATCATGTCATTTTTCTCTTTGTTGTTGGATCAATGTAGTGTGCTAAAGAGCTGATAGCTAGATTTCATCCGATTCATTAATTTGATGAAGTCTGTTAACTTGTGCTTCATTCAGATCCAAACCTACTTCTTGGGCTATTCTCAATGTCTGCATTTCAAATTTTATTGGGAATATAGGTTCTTTGCCAAACACTAGCTGATATGGAGAGTATCCTGTGGTATTCCTCCAAGTAGTGCAATATGCCCACATGGCTTTTGGCAATTGGGTAGCCCAGTCACGTCTATGTGAGGTGACTGTTTTTGTTAGTATGACCTTGATACTTTGTTGGTACTTTCTACTTGGCCATTTTCTTGCGGGTGGTATGGAGATGTGATTCTGTGTAAGATGTGATGATTTCTTAATGTAGTAGCAAGATTATGGCCTACAAATTGTGGCCCTCCATCCGTAATTATTTCTCCGGGCAAGCCATACCGCACAAAGATTTGGAAAAGAAAATGGATTACTGTGTCCTCTGTGGCCCTTGGTAATGCTTTTGCCTCCACCCATTTAATCACATATTCTGTTGCAACCACTATATATTTCTTTTGATTAGATGATGGGTTTATTGGGCCAATGAAATCTAATGCCCAACGTTCAAAAGGTTCGATGACTAACTGTGGATGCAGGGGCATCTCATTAGACTGTCCAGGGCAGCCCATTCTTTGGCAGCTATCACATGCCTGGACAAATTTCTTGGCATCCTTAAAAATGGTGGGCCAATAATAGCCCATCTGTAAGACTTTATGTCTAGTCTTGTGGTCTACAAAGTGTCCACTGCAAGGTCCATCGTGGCAGGCTTTTAGGATGTCATAGATTTTGTCTTCCCTGACACACTTGCGGATATGCATATCTACTTCTGTGTGAAAGAGGTACCCTCCGATCCAGGAGAACTGAGTGCTACATTGCACTATTAGTTTTCTTTCTCTAGGCATCAGGTGCTTGGGTAATTTTCCCACTGCTAGGTAATTTGTGACATCAGTGTACCATGGTGTTTTCATAGTTACAGAAAATAGGTGCTCATTAGGAAACTGGTCTTCTACTGCCATTGCGTCGTCTGTTTCTGGCACACGTGAGAGGGAGTCTGCCACCAAATTTTGCTTTCCTGGTCGATCCTTGATTCTTATGTCGAATTTCTGCAAAAGGATCAACCATCATGTCACTCTTCCATTCATAATAGGTTTATTAGCTAAATATTTGATAGTAGAGTGATCAGTATACAAAGCCACAGGGTATCCTGTTATATAATGTCTGAATTTGTTAATAGCATAGATTACAGCTATAAATTCTTTCTCGGTCACGGTGTAATTCAACTTAGTAGAAGTTAAATTTTTACTGATGTAGTATATCGCATAAGGTTTCTTATCTTCCTCTTGACCGAGAACTGCTCCAATGGCCGTATCTGATGCATCAAATGAAATCTGAAATGGTAAATCCTAGTTCGGGCCCCATAGTACTAGGGCTGTTGATACTAGCCATTTTAACTCTTCAAAGGCAATGTCACATTTGTTAGTCCATATAAAATCGATATTTCCTGTCAAAGCATATAATGGTGCAACAATTTGGGAGAAGTTATTTATAAATCTTTGATAATATCTAGAAAATCCCGAAAAACTACATACCTCAGTTTGAGTGCAAGGGGTAGATATTAAGAGGATTATCTGAATTTTTGCTGGATCTACCTGAATTCTAGCTGCAGTGATGTAATGACCTAGGATGAGGCCCTCGGTCATCATCATGTGGCATTTCTCGTGGCTTAAGCAGAGCCTGGTAGCAATGCATCTTTGAAGGACTTTCTCCAATGTCTATAATGCCAGCTCGAAGTCATCTCCATAGGGTGTAAAGTCGTCCATGTACACCTCGAGCCCCTTGTTTATCAAATCTGCAAAAATGCTGAGTATGGCTCTCTGGAATGTGCAGGTGTATTTCACAGTCCGAAAGGTAATACCTTGTAAGCAAACATTCCCCAGGGGCAGGTGAAGGTAGTCTTATCTTTGTCTTCAGGGGAAATTTGGATTTGGTTGTAGCCACTAAAGCCATCTAAGAAAGAGAATAATTTTTTTACCTGCCAATGTTTCTAGCACCTCGTCAATGAACGAGAGGTGAAAATGATCTTTTTGTGTTGCTTTATTAAGCTATCTATAGTCGACACATATACGCTACTTCCCATTCTTTTTGGGAACCACAACTAATGGAGAAACCCATTTGATATCGGATATAGGATAGATGAAATTTACATCTAACAGTTTCTCTAGTTCAACTTAAACAATGTCCTTTAGGTGAGGGTTTAATCTTCATTGAGGTTGTCGAATGGGCCTCACATATTTCTCAGTATAGATGTGGTGCATACATAATTTGGGGTCAATTTCTTTCATATCGGGGTAATCCCAAGCGAAAGCCTCTTTATATTTTCTAAGGAGTTGAATAAGCCTCTGCTGCTAGTCATCAGTCAGGCTTTTGTTAATGTTTAGCACTTTCCCTAGCTCAATTTTAGTGGGTTTGCTGTTATAAACAGTTGTTTTGGTATTGTTTGGTCACTGATATATTTTAAAGGATCTTCTTCAATTTTGTTATCTAGGGCTGCTTCAATAATGTGACATTTTAGATTAGATATGACAGTTGGGTGGTTAATGTAATTATTAATAATGTCATCTTCTGTTTGATTCTTAAATTCAAGAGAATCTGCTATAGTTAGTGGTGATTGAATATTTTCAGTTAAATATGTTACAAGTTGTTTCCTAGTTTTTATTATGGTTAAGCTTGGTTGAGATGGAGGATATAAAGCTAGGTTCTTCACATTGCTTCCTCTTGCTATAGTCATACTACTTGTTTGATAGCTTATCTAAGCATCTGTGGTTGCTAGTCAAGGTCTTCCTAGTATTAGAGGATGTCCATCTAGCCGGTTTCTAGGATTAATAATCAAGAAATCTGTTGGGTATTCCTAGGAATCTATAGACACCATTACATCTTGTAATGTCCCTTCTGGTTTGACAAAAGTTCCAGCAAGGTTGTAGTTGGATCTAAGGCTATGATGCCAAGTTTTTGATAGGTTGTTGTTGTGAGAATATTAATGGCTTCCCCTAGATCGACTAATGCATTGGGGAAGGAACATACATTTATTTGTACTGTGAATATAGGGTTTCCTGGGTCCTCATATTTCACAGGTGTTTCTCTGTCTGATAATAAATCAGACAAGGTTCTGACTACGTGGATAGTTGGTGTTGCTTTTATTTTCCTTGTAGGATTTTTGGTACACAATTCCTTAATGGTTTTTGCATATATTGGAATGTCCCGAATAGCTTGGAGGAGGGGTATTTTTACACAAAGATTTTTTAATTCTCTCAGGAGATCGAAATCAGGATATTGGATTGGGTGAGGTATAATCAATCTTTCTAGGAATGGTGGAGAAGAGGTAATGGTTTGATCATGACTTTTCTATTTAACTGTATTCTCCATTCGAGGTGTTTGTTCTACAGGTAGTGGTTCTTCTATTTGTATATTTTTATCTTCCTCTGACTCAATTATTCATCCAGACCTCAATTCGAGTTCATTACACTTTCTCAACTCCATTTCTGGATCTAGCCCTTCAATAATTTGTATCAACTGGACTGGTCTATTGTTGGGATTCGGGTTGGGTTGGGTTGGGAGTTGTGGTTATAAATTGGGTTGAGGATTCTATTGCAATGTGTAAGGTGCTGGTAGCATAGGTTGGGGCAGGGGGATTGTTCCTGCTAGCTGGTTTGTAGGTCTTTGCTAGTTTGACTTCCAGTTTTGGTTTTGTTAAGTGGAGGGGGACCATTGAGATGGATATGGATTGTTTTGCTAGAATGGTGGAGAGTAAGAGGAATTTGGCCAACTGTTGTTTATATTTGATTGATTGGACCAAGGTGGCATAGAAAATTCTTGTGGTAACCAATTAGGGAAAGGTGGCTGGTTCTACCATGTAGCTCCTATGTATTGTTGAGAATTATATTGTGAGGGCTAAAAGAATGAAGGTGGGTCAATAGTCATACCTGGTTTTCGTGCTTGCCATTGGCGACATTGATTTAACAGGTAGACTGGTTCTGTTTCTTCCTCTGCCTCTTTGAAGACCACTTTTAGTCCTGGGAGAAATGGGCAGTTTTCTGTGGAATGTTCTTTAGTGCATATGGCACAGGTCTGTACCCTATCTAGTGGACATTCTTTATGACTATGTTTCTTCCTGCACCGAGGGCAAAAAATCGCCAGGTTCTGTTCTACTTCGGCCTACTTCTGCTTGGCTTGCATGATGTCTAATTTTGTTATCAAAGTTCCTAGGATATCTTTCTTGAAATCTTCCAGCAGGTTTCCGATTTCAGTATGAGTAATGCTTCTGCCAGAGATTTTGTTGTCCCTAGTGATCATATCGCGTTCAGCTGGTTTTAATCTTGTACTTCCCCTCGAGCATATGATACACAAAATAATAATGTTAGCATAGTCTTCTTGATAGATATCACCTTTACCCATAATATTTAATGTCTCTATCCATTGGGCATTCATCCCCTTAATCAGTGTGGTTTTTAGCACACTATCAGGCAGAGGCAGAGTTGTGTAGGGAGACCTTTGGAGGTTATATTGGAAACGCTCCACATACTCTTCCAAAGTTTCACTAGGTCTTGCTACCATTTGGAATATCTCATCTTTTAGTTCTCTAGACCTGCAATAATCCTAATATTTTTTAAGGAAAGCAGTTTTCATTTGGTCCCAATTGTTTATGGTGCCCCTACCTAGTCCCATAAACCAACGCAGGGCTACTCCCTTTAACGTGGAGGGAAATAGCTTCAGCTTCTGGGGATCGATGGTGTAATCATAACCCTGACATAGGACATAAAATTCAAACAGAAATGCATCTAGATCTTCTGACGTGATTCCATGAAAGGTGGAAATATTTTGTAGAGGGATAGCTTTCATGGGTGCATTGACAACTGTTTCAACAATAAGATACTGTAATGTAGAGGTCTAGGGTGCTTGTGGATTATTGTCCAATTGATCAAAGATATGCAAGTACCCTTTCGGGATTTCTGGAGCTAGAGATTTATCCCTCAGTTGTCTATAAGAGGTAGGAATGATCCTAATAACACTCCCTTAATCTTGGACACTGGGTGTCCTCTGCTCAATTACTACCTGAGGGGATCTTAGTTCCTCTGTTTCCCCTATTTCCCCTCCTCCTTCACGAATGTTGCAAGAATTCCCTTCTTGTGAGGGAATTGTTTGTGAATTTTCAATGTCTTGAAAACTCTGCTCAGTCCCTTTAGTTTTACTATGGACCTCAGCGTAGGTTACAGATGGTGAGCCTGTGGCCCGAAGGGAGACAGTAGGTTGTCTGGAAGCAATGGTTCGGGAACCTAATGATGCTGAGATTCAACTTTTCTTAAGATGTCGTCGATAAAATTTGATCATCCAAGGGTCACCAGTCCCTTATATTTTTCAGGCTTGGGATGTGGAATTCTTAGTCATTCATGCAAAAATTCAAATGTTTATTTCTACCTTAAACTCCTAGCAATTCTACTAGAAAGTGGGTGGGGGAGCAGGCATTTTACTTGCTCCTTACGCAAGTTCTTCCATTCCATTTTAAATATCCACTTCTCTCTCAACAGAAAAACATCAAACACCTACTTCACTTTTATGTAATTGTGTTGAAAAGCGGGTGGAAGAGCAAGCACTTTACTTGCTCGTTATGTAGGTTCTTACCTTCCGTTTTCAATACCCAATTCTTTCCCAACAACAATTATCATATATACATCACTCTTTGTAAAATGGCGACACTCTCCCTGGCAACGACGCCAAAATGTTGGTTGATAATAAGTGTCTTGTAAAACTCCCAATTACCCCACATTAATCATCAACCCAGGCAAGTCCTTTTATTCCAAGAGTGTACACAATATGTGCATGCTATAAATCCAGAGAGTAATGTTTCTTAAAATGAAGGATAGACCTTTGATACAATAGTAAATGGATGCATCTAATAAACTCAAATTGCAATCATTAAAGGAAATATGATATCTAAGATTCAAGACTCAAACCTCTACTGAAATCATAATTAAATATCACACAAGCAATTCAATTAATAATAGCATCAACCAAGAGCACAGTAGCAATAACTCATCTCTTCTTAGCTGATTCAATCTAAATCATACTCAATCTCTACAAAGCAATCCAAATGGAAATGATATCAATATGAGAGTTCAATAGCAATAACCAAACTATTTACAGTTGATTAAATCAATCCGAATAATTATCTCAGTAACTTAATCTACAATGAATGTAATTTGAATCAAACGGTAGTGCTGTAAATCATATAAAGTAAAGATATTACTTCAATACAGGAAAACAGTATAATCTATCTACACCAAAAATAAGGTGGTCAAATCCAATGTAATTTGGCCATTCTAGAGCCTTTTGGCCATCCTCCTTCCTTCGGCCATCCTCCTTCCTTCGGCCAAAACAAGCTGGCGGACCTTTTGAGCATTCGTAGCTTAGTTACTGTCTTCTAATCTATAATTCTTGATAAATGTATTCTAATCTATTGTACTCTGTTTTCCTTCAGAGATTAAAATTTAATCTTTTTTCCTTTGGGTCCCTCCTCTCCAACCCAGAAGTAATGAGATTAAAATTTGATCTTTTAGGAGATTAAAATTTGATCTTTGTTTATCCTCTCTAGAATTTATCTTGTGACCTGCCTTTCAAGTTGTGACCTGCCCATACCCTGCCTTTCAAGTTGTGACCTGCCCATAACCTGCCTTTCAGGGAATATTGTGAGCTGACCTTTCAAGTTGTGAGCTGACCGTACCCTTCCTTTCAAGTTGTGACCTGCCCATAACCTACCTTTCAGGGAATGGAGACTTTAAAGGACTCTTCAAGGGAACTTTAATGGAATAATGTGAGCTGACCTTTCAAGTTGTGACCTGCCCATGACCTGCCTTGAAGGGTTCTTCAAGGGATCTTCAATACCCTAAAGGTTGCTTCCAGGGGTTAAAGATATTACTTCAATACAGGAAAACAGTAAAAAGTGCACAAGATGAGAAAATTAACAAATTAATCAATCTTGCAGAAATCAGAAAGATATAATATAGAGAAGCAGTTTAATCCACCAGAGGCCGGACCCTTAGCCGCCAGTGAATGCTGCTGAGCTACTTCAGATAAGGTGAATGAACAACGACCTCAAATTATATATTAATCATTGAACTTGAGTAACATTACAATATGATTGCGTTCTCTTGACAACACCAGTCTATAAATTAAAATTACAAGTTGAAATAACAAGGATTCCTCCCATTTCTTCCTACAATCATCTTCTTTTATAATCAGAAAGGGTAAAATATAAATGCAATCCCTCAGGATCTCCCGATCCCGAGGGATTCACAACTGATTGCTAACTTCAGACACCTTTCCCTTTTCACGTTGATCCTCCTGATTCACCCTCATCCTTGTCTACAACCGACGCTTTCCACCCTCTGTTTGTTAGTTTATGTTGTTCCATCATTAGGGAACAACAACTGTTCCTTTTTTCATTTTTCTACATAAAGAGGAGTAAAAGTTAGTTACTATGGCTAAATCTTTAACTACGAGTAGTTCAGACATTTCTTATCATAATCAATCAATATATTAACGCATTAAGATATGAAAAAGATAAGAAACAAGGAAAAAGGTGGTGAAATTAATGGTAAATACATACCCATTTCGTGACTCAAAACTGGTGATATCCGGACTTTAAGTCGATCTTGCTGAAATATTTTGCCCCCTTGAGTTGGTCCAAAAGCTCATCAATCCGTGGGATTAGGTACCTCTTCTGGATAATGATTTTGTTCAGCGCCCGATAGTCAATACAAAGTCTCCAAGTCCCATCCTTCTTTTGTACCAACACAATCGGGCTCTAACAGGGCGATGAACTCGGCTGGATGTGACCTTTCTGCAGTAGTTCCTAAATCTGCCTCTTGATCTAGTCATTCTCCAGAATGGAGCACTGATAGATTTTTTCATTGGGAAATGACACACCTGGGGTCAGATCGATGGAGTGCATGACCTGATAGTACAGAGGCACCCCTATATGGGAGGTGAATATGCCCTCATACTCCTCCACGACCTTTTCCATCTATTTTTGTCATGCGAAGGGGCCCTTTCTGGAGGTCGTGGCCACCATCTTATTCTTTACCTGAGGGTGTATCATTGGGAAAAAAAATTTAACGGTTTTGGAAATGAGCTTACTGCATTTTTTTCAGTAACCAAAGAGATGGTGGTAAGCAGTGCTACCTCAGGTATATTGTACAACTTATTTCCCAAAGTAACAATAACAGCACAAGGTCTTGACTCATACAAAACATGTCAATTCCACAAGTATGGTTGGCCTGATAATACATCACAAAAATCAAGGGGAGAAATGTCACATAATACTTCATCCATGAAGGGATTGATGTTGTATGGAAGGTGACACTATTGGCTCATGCAAAGATCATATCCTTAGTGAAGCCACCCGATGGTGTACAGTTGTGGGTCTGTTGTGATCAGTAAGCCCAACCACTTCATGAACTTTGCCAGAATGAGGTTCTTTTGGCTCCTGTTGTGGAAAATGAACTATAGTGGGGAGCCTTTTACCCACATTTACGAGTGGAAGAGGTGCTCCTCCTCCTCTAGATCTTCAGCTTCCTCCTTCTGGATCTTCGTCGCGGTAATAGTGGCGTTGTGGTCTGCATCAATAATCTGCTTCCCTTTTTCATTCCCCTTGTCAAGTTCTGACTCAGAATTAGAACATGCATATGATTCTAAAGCCTTCAGCTCGGCCACTAGTGACTGCTTGGCCCAACACTCACTTGTGTTGTGAGTGGACCTCTTATGGAACTCACACCAATTTCCATGTCCTTCTTCAACTTCGCAGTGTTGTTCTTTTCTTGGAGCTTTGGCAGGTTGTCCTAGGACAACCCACCTTGAATTTGTCATTTGTTCTGTGGTTTGGGGGCACCTTTCCTTTGCTTCAGATTCGCAGATCCAAAGTCTCACTTCTTATGTTTAAACTTATGCTCGATCTTGACAGTGTATCAGTACACCGTGTCGAGCAAGGAGATGTCTAGGAACTCCATCTCATCCTGGATGTACATGTGTAGGAATCCACGGTACTTGAGCAACAAATTTTTCTCAGAATCCTTGATACCCAACTTCATGCAAAGGGTATGAAAAACATTGGTAAAATTTGACACATCTTGGTCCCTTCCTTGTCGCAACATTGTCCACTTTATGTGTTTATCCTCATAGCTCCCGACAGGCCAATACTGCTCCTTGATGGCATCCTGGAATGAATTCCAAGTGGGTGTAGCTGAAAACGTGAGGTCGTACTTTCATCCTTCTGCTCACAGTAGGTTTCCCACCAATCCTTGACGTGGGGGGTGGCTTTGAGAAGAACAAAAATAATATTTTCTCAGCTGGAAAAATCATGAACAAAAAAAATATCCTTCTAGCAGATTTCACCATTTATCTACGAAGTCTGCATCTATTTGGCCCTCAAATATGGGAATGTCAAAGTTTACTTATACCTTAAAAGGAGTGGAGCCTCCAGAGTGGCTGTTGGATGTGGATGCACCGCCGCTAGACAACTGTTGAGGGATCTGGGCAAAGTTATCCATCATCGTGTTCCTTTGTTTCTCGAGGGCTTCCTTGAGCAATATTTTGATAGGATCTCCTGCCCCCTCATATTTCTTTTCTTCCCCCATGGAGAACCGTCGGGGTTTGCGAGGCTAATCTTGCAAAGGTTCAACCATATCGAGCCATAACTCCTTATATCTCAACCTCATTGGGGACATGCAAAGAAAAACAGAGAAAGAGCATACCTCTCAGATACCATTGATCCAGATTTAAATAGGAACACAACAAAATACAAATATAACCATAAATATAAATATGCAGTAGAAATAACACTTCATTTCATTAATATCAAATACTGAAATATGCTTACAAACAGAATGGAAATAAGACTAGCTCGGGCGATGTTAGCTTATCTTTGAGAAGAGATGTCATGGCTACATGCCTCTGAACTATGTTACAATGAGGCTCAAAGGCATATTTACTATTGAGAAACAATGGAAAACCCTAAACATCCAAAAACCTAACCCTAGGAGATGAAGCGCCAAACTATGGGCCCCGTTTAGGTAATTTGGTACATCAACTTCCCAAGGTCAAAACTTTGGCATACGATCTCTGTTTGACACACACAATACTTTGTTAGAAAGATCTATCCGAGGATGTTAGGTCTCTATAATACTAGTGATTCCCCCATTACTATTATCATTGTATCTCTTATTATTGTTGTTGTGCCCCTATTGTCCCCATATTGTTATTATTGTGCCCCATAGAATCCCACTATTGTTATTTTTGTGCCTTTATATTATTATTGTTAGGTCGGCTTTGGTTATATTGTGACCCCTTAGACTCCTATATATAGAAAGGAGGATTTTTCATTTGAATCATCTAAGAATTGTTCATTTGTGTAATGTAAAGGAGGTTGCCCCCTCGAAGAGGCTTATTTCTAAGGCATTGAACTATCTTTTTTATCTTTTTGTGAGCTGGTTTGATAACATTTGGTATCAGAGATTTGGATTCTAAAGTTTTGCTACTTCAAATAGGTCATTGTGGCATTTTCGCTATAACTTTTTTCTGCAACGTTTCATAAGCTAAAACAAACATCCATTTGAGCCGAAATCGTTCTGAACTTTGGGTTCAAATTTCAGAGCTTCTCTCGCTATATTTGTGGAGATATGATCTAAGGAAGTTAGGGTTGTTTCCAGACTCTTGAATTACATTGACCTTGAGAAAATCATCATAACTTTCACTCTGAGCATCAGATTGAATTTTTGTAAGAATTTAAAGAAAGAGGACGGACTGTAGTTTTTTTGGGTATCATTTTCAGAACCTAAGGTTGAAATAGTGACCCATGACACGTCGTACAAGTTTGCTCTACGGAACTAGTCTATACTCAGGTCATTGTGGGAGATTTGGCATAACTCTTCATTGGAGAATCCAATATTGATCAAACTTGTGGGGTTAGAAAGATTACTTAGAGGGTTACCGCAAGAAGAAATTTCAGACCTTGGAGATCCAAAATTATAGAGATACATCAAATTCAATATCAAGCTCCTACAAAGTGAAAAAAGGTGTGTATTTTTTTATAAATTTTTGCATAAGCTTGGTTTGAAAAATTAGTTTGAAGGAATTCAAAGGGCATAGTGAAGCATTATTATCGGTAATTGATGCCTTGAAGAAAGAAAATGGAAACACCTAGTAAGCAACCTGAAATCTCTAGCATGACGCATGAAGAAGAGGAAGAAATGCAACATGATATATCAAAATTACGAGACCAAGTGCAACAAATTTCACTCGCAAAAAAAGTAACAAAAGCTAAGCTGGATGGTTTAAAGAAAGACGTAGAAGCTAAGATTTATGGCATGGAAGCTCAGATGGATGGTTTAAAGAAAGGCATAGAAGCTAAGATGAATGATGTGGAAGCTAATATGGATGGCATGGAAGCTAATATGGATGGCATGGATGCTAAGATGAATGGCATGGACACTAAGATGGAAGAATTGAAGATAAATTTGAATATGTTTCTACAAGAAATGATTACTAATGGTGAAAGGGTAGTAAAGGAAACTCATGATGAGAAAAAAAGAAATGATAATCATGATTTCATAGACTCTAATGTTGGCTTGAAGGCCTACCATGTTCTAAAAATCGATATGAGGAAGTTTGATGGCAAGGATCCCGGAACATGGATACTACAGATGAAGCAATTTTTCGATCTCCATAATGTGTAAAACACACCAAAAGGTACATATTGCAACTTTGTATTTGGAACCAAATCAGTTGTATGGTATCGATGGCTTTGCTCTCGTAAACAAATTGTCACTTGGGCAATTTTTACAAAAGAAATGATAGCACATTATGAGGATACAAAAAGCAACACCTTTTTTAGCAAATTGATAAATCTCAAACAAAGGGGTTCAATGATGGAGCACATTGAGGACTTCCAAAAATTGAACATAAGGGTAAAAGATATTCCAGAGGAGCATAGGATTGATGTTTTCATAGGGACTTTAAAGGATAATATCCAATGAGGTTCGCCTTTGGGAACTTGATTCATTAGAGAAGGCATTAAGGTTAGCAAGAAAAATGGAAAACAAAATTATGGCAACCAGGAAGCCTACCACTCACAACTTTAAATATGGAAGTGTTGTTGCCCCTAGCCTTCCACAACCTACAAGGTTGACACCACAAAAATTGGAAGGAAAAAAAGCAAAAGGGATTTGTTACAGTTGTGATAGCAAATACACTAAAGGTCATAAGTGTGCAGAGAAGAAATTATTTTACATAGATTGTGAAAAGGAGGAAGAAAAGGAACAAGAAACATCAAAAGAAGAGGATATACACCAGGAACAAACCCTAGAAAAAGAAGAAATGGATCCGACCATATCTTGTAATGCATTGGCATGAATTACCACTCCTCAAACTATCAAGATAGAAGAGCATATCAAGAAGAAAAAGGTAATAGTATTGATTGATTCGGGAAGTACCCATAATTTTATTCATTGTAAGATATCCAAGGAATTGAATTGCTTCCTATATCCAGCACCAGAGTGTCAAGTGATGGCTACAAGTGGAGGAACCATAAATTACTCAAGAAAGTGCCATAATATCAAGCTATCCATGGGAGAATATGTATTGAATAGCCCAATGATTTCCATTCCAATGGGTGGTGTTGATGTTGTACTAGAAGTACAAAGGATACAATCCTTGGGTACAATAGCTTTTAATTTTCAAGAACTTTTCATGAATTTCTCTTCAGAAGGAAAGAAGTTGAATTAAGGGGTATCATAGGGAAACCGGGAAAGATAATCAGCTCTAACAGAATGACAAAGCTTCCAAAGAAAGAACAATGAGGCATAATTGCACAATTATGTTCACTAGAGGTTCCCACATTGAAATCATGCATTTCTCCAGATCTCCAAAAAGTCTTGGACAATCATTCTAAGGTATTTGATACTCCCAAAGGCCTCCCACCTATCCGTGATCATGATCATGCTTTTAATTTGATTCCAAGAAGTGTTCCTCCAAACAGTAGGCCTTACAGATATCCCTATGTCCAAAAGGGTGAAATTGAACGTATGGTTATATAAATGTTAGAGGCTAGTATAATTCAACCTAGTCAAAGTTATTTTTCTGCTCCAATAGTATTGGTTCACAAGAAGGATGGATCATGGCACATGTGTCCATATTATAGGGAGCTCAAAAAGCTCACTATTAAAGATAAATTCCCCATTCATGTCATTGATGAATTATTGGATGAATTGCATGGATCAATTTATTTCACCAAGTTGGATTTTTGTTCAGGATATCATCAATCAGAATGAATACTAAAGACATTCCGAAAAAAACATTTAGAACTCATGAGGGTCATTATGAATTTTTTGGTCATGCCTTTTGGCCTTACTAATGCATGTTCTACATTTCAAGGTTTGATGAATCCCATTTTCAAACCCTTCCTTAGAAAATTCGTGTTATTATTTTTTGATGATATACTAATCTACAAAAAGTCTTGGAAGGATCATGTCCAACATGTTCACATGGTGCTCAAACTATTGGAGGAGAAACAATTATATGCAAAAATCTCCAAATGTTTCTTTGGAGTACAAGAGGTGGAATATCTGGGTCATATTGTATCTCATGAAGGTACTATGGTAGACCCTAGCAAAATTAAAACCATTAAGGAATGGAAAATCCCCACATCCATAAAGCATCTACGAGGATTTCTTGGGTTGACAAGGTATTATCGCAAGTTTGTTAAGAATTATGGGAGAATAGCAGCACCTCTAACAACATTATTGAAGAAAGATGCATTTTCATGGACTCCAGAAGCAACAAAGGCCTTTGAACATGTTAAAGGGGCAATGTGCCAAGCACCAGTCTTAGCTACATCGGACTTCACAAAAACCTTTATTGTGGAATGTGATGCCTCAGGAAATGGAATTGGTGCTATTTTAATGCAAGAAGAAAGACCCATTTCTTTCTAAAGTCGTCCAATCAAAGGAAAGTATTTACACAAAGCTATTTACGAGAAGGAAACGTTGGCAATACTACATGCACTTAATAAATGGTGACCCTACCAAATGGGAAGACACTTCAAGGTAAGAACAGATCACGATAGTTTTAAATACTTTTTAGAACAAAGATTATCTTCAGAAGAGCAACAAAAATGGGTCACAAAGATGTTTGGTTATGACTTTGAAATCATCTACAAAAAAGGGAAGCAAAATGTTGTGGCATATGCACTCTTAAGAAAGGATGAGGATGTGGAAGAATTTATTTGCGCCATTTCTGTTATCCAATGAGATTGGATAAATGAAGCAAGAGATGAATGAAATAATAACAAGGAATTATGGGCACTCATTCAAAATATACAACAAGATCCCAGTACATATGATACATTTAGCTGGAAAAATAATTCGTTATGGTACAAGGATCGATTATACCTATGTAAGAATTCCCAACTCAAACAAAAGATTCTTAGGGATTGCACACCTCTCCCTTACGAGGGCACTCAGGATATCTAAAAACCTACCACAGGGTTAAGAAGGATTTTTTTGGTATGGCCTTAAATCAGATATTCAAAAGTTTGTGGTGGAATGTTTGGTTTACCAACAAAATAAAGTTGAAACAATTAAGACCCCAGGACTATTACACCATTTATCCATTCCAAGTCAACGTTGGGAGGAGATTTCAATGGATTTTATCATAGGTTTACCCAAGTCCAAAGGAAAGAGTGTGATCATGGTGGTAGTTGACAGACTTACCAAGTATGCACACTTTTGTGCTTTATCTCATCCATTTAAAGCGAGTATAGTTTCTACTGCATTTATGGAAACAATTAAAAAGCTACATGGAAACCCAAAGATTATTGTAAGCGACAGAGATCCCATTTTCACTGGAAATATATGGAAAAAATTATTTTCTTGTCTTGGTACTCACTTAGCTCATAGCTCATCTTATCATCCTCAATCTGATGGGCAAACTGAGATAGTAAAAAAATGTTTGGAAGGATATCTTCGTTGCTTTGTATCTGATAAACATACACAACGGTACAAATGGTTGCCTATGGTTGAATGGTGGTATAACACTTCCTTCTATACTGCAACAAAAATGACCCCATTTATGGCATTTTATGGATATCTTCCACCATCCATCACATCATATTTAAGAGAAAATTCTAAGGTTCAAGTTGTGGAAGATCACATTGAGCATCAACAACAAGTTCTCCAACTCTTAAAGGATAACATCACCTTGGCACATAATAGAATGAAATAGCAGGCAGATCAGCATCACAATAAAAGAAGTTTTGATGTAGGAGATTGGGTTTTCCTACGACTACAAACATATAAAAAAATGTCCCTCAAGCAAGCTAAGAAGGATAATAAATTATCACCAAAGTATTATGGTCCATACAAGGTGTTGCAAAAGATAGGTACCATGGCATACAAATTGGAGCTTCTTGTAGCTTCTCGAGTGCACGTAGTTTTCCATGTTTCATGCTTAAAGAAGGTTATAGGTGACAAGCTTCCAGTTCAAACAATATTGCCAAAACTTGATGAGGAAGGAAACCTCATATTGGAACCTGAATTAGTCAAAGAAACAAGAACTCGACAGCTACAAAATAGATCAATTTTAGGGTATCTCATCAAGTGGAAAAACTTACCTGCTGAAGATTCCACATGGGAGGATGAGAATTTTATATAGAAGCATCGAGAACCACTCAAGCGTTGAGGAATTTTTTTTTTTGAAGGAGAGGGGCATGTTAGGTCCCTATAATACTAGTGATTCCCCCATTACTAGTATTTTTTGTATCCCTTATTATTATTGTTGTGCCCCTATTGTCCCCATATTGTTATTATTGTGCCCCATAGAATCCCACTATTGTTATTTTTGTGCCTTTATATTATTATTGTTAGGTCAGCTTTGGTTATATTATGACCCCTTAGACTCCTATATATAGAAAGGAGGTTTTTTCATTTGAATCATCTAAGAATTGCTCATTTGTGTACTGTAAAGGAGGTTGCCCCCTCGAAGAGGCTTATTTCTAATGCGTTGATCTATCTTTTCTATCTTTTTGTGAGCTGGTTTCATAATAGAGGACTACAAATTTTGAATGATCAACATCTGTCGATGACCCATGTTGGTCCCAGGTTTCCCAACAAACGTCGTTTAGGGCCTCAAAATGGCTTTGGTAGTTCAGGACCCAAAAAACTGCCAAAAATAGTAAATTGTGCTACAAATAAGGAAACTAAAAAAATGAAAGAAACAATGGTGGGGGTCCAAGAGGAATATGCCAGTGGCCACCAATATCCACTTGGATCAATTACGTCGACCTCCTTTCATATATTTTCAAACCAGATCCAATAATCTCTACTCAACAAGAATCCAACCTTACATACATGCACTCAGCAACAAGATCTCATCATCAAATCAAAATGAAAATTCCACAAAACATCTGCTCTCTGATATCAAAAAACTACGGGAACATCAAAATTGAATACAATTAGACTATCACATCAATATAATGCTGCATAATACAAATAAAATCATGAGAAACTATGGATATGTGCCAAATGCATCAACAACTCCTGTAAGAACAAGTGTGAGTGTCACTAACAAAAACACTATCCTGCAACATACAAAAATCTCCAACCAATCTCTAGTCCAACAACTTTGATCTTGATCTATTCTACAACATGCTTTAGATATTCTCACTATTCAGTCATTAACGCTCATTCACTGAAGCATCTCTGCTCCACTTAAAGTATGAAGCATAATCACTCTATGCAAGCTTTGCTCCGCCCATACACTCAACATCTAATACCATCAACCACCACAAAGCTCCAAAGACAAGAATATGAAACATGTAGGGCGAAATTGAGCTTCGGGCTAGGATCAAGAGTGAAAATATTGGACCAAATATATCCACTAACACCACAAATTGTGCACTGAATTAATTCACATCATTGGAGTACCATTTCAAACCATTTTTGACTTTTTCAACTAATTCTAGAAGCCTCTAGGAATTTCCAAGCTAATTTTCTCTCGAATAGCATGAGAAATGCGGAGAAAATATTATGAAATGCCTCGGTTCCACACATGAAATTGTCTAAAATCAACCAGAAGCTGCATTTTCTCTCACATGCATGTATCCATGCAACTAAGACTTTTTAGTCGCTCTCATGAGCTTATAAGTGAGCGACTAGGGAAGAACATAGGGGGAAATCATAAACTCTCATCTCTGAACCTCTGACACCTATTGGATCATATTCTCTAGCTCTTTTACAAGCCTAGAGACCTCTAAAATAACCCCTGACACATCTTCAAGTGGATCCAGCATGTCTCTAAAGTGTCACTGCCAATTTTTCCTAGAAGGCCAACAAACAAGGTTGGAAAGAGTGCCAACAATTCCTCCACTCTCCATCAATCTTCTCCATAGCTACAACACCACTCAAAAAATCTGAAATACTCTGTAGCACCATCATCAAGCCATCAATTCACTACAACAAGTCATCCTCATAAGAATAGACATGAACACCTATGAAGACCTAGTTGACAACTCAACTAATGTTCCATCAACCGTCACCATCACATGTATATCTACATGAAAACATGTAGCAACATCATCAATAAAACCAATGCCACCATCTAACCATCATGAGTGTGCCATCAAGTGTGCTACCATCATAGGATCAATCATCATGCCAACACATACCAACACACACTAATTGCATGAACTCATAAGGTTGACATCATACGGTTCACAATAATGCCAACATAATCATAGCATTGCCAACACAACTAGCTGCAATCATGGTACAATGAATTCAATCTACTCATAATCTAGGGTACAAGTGGTTGACGTCAATGCCAACATGAGCTAGCTACCATCATGAACCAATGCCAACATCAGCTAGCTGGACCATGCACACCATAATGCCAACAATCTCCCCATGGATGCTAACAAAGATATGGCTAGTCAAAGTTAGCTAATGAAAACACCAAGTTGCATAGCTAAATTGATGCTTAAGGGTTAGTTCTTGCTAAGTTTGGTAAGGTTTTCCAAAGTTACTAGAGGAGCTAACATAGTGAAATTCAAACTGTGGGAAATTTTGTGAGTGGAATGTGTGCCACACGTGACCTCCAATTCATCAAAGAAAGAGCGAGTGTCCATGCTCACCAAAGGGTTAAGCAACATGGGGGTTCGTGATGGGTTGGATTGCTAAAATTTTTGATCATGTGATTGACAATACTTGTTAAAGGAGGAACCCCTCCCCTATTTACCATGAAACCACAAAAGAGTGGTCCACGAAAACCATTTGCAGTGAATGAAGGAATTAACATCTTTATGGATTGGAGAACCAATAAAAATTTCAAGAGGTACATCATGGGTCTTGACTAGGACACATAATCTTAATGGGTATTTCCTTGGGATTTTTCAAAGGTAGCATGATACCAAATTTTCATGGATCTAGGGTCTGGGGTGAGCTAGTGTAGGTACAAAGTAATAGCCAATCAAAGCTTAAGAGGGTTTACACAAGGGGGAGACCACAAGGCACATCACATTAGAGGTTCTTCCCCAAAATTTTCAAAGGAAGCTCATGTGAAATGGGGAGACAACAAACACTTCATGTATTGTTGTTCTAAAATATTCCCGTCATGTCCCATTTATTTTTATACAATAAAATTACGGAAAAAACCAAAGACTCGAGACCCCATTTCCACCATACCCTTGACAGCATGGTCTAATGGAAAAATGACACTTGGCACAATATGAATGGCTTAGAAAGACACTTTCGAGCCATAGTGGCACATGACATCAACACGATGTTAGTAGCCTAAAATACCGGGGTGATGCGACACTCCTAGACAGTGATAAGTGGCATGCACATTTGGCACCTTTGGGTGGCCAAGTGGGAAAAAAATGTGTGACATGTGAACCAATTAGGAAGCAACACGTGGCACATATGACGTTACCTTAGAGGATTGTACTAGGGATCTTATAAGTGGGGTGCATTTGAAAATCTTAGGGTAATGGGTCTAGGGGATTGGAAAATATATGACAAATAATGTTCCATCAAACCTTATAAGTAGTGTCAAAAGAGGAATAGCAGTAATGTGGACATACATGTAACCCTGATAGAATTCCTATTGGTTTGTGTGTGCAATGTGGTTGCATAGGGACATGTCACCTTGGAGGGTTTTGAAGGAGCACTAAATTATATTATTGGGTGACGGGGTACCAGGAGGACGTGGTGGATGATGTGGAAATCTTAGTGGCTAGGAAACATAATCTTGACCAATTTTAGGCTAGTCCAAGAGAAAGGTAGGGCCCAATTACGAGAGGCGGAAAGGCCACTTAATATTGGGAGGATCTAGATTAGTGCGAGTGATCGGCCCCATAATTATATATTTTATTAGGCCGATTTTATTATTTATACCCACTTAAAACATGTATTTGACCCCATTACTTGCACATCATAGATTTAATTTGTAGTATTAATGAGTCCTTAGGAATTTGGTTTATCCTTGCTTATTATGTACCTAATATTATTTATTTTTGTAGAATATTGAGTACATTTTGAATGAGAAAATATAGGGACTTTATACCTACTACATGATGGGCCAATATTGGATAATAAATGAACAAAATATCATGAAATCATTGACAAATTTTGGAGCTCCACTGATTGAGAAAATCTAGGAATGTGTTCCTTGTCATTTAATGAAGATTCCTAGTGTTGGGAACCAAATCCACTTTTTGAGGGATTTTGGAGGGGAAAGTTACCTCCTTTCAAGGAGAATTCTTCCTCATCACTTTTTATAAGTAACAATTCTAATTTTCCTCTAGGGGCATGTATTTCTTAGTCTTCTTTTGGAGAAAACTTGTTATTTAGTAGATCCATTTTCATTTCTAGGAGAGATGTACCTGTATTGACTCAAATAATGAATTTTGGTGCCATTTTTAGCTTCTAAATACTGGTTTCCTTCATAGGACTCTAAGTATCCTTGGGCTTGGCCATCCTAGGAGCCTCAAATCCCTCTTGTACAATTTCTTTATTTCCTTTGAACGTCTTTTTCACTTGCATCTCTTATTTTTGCATTTACTATACATGCTTCTTTGTTATAGGTCATATTGGTTAAATGATTGAAGTGAGTTATTTTGTAGGTTATTAATTGAGTCACAAGCATGATTCATCCTTAGAAAATATTTGAAAATTCATATTCACCATTGAGCTACTTGGATTCGTTTACTAGTTCACAAATCTAGAATTTCTAGAAGTCTCTTATAACAAAACATAAGTAATTTTATGCTATTTTTTAGCACATGTTAATGAAAATATTTTAGTTGATTCCACTTGTATTAATTCCTAAAACCATTTAAGTTAATAAAAATAATTACCCCATATAATTTTTACTTGATTAGGTTAGGCATTTGATAGGTTAACTAGCTGACTAATTCTTGAATTTCCCATTTTAGAGTAGTAATTTTATGCTATTTTTTAGAAAATTTTAACAGGGGTATTTTTGAGTGATTATACTTGGAATGTAGTCCTAGGACATCCTAATTAATAAAAAAAATCCCCATCTCATTTTCATTTCATGTGCTTGGGAATTTGACAAGTTATATCAAGGAGTAGTAGTCTTGTAGCAACCCTGTAGCAGTCTTGTAGCACGTGTAAACTCGAACATATTTTCTACAAAAGCTTATATTTTATCTCTTAGGCTTGAGTCATGACCCCTACGATCTAAATCCGTTTTTAAGTAATACCATAGACCTCTTAAGCCTTGCCTCTTCTCCATTGCAATTCATCTCTGCAGTTTGGATTAGTAGACAGATTCATGACTTGAGGAGCATGATGATGATTTTCATGATTACTTTATGAAGAAACTTGTGAACTCTATTGAAAAAATATATCTTGAATGAAGTGATTGAATAATTATTTCATGATTAGGTTTTGTTTCATGCATATTAATCTAGGGCTTCCATTTCCATCATTGTTATTTCTATTACATAGACTAGGTTTCATTTTGATGTACCATTTACACTTTGCAGAAAGGTTAATGTTTACATTTTTGTAAGTAGGATTAGCATTTACATTCATGAAAAGTATAATATTATTTCCTTTCTTCAAAATTAAATCCTCTTTGCAAAAGTAATTAGGTTTCCTTTCTGTAAAAGTAAGTATGTTTCCTTTTCTGCAATTAGGATTAGTTGTGCTTTTTCTTTCTACAGACATAAAAGTACTATAGTCTCTTGCACGAACTTAGGTAGAAGTACACCACCTACTAAACATATAATTATGCAACCTTTTAAGTTTGTATGACAATGCATTAGATCAATGAAAGAAGGACACATGATATGCTGCACATATAGTGTCGACACCTCTTAAGTTTGTATGAACCCCTGGTTGATAATTTAAGTTGGTAGCCTTGGGAGTTGCAACATTCTTGTTGCAATATTTGGGTTCATCACATTTTGGCATCGTTGCAACATTTCATTTCAAAAATAGAAAAATTGCATTGCATTAGCATTCTTATTCAAAACAAATTTAAAAAACAACAAAAAAATACTTCTCCAATACCAACCCCCCCATTTGACCATGTGGTGTAGTAAGAACCACATCACCATCCACTTTTCAAGTAGAAGAAGAAAAGTGGCAGAGAAGGTAGAATAAATGGATGGATATGATGACAATGAGGAAGATCCTCTTTTATTTCCCATTCAATATACTACTATTAATGTTCATATGAAGAGCATCCCTCCATCTTTCCTTACCAACTTCCATGGTATGAGGTTAGAGGATCTATAGACCTTTCTCTTTGAACTTGAAATCCTTTGTAGATCCTATGGTTACTTATTAAACACTCAAAAATTGAGATTGTTTCTAGCAAAACTGAATGATAGAGCTCTTAAATGGTTCATGAGTTTAGGGACTAATTCAACAAGATCCTGGCATTATATGAAAAATGTATTTCTATATAAATATAAAGATCATGATCTTAAAGAAGAAATATTTAGAATGACTCAAAAAGAAGATGAGAGACTCGAGGATCTAACAGAGAGATTCATGTATAATATTAAGAGGGAAAAATTACATCATTTAGGATTTGACACACTAAAACCATCTTATTTAAAACAATTAGGGATGAGTGGATTGATCTCCTTGATTGGATGATTATAGGTTATGCATACCAATTATCATTTGAAGAAATTTGTGAAATATGCTAGTGCATATCAAGACGAAGGGAAAGAGTAAGTAAATTAGCATCAAGATTGGTAAATCAAGTTTAACTTGGAAATTTGCTTGATAAATTTAAAACAAAAATTCTTAGCAATCTAAGTGAACAAGTAGAAATGTTAAGAATGAAAAATGAGAAAAAATAAGATGTTTATATTTGCATTATCATGCATAATCACATGCTACTAAATGTTTCCCATAATTACCAAGGTTGAAGGAATTTTACCAAGAAGACAATGGAGCAATTCAATCACCGAAGAAGCTATGTTATGTAGCTCCAATAAGACCATGGAAATGTAGTAAACCTAGTTTGATGCAAGAACCTAATTCACAATTTCAAGGTTATGCACATGCATATCAAAGTAATTGGAACACACCCTTTCCTTGGTAACCTTGGCCATCTCAATCCCAAAACCAATTTTGGCAACAAGGTTGGAAAGGACCTTATGGGAGAAATCCACAATATTTTCCTCAATATCCTCTATACCCAACTCCATGATATATATACCATCCACCTGCACCACAACCATAACCTAAACCAAATCCATCTCAAAGGTCCACTCCCACTCAACTACCTATACCACCATTTCCAAACCCAAACAACGAAGTAGCTCAACCCACTTATAATGCTAAGTTAGAACACTTCCAAACATCTCTTCGTGATCTAAATGGTATTAATCTTAGATTAGGAAAGGTATTGAAAAAAATAAAATATTCTCTTGATGTCATTGAAGGACAACATTCAGAAAAAGAAGATTCAAATGAGGAGACCAAAGAATCATGGGCAACACTTGATGAAGAGTAGACATCAGAATCAGAGACTGAGAAAGTTCCCTCAATTTTACCATCATTTCCTCCATGTGTTCAAGAGAATAATCAACAAAAAGAGGAATATTTGAATGTCATGGTAGAAGAGGACACATAAAGAGATCCAAATGTGCAAGTGGATTAGGGGCATCACAACCATATTGAAATGTGGTTCCAAACAATCATTAAGTTGCAACAACACACTATTCTTCAATGATTCCTAATCTCATCTCAGTAAAAGTAGTTTGCCTCTCACATTTAGATACATGTCAAAGAATATATTTCTAGCCTACACATGAGTTCATATGACATCTTGATGTGCACACAGATCCATTGGAAATATTTCTATACTTGAAAGAGATTTTGTTTTTTTCGAGTAGAGTAGGATAGAAAAAGAAATAAAAAATGGAAAAAGAAAAAATAAGAGGATAAGAATAATATCTTAGGTAAAACCCTCTTTTGAGGCACTTGAGATTGGATCATTTATTGAAATCCTCCTTGAGGCAGTCAGTGAGTTGGAAAGAAAAAAAATTAAAAAAAGGAAAATATTTTAGGTGAAAACCTCCTTTGAGGCACCTAGGCAGATCTACTAGTTAAAAACCTCATTGAGGCAGCTAGTAGGCCTAAGAAAAAATAAAAAATAAAAAATAAAAAGGGAATAAATTATTTGATCCATGTATCTCTCTTAGATGAATGCAGGTGCTCTCCAACCTTTGCAAGCAACAATAACAATTTAGCACCAAAAGAAGAAAAGTTGATCAAAAACTTAGTCAAAGGAAGTCAAACTTGGGCTTTCTCCCCCTTTGCCCAATTGCTCCAACGGAACCAAGTCCATGTAAATTCATCACCCACATCCATTTCCATGACATTTCCCATCATTACCAAGCATTCCCCACTCATTTTCCTCATTGTCTTGAAGTGCTATAGAAAAGTTATGTTTTTCTACAGGATTGTCAAAATACACAGGGTAGAATTCTTTTTACCATATCTAAAAACCGTGCATCCATAGATTGAGTGGTTTCATAGGGAGATGTATAAGGATGATGGTAACATGCTCAAGAAATTTCAGCAAATTTTAGTGCACACTTTTCGAGAAATTTGTCACCGTCACCTACAACCATTTTTTATTTTTCTGGCGATTCGTGCATATCTTGGCCAAGAATTTTTATTGGGGGATGCATAAGGCTGATAAAAACACGTTTATTTTTTTTAGGTGAATCCAATCTATTGTTTGAGAGATATGTATTAAACAAGTTTGCTATAGAACTGCCTTGTAGTGGTACAGGATTGACCAAAATTGCTACTTGTGATTGACATAGAGAGAGGGGTCGGATCCTATGCTTTCCTTGGGGGAATAAATAAATAAGTCTACCACACCTCCATGGTCCACCCTCCACACCATTTAGTCACTTCTCCACCTAAAATTCATCTTTGTCCCTGAAAAATCCTTGTTTTCACCCCTTCTTTCATTCCTTTCACCACAAGGAAGGTTTTTCATCCTTCTCCATAGATTGATCATGAATTATCAGTGGTATTGAGGGTTTTATCTGAAGAGTAATGTGATATTAGAAGGGTCTGTGTGACTGTTATAGGAAGACACTCAGTCCTATAGTAGTTTGCAAAGACCCTACAGGACACTGCTGGAAGCACCAAATTAAAGAACCAACCATCATGAAGGAAATGGAGAGTCATTTCCTTGATTTTGACCAGCTAAAGGACCTTTTGTCAACTGCTACCAGATTCTTGATCACCAAGCAATCAAAAACATCTAATCCAAAGAGCACCTACACAAGGAAAGGACTTTCATCATCGAGCTTTAGTTAACAAAAGAACGCACACCACACACACACACACACATATATATAGATATCTCAATAAATTGCAGGAAGCAAGGAAAACAAAGAAATGAGATCTCAAAAGACACTCAAAAATAGCCTTGCTCATGTCCAGATATACCATGAAGCCATCAAAGGAATAACACATCAGTAAGCAACCTCTAACAATAGACATCAATGATGAATCAAGCCACCATGAAACACACACAACATAATCTTTGGCTCTAACAGCACCTACAGAACAAGTCTCTAACCCAAAACATCAACACCATCAAGCAACTCCATAGGTAGGAAAGGTATGTAATCGAGTCCTTTGGGCTTCATGAGTGCTATGTAATTCTGTTTTGGGTGTCTAATTATCATGCGTCAATAAAGGTAGCCATCCACAAGCTAAATTCTTCACTAAACTCAATCTTTACCTTGCCCCGTTTTCATCTCCCACTAGCCTCGTTTTCATCTAACTTTGTTTTCATTACCACCAACCTTGTTTTCATCACCATTAGTATCATTTTCATCTAGCCTCATTTTCATCACCCTCAACCTCCTTCAACTAGTCCCCATCAAAATTGAAGAGTCAGCTAGCTAATAAGAACAAAATTGGAGCTAAGGAAAGGAAAATTGAGTAGGTCACCTCCTCCAAAGCTAAGGTTAAACAACCTGTGACATCCATGACGAGGCCAAACACTAGATCAAGCATAGTTGAGAAACTAGAAGCATAAAAAACCTTGCTACAGGAGACATATAACTACTTCAAGAGAAACAAAGCTGCTACGAGAAACTTTGTTTTGCTATAGGAGTGCCTTGTTTTGATATAGGAGTGGGTTTGAGATATTTTTGAGGAAAAGTATGGTGTGCTGAATGTCGAGAAAGGTGGATGAAGGTGGATGAAGAATGTGTGAGGCCTTTTTCCAAGATTAGCACCCCTCAGAGGCCTAGCTTGCACAAAATTTCATTCCCACGATGTCCTTCATTAACCTTGAAAATATGATTTTGATGGCATAGCTTGAGAGGAATATGAGGTGTCCAAGAGGAGGATGGAAATGTCTTAGTGGGAATGGAAGGGGAAAACTTGCTACAGGAGAAAAACAAGGCTGCTACAGGAAGGAACATATTTAGAAAAATTTCTACAGGATCAAGAAAAAGTGCCACAAGAGGAGGCAACAACATCAAAAGAGGTAGAAATAGGCCCCTAGGAACTCCAAGAGCTTGAATTACAACCTAATGTGGAGTCCTATTATAATTTTGCGAAATTAGGAAAGATTATTCCTGAGAATTTTATAGTACCACTCTTATTCAAGTTGGAAAAAGAGAGGGGAAGAAATCACAGAAGGATGCAGATTGCAAAATCAAAGAAGGTAGAGGATGTGGGACAACAACATCAAGTCTTCGCATTAAACTAGTATCAGGATCAGAGTGGATGCCTAGAATAGGACCGTCCATGGTAGAGTTCTATTCAGAATAAACCGCCTCTACAACTACCTAAGACATCAAGAAGATACCAAAGGACACCATGAAAAAGGCAAGGAAGAGGAATAAGGCTAAGCTGCTCAAGGGTGAGAAATAATTTCAGTAGGGGGAGATGATGGGTCCCAGAATTGTCTATTTTATTAGGCCCATTTTATTACTTATAGGCACTTACAACATGTATTTGACCCCCTTACTTGCACATCATAGATCTAATTCATAGTATTAATGGGTCCTTAGGAATTTGGTTAATCCTTTCTTATTATGTGCCTACTATTTTTGCAGAATATTGAGAGAATATTGAGTGAATTCTAAATGAGATTATATAGGGACTCGCTCCCTACTATAGAATGGACCGATATTGGATAATAAATGAATAAAATATCATGAAATTATTGACAAATTATAGAGCTCCATTGGTTGAGAAAATCTAGGAATGTGCTCCTTATCATTTAATGAAGATTCCTAATGTTGGGAACCAGATCCACTTTTTGAGGGATTTTGGAGGGGAAAGTTGCCTCCTCTCAAGGAGAATTCTTCCTCATCACTTTATATAAGTACCAATTTGGGTTTTCCTCTAGGGGCATGTATTTCTTAGTCTTCTTGTGGAGAAAAATTGTTATGTTATTCCATATGTTGTTACTCTGTTATGCTATCACTTTGAATAGTCTTGGTGTTATCGTTAAATGTTGACATCACTCATGTTGTTATTCATAGAAGATGCTAGTCAAAATAGTCTTTCATGGTAGCAATGGTTTTTCTTTTCTCTGTTGAAATGGTTTCTCTAGTCATGGTTGTTATGATCATTCCAAGTCTTCTATTTATACCACCAATTAAGGAAGCTTGCTTTAACAAAATATTTATTTACATATGTTGTGTTACAATTGGTAGTCAAAATATCTAGTTTAATACTTTATCGAATAACTTCAGAATCATAATATTATCAACATTATTCATAATTGTCATATTGTTGAGAGTAGATGTAAACGAAGCCTTTAAAAATGGATCTTCTTACTACTAATAGAGGGTTGGATCTTAATTTTCTCTGAATTGTTTCATTTGTATCTTCTTAAAGAATGTTTAATGGAAAACTTAGCAAGCTCTAGTTGCATTCATGACATATTGTGTAAGTTGTAGCTTATGAACAATTTTTATAGCTCCATGGCCCTTCTCTTTAGCATAATTCACTGTAGTTATAGTAGTAGGTATAGCTTTTTAACTTATGTTGATGATTGTTTGCATGTTATGGAATTCTGTTGTAATATTACCATTACTAAATTTTGATTCATTAGAGGACTCTTGTTACTGTCGCTTACACTAATTTTCCAATAATTTTATACAAATATAGGTTAGTGTTACTCGATCATAGACATTATAGATTCCTACCAATATATATATATATATATATATATATATATATATATATATATCTTGTTATAGGTTGTTTCTTTCAATTGTCATTTCCCACTTGATGTTGTTAATACAATTTCAATAGTAAGATTGGGTGAGAAATTTTAGAGTGGTTGTGATGATTGAGTGATTTTACTTTTGAGTGTATTTTCTTCACACATGCAGGATATAAGTTTAATATTCAGAGTCTTGTTATTCATGTGAGTATGGTTTCAACAATGTGATTTCAATTACAAAATAGTATGAAGAGTGTTTCCATTCAAGAAAAGTGAGATTTATTTTGCAACAAGTATTTGATCTTTTAATATTTGTAAAAGGACCATGTTCTTGTTGATATTTCACATTAGGAGATAACCAATATCATTAAATGTCATCTGCATATATTTTTCATGATAACCTTGAAATAAAATATGTACCCTAGTTGAAAATTAATGTTTTGGGTGAATGAACTATTTTAAAGAGACAATTAAATTCCAAAACATTTTGGCATTGTTTTCGTGGAGTTTAGTAAAGGCATAATAATACAACTGATATTGTTTTCTTTGTAGGTCCATTAGAAAAATATAGAGATTCAAGACATGTAAGATGCATGAATAAATAAGAAGGCATATGTGGTTTCCCCATAAATACTAACCCTTTAGGAGGAATGGGACATGGAGGAAAAATCAATCAATATTTAGGATGGATACATTCGTATAGGAGCTCATTTCAAAGGAAGAATTAGAATCATCTACCTTAAGACTAAATTATTAGAGAATGGGACCTTGTGGATCATCTGTCTTAGGAGAAAATGTTTGGAGGGTGGAATATTGTGAATCGTCTATCCCAAGAGAAAATATTACAACCCTCCATCCACACCAAAACATTTTCATAAGTAGAAGATATTAAATACCGAAAATTGACAAAAGGGAAAGGGGAAATATAGGGACAAAATTTGGAACATAAATACCTAAGGCTAGAGGCCGAATAACCTATTGATAACTTCATATTAGACTTGGGAAGTTTTGTAAGTAATCCTCAACAACCACTAGAAGACCCGTTCTAGATAGGATACCTCATTGGCGGAAAAGTACCTAAGGAAATTTAGTGGAAGCTCTATATTTTGTAGAAATACCAAATGGAAACTACAAAAAAATATGATATAGTTACGATATTTGAATTCCCCTTTGGGAACATTTCTAGACACACTCCTATGAATAATACTCATCTTTTAGCTATTCCAAACTTCCATGGCATCACCAATGAGGGTCCAAACTCCTTCCATTTAAAATTAAAATTTTTGTTGTCACTAAAAGTATTCCTGAAGTTTGATCATTTCCCTACTACTTTGAGGGGATCTATATTAAGGTGATTTATGTGCCTCAGTGAGGAATCCATATCCTTTTGGGATGATATGAAGAAAACATTTTTGGAAAAATATCAAGATTAGTGTAGCATAAGAGATCAAAGGGAGTAACGTTTTAGAATGTCTCGGAAGGAAGAAGAGAGCTCATAGGATTATACTAAATGCCTATGGTATAACTTGCAAAGGTCTAAACATAATGACCAAGACTAGGATATCCCAAAGGCAGTCCTAATTTGGGGAATGAGGTATTATTGTGTAGATATGATGAATGTCATGGGAAAAGGAGATATATCAAAGGAAAATTATGATGTCATAGTCTCCCTATGCCTAATGTTTTCAAGAATATCGTCAAGGAATATAACCCTAGCATGAGACACCTCTACTAGGATACAAATATCAACCAACGATGGAGTAACAAGAGTAGAAATATATACTTTTTTTTCAAAATTTTAATACTTGTATCATTAGTTATTTCTCTTCATAATTTGATGTTTTGGGGGAAAAAAATAAGTTGACCAAAGTTGAAAACTATCTATCAATATTGTGTTCCAATAATAGAAAGAAGCATCTCCTTAAGGAGTGTGTTCTTAATAGTGTCGAAGTTTGTGACATCTGTGAGTTGGATTACTTGATGAAACATTTCCCATTAGTGGTTGAATTAAAAGAAATATTGCAAGGACCAAGAGAGGAGACTTAGCCAACATATCTTATTAAATCTATGAATCCATGGAAAGACCATCCATCAATTATAGCTCAAGATCTATCATTGTCTTTTAATACCGAGAATAACATTTGATAGTTATTTTTAGGCCCCATAACCAATTCAGTACTATAAGATTCCATGGAAATGTCTTAATCCTGTCGATTTAGTATCCTGGACCATGGCCATAATACCCTTCTCACTCAAATCAAATATTAACACAACGTCAAGGATTGCAAGGAGCTCCTTCTAAAGCGGGATAGTTCTATATACAAAATCAATTACCTATAAAAATGTAACAAATCAAACTTCCTTCCAATATACAATTGAGCAATCCTCCCCTACAAATTAAAGTACTTGTGCAACAAAATCTAAATCCAAATAATAAGGTGGTATAAAAATTTGAAGTGAATACTTTTCCCACCTACTACATTTCCCTTATTATATGCAACAATGTCTATTTAAGGTCAAGTAGAATAATAAATTCAGGGGCTTCCCCTATTATCACAAACCACAAGAAGAGATTTCGCCCTGATAAGTAGCCATAATTCAAGAGCAACAAGAGGAAGAACAAACCAATACAATTCATGTTGAAACTCCCACCAAAGTTAATACTATTGGTAATTTTGAAACTACTCCAAACCCACCCTATCCATAGCGTTTTCCCTTAACTAAGACAATTCCATAGCCCGAGTCTAATTTTTGGGAGGAATTGAAAAAGTTATGTTAGGATTCCACTATTCCAAGTAATCAAAGACGTCCTGATTTACGCTAAAATTGTAAGGGAGCCATGCATTAAAAATGCTAGTAGTAAACCTAGGGATCCTCCCTCTCATCATGTGGTAGGAAATATGTCAAAACTAATGATGGGAAAAATCTGCCTATTAAACATGATGACCCTAAGAATATAATTGTAACTATCAAAATAGGAAAAACAATTATTCCAAACACATTAATCAGGCTGGGTGCTGAAATAAATGTTGTGACTAAGGAGACCCTAGAATTTCATAGACTTACCAATGTGTGACCTACCAACATTGTGTTAGAATTGCCTAACTAGTATAAAATATGACGAGAAGGGATTCTAGAATATGTTGTCATCTATGTGGATTCTTGGGAGTACCTGACTGACTTCCTAGAGTTGCAGCGTAGAACTCACCTAGGAGGGCATCCCTTGATCCTAAGTAGACTATGGTTAGCAATTTTTGACATGTTTATCAACTATCGATTAATGTTTATGACAATATCTGATGGAAACACTACAAATAATATTGTTCTCTATCCCCATGCCAAACCAAGTATAAATTACAAAAGTCCCTTATGGGCTGAATTTGAACAAAAATAGTATGGTGTACAAACATTCCTTACATTTGGCAAAGCTCTCTATTATGAAACCAATTCACAAAAAGATAGAAAAGATAGATGAACGCCTTAGAAATAAGCCTCTTCGAGGGGGCAACCTCCTTTACATTAGACAAATGAACAATTCTTGGATGATTCAAATGACAAAATCTCCTATCTATATATAGGAGTCTAAGGGGTCACAATATAACCAAGCCTACCTAACAATAATAATATAAAGGCACAAAAATAACAATAGAGGGATTCTATGGGGCACAATAATGAAATAAGGGATACAATGACAATAGTAATGGGGGAATCACTAGTATTATAGACCTAACATGCCCCTCTCCTTCAAAAAAGTGTTGTCCTCAATGCTTGAGTAGTTTTGGATGATTTTGTATAAAATTCTCATCCCCCCATGTGGAATCTTCAATGGGTAAGTTCTTCCACTTGACGAGATACTCTGAAATTGATCGACTTCATAGTTGTTGAGTTCTTGTTTCTTTTACTGCATCAGGTTCCAATATGATTTTTCCTTCCTCATCAAGTTCTAGCAATATTGTTTGAACTGGAATCTTGTCACCTATAACTTTCTTTAAACATGAAACATGGAAAAATGGGTGCACTTAGGAAGCTATAGGAAGCTCCAATTTGTATGCCATAGTACCTCTCTTTTGCAACACCTTGTACAGACCATAATACTTTGGTGATATTTTATTATCCTTCTTAGCTTTCTTGAGGGACATTTGTTTATATGGTTGTAGCCGTAGGAATACCCAATCACCTACATCAAAAATTCTTTCACTGTGATGTTGATCTGCCTGCTGTTTCATTCTATTTTGCGCCAAGGTAAGGTTATCCTTTAAGAGTTGGAGAACTTGTTGCTGATGCTCGATGTGATCTTCGACTGCTTGAACCTTAGAATTTTCTCTTAAATATGATGTGATGGATGGTGGATGATATCCATAAAGTGCTATAAATGGGGTCATTTTTGTTGCAGTATGGAAGGAAGTGTTATACCACCATTCAGCCAGAGGCAACCATTTGACCCGTTGTGCCTGTTTATCAGATACAAAGAAACGAAGATATCCTTACAAAAATTTGTTTACTATCTCAGTTTTCCCATCAGATTGAGGATGATAAGATGAACTATGAGCTAATTGAGTACCAATACAAGAAAATAATTCTGTCCAAAAATTTCCAGTGAAAATGGGATCTCAATCACTTACAATAATCTTTGGGTTTCCATGTAGCTTTTGAATTGTTTCCATAAATGTAGTAGAAACTGTACTCACTTTAAATGGATGAGATAATGCACAAAAGTGTGCATACTTGGTAAGTCTGTCAACTACCACCATGATAACACTCTTTCCTTCGGACTTGGGTAAACCTGTGATAAAATCCATTGAAACCTCCTCCCAACATTGGCTTGGAATGGATAAAGGTTGTAATAGTCCTGGGGTCTTAATTGTTTCAACTTTATTTTGTTGGCAAACCAAAAATTCTGCCACAAACTTTTGAATATCTGATTTAAGGCCATCCCAAAAAAAATCCTTCTTAACCTTTGGTAGGTTTTTAGAAATCCTGAGTGCCCTCCTAAGGGAGAGGTGTGCAATTCCCTAAGAATTTTTTGTTTGAGTTGGGAATTGTTACATAGGTATAACCGATCCTTGTACCATAATGAATCATTTTTCCAGCTAAATGTATCAGATGTACTGGGATCTTGTTGTATCTTTTGAATGAGTTCCCACACTTCCTTGTCATTCTTCCATTTGTCCCTTGCTTCGTTTATCCATTCTGGTTGGATAATAGAAATGGTGCAAAGAAATGCTTCCACATCCTCATCCTTTCTTGAGAGTGCATCTGCCACAACATTTTGCTTCCCTTTTTTGTAGATGATTTCAAAGTCATAACCCAACATCTTTGTGACCCATTTTTTCTACTCTTCTGAAGATAATATTTGTTCTAAAAAGTATTTAAGACTATCATGATCTGTTTTTACCTTGAAGTGTCTTCCCATTAGGTAGGGTCACCATTTCTTAAGTGCATGTAGTATTGCCAACATTTCCTTCTCATAAATAGCTCTTTGTAAATACTTTCCTTTGATTGGACAACTTTCGAAAGCAATGGGTCTTTCTTCTTGCATTAAAACAACACCAATTCCATTTCCTGAGGCATCAAATTCCACTATAAAGGTTTTTGTGAAGTCTAGTGTAGCTAAGACTGGTGCTTGACACATTGCCTCTTTAAGATGTTCAAAGGCCTTCGTTGCTTTTGGAGTACATGAAAATGCATCTTTCTTCAATAATGTTGTTAGAGGTGCTACTATTCTCCCATAATTCTTAACAAACTTGCGATAATACCCTGTCAACTCGAGAAATCCTCATAGATGCTTTATGGATGTGGGGATTTTCCATTCCTTAATGGTTTTAATTTTTCTAGGGTCTACCTTAACACCTTCATGAGATACAATATGACCCAGATATTCCACCTCTTGTACTCCAAATAAAAATTTGGAGATTTTTGCATATAATTGTTTCTCTTCCAATAGTTTGAGCACCATGTCAACATGTTGGACATGATGCTTCCAAGGCTTGTTGTAGTTTAGTATATCATCAAAAAATACTAACACAAATTTTCTAAGGAAGGGTTTAAAAATGGAATTCATCAAGCCTTGAAATATAGAAGGTGCATTAGTAAGGCCAAAAGGCATGACCAAAAATTCATAATGACCCTTTGTTAGGTCCCTATAATACTAGTGATTACCCCATTACTATTGTAGTTATATCCCTTATTAATAGTGTTGTGCCCCTATTGTCGCCATATTGTTATTACTGTGCCCCATAGAATCCCTCTATTGTTATTTTTGTGCCTTTATATTATTATTGATAGGTCGGCTAGGTTATATTGTGACTCCTTAGACTCCTATATATAGAAAGGAGGTTTTGTCATTTGAATCATAAAAGAATCATTCATTTGTGTAATGTAAAGGAGGTTTCCCCCTCGAAAAGGCTGAATTCAAAGGCGTTGATCTATCTTTTCTATCTTTTTGTGAGCTGGTTTCATAACATTTGGTTTCAGAGCTTTGGATTCTAGGGTTTCGCTGCTCCAAATAGGTCATTGTGGCATTTTCGCTATAAATTTTTTTCTGCGACGTTTCAGAAGAAAAAAAAGCCATTTGAGATGAAATCACACTAAACCTTAGGTCTGAATTTTAGAGCTTTTCATGCTATATTTGTGGAGATATGATCCGAGGAAGTTGGTCTTTTTGCAGACTCCTGAATTACATTCCAAACAGGTGACTTGGGGAAAATCGTCATAACTTTCACTTTGAACATCAGATTGAAGTTTCGTAAGAAGTTATAGAAAGAGGACGGACTTTAGTTTCTTTTATATATTTTTTAGAGACAAAGGTCGAAACAGGGATACGTGGCATGTCATACAAGTTCACTCTACTGAACTAGTCTATAATCATGTCACTGTGGGAGATTTGGCATAACGCTTCCTTGGAGAATCCAATTTGGATCAGACTGGTGGCATTGGAAAAAGAACACAGAGGGATATTTCAGGTCGTAATTTCAGAATTGGATGATCCAAAATTATAGAGATACATCAGAGGAAATATCGTGCTCCTACAAAGTGAAAAAGGTGTGTAGATTTTTTTAAATTTTTGCTTAAGCTTGGTTTGAAAAATTATTTTGAAGGAATTCAAAGGCAATAGTAGAGCATTATTATTGGTAACTAATGCCCCGAGGAAAGAAAATGCAAACACCTAGTAAGTAACCTGAAAGCTCTAGCATGACTCATGAAGAAGAGGAAGAAATGCTACATGATATATCAAAATTACAAGACCAAGTGCAACAAATGTCACTCTCACAAAAGCTAACAAAAGCTAAGATAAATGGCATGGAATCTAAGATAAAGGGTGTGGAAGCTAAGATGAATGGCATGGAAGCTAAGATGGACGATTTGAAGGTATATTTGAATACATATTTGAAGAGAGACATGGCAGATTTGAAGATAGACATGGAAGATTTGAAGACAAATTTGACAAATTTTCTACAAGAAATACTTACAAATGGTGAAAGGGTAGTAAAGGAAACTCATGATTCGAACAAAAGAAATTTTAATCATGATTTCATAGAATCTAATGTTGGATAGAAGACCCACCATATTCCAAAAATCGATATGAGGAAGTTTGATGGCAAGGATCCCGCAACATGGATATTACAGATGGAGCAATTTTTCGATCTCAATAATGTGCAAAACAAACAAAAGGTACGTATTGCAACTTTATATTTGGAACCAAATCAGTTTGTATGGTATTAATGGCTTTGCTCTCATAAAAAAATTATCACTTGGTCAATTTTTACGGAAGAATTGACAGCACATTATGAGGATATAAAAAGCAACACTTTTTTTAGACAATTGATAAGTCTCAAACAAAAGGGTTCAATAATGGAGCACATTTAAGAGTTCCAAAAATTGAACATAAGGGTAAAAAATATTCCAGAGGAGCATAGGATTGATGCGTTCATAGGGACTTTAAAGAATAATATCCAACATGATGTTCGCCTTTGGGAACCTGATTCATTAGACAAGGCATTTAGGTTAGAAAGAAAAATGGAAAGAAAAATTATGGCAACTAGGAAGCATACCACTCACAACTATAAAGATAGAAGTATTGTTGCCCCTAGTCTTCCACAAGCTATAAGGTTGACACCACAACAATTGGAAGAAACAAGAGAAAAAGGGCTTTTATACAGTTGTGATAGAAAATACACTAAAGGTCATAAGTGTGCTGAGAAGAAATGATTCTACATAGATTGTGAAGAGGAAGAAGAAAAGGAGCAAGAAAGGTCAAAAGAATAGGATATACTCCAGGAACAAAGCCTAGATAAAGAAAAAATGAATTTGACCATATCTTGTAATGCATTGGAGGGAATTACCACTCCTCAAACCATCAAGATAGAAGGACAAATCAAGAAGAAAAAGGTAATAGTGTTGATTGATTCAGGAAGTACCCACATTTTTATTCATTGTAAGGTAGCAAAAGAATTGAATTGCTTCCTATATCCAGCACTAGAGTGTCAAGTGATGGTTTCAAATGGAGGAACAATAAATTTCTTTGGAAATTGCCATAATATAAAGCTATCCATTGGAGAATATGTATTGACAAGCCCAATGCTTTCCATTCCAATGGGAGGTGCTGATGTTGTACTAGGAGTCCAATGGCTACAATCCTTGGGTACAATAGCTTTTAATTTTCAAGAACTTTTCATGAAATTTTCTGTGGAAGGAAAGGAAGTTGAATTAAGGGGTATTGTAGGGAAACCAGGAAAGATAATTAGCTCTAACGGTATGACAAAGCTTCTAAAAAAGGAACAAAGAGGTGTAATTGCACAATTATGTTCGCTAGATGTTTCCACATCGAAATCATCTATTTCTCCGGATCTCCAAAAAGTCTTGGACAATCATTTAAAGGTATTTGAGACTCCCAAAGGTCTCCCACCTATTCATGATCATGATCATGCTATTCATCTGATTCCAGGAAGTGTTCCTCCAAACATCAGGCCATACAGATATCCCTATGCCAAAAAGAGTGAAATTGAACATATGGTTACAAAAATGCTAGAGGCTGGTATAATTCAACCTAGTCAAAGTTATTTCTTTACTCTAGTAGTATTGGTGCACAAGAAGGATAGATCATGGCGCTTGTGTCCGGATTATAGGGAGCTCAACAAGCTCACTATTAAATATAAGTTTCCCATTCTTGTCATTTATGAATTACTGGATGAATTTCATGGATCAATTTACTTCACCAAGTTGGATCTTCATTTAGGATATCATCAAATTAGAATGAAGACTGAAGACATTCCGAAAACAACATTTAGAACTCATGAGGATCACTATGAATTTTTGGTCATGCCTTTTGGCTTTACCAATGCACCTTCTACATTTCAAGGTTTGATGAATTCCATTTTCAAACCCTTCCTTAGAAAATTTGTGTTAGTATTTTTTGATGATATACTAATCTACAAGAAGTCTTGGAAGGATCATGTTGAACATGTTGATAGGGTGCTACAACTATTGGAGGAGAAACAATTATATGAAAAAAGATCCAAATGTTTCTTTGGAGTACAAGAGGTGGAATATCTGGGTCATATTGTATCTCATGAAGGAGTTAAGGTAGACCGTAGCAAAATTAAAGCCATTAAGGAATGGAAAATCCCCACATCTATAAAGCATCTGCAAGGATTTCTTGGGTTGATAGGGTATTATTGCAAGTTTGTTAAAAATTATGAGAGAATAGTAGCACCTCTAACAACATTATTGAAGAAATATGCATTTTCATGGACTCCAGAATAAACAAAGGCCTCCGAACATCTTAAAGAGGCAATGTGCCAAGCACCAGTCTTAGCTCCACGGGACTTCACAAAAACCTTTATTGTGGAATGTGATGCTTTAGGAAATGGAATTGGTGTTGTTTTAATGCAAGATGAAAGACCCATTGCTTTTTAAAGTCATCCAATCAAGGGAAAGTTTTTACACAAAGCCATTTATGAGAAGGAAATGTTGGCAATACTACATGCACTTAAGAAATGGTGTCCCTACCTAATGGGAAGACACTTCAAGGTAAAAACGGATCATGATAGCCTTAAATACTTTTTAGAACAAAGATTATCCTCTTAAGAGCAACAAAAGTGGGTCACAAAGATGTTGGGTTATGACTTTGAAATCATCTACAAAAAAGGGAAGCAAAATGTGGTGGAAGATGCACTCTCAAGGAAGGATGAGGATGTGGAAGCATTGTTGTGCGCTATTTCTATTATCCAACCAGATTGGATAAACGAAGCAAGGGAGGAATGGAAGAATGATGAAGAAGTGTGGGCACTTATTCAAAAGTTACAACAAGATTCCAGTACATCTGATACATTTAGCTGGAAAAATGATTCATTATGGTACAAAGATTGCTTATACCTCTGTAAGAATTCCCAACTCAAACAAAAGATTCTTATGGAATTGCACACTTCTCCCTTAGGAGGGCACTCAGGATTTTTAAAAACTTACCACAGGGTTAAGAAGGAATTTTTTTGGGATGGCCTTAAATGGATATTCAAAAGTTTGTGGCAGAATGTTTTGTTTGCCAACAAAATAAAGTTGAAACAATTAAGACCCTGGGTCTATTACAACCTTTATCCATTCCATGCCAACATAGGGAGGATGTTTCAATGGATTTTATCATAGGTTTACCCAAGTCTGAGGGAAAGAGTGTCATCATGGTGGTAGTTGACAAACTTACCAAGTATGCACACTTTTGTGCATTATCACATCCATTTAAAGCCAGTACAGTTTCTACTGCATTTATGGAAAAAATTCAAAAGCTACATGGAAACCCAAAGATTATTGTAGGTGACAGAGATCCCATTTTCACTGGAAATTTTTAGACAAATAATTTTCTTTCCTCGGTACTCAGTTAGCTCATAGCTCATCTTATCATCCTCAATCTAATGTGCAAACTAAGATAGTAAACAAATGTTTGGAAGGATATATTTGTTGCTTTGTATCTGATAAACAGACAAAATTGGTCAAATGGTTTCCTCTGGCTGAATGGTGGTATAACACTTCCTTCCATACAGCAACAAAAATGACCCCATTTATGGAACTTTATGGATATCAACCACCATCCATCACATCATATTTAAGAGAAAATTCTAAGGTTCAAGCAATGGAACATCACTTCGAGCATCAACAACAAGTGCTCCAACTCTTAAAGGATAACCTCATGTTGGCGCAAAATAGAATGAAACAATAGGCAGATCAACATCACAGCGAAAGAAGTTTTGATGTAGGTGATTAGGTATTCCTACGGCTACAACCATATAAAAAAATGTCCCTCAAGCAAGCTAAGAAGGATAATAAATTATCACCAAAGTATTACGGTCCGTACAAGGTCTTGCGAAAGATTGGTACTATGGCATACAAATTGGAGCTTCCTGCAACTTCTCGAGTGCACCCAGTTTTCCATGTTTCATGTTTAAAGAAGGTTATAGGCAACAAGCTCCTAGTTCAAACAATATTTCCAGAACTTGACGAGGAAGTAGAAATTATATTGGAACCGAAAGTAGTCACAGAAACAAGAACTCGACAGCTACGAAATCGGTCAATTTCGGAGTATCTCATTAAGTGGAAGAACTTATCCGCTGAAGATTCCACATGGGAGAATGAGAATTTTATATATAAGCATCTAGAACTACTCAAGCATTGAGGAAAACACTTTTTTGAAGGAGAGGGGCATGCCACGTCCCTATAATACTAGTGATTACCCCAAAACTATTGTAGTTATATCCATTATTAATATTGTTGTGCCCCTATTGTCCCCATATTGTTATTTTTGTGCCTTTATATTATTATTGTTAGGTCGGCTGGTTTATATTGTGACTCCTTAAACTCTTATATATAGAAAGGAGGTTTTGTCATTTGAATCATAAAAGAATCATTCATTTGTATAATGCAAAGGATGTTGCCCCCTCGAAGAGGCTGGATTCTAAGGCATTGATCTATCTTTTATATATTTTTGTGAGCTGGTTTCATAACACCCTCATGAGTTCTAAATGATGTTTTTGGAATGTCTTCAGTCTTCATTCTGATTTGATGATATCCTGAATGAAGATCCAACTTGGTGAATTAAATTGATCCATGCAATTCATCCAATAATTCATCAATGACAAGAATGGGAAATTTATCTTTAATAGTGAGCTTGTTGAGCTCCCTATAATCTAGAGACACGCGCCATGATCCATCCTTCTTGTGAACCAATACTATTGGAGCAGAGAAAGAACTTTGACTAGGTTGAATTATACCAGCCTCTAGAATTTCTGCAGCCATACATTCAATTTCACTCTTTTGGACATAGGGATATCTATAAGGCCTGATGTTTAGAGGAACACTTCCTAGAATTAGATTAATAGCATGATCATGAACACGAATAGGTGGGAGACCTTTGGGAGTCTCAAATACCTTGGAATGATTGTCCAAGACTTTTTGGAGATCTGGAGAAATGGATGATTTCGATGTGGGAACCTCTAGTGAACATACTTGTGCAATTATGCCTTGTTGTTCTTTCTTTAGAAGATTTGTCATTCTGTTGGAGCTGATTATCTTTCTTGGTTTCCCTGCGATACCCCTTAATTCAACTTCCTTTCCTTCTGAAGAGAATTTCATGAAAAGTTCTTGAAAATTAAAAGCTATTGTACCCAAGGATTGTAGCCATTAGAATCCTAGTACAACATTATCACCACCCATTTGAATGGAAAGCATTGGGCTATTCAATACATATTCTCCCATGGATAGATTAATATTATGGCACTTTCCTGAGCAATTTATGGTTCCTCCACATGTAACCATCACTTAACACCCTAGTGCTAGATATAGGAAGCAGTTCAATTCCTTGGCTATCTTACGATGAATAAAATTATGGGTACTTCCCGAATCAATCAACACTATTACCTTTCTCTTCTTGATATTCCCTTCTATCTTGATAGTTTGAGGAGCGATAATTCCAACCAATGCATTACAAGATATGGTTGGATTCATTTCTTCTTTTTCTAGGGTTTGTTCCTGGTGTATATCTTCTTCTTTTGACCTTTCTTGTTCCTTTTCTTCCTCCTCTTCACAATCCGTGTAAAATAATTTCTTCTCTGCACACTTATTATCTTTAGTGTATTTTCTATCACAACTGTAACAAAGCCCTTTTGCTCTTTTTTCTTCCAATTGTTGTGGTGTCAACCTTGTAGGTTGTGGATGGCTAGGGGCAGTGACACTTCCATCTTTGTGATTGTGAGTGGTAGGCTTCCTTGTTGCCATAATTTTTCTTTCCATTTTTCTTTCCAACCTAAATGCCTTCTTCAATGAATCTGGTTCCGAAATGCGAACCTCATGTTGGATGTTATCTTTTAAAGTCCCTATGAACACATCAATCCTATGCTCCTTTGGAATATCTTTTACCCTTATATTCAATTTTTGGAAGTCCTCAATGTGCTCCATCATTGAACCCTTTTGTTTGAGATTTATCAATTGTCTAAAAAAAGTGTTTCTTTTTCTATCCTCATAATGTGCTATCATTTCATCCGTAAAAATAGCCCAAGTGACAATTTGTTTACGAGAGAAAAGCCATCGATACCATACAAACTAATTTGGTTCCAAATATAAAGTTGCAATGTGTACCTTTTGTGCGTTTTTCACATTTGGAGATCAAAAAATTGCTCCATATATAGTATCCATGTTCCGGGATCCTTTCCATCAAACTCCCTCATATCGATCTTTGGAACATGGTGGTTGTTCGATCCAACGTTAGAGCCTATGAAATCATGATTAACATTTAATTTGTTCTCATCATGAGTTTCCTTTACAACCTTTTCGCCATTAGTAAGCATTTGTTGTAGAAACTTTGTCAAATTTGTGTTCACATTTGTTTGCACGCCATCCATCTTAGCTTCCACGCTGTCCATCTTTGCTTCCACGCCATCCATCTTAGCTTCCACGTCATTCATCTTAGCTTCTACGCCTTTCTTTAAACCATCCATCTTAGCTTCTACGCCTTTCTTCAAACCGTCCATATTAGCTTCTACATCTTTCTTTAAACCATCCATCTTGTTTTCTGTTACTTTTTGTGCGAGTGAAATTTGTTGCACTTGGTCTCATAATTTTGATATATCATGTTGCATTTCTTCCTCTTCTTCATGACTCATGCTAGAGCTTTCAGGTTGCTTACTAGGTGTTTCCATTTTCTTTGTTCGGGGCATAAATTATCGATAATAATTCTTCACTATGCCCTTTGAATTCCTTCAAACTAATTTTTCAAACCAAGCTTATACAAAAATTAAAAAAAACTACACACCTTTTTTCACTTTGTAGGAGCTTGATATTGAATCTGATGTATCTCTATAATTTGGGATCTCCTAGGTCTAAAATTTCTTCCTATGGTAACCCTGTGAGTAGTCTTTCTAACCTTGTAAGTCTGATCAAGATTGGATTCTCCAATGAAGAGTTATGCCAAATATCCCACTTTGACCTGAGTATAGACTAGTTCAGTAGAGAAAACTTGTATGACATGCCGTGGGTCACTGTTTCAACCTTAGGTTCTGAAAATGATACCCAAAAAAACTACAGTCCGTCCACTTTCTATAACTTCTTACGGAAATTAAATCTTATGCTTAAAGCAAAAGTTATGACGATTTTCCCAAGGTGACTTGTTTGGAATGTAATTCGGGGGTCTGTAAAAACCCTAACTTCCTCATATTATATCTCCAAATATAGCGAGATAGGATCTAAAATTCGGAGCTAAGATTCAGAACGATTTATTCTCAAATGGTTTTTTTTTAGCTTCTGAAACGCCGCAGAAAAAAATGTATAGCGAACATTCCACGATGACTTGTTAGGAGCAGCAAAACCCTAGAATCCAAAGCTCTGATACCAAATGTTATGAAACCAGCTCAAAGATAGAAAAGATAGATGAATGCCTTAGAAATAAGCCTCTTTGAGGGGGCAGCCTCCTTTACATTACACAAATGAACAATTCTTGGATGATTCAAATGACAAAACCTCCTATCTATATATAGGAGTCTAAGGGGTCACAATATAACCAAGCCGACCTAACAATAATAATATAAAGGTACAAAAATAACAATAGAGGGATTCTGTGGGGCACAATAATGACAATAAGGGATACAATGACAATAGTAATGAGGGAATCACTAGTATTATAGGGACCTAACACTCTCTATTTTAAGGATGAGACAAAGGATGATACCATCAATGACTTCATCAATAATCCCCCATCTATGACCAACATTTCAACTCCTAAATTATTTAATGAACAAACCTAATCAACATAATGGTTGGATTAAAGCTCAACAACTCTCCCCATGTCCTCCTTTTAAAGGGTTAAAGGGTGAACACTTTCCCTAGTAACTTGGGTTCATTTACGAAATAGTTGTATTTATATAGTTTATATAATTTATCTTAAAGTATAGCAATGTGAGAAATAATGAAGTTCTTTGATGGTTATCATGGATTGATGCCTATTTGTTAGGCCCCTATAATACTAGTGTAACCCCTTATTGTTATTAGTACAACCCACTTATTATATTGATGTACCCATGTAGTGCCCATATTGTTACTATTGTGCCACATAGAAGCTCACTACTATTATTATTGTGCCCTTACATTATTATTGTTATGTCGGCTCTGATTATGTTACGACCCCTTAGACTCCTATATATAGAAAGGAGGTCTTTTCATTTGTATCATCCAAGAATTGTTCATTTATGTAATGTAAAGGAGGTTGCCCCCTCGAAGAGGCTGAATTCTAAGGTGTTGATCTATCTTTTCTATCTTTTCTTGAGCTGGTTTCATAACATTTGGTATCAGAGCTTTAGATTCTAGGGCTTCGCTACTCCAAATAGGTCATCGTGGAATTTTCGCTATAAATTTTTTTCTACGATGTTTCAGAAGTTACAAAAAAACCCATTTGAGAAGAAATCATGCTGAACCTCAGGTATGAATTTCAGAGCTTTTCACGCTATATTTGTGGAGATATGATCTGAGGAAGTTGGTCTTTTTGTAGACTCTTGAATTACATTCCAAACAGGTGACCTGGGGAAAATCGTCATAAATTTCTCTCTGAGCATCGGATTGAAATTTCATAAGAAGGTACATAAAGAGGACGGGCTGTAGTTTCTTGTAGACATTTTCAGAGCCAAAGGTCAAAACAGTGACACATGGCACTTCATACAAGTTCACTCTTCTGGAAAGGTCTATAATTAGGTCATCTTGGGAGATTGTGCATAACTCTTTCTTGGAGAATCCAATTTGGATCAGACTGGTGGCATTGGAAAGAGGACATAGAGGGCTACTATAGGTTGTAATTTCAAAACTTAAATATTGGAAAGAACAGAGTTACATTCGTTTCAAGATCAAGCTCCTAAAATCAAGAAAAAGCAAGATGAGGAAGTTTGATGGTAAGGATCCAGTAAATTGGATACTTCAGATGGAGCAATATTTTGATGTACACAGTGTACCACTGTTACAAAAGGTATGTATTGCATCTTCATATTTAGAACCGGATCAATTTTTATGGTATAAACAGCTTTGTTCTCGTAAACAACTTGTTATGTGGTCAATTTTCACGGAGGAAATGATAGCACATTATGAGGATACAAAGACCAACACCTTCTTTAGAGCGACACCACAACAATTGGAAAGAGTAAAAGGGCTTTGTGACATAGTGGAAAGCAAAATTATGGAAACCAGGAAGCATGCCCCTCACAACTATAAAGATGGAAGTGTTATTTCTCCACAACAATTGGAAGAAAAAATAGAAAAAGGGCTTTGTTACAATTGCGATAGCAAATTCACTAAAGGTCATAAGTGTGCTAAGAAGAAATTATTTTAAATAAAATATGAAGAGGAGGAAGAAAAGGATCAAGAAACATCAAAAGAAGAAGATATACGCCAGGACCCCACCCCAGAGAAAGAAGAAATGAATCAGACCATATCTTGTAAAGCATTGGCAAGAATTACCACTCCTCAAACTCTCAATATAGAAGGACATATCAAGAAGAAAAAGGTGCAAGAAGTGAAAGATCACATCAAGAAAGAAGAAATGAATCCAACAATATCTTGTAATTCATTGGTTGAATTTACCACTCCTCAAACTATCAAGATAGAAGGACATATCAAGAATAAAAATGTTCAAGAAGTGAAAGATCACATCGATAATCAAGAAATGAATCGAACCACATCTTGTAAAGGATTGGAAGAAATTATCACTCCTCAAACTCTAGAGATATAAGGACATATCAAGAAGAAAAAGGTTCAAGCAGTGAAATATCACATCGAGCATCAACAACAAGTTTTGCAAATTTTAAAGGATAACGCCACTTCGGTGCAAAATCAAATGAAACAACAGGTAGATCAACATCGTAGTGAAAAATGTTTTGATGTAGGTGATTTGGTATTTTTACAGCTACATCTCAAGCAAGCTATTTATGAGAAGGAAATGTTGGCAATACTACATGCACTTAAAAAATGGCAACCTTACCGAATGGGAAGACTCTTCAAGGATAAGGATGTGGAAGCATTGTTTTGTGCTATTTCTCTTATCCAACTAGATTGGATAAACAAAGCAAGGGATGAATGGAAGAAGGACAAAGAAGTATGGCCACTTATTCAAAAGTTGCAAAAGATCCCAATTCAAACAATATTGCCAGAAATTGAAGAGGAAGGAAAAATCATATTCAAACCTGGAGCAGTCATAGAAACAAGAACCCCACAACTATGAAATCGATCAATTTTAGAGTATCTCATCAAGTGGAAGAACTTACCCGCTGAAGATTCCACATGGGAGGACAAGAATTTTATACAGAAGCATCAAGAACTACTCAAGCGTTGAGGACAATGCTTTTTGAAGGAGAGGGGCATGTTAGGCCCCTATAATACTAGTGTAACCCCTTATTGTTATTAGTACAACCCACTTAGTATATTGATGTACCCATGTAGTGCCCATATTGTTACTATTGTGCCACATAGAAGCCCACTATTATTATTATTGTGCCCTTACATTATTATTGTTATGTTGGCTCTGATTATGTTATGACCCCTTAGACTCCTATATATAGAAAGGAGGTCTTTTCATTTGTATCATCCAAGAATTTTTCATTTATGTAATGTAAAGGAGGTTGATCCCTTGAAGAGGCTGAATTCTAAGGCGTTGATCTATCTTTTCTATCTTTTCTTGAGCTGGTTTCATAACACTATTGGCATTTTCCAACCATTTAATTTATATTGTTGCACTAATTTATGTTTTTTTAATGGACGTAGTTTACCCTATGGATGATATGAAGGGAATGTGAAAAGAGAGTAATATTTATGGGAATATGTTAAATATTTAATTAAAAAAAAATATCTTTCATCATTTTGATAATGAGGATTCTAGATTATTTTTGTTATTAAAAGACTTTTTAGCTAACTTCACATACTCATAATTAAGTAATTTCCAATCCTTTTTTTATAATTATCTTTCTTTCTTAGATATATGTATTAACCCTATCAACATTCTCAACCATTTAACTTATATGATTGAGCTAATCATATTATTGAATATCTTCTATAAAACGAGATAATAAAGCTACATGTTTAGATACCCGGGGAAGCATTCATAAAATATTATAATTACAAATTTTGTTAAAACAATGTCTTGGTTGAGCAATAGGGTTTACAAAACTACATATTACAATAGAGAAATACCTAAATCAATATTAAAAGGTGTGTTTAGAATTTTGATATACAAATGCATAAAAATTTAAATTCTAAAAATCAGAGTGAAGGGAACTCTACTTGAATGGTTCATGAGGCACAATACTTGTTAAGGTTTCGCAAATGGGGTAGCAAGTTAAGTGGGCTTGATTGTGGGGAAAACTCCACAGTTAAGCGCGCTTGAGCCAAAGGTGATTTGGGATGGGTGATGTCACACCCCTACACTTGCGGTAGTCTTTCAACCGCTTATAGCGAGGTGCGGCACCACCGAACACTTTCTTTTCACCAATACTTATGTTTGTGGACTACGCCTTAATTCACTTTCTCCTACTTAGTTTGTGTTTCGCAAACAAGTATTATTATGTTTATCCTTTATACCAATGAACACCCATACTCATTCATTATCAACATCAATTATAAACAAGAAGACAATTGCACAGTATAAAGGGGAGGGGCAACTCCCTGCAATATGAGTCTACCCGAATCAATATATTATATAATCATCACTTTTACAATGTACAAGCTAAATCTTGGGAAACCCCAAATTTACACAGTCAATTTTACAATCAAGGTGAACCTCCGTTCACCTTCGTGCACACCTTGCACGATGGGCGGGTGCTCACCCAAGCCACTAAGACACCCACGCCAAGTCCTGGCACAAACCGGCACTTTGCACGACCGTCATGCACACCTCAACTGATCACCGGGCACACCTTGCCCAACACCTTCACCCAACTCCAAGTACGACACTTCTCCACCGTGCGGCTAAACCAAGAACCAGTGCATGAGGTATGCGCCTTCCCTCCTTGTCTTCTGTGCACTTAGATCTGCGCCTCTTCCTCTTGAGCGAAGTTGCTTATCGAATGATGAACGAATGCTCCCAAAACGCATCCAATATATACACATGGTAAGTGGGGTGGTCGCTTGCCCAGCCGACCACCAAATCTATGTGTTCACACCCTTTGAGCGCCTTGCAAACATATCGGCCTGCCCTCCATGTGAGTCGGCCCTTCAAACATCTCGCAAACGCTCCCACGGGTATAAATCTCCCATCGTTCGTTGTATCGTTGCAAACCGTCGCACTGTTTTGTCACATACAACTCGTTTGTTCGTCGCATTATCGTGTGCGCGCGCGCGCCCGCGCGCCGACGTATGCACTCGCCCGTGCGCCCGTCGTGTGCGCCCATCAGCGCGCCCACCGTGTGCGCCCGCCTGCGCGAATAATCGAGGACCTTACATCCTCCTCCACCTGAAATCGTTGTCGTCCTCGACAACATACCATCTCGGTAGCCATCCACCAAGATCATCACTATCCATGATGTCAACTCCTCCACATACTGCAACATCCCTGCAACATATGTAGAACCACCGTTCCCATCATGTCTCACCTTGGCAACCATCTGTCACCAAGATCACCATACTAAGGTATGCACCTATCGGTATGTCATACATCAGAGATCACCTCAATCCATGATCATCGACCACCCTATCACAATCTCCACATGCTGCTCTCCTCCATGGAAGGCTGGCCCCTCCATCCAAGCTACATGCCCACTGCAACATCTCGTGTCGACCTCCTCATGTGTCATCATGTGAACTGCTGCCATGGTACTCCAACAAATGCTAACACAACTTTGCACACTACTAGTCCCCACGTTTGAACTAGTTGGGTAGCTAATCCAACCGTCACGCCCAAACCATGAGAATGCACATCCTCATGCCATCATCAGTTGTTTCTCAAAACATCATGTCACATCCTCAACTCGATCAAGAATCCATCTCCATACAAGTGTAAGCCATGCTCAGGTCCATGAAGTAGCCCTCATCTCATCTGCAACATGCTGTCCATGATGTTTGGTGTCAATGTGCTACATGAAATCAGCCACATCTATCCTAACATCATCCATATGTGTATCTCCTCTATATGAAGAGACCATCTCATCAATCTCCAACTCTCAGTGTGGCACATCCAGGTTCATGAAGCAACCTCCATCATATCTGCAATGTGTCATCCCTAAAGTCTGCCATAGAGATGAGTATACACTTGTCTCATCTATCCATGTGCTGTCCATGATCATAGATCAATCAACTCCCATGTCAAAAGGTAGTTGAGTCTCGGCTCAACCCATGCCCAAGTGTAGTCACCAAGGCATCATCATCATTGTAACTCCATCACTTCAAAGTGTCTCATATCATTCCTCCACATCAAGTCACTCTTCCAAGCCATCAGACTAGCTCTGATACCAACTGTCACGCCCCTACACCTGCGGTAGTCTTTCAACCACTTATAGCGAGGTGCGGCACCACCGAACACTTTCTTTTCACCAATACTTATGTTTGTGGACTACGCCTTAATTCAATTTCTCCTACTTAGTTTGTGTTTTGCAACCAAGTATTATTATGTTTATCCTTTATACCAATGAACACCCATACTCATTCATTATCAACAGCAATTATAAACAAGAAGACAATTGCACAGTATAAAGGGGAGGGGCAACTCCCTGCAATATGAGTATGCCCGAATCAATATATTATATAATCATCACTTTTACAATGTACAAGCTAAATCTTGGGAAACCCCAAATTTACACTTAGTCAATTTTACAATCAAGGTGAACCTCCGTTCACCTTCGTGCACACCTTGCACGATGGGCGGGTGCTCACCCGAGCCACCAAGACACCCACGCCAAGTCTTGGCACAAACCGGCACTTTGCACGACCGTCGTGCACACCTCAACCGATCACCGGGCACACCTTGCCCAACACCTTCACCCAACTCCAAGTACGACACTTCTCCACCGTGCGGCTAAACCAAGAACCAACACATGAGCTATGCGCCTTCCCTCCTTGTCTTCTGCGGACTTAGATCTGCGCCTCTTCCTCTTGAGCGAAGTTGCTTGTCAAATGATGAATGACTGCTCCCAAAACGCATCCAATATATACACATGGTAAGTGGGGTGGTGGCTTGCCCAGCCGACCACCAAATCTGCGTGTTCACACCCTTTGAGCACCTTGCAAACATGTCGGCCTGCCCTCCATGTGAGTCGGCCCTTCAAACATCTCGCAAACGCTCCCACGGGTATAAATCTCCCATCGTTCGTTGTATCGTTGCAAACCGTCGCACTGTTTCGTCGCATACAACTCGTTTTTTCGTCGCATTGTCATGTGCGTGCGCCCGCGCGCCCGTCGTGTGCGCTCGCCCGCGCGCCTGTCGTGTGCACCCGTCTGCCCGCGCACCCACCGTGTGCACCCGCCCGCACGAATAATCGAGGACCTTACAGGTGACCTCCTGGGAAGTCCTGGTTACCGTGAAAGCCCTGAAAGATTGATGCCATGTGATTTATTTCACTAGTTTCAATCACACTTCTTCACCAGTGCTAAGTGGACTATTCGAAAATCATGAGAAATTAAGGTGCAAGCCACATAAGTGATGATTGACGTTATGTGATTTATTGCACTAGTTTCAATCGCACTTCTTCACCCCTGTGAGCATCACCCGATGCAATGAGTGCTAAGTGGACTATTCAAAAATCATGAGAAATTATACCTCTCATGGAAATGGTCATAGATGGATGACTTACCTAGCTACCTCTCATGGAAATGATCATAGATGAATGACTTACTTAACGCTCCCAAAAAATAATATCTAATAACTCTCATGGAAATGGTCATAGATGAGTGCTAAGTGGACTATCCAAAAATTATGAGAAATTATTTAGTTACAACTACCTCTCATGGAAATGATCATAGATGAGTGCTAAGTGGACTATCCAAAAATTATGAGAAATTAGTCAGTTACGACTACCGCTCATGGAAATGGTCATAGATGAATGACTTGCTTAGCTACCTCTGATGGAAATGGTCATAGATGAATGACTTACTTAGCTACCTCTAATGGAAATGGTCATAGATGAATGACTTACTTAACGCAGTTGAATCCAAAAACATAATATCTAATATAATGCATTGCGAAAACCCCCAATACTTAAATTAGAAATTACTTCTTATTAATAATAATAATAATAATAATAATAATAATAATAATAATAATAATAATATAAAAGCAAAAGAAAATATGCCACCGGGATGGAGGTCAACAGGGAAAAGTCCACCATCACATTGGTGGGCACCACTGTTAATGAATCCTTCTCAGCCAGTCAAGCATTCCCTTATACCACACAGCCCATGGACAGGGGGTTAAAATATCTCGGTTATTGGCTAAAACCCACTAATCAAAAGATTGCAGATTGGGTATGGCTGGTCACCAAAGTGGAAAAGAGGATATCTTGCTGGTGCTTTAGATATCTCTCCAGAGCAGGCAGATTAACACTGATCAAATCAGTATTGGAAGCAACACCGGTCTTTTGGATGGCACTTGCTTGGATCCCCCGGAATATCCTTTCAAAGATCCAGAAACTCTGCAATAGATATCTCTGGGCAGGCAATGAAGAGAAGCGCACATTCGCTTGGATTGGCTGGAGCAAGATTGCACTACCCAAGAAATGGGGTGGCTGGGGCTTGAAGGATCTTGCATCATTTGCCAGTGCACTGGCAGCCAAAATGGGTTGGGCACTGCTGACCTCTCATAGCCTTTGGACAAACATCACCTTCCATAAATATATTTGGCCCCTCAACACTATTGAATGGGCCAGGCTACCCACTTGGAACAAAACTGGCATCTCTTCAATCTGGAAAGCCCTCCTTCACTCTCTTCCGCTCATCAGGAACAACATTCTTTGGCGTATAAGGAATGGAGGCAGAGCTCGAATAGGATTAGACCCCTGGAGTGGTTGCGGGGGGAGACATCTGCTTCCACAAGAGCTGGTTGAATTCCTCACATCTCAAGGCATCAGGGTGATTGCTCAAATAGCAGACCAAGAGCGATCTGATATATTCCACCAAGCTTGGAAGATTGCCATCCAGCTAAACCTCCCGCAAAGATGGCACATAACCTGGCAAGAATACTGTGCAGCACTTACAGAATCACACATCAGAATAGTGGAGGGACCAGATGAACTCATCTGGCAACAGGCTGAAAGCGGGATATATACACCAAAGGAGGGTTATAAATAGATTATCATGCAGAGGAAACCGGAGGTATTAGACAGATGGTGGCAGCATATCTGGAAGTTATCAGCCTCGCCCAGATCAAAACTCTTCACATGGTGCGTCCTTCGGAACAAATTACCCACAGGGGAAAACCTCATGCGCCGTGCCATATACGGTCCGACGAGATGTGTGCTGTGTAAAGCTGAAAATGAATCTACAGAACACCTCTTCTTGCGATGCATCTCTGTACAGCAAGTTTGGAAAAACATAAAACCTTTTATTCACTTCTCTGGGGATTGGAGTGGAACAGATCTTATCAACGCATGGGTAGAATGGGGAAACAAAAACAAGGGATCGAAAGCAGTGAACCTACCTATCATTGTCAATTGGTCCATTTGGAAGACGAGGAACCAATCGATCTTCGAAGAGAGGGCGATCCATTGGCCACGCATAGAAGCTGGCATTATCACTGCTTTTAACGAGCTACCTGATCCACCTCCCACTAAGCAGCGCAGAACAAACCCTCCTCCCATCATCGATCAGGGTACTCCATGGGCTTTCTTTGACAGAGCAGCCAATGTTCAAAGCTGTGGGGGGGGTATCATCCTCTACATATCTGAAAACCATTTCTACAACATCAAAGCGGGTCTGGGTGCTGGAACAAACAATTTTGCTGAGCTCATAACCCTGCATCATCTGCTGCACTTTGCTTTAAGCCACCATTGCACCAGCATTAACATCTTTGGAGATTCACAGATTGTCATTAATTGGTTCAATAGAATTACTACATGTCACTCACACACACTCAGTGTCATTCTTGATGAAGTATTTCAGCTTAAAGAGGCATTTAACCAAATCAATGTATCTCACATCTACAGGGAACATAACTAGGATGCTGACAAATTTTCCAAGGAGGCCGCGCTGATGGAGCGTGGACTCTGGGAGATCACCGAGATTTTGGACCAGCAGGAACAAAATTTTTATCATCGCCCATACATAGACCCGTCATACCCTAAAGCGGGTCTTCATGCGACATAATTATATCTAGTTTATGACAGCAGTTTTATATATGACAGTGTTATATGTATAATCTTTTTGCACAGACTGAAGGATGCCAAAAATGGCATCATTAATCTATACAGCCTACAGAGAAATCTGAACAGAAAACAATATAGCATAGATATGCAATTTTGAGCAAAATGTACAGAGAAACAGCGAACATGGCATATGCGCAAGGCATCTACATATGTAATCTTTCATTTTAATGAAATGTTACGAATTTTTCCAGTGGAAAATATAAAAGCAAAAGAAATAAATTATAATAATTAAAAAAACAATAATAAAATATAAATCCATATTTTTCTAATATTTCTTATATATTTAAAGATTATTTTTAAATATATAAAATTTTATATTTTTAAAATTTCTTACCATTTATAATTATAAACATTTATATTATTAAATAACAAATAAATACTTAAATACAATATTACATAATATAAAATTCATATATTTATATTTGAAAAGATCGTCAATTATTTATTAAAAATTCAAGTACGTAGCAATTAAACAATTTACACCACTTATGTATCAGAGTCTACACACAAACTTTAACTTTTAAAGAATATTATTCCCTTAGTGTCATCCATACCTTGTGTTATTCCTTTGAATAGTTATGATCAAACTGTTGCTCATACCCATTCCCGTGCCAAAGTATATGTTTCCTACATGCTTCTACACTCGGGTCCTTTTCATAAACATTTAATGTCACTCCAAATAAGTCCCGAGTATATCGTTAGTGTTACTGAATCCAATTAAGAATTCAGTCATATCAAAATATGTAATCTTCAACATTCACGTTAATAATCGGATAATCATTATAAATACATCATAATTTTATACTTTTATATCGGTAAATTGAAATTTTAAATATTAATATTTGAAAAATATCAATAATGTTAATAAATTATATAATATAAATATTGTCCTATGCTTAGGTTTTTGTTGTACAAGCACAAAATCAGTAACATAAACGATCATAGACTTCCTAAGCTAGCTTTAAATTCTAGCCAAAACCACCTAAGGCTCAATCGAGGGTGGCATAAAGACACAAGGGCCTGGTTAAACTATTGGGAGATCAACGAAAATGATGCATTGCAAAAAATAAATAACATTAAAGATATTGTTACTTCTAAGTTCAAAGAAAAAATGTGGTGTGAGAAAGACTTAGCGGCTAAAAGAAAATTAAGTTATTATAAGAAGGTCATCAACCCCACCCTAGAAGATCAAAAGTATCTCTCTATTTTAACTAGCTCAAAGAAGAAAATTAATATAGCAAAGATTAGAACGAATTCTCATGAGCTCCATAGTGAAACAGGTCGTTGGGCAGTTCCTAAAACGCCATGGACGGAAAGGATCTGCCATATATGTAAGAATAGGAACATCGAGGATGAAAACCACTTCCTCTTAGAGTGCCGCGCGTATAACCACATTAGATCTCAGTTTCACAATCTTTGTTACAATACTGACCTTCCTAGCCTTTTACAATGTCAAAATTATTGTGAGCTCGGGAGGCTTCTCTCCAAGCTTTTTGAGCATAGGAATAAAATCTTAAATCAAAATAGATAATTTGTTTCTTTAGGTCCGATAGACCATTATTTGGTCTCAGCGGACGTTAACCATCATCATCATCATCATCATTAATATTTTTATTTAATTAATTAATTTTATATTTAAATGCAACTTAATAATTTTGTTGTAAATATATTTATATTTAATATTAGTATAAATCATTTTAAAAATAATAACAATTCATAATAAATTATATTAATTAATTATAGACAAATATTTATGAATTTAATTTTTCAATAATTTTTAAATTTTTTTAAAATATATGTTTTTAACTATAATATTATATCAATTAAAATATGATATCTTACTAAAAATAAGTTTAACGTGTTTTTATTATCTATGTTATATTAAAATAAGTTTACCAAAACAAGTTTAACGGTGTATTTATTATCTATGTTATATTAGATCAAAAACTCAAATACTATATAATAAAAAGCTTTATCTTTCTTAATATAAATGATGATTTCATACTCAAATTCTGAGATTAATTTGAGACTAAATTAAATTAATGGGATATCATTCTTATTCCATTTTTATTATTAATCACCCACTCACAATTAAGAAAACAAAAAATCTTTTATTATCTATGTTATATTAAAATAAGTTTACCAAAACAAGTTTAACGGTGTATTTATTATCTATGTTATATTAGATCAAAAACTCAAATACTATATAATAAAAAGCTTTATCTTTCTTAATATAAATGATGATTTCATACTCAAATTCTGAGATTAATTTGAGACTAAATTAAATTAATGGGATATCATTCTTATTCCATTTTTATTATTAATCACCCACTCACAATTAAGAAAACAAAAAATCTCAAAGTTATTAAAATATGTTTTAAGTGTATTTATTATCTATTTTATATTACACTACAAACTCAAATACTATAATAAAAAGCTTTGCTAATATGAATGATGATCTCAGACTTAAACTATTTTTATTTATTTTTATTATTAATCACTTACTTACAATTGAAACCATTAAATTAAATTAATGTGATATCATTTTTATTCATTTTTATTATTAATTACTTACAATTGAAAATAGAAATTCTCAATATTGTTCTAAGCTTGTTTGATTTATGGTTTGAGACCATACTAGCTATTAACCTGACTAGATTTTTACCTAAAAAATTTCTAACCTATAATCTTCAAATTACAAAATAACTTAAGAATAAACCCATTGTCATTTATTTATTCTACGGTATATATCTAAAAAAATCTGGCCGTTACTTTTTAAATTAAAAAAACTTTAATTTTATTTTTATTTTTAATTATATATATATATAAAATACCTGATGTATGTTGACCTGGACAATTCGAAAGTTCAAACAAAAAATTCGAAAAACATCGATAAATCGCTGGCTGAACTACTAGTTTGAGAATTAAATCTTCGTGAAGCAATATTCTGATCAGAAAGATGACTTTGGCTGCATATAATCATAGAGTGGTCTTCAAACTAGTGACTAGCAATAGCGATGAAAACGACAGAAAGCAGCAGAGAAAAGTATTTATCCCATGCTTCAATCCGCTTCGGTTTTGTATTTTCGGTTTCATAATATTTACATAATCAACAATCGGTTACTTTAATAAAAAACACTTAAGAGAAGATTTGTGAGAAGTAATGGTTTTATGTGAGAAGTAATGGTTTTATGGGTTTTAAGTTACTGTGAGTTGTTATTATGAATTTTAAGTGTTAATCCAGAAATAGTTGTTTTTTTAATGGGAAAATTGTACTAAATCTAATTTCTTAAGATCTAGATTCTTCCAAATCAGTGATATAAATCTTATATCTAATTTCTTAAGATTTAGATTCTTCCAAATCAGTGAAATAAATCTTATATATACAACCATGCTTCAAAATCAAGCCCTATCAAGACCCACTTGTTAGGGTAGTCTCATCTCTGGTAATCGATAAATCTTTTTTTTGTCAGACAAAACTTGAAATCGACGTTGTAATCATTATCGCCACAGTAGAATCACAGTCGGTGTCTCCAAATGAAGAGCGTCACACCGTCGATCTACAGTGAAGGCATTGTGTTTCCCTATTTTCTTTAATTCTCTTCTCTTTCTTAAACTCACATGTTGGTGCCTGCACTGCGCCGATGGAGTAAAAACAACTCCTGCGCGCTTCACCATAATCAAATTATGTTTCAGATAGTGCAGTTTAATATGGGTTAGCGTTTTTCTTAAATGAGCAAGGTCAAAATGTGCTAGAACATTTTCTTGGCACCGAACTTCTAGAGCCATAATTAGAGATCTGTATTTATGAAAAATATTTCATTCCAATTTTGGAATTATAGGTGTAGTTTAAAACAGCTTATAATTACAGAGCTAATATTTATATGCACATTTATTGTCCAATTTCAGTTTCTTGGTTTTATACATTTTTGGCTTACGGATTTCATTTAAGGCTTATTGACGAAAATTGGTTTAAGAGTTTTTGGCAGATACATTCACATACAGTTTATATTATTTGAATTGCCTCTTGTATGGGCAAAATCTGCATCTCTTCGCAATTACATAGACATTTGCGAGTACAAGAACCGGAACATAGAGATAAAGATTATTAAATAGTCATGAAAATTTCAAGGTGTGAAACAGGAAACCTCTTACACAGGACATAAAGAATACAGTTCGTTAACTCGACTGATATTCAAAGAACGAATAAAATAAAGATGCAGACAATCCTGTGTAGCAGCTGCATTTGTGGTGGAGTAATTATGTTACAGATAACATTGAGAAAGAGTACCTTGGCTGAATATTACAGATGCTTCTTCAACCTAATATTGGAAGTGGCCATGACGATGAGGAAAATGATATAAATGAGAGTAAATACGCCCACGACGACAGCAGAAGCAAATATGCAATTGTTACGACGGCCTGATGTGTGGTAAACAAGAAACCGTATTGCCAATAGAACAAACGCTGCAACTATTATCCCGCCAGTAGCACTTGCCACCAACCAGAAGTGCTTTGCAAAGAAACCCTTCATTTGGTTTCTCTCCCTTTTTGCAAATATTTGCTGTCCAACACCGAAATTGTGGTTTACACGGAATAGTTTAAATATTCATGATTGAAAAATTGAGTATTCATAACAATAAAACATAAAAGAGGAGCAATTATAATGTCGAAAATGCATCTTACTGGTTCCAAACCTGTAGCAGTTTACGGTGCCGGTTGTGCTGAGCAAATGATCGGTGGAGAAGACTGCGAATGAACGTATATTGTCCTCAAAGAAATGACAGCATACAACACCGCAAAGCGCACGCTTAGAAAATGGATCCGCAGGGACTCCGAATGACTTGAAAAGAATATCTCCAATGACAGCATGATCCGCAGGGACTCCGAATGACTTGAAAAGGATATCTCCAACGACTCTCACTCCTAAGACGTTAATCTTGACTTTAACAGCTCAAGAGTTTGTTAAAGGACTTTCGAAATGAGGGCAGACTGGTGATAAAACGTGATTTAGACGGTTAAGGCATACTATCATATTTAAGAAAAGGCTTATTCTGAACTTAAAAGTAAAATGAGGGCACACTGGTGATAAAACGTGATTTAGACGGTTAAGGCATACTATCATATTTAAGAAAAGGCTTATTCTGAACTTAAAAGTAAAAATTATGTTGGTGAGTAGAAAAATAATATTGGTTATAATTAAAAAAAAATTGTTGTGTAGTACTTAAAAGTTAATATGTTGTGTAATAATTAGAAATAAAAAAATGTGGGAATGAAATATTTAAATTTTATATTTTTCACAAATATTTTAGGTAGAGATTCAAATAAATTATTTGAAAATCTATGTTAACTAATTTATGTTGATATAAACTTATATATTTATAGATAGAAATTTTTTTTATAGGGTTACAATTTTTATTTGGTCTTTTATATATTCTATTTAACATTCAAAAATACAATTTCAACAATGAAAAATAACACATTGTATTTTGCAATTAAAAATATTTGCACGTGAATGAATTTGATTCCTCTTAACTTATGTTAGATCCGTATTTAAATGGATCTATACTATTTATTCGTCAAACATAATCTATTTAGTAAAAAATTTGTTTTAGGAATCTTCTCTTTGGTTTTTTCTTCTTGTTTTTTGAAGTTTTGCTTCAAAATTAATCAAAATTTTCTAAAATTACAAATTAGAATGATGTAATTTATTTAAATATATATATTTAAATTTTTTACAACATCATAAATTCATCTCTACTCGTACACATATGTTTTAAATAAGAAAACCATTATAATTTAGATAAATATAAATTTAAAAAATCATAATATCAAGAAAGCAATATATTCATTAACTACACTAATCATTATTTTATATTTAATTTCAATTACATAATTTAAAATAAATATTTATAGTTATTAAAAAATATTATAACTATATATTTTAGATTAAATACATGTTAACATCTAAACAAGGTACACGTTCACATCTAAATATAAACCAATTTAATTTTGTTTCATATTTAATAAATTGGAAATTAAATAGCTTATTAAATAGCTTCAGTTTTGGAGTTGTCTTTAGTTTTGGTGCCCTACAGGGTTTAAATTTGTGGTGAAATCTTGATTTTTGTTATTTAAACTACTTTTTGAGTGCATATATGGATTCAACACCCTGAAAAACCCTAGGGCACTACTATGGTGTAGGGTTTACCCATCAAACTTATGATTTCAATGAAATTAGAGAAATTAGACCAGAAAAATCCACCAGAAAAGCTTCCAAAAAATCCACAAGAAAAGCTACTTTGTTTAGTTTCCAATCTTACACCATCCACTAAATTATATTTTCAATCTTAAATTACTCGTCAAATTAATTTTTCATTTTTTATTACTCGATTCTAGGCTAATCGTGATTTATCATGTGAGCCTTTTTTCTAGTGTTAATATTAATATTTTTTTATTATTAATTTATTACAAAATAAAAATCAATATATTAATGTTTTATTTCATATTTTAAATTAAATATATATAAAGGCTTCCTAATGACGAAACAAAACTCATGATGAGAAAATAATAAATGTTAATCATGCTTTAATACAATCTAACATTAGATTGAAGACCGACCATATTATCAGGAAGTTTGATGGCAAGGATTCCAATATGGATGGAGAAATATTTTGATTTACATGATGTGCAACTCTTACAAAAGGTACATATTACATCTTTATATTTAGAACCAAATCAATTTTTATGGTATAAACCCTACCATCAAATTCCACAAGGCTACCCAATAGCTCGACGACATATTCAAGATATTGAAAAACTTTGAAGCAACATTTTGCATAGTTCTCGCCACTGATAACCATGTAGAATTGTCTGAGCTTTCTAAAAACTCCCCATCAAAAGTCACTGGGTGGAGTCGAAACTCAACAACGTGTATTCGAGAAATCAATATATTCCGACAGATCCAATCTATTCTACAAGCTGCAGTTCAATCCGGAGCACATGTGATCTACAGTTTGGTTTGTTGATATCAGGTGTACACGTTCCTTACCTTTTTATAATACATATCTCCTCATATATTTCCAAGTATGAATAATTCACCACAGCTACCAAATATTACCAAAGGCAGACCTAGCACAGTTACTTTATAGAGCCTTTATGAGTATATAGTCTTTAGAGAAACGTAGAGAAGAAAGAAAAGTCAAGCTAGAAATAGAGTTAGAAGCCATGCTGGAAAATAAATTCACATCTCTTGAAGATAAGACCCAAAAACAAATAGAAAATAAAATAGAACTATTGGAGAATAAAATGGTGGTAATGGAGACTAGGTTGCAGGTTATAGAAAAGCCAAACCAAGATACGAACCAAACATCCTAGCAAGGAGATGCTGATACTTTAGAGAGTCTTAAAATGAAGGACATGATTAAAGAAGTAGAAGAAAAAGTTAATAGTTGCCTCACCCATATAGTGTGGCAGGTAAATTAGATATCAAACCAATTAAAGATGAAATGAAAAAATTAATATAATTAGACCATGAGCGTAACAGAAGGGCCTTGAACCTTATAATATTCGGTTTGAAAGAGGAGGTAGAAGAGGATACTTTAGCCATAGCCCAAATAGAATTACATAATAGATTACAAATTGAAACAACATGTCTCACAAAAGCAGCAAGGTTGGGGAAATTAACTAAGAATAAAGGAAGGCTAATCTGAATAATTGAGAGCTCTACTGACTATAAATATGACATACATAGTAAAACCTCAAGTCTAAAAGGAACATGAATATTTATAAATGAAGATCTCATTCCAGAAGATCAAGCAGAATTAAGAAAGGAGGTTCAAAAGTTAAAAGAAGCTAGGAATGAATGAAAATGGGCAATAATCAGGAATAGAAAAGCAGTTTTTTGAGATAGAAACCAAAAAGATAGTAATAAATAGCAATTCAACATGCTCCAGATTCTTTCTTGGAACTGTTGGGGCTTTCCATGGAACAAAGGCCCCAAATTAAGTTGGATCTCGAATGATGTTGATATTATATTGCTTGTTGAAACTTAGAAGCATGAAGAATCTAAGGTCCCTAACATAGATGGCTTTGCACTATGGTCTACCTGGAATAAGCAATCCTCCCATATAGGCATTAGGGGTATAGATTGTTACATTAAGAAGAACATCTACCACCATGCTAGGATTTATAAAAAGGACCCTTACAACCAATATAGTTGGATATATATTACTGACATTCATGATAAAAAACCTACATAGCAATTTGTTATCCCCCCCCCAATCAATTCTAGCTTCTATAAGAAAAAGAATCTAGATAAAAATAGTCCTTACAATGGTTTAGAGAATGATATTTCTAGCCTAAGGAATGAATGTAATATCCTTTTAATGGGTGAATTTAATGCTCAAAATTCAAGCAACCAAGGTATTATTCTAAGAAATCATTCCAACCATAATCCTCTTTGGTTAGACGAATACCTTACTCTGGCTAGCCAGTACAAAAAGAGCTTTGAAGACCTCAGGGAGAATTTGTTTGGGTCGGAGCTAGTCAAGCTCTATATTACTCAGGATCTCATAATTTGCAACGGCCTAAAGAAGTGGCCCAATTCTAGCCAGATGACCTACATCCATGGGCTTGGTAGTAGCGTGGTAGACTATGCTATTTTCGATCTCCCTTTATACAACGAAATGATAAATTTTGGCATCTTGAACGACCACAAGCCTGACTCTAATCATAGGCCTTTACTTATAACTCTCAATTTTGTCATGCATAGAGATATCATAGAAGATAATCCTTATAGTCATAAGAACTTAATCTTTGATAGAAATAAAAATGATCTCTTTCTAAATGAGTTAAAAACAAATTTGCTTCCTTTATCTAGTATAGACAACATAGACAACCTCTATCATAATTTTACTACAACCCTCTCATATTCTATTAACAAGTTCTCAATTGAAGTTTCAAGTAATAAAGGAAATAGCAAAACCAACCCATGGTATGACAAAGATTGTAAAAGTGCGAGGAGAGCAATTAAGGAAGTTGTTGATGAATCTCTTACAATTGGAAATATAAAAATATACAAAGCCCTAAGTAAAAGGGAAAAAAGATAGTATATTCGTAAAAGAGAAGAGAATCTCTTACACCTCTCTAAGGTAGCTCCTAAAAGGTTCTAGAGGCAGATTCTAACTAGGAATACTAAAGATAATAATAAAATTGCTTTACATGACTGGAATTCCTATCTTAAAAGGCTTTATGAATCTCCAAATATCATGGATAACTTTGAAACCCTGCTCACAATGAAAAACATTTTCTCATTAGAAGACATTGATTTGGGGTTAAATTCCTGGCAAATGGGAAAGCTAAGGACATTGAAGGTTACCAAGTGAAATCTTAAAAATTGGAGGTCTTGTCCTCATCCCCCACATCCACAAGCTTTTCAATCAAGTAGTCAAGAAAGGGTTCCATAAACCATAGACTCAAAGCCTCATTATCCTTATTTTTAAAACTGGGGATACAAATAACCCCTCTAATTATCGAACAATTATGATCAAACCTCTCTTAGCCAAGTTATATGGTATTATTTTGGAAAATAAATTGAGCATATGGCTTGAAAGTGGAGGTAAGTGGGCTAAAGGCAAAGTGAGTTTTAGAAGGCATCACTCAACAACGGACCACCTCATTACACTTAGAATCATTGTGGAGGAATGTCGCAATGATAAATCCAATCTCCTTTTTTGCTTTGTGGACTTTAGAAATGCTTTTGATACAATTCCTAGAAACAACCTATGGAATAGATTAGAAGAGCTAAGGATTCTTTTCGAGTTGAGAGATGTTGTTATAAGGTTATACGATAATGTAATTGCAAACTTAAAGAGCAATGAGGGGTGGTCGAAATATATTAGGTGTAATATTGGAGTAAACAAGGTTGACCCCTCTCCCCTACCCTATTTGGCATTTACATCAAAAATCTAGAAGGTTGTTTAGAAGAAGCAGGTTGTACTTGCACGATCTTAGTTGGGATAGTCATCATCCTTCTTCTCTATGCTGATGATATTTTTCTTCTCGCAAGGTGCCCATCGGATCTTGATAAGCGACTTAGATTTCTTAAGGATTTCTTCTCTACCATGGGTATGACTGTTAACACTGAAAAAGAAAAAGTTATGATTATCAAATCCAAGAAGGACACTTACGCTAATTTTTTATGTATGAAAATAGTAACTTGGAGGAAGTATCTTCTTACAAGTACCTAGGAATTGATATTCATCACAAGCTCAACTGGAACTATAGCATTGAGAAAAGGATTAATGGGGGTTGGAAAACTTATTTTAGCCTTGAAAATAATTGTAAAATGACAAACCTCATAATATGGGACAGAAAGAAGTTCCTCTTTGAAACTTTAGTCACTCTTGTTATCTTACATGGATGTGAGGTTTGGGGTTGTAGCATCTCTATAGAATCTTGGAGAAAGATTGAGAAAATCCATAAGTGTTTTATAAAGTATAACCTCAAAATTAAAAGCAATACAGCCTATCCTATTCTCCTTAAATAAGTGGGTCTTTCCCTTATTGAGAGCCTAGCTATGACTAGGCTTCTGTTGTACAAGAACAAACTCAATAACATAGGAGACCATAGACTTCCTAAGCTAGCTTTAAATTCCAGCCAAAACCACCTAATGCTCAAACGAGGTTGGTATAAAGACACCAGGGCTTGGTTAAACCATTGGGAGATCGACAAGAATGTTGCATTGCAAAACATTAATAACATTAAAAATATTGTTACTTCTAAGTTCAAAGAAAAATGTTGGGTGAGAAACATTTAACAGCTAAAAGAAAATTAAGATATTATAAGGAGGTCATTAACCCCACCCTAGAAGATCAAAATTATCACTTTGTCTTAACTAGCTCAAAGAATAAAATTAATATAGCCAATATTAGAACGAACTCTCATGAGCTCCATAGTGAAACAGGCCATTTGGAAGTTCCTAAGACACCATGGATGGAAAGGACCTGCCATCATCTCTATGAGAATATGAACATCGAGGATGAAAATCACTTCCTCTTAGAGTGCCTTGCATACAATCACATTAGATCTCAATTTCATAATATTTATTGTAATATTGACCTTCCTAGCCTTTTACGATGTCAAAATTATAGTGAGCTCGAGAGTCTTCTCTCCAAGCTTTTTGAGCATAGGAATAAAATCTTAAATCAAACTAAATAATTTGTTTCTTTAGGTCCGATAGAACAAAGTTTGGTCTCAATGGACATTAACCACCACCACCACCACCGATTTATTGTATATTTAAATGAATTAATTTTTAATATAATTTTTAAGAAAAATATTTAATTCAATAATTTTTTTTGGTAATACATTGGAGATCTAAAATTAAAATAGATTTATTGTATTAAAAAATTTAATCTTTTACAAGTTAGAATAAAAAAAATATCCCTAACATAACATAGATAATGTTATATTAAAAAATAAATAAATAAATAATTCTACATTAAAAATTAAAAAATAATATAACTTTTACAGTAAAAATATATGTATGTTTTAAAATGAATTTACATTTATGTTTTTTTAGTTAATAATAGAAAATTAAAGAAATTATTAATTTTACTACATGTCAACAATAATAATAACATAATAATAAGGATTTGGTTTTAATTATTATGATTCAGTCATAAAAAACATATTTACTTAGCTAATTTCTAAAAACAAAAGTAGTGAACATTTGTTTTTATAAAAAAAAATATTTTTAATTGTTAACCCTAAGTAAACTTTTTTGACTATATTTGTAGTTTGTTTTTATTTTTTTTTTTTTTTGTGACTAGAGGAATAGTCAATTAGGCATGTTTGGTATTCATTTTCCCTACATGATATGGGGTTAATTCTGGTAAATTCCAATTGATGTGTGACATAGGGTTTGCATGACATGGAGTTGATTATGATTAATTATGATAGTTGCATGACATAGAATCTCGATTCTGATTGCTACCACTATAACCCCTAAGTGCCTATGTATGTCTCGTGTGAGCATTTTAACCTAAAACCTTTTGGTACATAACACTTAGTTTTCACAACACTTACTAATTAAACTTCCCATCCCACCACAAGATTATATTTATAATTTATTACACGAGGAATAATCTTCCATAATTTACTACACTAGGAATAACAACAAAAAATAAATAAAAATCATGAACCCTATCTTAAATCAACATTTATTAGGTATTCAAATTTCCTAAGGTGAAAAATCCTTTAATTTTATGTTATCTCATTATAAATGACTAAAAAATTCCACCTTCATAAATTTGATAATTTGAGCATCTATCTCAATTATTCTAAGTTTATAGCACACCTTAATAATAATAATAATAATAATAATAATAATAATAATAATAATAATAATAATAATAATAATAATAATAATAATAATAATAATAATAATAATAATAATAATAATAATAATAATAATAATAATAATAATATAATAATAATAATATATTATTATTATTATTATTATTATTATTATTATTATTATTATTATTATTATTATTTCAAATACTTGATATTGAATAAATTGAATTATTTCTTTACTATTAATTATTACTATTTTTTCTTAAATATTTTGTATCAACTATATAAAAGATGAATTAAATGTCACTCAAATTGAAATGTAAAAATCACTTACAAATGGAATACGAAATTTGATATAAAATTATTTTATTTATGATGGTTCATTTATACTTAATAGTGAAATAGTTTATTTATGGCCAACATTACAATAAATTCTTATTATTAATGAGAAATTGCACATTCCTATTAGTATTGAATTATACAAAATATATTTTAAAACTTTTGTCTTAAGATAAAATGATAGGCTTTATATTTCATTTTATATATAAGATTACACAAAAGAGATACATCATTCTTGGTGGAGGCTTACCACTTCAGAAACAAAGTCATCCACTTAGTAAAAAAAGTATATGTATATCATTAACATATTATGCTTACTAAATAGAAATTTATGTTATCAAGAATGCATGGCATCTATTTAGTTACAATTAATCATTAGCATAATGGCATAGAAAAAAAGTTGTGAACATGCTTAAGGATCATGGGTAGGATGGATTTCCTATACTATGATCTCCAAGGTGTGGTACTATTTGTGAGCTAAGGGAGAATCCACTGTAATTAGCATGATGTTTTTAGGGGTTCCCCATGAACCATGGGGGCCTTTATTCTCCCAATTTTATTTGTCTTCTCATCATCCTAAGTCACTGAGATGTTGACCATGAAAGCACGTTTTCATATAGCTTTAAATATTCCTTCAAAAAATTGAATTGAGTGGTAGAGGTCGTCTAGCTCCAATTTGGTTAGCTCTGGGGCTTGGGAGATAAGAGTCTTTGTAACAAAATGCAAATTTGTTTTCCACTATATGAAAATAATTAGTATCACAAATACATGAGTGGATTGATTCCTTCACCCTATCAACAAACTTATTGAGAACTTGGTCATTATATATGTCATGTTGCTTCTCTTTGATAATTACCTCTACTTCCTCTACTCCCTTCCTAACCATGCTTGAAAAAACCTTATAAAATCCTCAACATAGATATTTTTTTTTGTATGGTTAAGAAACTTGTATTAACTCTTAAAAAGGAGGTATGCGACTTCTCCCCTTACTATGGCTCTACCACCTGGGAAACTAGACCAATAGTATTGAATCAAAATTTTCACGTTACTTGTTGTTGAGGAAACAAGTTTGTCACTTAAACTAAAAATATAATTAATCAACATACATGGTCAGTGCATAGCCATCATCGTGAAAATAATGTCAATAGTAATTTAAAATCTAAAATATAAACTAGTAAGTTGGTTCATTTATCATTTCATGCCATGGGATAGTTCATCTGGATTGGAAAAGGTGAACCATTGTCTTCATTTAAGGGGGTAAAGGTGATGCATGATTTCTTTTTGGCAAAGGAAAATACTTTCATATCTAGCATTTCAATTTTCTCCATCATTTTTTCCATGCAAACCAGGTTCTCCTACAATGTGTTAAAACATTCGATGAAGGTTATTCCAATAAGTGTTTTAATGTGCCAATATAAATTAACTAGCTATATGTAAAAGATTTGTTGAGACCTGTCAGAGTTCCTCTTTCACGAATCTAATACTTGGTCTCTCTTTCAATAAGTTGGCCAGGGATGAACATACATTTATTTTAGAATTCTTTGTCCACTTCTGCTATGGTATTTCTAACCACTTTAGGGACTACTTCAGCATATTGAGCCACGGATCTTGCTGCAACGATATGGTAGGATCCATAAATACAAGTGGCCTTGAAAATAGCTCAAAACCAAACTCATCAAATGAAAGTGAAACTATGACCAGATCATAGTGCTCGTCACCCTGATTCCAATGGTGTGAATGACACTCAAATCCAAGTTCGTATGTTATAGTTGGTTAAATTTTGGATCAAACTTGGCCAAGTGGTAGGCTTAATGAGGAAATAATTTGGCAGCAACCTAGCACATGGAATCTCGCCACCGGATGGGAGAATTATTTTCCTACTTAATTTGTCTAGTGACCCTTATTTTTGGTTAGAAAATCTTGAACCACTGACTTTTAAAAAAATGAAAAAATTAATAAATTTGGTGATAGGTTGTCAACCCTGCCACCCCCAACAACCTTGTATTAATTATAATTAAAAATGTGTGGTGGGTAGGCGACCCTTGATGGATCCACCTGACCACCAAACAATAAGATATATATATATATATATATATATATATATATATATATATATATATATATATATATATATATATATACTGTAGGGACCAATAAACCGCAACATATATTGTAACTGCTAGACTCATATAACCAAACATTGTCACATTTACAAAACAATCAACTATTATGGGAGGTGGGGGGTTCGAAACCCAGACCTCCACTGACCTATTCGGCTCCACCACCAATGAGCCACGAGCTCATTCCTTGGGGGCGCCACCTAGAAATTGCACTTAAACTCTAACCATTCAGTCAACTGGGCAATGGAGGAACGAAGGCCAGAACCAGGAGGAGTGTGGAACCCTACATAGCAGAACCCTAAGTGCCTGAAGGCAGTGGAAGCATGAGAAATTGGAATCCACAAGATGTTGAAATATTCCCTTAGGGGGCAAGAGATGTCATTGTCTGAATTAGGAAATTTTATAGTCGATTTTGCATGCTTTTGTGCCATGACTCCATCTATGTAGTCTATTTCTCTAGCTGATCACTCCATTTTTAGCCATCATCCAGATTGGAGGTATAAGGGTCATTTTTATAAAGTTTCTTGTAACTAATTTCTTTGATGCCACTTAATGAGAGAAGGCCTCCCTACCATTAAGAAGGGCCTGAAGATGTAGCCCACATTGGTGAACTCTGTAATAAAATCTTTATGTATTTGTGTTGGCTTGATGCGGCTTGACCTATGTTTAAAGTTAATTAGCCTAACAAATTCCTGTACTACTGTCCATTTCGGCAACAGTCCGCAGAGCGCAGACTGAGGTCTCACCTGAAGCAGTATGGGGGGATGTTAGAACCAAGTTTCCGCACCCTTGAGATTTCTTAGGGGTTGATTTAGTCCAACTATGAATACCTTCACATAGGTTACTTCGCACACTTTCCTGACCTGCGAGGCCTTCATGCCCTTGTTATATTTGCCTTCGTGCAGCCCTAACTAGGGGTTGTGGAGCTTTCATGCTGCTAGAGCAGCGATCTGCACTATTTACCCTAGTCACAGAGCAGATCTTACTTATCTTCTTATAACAATTAGTTATCTTCTCGTAAACAGATACCTTATATTATATTCACTTATTCAACACATTCATATAAGTTCACGCAACAAATAAACAATAAACTTGCAATTCATACCCTATATAATTCAATGCATAAAATAGGAAAAGATACATAGAAATATTGTAAAAATTGTCTTTATTAATGCTTTAATCGGTTATAGACTTGACTTGCCCTGCGAATTCAGCTGCAGGGGTCCGCACACTTAGCTGCGGACTACTAGGCCTCTGCGCACTCACCTGCAGAGCCTTCTCATACTCTATGACCCAAGGACTCACCTTCTCACTTAGACTCAATGCTTCCTAATTAGATCCTCTATCTCTCTAATTGATTAATTCCTCTATTATGATCTCTTTACACTTAGAGCCTTACTCTATGTATACAATCCCACGGTTTGTGGACCATGTGTAGAACTCTCATGCCTACATTACATTACAAAAATGAGGGTGGACAACCCTCTGACTTATTTACCATCTTTGCACTCCACGCCCACAAATCGCAAAGTCTTTACATTGGAATTAGTCAAAACTTGGGCTTTAAGCCCCAAAACCTGTCTTGGGAGGATCCCACACCTAACAGGCCCCCAACACAAACATCATGACTCACCCTTGAGTCACTCTATCGGTGTAGATATCTTCGTGCGGAGACCTCCCATCTCTGCTAGGACTACTACAAGGTCGGCAGCGCACTGAGCAGCTGCCTACTATATCTCCTGTACATGTTGTTCTGAGAACGTGATGTCAGAACTACCTCCTTGTATCTGCTCTTGTGTCCCATGCATCTGTTTATAGTCCTGAACCTTATTTCATGTACCTGGAGTGCAAAGATTGTGATTTTGTTGGCTAGTCAGATAGCTGGGTCATCCGTGTATGGCTTCAATCGACTGCCATTCACTTTGCCTAGGAAAGGTTCTCCATTTAGCTTTGCCAACTTCACCGCACCTCCATCTGTGATCTTTGTAACAACATACAGTACTAGCCAATGCATTCTAAACTTTCTCGAGAATTTATCAAACTTACTGTCATATAGTAACACCAAATCGTTTACCTTGAAGGTGCACAACTTAATATGTTGATCGTGCTAGGCCTTTTAGCATTGCTTTTCTACCTGCTGATGTAATCTAGACAAAAACCATTCCTCTTCGAGTTCCTCCAACTGTGGGAGCCTCTCCTCCAGGGCTCCGTGGTCTGTCATACCTATGAGCGCTGCTATGCATAGACTAGGCATGATATACTCCATTGGCATTATGACTTTTACTCCATAGACCAGCCGGAAAGGTGTCTGTCCTGTCAGTTTCTTGCATGTTTTCCTATAAGCCCATAATACTACAGGTACGCATAGGTCCCAATCGCTTTGTTGTGCATTGCATACATTGGTTAGTGAAGTCTGTAGTATTTGTTAAATGCTTCTATTATCCTGTTAGCTCGTGGGTGATACATGGTGATTTTCTTATGATACTCATAAAACTCTTTTGTTAGCGCACTGATTGTTTCGTTCAGGAAATGTGTACCATGATCACTCATCAAGATCTTTGGACAACAAAATCATGTCAATACGTGTTCAAGCAAAAACTTCACGGTCGTGGTGGTCGTGCAATCTTTTACCGATTGCGCTTCTACCCAACGAGTCAAGTACTCCGTCGCAATGATAATGTATCTTGCGCTCGTTTTTCCTTGAGGTTTGATAGGTCCTACGAAGTCGATCTCCCATTTTTCAAAGGGCTACAACATCATTTGTGGATTCAAAGGCATCTCATCCCTCTGCAATGGTTTACCTATTTTTTGAAAAACATCCCTGGCCTTGCAATGCGCTTTTGAATCCTGATGAGGGGTCGGCCACCACAATCCTGAACAGAGAATATTTTGCACGCTTTTTTCCCTACATAGTGTCCTCCCACAGTGCACCCATGTGCATCTGCAAGGATCTGGCTTTGTTCAAATTTAGGTACATACCTCCGCAGTTTCTCATCATTGCCCATCTTATATAGGTGCCCTGCAATGACAGAAAAATCTACCATGCGCACCACTAGTTCCTTCTTCTGTTGGACAGAGTACTCTTTTGGCGTAGTTCCCGTCATGAAAAAGTGGATTATATCTTCAAAGTCTTGATCTGCTACGCGCACAACAAAGAGCTGTGTGTCAAGTAATCCTTCCTCCAAACTAGTAGGTTCCTCTCCTGTCTCAATGCACGACAAGTGATTCGGTCCTGCATTTAGGCGGCCAAGCTTCATAATGACCTCAAAATCATATTCTTGGAACAATAAAATCCACCTATGTATGTGCCCCCCAACACAGGCTTATTGACCAAGTATTTTAGCGCGGAATGATCTATATACATCTTGAAGTGTCCCCTTAGCAAATAGTGCCGATATTTCTGGAGCATGTAAACCATAGCCAATCCCTCACATTCAGTGGTGGAATAGTTCTTTTCTGCTTTAGACAATTTGTGACTCGCGAATGCGATAGTGTGATCCAAAACCTCTCCACCATCCTGTGTTAGTACCATTCCCAGCGCTATACATGATGCGTCAACATGGACATGAAACTCCTCGTCCCATTTCAAGAAGACCAAGATCAGTGTAGAGACCATATTTTATTTTAGTACATCCAGGCTTTTCTTGCAGTCATCATTCCAACAGAATGTGACATATTTTCTTAGCAGCTTCTCCATCGGCGCGGTGCTCTGAGCATATCTTTTGATGAACTTCTTGTAGTACCTCGTATGTCCCAGGGTAGTGCGCAACTGTTTCACACTTCGCGATGCTTCCAAATTCAGAATCACTGCAATCTTCACGAGTTCTACCATCAGTCCCTGTCTGCAAATCACGTGTCCCAGCAGGTTTCGAAAAGGCACGAGGAACATACACTTCTTAAGGTTCAACACAATTTGGTGTCTTTGGCAGGTATCCAGCATTAAGCGTAAGCTTGCTACATGGTGCTTAACCAGCCCAAATACAGTCCAATCATCAAGATAAACCTCCAGGAACTTGTTGACATCTTCCTTGAATGCTGCAACAACTATGCGCGAAAAGATGCCCAGTACGTTCTCCAACCCAAATGACATAATAGTGTATTGAAATCAACCCCACTCAGTCACGAAGGTGGTCTTGCTCCTATCTTATGGCACAATTTTGATCTGGTGGTACCCTAAGAACCTGTTAGTAAAAGAATATGCTTCTTGCCCACCGACATTTTCCAATACTTCATCTCTGAACGGAGTTTGGAATGGGTCATGCACACACGTGTCATTCATTTTTATGAAATCCACGCACATTCTGACCTTTCCCTTCTGCTTCTTTTGTTGCACCACCATAGGGCTTACCTAATCATATTCCTCCACTGTCTCAATTATTCTTGCTATGAGCATTTTGTCTAGTTCTATGCGAATCTTCTCCTTGTATTTTGGATTCAAGCGGTAAGGCCTCTGCTTAAAAGGCTTCACGTCAGGCTTTAATGTGATCCTCATCATTCCTAAATCTCTAATGATTCCTTTTAAGTCCGTGATCTTGGTCGGGAATAAGTCCTAGTACTCACAAAGTAACTCAGCAACCTTATCCATCATCGCATCATCCCAGTAGTCGCCAAGCGTTGCATACTTAGGTTTGGCCTTCGTACCAATGTTCACCTGCTTTGTCTTTACCGACGTGGTTATGTTAGGGTCTTAAATCAGTGGTCCTTGAGCCTCGCGATGGCCTTCTGTTCCTGGAATGTTAATTTTTTATGGATCCTCATCGTCTTCTTCAATATTTACATTATAACACCCCAACATGCAGCTCAGCTTAGTAGCCCATTTAGGCTGAATCGATTCTATTGGCTCCTGTGGTATCTTAAAGATAGTTGCTTTTACTATTTGTAGCGCATTAGCAACAGTGTCCCACCAACGATCCTCAAAGGTGAAGGTCAACAAGAACCCTTTGCGCAGGATATCCCATTCACTCGTCCCATGGCGAAGCTCCATCTCTATATACCAGTTCATGGGTATAACATCTAGGGTATGAAAGAACAGGTGTACCCACTCAGATTGTGGCTCTTCTCCATAGACCTGTATCTACTTGTCTAGGTGTGTGCACAGATAATCCCGTCCATCATATTTGTCTATTAGTCGCATCTGAGGCTTCCCAAAATGCACGCACATCATTCTCCCACATTTGCGCCAGTCCTCAATGCTTCCTTGGTGCGTACCCCCCCACCTCGCGGGCATAGCATGTAGTACCCATTTCAAATCCTCAAAATGTTGTTTTTCTGACACCTCCCTTTCAAATTTGTTCAAGAAAGAATCTACCTCACTTAACCCATCATAAGTAGGTAGATCCCTCACTTCCGTTGATACGCAGTGCAGCGATCTTGTCATCATGTTACAATTTAGCATGGTTACCTCATGTAACCGGTTCTGGCATCACTCTATCTCCTTGTCAGAATCTGATGTATAGGAGCTTTCGCGCTACCATGAGATCTGTCCATCCACGGTGGGATTTACCCAGTCTTTCTCTCGCTCGGTTATCTTGTAGATAAAGTCTAAGTCATCGTCACATTCATGCTCATGCACTGGCTCAGTGTAGTGTGATCCCTCAGTAGGGTCTAAAGATACCACTACGCGCAGAGACTTTTTCTCAAAAATCATCTTGCACTTCTTTAGATTTATCACCACATTCATGTTAGGGGCCCAATCGACTCCTAAGAGTGTGGGGTAGGGATTGCTGTCATCAACAATCCATTTCACTTCAAAGTTTTCTAGCGCACTTTCCCCTTCAATATCTGTGGTGATTCCCTACAATCTCCCCATAGGTATGATCTTTTGCTAGTTCACCATTCACAACTGGATAGGAGACCATTGTAGCCTAGGCCTTCCATGCGCTCCCATGTCTACTTCAACAGAATGTTCGCATCTGATCCTAGGTCCAGAATTACTTGGTTCATCTCATATTCTCCAATCTACGTCATCAACCTCATTTCTCTTCCCGTCCTCGTCACATGCTCTCCAATCTTCTGGACTACCCGCAGTTCTCCTGGCGCGGTCCTAGAATATCTATTAATGATTTCATACAATCCCTTTACAACCTTACTATCACGCAGTAGCTTCACGCATGTTCCTAGGAATTTCGTGAGCATAGATGGGTCCATTTCTGGTTTCGGTATATCTTTTCTTTCTGAAGTGGAGGCATCAACAAAGCTCTTCCTAGCATCCATAAAGGTTTCCTTAGTGTGCTCCAAATCAAACTCTAGTTCTTTTGTCAGAGCCTTCCGAACCCAATTACTATCTTCAGGTTGTTTGTATTTATCATCTCCTATCATAATCCCACTTTGGAGCATAATGTTCACATTGGCGTCTTCCTCACGTGGCTCAGACCTCATCATCTGCAGGTTCTGAGTCGAGGGAGGTTGGAGTGCTCCCTTGTTGCGCAACCTAGCTATCAATGTTGGACAATCCTCTGTCTCATGATCAAATAAGGTATAGTATAGGCATGATGGATGCGTTAGATTCATACAATCATGGGCATAACGTCCTGCCCCCCTGAAATTGTAACATATTAGCCATCAGAAACCTATTCCAGATCCTCCTCCACCACGGCCTCATTTGTGCCCCTGAAATCCAGTTCACACCAGTCCTACGTTCTAGTCAAGGGGCCACATTTCAGCCTAAAATTTGTAGGTGGGAGTCCTATCCATTATTAGCTCATAGCTTCTACAAGTGCGCTCATCGTGTCCAATTGATCTAAAAAAGTTACATAACAATTGTTGCGAATTATGTGTGTATTTCTATAACAAATGGCAGTTGTCCGTAGCATGCTTTCCTCCTATTTCACAATTCTTGCACCACAAAGAAGGCACCACGCTAGGTCCTTCTTGGGCCTCCAGTCTTAATGGCATCAATCCTCCTCTTGCGAGGTAATTTGTGAACACCGGGTAGTGGTCCTTGTCTTGTCCCCGACCCTTGCATTTTACACACCATACTTCTTCGCGCATTTACAGGCGAGATGTACGGGAGAAGATGGGGGTGAAGCTGGTGGTGGCATGGGTGGGTATGGTATGCGTGGAATCCTCTGCCTTATCAAATTGATAAAACTTCTTGGTGAGACTTTCGTCACCTCTTCCTCGTCCCCTCGCAGAGGTGAAATCAAGGGGCTAGTTTCTAGTTCTGCACTACCTTCATTTCTGTAAATTCTCCCACTTTGCGTAGCCCCAAAAATCAATGTATTTGCATAATCCACTTTTCACACAGTAGTATTTTAATCCAAGTGTTCATAGACTTAATGTACTTACCTCATGGCCCTCTAAGAAAGCGTCACTTTGCCTCGTTATAGCTGACTGAAGTATCTACCGTGAACTCAGTAATGAATCCTCCTATAATCCGATTGAGCCAGTGGTCAACAACATGTGCAATCTTATCGTTCGATGCTTACAATCTGCACACCAACTCTGGGGTCCACGCAATAGGACTATCGAGCTTACACCTTCCTTGGCTATCTGCTAGTTTCGTGATCCACTCGTACAACTCAGTAGGGAAAGATGCGAAGAAAATTTCGTGGATTTCTGTGTATAGATAGTAGTCTAACCACTCTTCTTTCGATAGTCGTGGATTCCTATTCTCCTACACCACGAACTCGTGAATTCTCCTATCCAACCAACCTTCAATTTATTTCTTAGTTGGATTCTAATGATATGACATCAGACATCTCTATGCAGATTCTGGTCCCGACAATGGAACCATTTATTGGCTTGATGGGGCCTGACCCAGGTTTGAAGTTAATTAGCCAAACAAATCCCTGTACTGTTGGCCCTTTCAGCAATAGTCCATGGAGCGTGGACTGAGGTCTCACCTGAAGCAGTATGGGGGGATGCTGGAACGAGGTTTCCACGCCCTTAAGATGTTTGAGGGGTCGATTTAGTCCAACTGTGAATACCTTCGCACACTTTCCTGACCTGCAAGGCCTTCGTACCCTTTTTATATTCACCTTCGTGTAACCCTAACGAGGGGCTGTGGAGCTTTCACGTTGTTAGAGTAGCGAACTGCGCTATTTCCCCAAGTCACAACGCGGATCTTACTTATCTTCTTATAACAGTTAGTTATCTTCGTGTAAACAGATACCTTATATTATATTCACTTATTCAGCACATTCATATAAGTTCGCGTAGAAAATAAACAGTAAACTTTCAATTCATACCTAATATACTTCAATGCATAAAATAGGAAAAGATACATAGAAATATTGTAAAACTTCTCTTTATTAATGCTTCAATCGATTATAGACTCAACCTGCCCTGCACACTCAGGTGCAGGGGTCCGCACACTCAGCTGCGAACTACTAGGCCTCTGCGTAATCAGCTACAAAGCCTTCTTCTACTCTACGACCTAAGGACTCACCTTTTCACTTAGACTCAATGCTTCCTCATTAGATCTTCTATCTCTTTGATTGATTAATTCCTCTATGATGATGTCTTTACACTTAGAGCCTTGCTTTATTTATATAATCCCATGGTCTGCGCACCATGTGTAGAACTCTCAAGCCGACATTACATTACAAAAATGAGTGTGGACAACCCTCTGACTCATTTACCATCTTCGTGCTCCATGCCCACAAATCGCGGAGTCTTTACATTGGACTTAGTCAAAACTTGGGCTTTAAGCCCCAAAACTTGTCTTGGGGGGATCGCATGCCCAACAATTTGATCTCATGTTTGCTTTTTTCTTCCACTTATTTTCATGTGGTTTAAGTTACTTAGTTAATATGCTCTATTATATGCAATTTTGAATGCATCTTTGGAGTTTAAATATCTCGATAAAGTTTGGTATTAGAGAAGGTCTTCTTTATGCGAGTTGCATGAGTGAATTCTAACTAGGAAGAAGCTCCAAAGAGGTTACACTCCCCAATATAATGATGGGGTTATACTAATAACAATAAGGGGTTACACTAGTAGTATTGGCCGGAATTACCACTCCTTAAACTATCAATATAGAAGGACATATCAAGAAGAAAAATGTTCAAGAAGTGAAGTATCACATTGAGCATCAAGAAATGAATCCGACCATATCTTGTAATGAATTGGAAGAAATTACCACTCCTCAAACTCTCAAGATAGAAGGACATATCAAGAAGAAAAAGATTCAAGCAGTGAAAGATAATATCGAGCATCAACAACAAGTTCTACAACTTTTGAAGGATAATGCCACTTTGGTGCAGAATCAAATGAAACAAAAGGAAGATCAACATTGCAGTGAAAGAAGTTTTGATGTAGGTGATTGGGTATTTTTACGACTACATCTCAAGAAAGCTATTTATGAGAAGGAAATTTTGGCAAGACTACACGCACTTAAGAAATGTCGACCTTACCTAATGGGAAGACACTTCAAAGTAACAATGGATCATGATAGTATTAAATACTTTTTAGAAAAAATACTATCTTTAGAAGAACAGGAAAAATGGGTTACAAATATGTTGGGTTGTGAATTTGAAATCATATACCAAAAAGGGAAGCAAAATGTTGTTGCAGATGCACTCTCAAGAAAGGATGAGGATGTGGAAGCATTGTTCTGTGCTATTTCTACTATCCAAACAGATTGGATAAACAAAGCAAGGGATGAACGAAATAAGTACGAAGAAGTGTGGCCACTCATTCAAAAGTTGTAGAAGATCCCAGTTCAAACAATATTGCGATAACTTGACAAGGACAAAAAATCATATTGGAACCTGAAGCAGTCACAGAAACAAGAACCTGACAGCTACGAAATTGATCAATTTTAGAGTATATCATCTAGTGGAATAACTTACCAACTGAAGATTCCACATGGGAGGACAATAATTTTATAGAGAAGCATCAAGAACTACTCAAACATTTAGGACAACAATTTTTGAAGGAGAGGGGCATGTTAGGTCCCTATAATACTAGTGTAACCCCTTATTGTTATTAGTACAACCCCCTTATTATATTGTTGGGCCTATGTGGTCCCCATATTATTATTATTGTGCCCCATAGAATCCCACTATTGTTATTATTGTGCCCTTACATTATTATTGTTATATCAGCTCTGATTATATTATGACCCCTTAGACTCCTATATATAGAAAGGAGGTCTTGTCATTTGTATCATCCAAGAATTGTTAATTAATGTAAAGGAGGTTTCCCTCTTGAAGAGGCTTATTTTTAAGGTGTTTATCTATCTTTTCAATCTTTTTGTGAGCTAGTTTCATAACAATGGAATTAAGCCACAAGATGGGTGAATTTGTCATCTAATTAATTTGTCTAGTGACCCTTATTTTTTGGCGGAAAATTTTAAACCACTCGATTTTAAGAAGATAAAAACAATGATATTTTTTTGGGTTGGGTTTTAAACCCTGCCACCTCGAATGATCTTGTGTTAATTATAATTAAAAATGTGTGGTGGGCGAGCCACCCCTAGTGGACCTACCTAACGACCAAACAAAAACATATATTAATACATATATTAAGTCTTCACCACCAACAGATCACAACATATATTGTAACCGCCAGACTCATGTAACCAAACATTGTCGTGTTTACAAAACAATTGAATATTATAGGAGGTGGGGGGTTTGAAACTAGGACCTCCACCAACTTAGTCGACTCTACCACCAACACGCTACGAGCTCATTCCTTGGTTGCTCTGCCCAAAAATTGTATTTAACCTCTAATCATTCAATTGACTAGGAAATGTATGAGTGGAGGCCAGAAACAGGAGGAGTGTGGAGCCCTTCACAATGGAACCCTGAGCACTTAGAGGTAGTGGAACCATGAGAAGGGGGAATCCACAAGATGATGAAATATTCACTTAGAGGTCCAGAGGTATCAGTGCCATAATCAGGCAAGTTTATACTTAATTTTGGACATTTTCATGCCAAGAATCCATCTGTGCAGTCCATTTCTCTAGAAGCCATCATCCAGATTGGAGGTATAAGGGTCATTTTTGTAAAGTTTCTTGTCACTAATTTTCTTAATGCTAGTTAATCAAAGAAGGCTTCCCGACTGTTGAGCAGGGCCCAAATATGTAGCCCACATTGGGTGAACTATGTAATCAAATCGTTGTATCCTTGATCTCATGTTTTCTTATGTTTCCTGCTTCTTTTCATGTGGTTTAAGTTTCTTGGTTAATATTCTTTGTTATATGACATTATGAATGCATCCTTGAATTTAAAATATCCATTTTATGCGACTAATTGGGTTCATGCATGTGAGGGGGAAGGTGGATGGGACTTTATGCCTATAAAGGAGCTATCTCCACCCTTTTTACCACCTCTGTGTCTTGAGGACAATTTGTGTCTTACCAGTGGTGACATCAAAAGGAGAAACATGATATATAAAGAGAGTGAAAATAAGTTGTGAGTGGAAAGGAGGGAGGTAAATGATAAAAATAAGTGAGATATTGATAATATAGGGTAAAAAATTGAGTAATTAATGGGTTCAAGAGGATAAAATAAGGATGGAGTGACTAAGGGTGATAACTAGAAAATGGAAATTAGAAGATGATGGGATGCTGCAAAGTATTATAATATGGGGAGAGGAAATGAAATTTCAAACACAAAATACCTAAAACTACTAACACATTTAGATATTGGAAAGAAATCTATATTTCTAAGAAATAAATCTTCAAATTTGCAATAGAAAATGAGAAACCCATAATAAAACAAACAGGGATAATGGTTATCTTGAGACCAAAGTGACAAATTATCCATGACCAAAAATTGCCTTGCTAGAGTTGAAAATGTTAAACACTACTAAAAAACCACAGACTCCAGTTGTGCATGTTGAAAAAAACATTACAACCAGAGGAGACACCTTTGGTTGGGTGACAAAAGCATGGTGACCAACCATAGAAGTATCCCAAAATTTCCAAACACAACATCATGAAAAGTATAAAGAAAAAAAATTGAGAAAACCATAATAAACTATATTTCTTATGGGTCACCATCCATGTCACAACTTCCACTATTCATGAGTCAAATTTAAACTTCCATAGGCATGAGTCCAATTTGAAGTAATTCCTCACATCCTTAGCTTCATGATTTGTTTCTCTCCACAATTTCACTAATTTTCTTTAAATTTCAATACCATCATGCTGTAAGCAAGTTTTCATGGCATGCCCATGAGTGGGTGTACTTCTAGAGCATATTAACCATTGTGGAATAATCATGAATTTATGTTCACATGTCCTAAGCTCTTACTCCACCACCCAAACATGATGTTAGTTACATGCAATACACCATTTATGTTGTGTACACCACACCTCATTAATTTTACATGTTTTCATTTCTATGTCAGGGATCGAATCTCCCATCTACAAACCCTCCTTGGGTGACATAATTATCGTTGGAAATGTATTTGCATTTATATATTTAAATGAGGCTAAATATTTTTGTGACCATACTTTGTTTAGTGGCTCATTCTTCAAGTTTATTCCCTCATTGGCTAATTTATCTACTAGTTTGTTCCCACCTTTTCTAACACGTGAGAGTTTAGGATTTGTTAATAGTTATAGGATATTTTCTACCATCATAGGACTTGATTGAAACTACCATCTATTTGGAACTTTGGATGGGTTGGAACCATGCTGCATTTTTTATAAATTTTGAATGATGACTTTATAATCTTCTATTATGAGCTTATGTAAGTTTCTTCTTGACGCAATGATTAAGCCTTTTTCTAGTTTTTTTAGCTCCACTACATTTTTTCTTACAATTCCCGCATCCCTTGCATATATGTGAATTCCTCCAAAGGTATATTGACCCAAATTTCCCTTTGAATCCCCATAAAAATTGAGTTTTATGAAACCTTTTAGAGGTGGTGTCCAATGAATTGGGCTAGAAGACCTTTGATGGGCCTTAGGAATGTTTTCCATTAATGAGTTTTGTTGTATGTGTATATTTTGAAAAATTTATAGAATTCCTTTCTCAAATTGATTATAATAACAATCCTAATTTGTCAATGGGGTTATGAGTACTTTTTCCTTGACTTCGTTAATAATAGAGAACCATATGGAATTTTGAAAATCTAATTTTCTTTCGAAAAATATTCTATTTTTTCTTTCCAAGTTTCCCACATTATGAAGCCTAGGAATAACTACCAAGCCTTATTTATTCTAGGGTTGGAGTAGGGGTTATGTATGAATTCCTCTATGTTTGTAAGAAACTTATTTCATCTATTTTGATTTGATTGTATAAATATGATAGCCATGTGATCCCACAAATTCGTAGTTTTTTAAAGGTTGTTCAACAATTTAAATGTCAACTAAGCAAACATGATATATAGAGGGCCTCTGAAATCCACTATTTTGATGTTTTTCCCAAGTTAATAATTTCTTCAAAATAAGTAGCCATATGAATAGGATAACTTTGGAACATATTTTTAAGTTCCATAGTTTTTTCCATTTCCTTTGACTATCATTCCTCTCATTTCGTAAGAGGAGGCTATAATCCTCCTTGAGATTGAAGGTCCTTGAGGGACTATAAACCCATCTTAAAATATCTTGTCTGTTGTTGGGAAAAGTATCCAATACGGAATGACCCTATCCCACTCTAAGGGTGATAGTACCTCAGCAACAATCGAAGCAAAGCTATCTAAGATTTCTTCTTTATGAAAGTAAAATAGGGGAGAAAGAGATCCACTAACCGATGTCTTTCGCTAATGGTTGATCCAATCTTCTCTCCTTGCTGCTTGCTCCCAACTCTTTGCTCTTTCACTGGCCCAGCTACACCAAGATCCTGCAAAATGGAAAGAGAGGGAAACTACAAGAAGCATACATTCATAATTGATTAAAGGATTAGAATAAATCAAATACACAAGTATAACAATACACCATTGAGACACATGCATATAGAAGAACCTCAAATGCTTTATTAATGGAAGAAGTAAAGTTCAGGAAGTGATACAACCATAAAAGGCCTAATCCAGCATCACCTCCCAGCAGAAAGAAATCTCCTCTTCACCTCCTTCAAAGCAAATCACCCAATAGTTCTAAACTCAAACCAACAGCACTTCCTTACATTCACAAGATTCCAGCCTCCTTAGACCTCATGAGAGAGCTCTATATATAGGATTTTTGGAGAAAGGATGAGTCAGCTTGAGAGCTGACTAGTGTCCTCTCCCACTTCAGTTATTCTTTAGTTCTTGAGTCCACTTGGAGGTTCTTGCTTCCACTTGGAGATCTAGACCCTCTTACTCATCACCAGTCGAATTCCTTGATCCAAGTGTCATTTTGGAAGCTTCCTGGGCATTGACACCTTGAGGAATGACTGTGCCACATGTCCCAACTCGCCCAGCGCAGGTAGCCTTCTTTGCAGTTGACATTCAGCGCAGGTAGACAGTGGAGCAGTTGACATTCAGCGCAGATGCTCAGTGGAGCAGTTGACATGATCCAGAATTGCCTTGTTTTTGAGTGTTTTCAGGTGGAGAACTGTTATTCAGTGCTGTGGTTTGCTGACCTTGTTCCTCTAGGGGTACGAACAACATGTTTAGGGACTTTGGATCACTCAGATTATGGACATTTCATGCTCATGCTGTAAGGCACAAAAATGTCTATAACATTGTCTTCATTATATTTTATGTTCATATTTGTTATTCACTTGGTTATTGCTTCCTAAGTGTTGTGCTCATATGCCATTGTGAGCAATGTTCCCACTGCTACCATTATCCCCAATATCGAGGTCAAATCCAATATTGAGAAACTTTAATTATTCCTTCTGAAATTAGTTTCTCCTTTATTCTCTATCTTTGTTCTTCCCTATCTAGTTTTTTCCATTGTTCTCATGAATATTTTATAAGAGTGTTTTACTTCTTTCTTTAATTTCCTAAAAGTGTCATTTTGAAGATGTATGTTTTCCCATGCAACATTCTAGAGGTGTAAGCTTCTTATATTTCCTTTAATTACTATTTTTGAGATTCCTAATACATTAGAGGGAATTTTCATTTACAAAAATATGTTCCATATGGATTTTTTATTCTTTATCCATTTCTACCATGTTTTGGTTGTAATATCTTGGTTGAGAATTTTAGGGTCTCTTCAGCTTGGTTCACCAAATTATTTGGGTTTAAATAATTTTCCCCAATCCACTAGATCCAATTCCCCTTCTAGATTAGCCCCTCTCAAGAGGAATGATGTTTGTAGATTTAGTATTTTCCATAGAATGGTTTTTGGAGTGGCAAGATAAGTGAGGAGATATATTGGGAGATCTTATAAGATAAATTTTAGGAGAATGAGTGTACTAGGAAGATTAAGGATTCTAAATTTCCAACATGATATTTTCTCTAAAATATTAGCAACACATATTCCTAGACTATTTTCTTTAGATAATTTTTCACTAAGGGGGTTCCAAGATATTTGAATGGAATAAAACCCCTTTGAATCCATAATAGTCTAGAGATATGCACACAAATAGAAAAATGGATATTGAGAAATAATTTTTTGGGCTTGGGAAGATTAATAGAGTTCCTTGAGGCCTTAAGAATATTGTTGAGAACTAATTTCAAGCCAATAGCTTCCATAATACTAGGTCACCACATCATAAGAGTATCATAAAAAAATGTTGATGTGTAGATTGAAAATCCATGTTTCGACTAGACAGACCTTTCTTTCTTTATGTACAATATATTTTATGGGTCATCTTATTCCCTCCATCATGAGGAGAAAAATATAAGGGGAGATGAAATCCCCCTACCTTTGGTCTCTTGTTCGGGAAAAGGTGGGGGATGGGGATCCATTTACAGGTATTGAAAAAATAACTTTGGAAACTAGTATCATGCCCCAATGTATCCAAAGATAAAAAAACTTGAAGGCCTTAAATATATGAAGAATTAATTGCAACTATGTCTATCAAAAGCTTTGGATATATATATATATATATATATATATATATATATATATATATATATATATATATATATATATATATATATATATATATATATAATGAGGATATCTAGGGATTTGGAAGCTTTGAATGAAAAATTATGCTTACGAGAATGTTATCCAATATTTTCATTCCTTCCAAATATCTGATCTGTTAGGAGATAATAGGGAAGGGAGGAGTCGCTTTAATCTATTAGAAATCACTTTGGAATTATTTTATATATGACTTTCAAAAGTAATATGGGCCAAAAATAAAATGGGGATTGTTATTAGGAATGCTTAGGAATTATAACAATGAAAGTTGCATCTAAAGCTAGTATTATTGAGGAAGATGATCTAGATTCTACTATTGTCTTGACATATCACATATTATTTTCTACAATTCTTGGTAGAATTTAGTTGTAAATCCATCAATTCCTAGTGATTCAGTCCTTAGCATTTCCATGACCACGTCTTCAACCTTTGCTAAAGAAATTTACCTTATTAAAATTGCATTATGCTTAGGAGTTAATAGCCTTGGAATGTCCTTATTATTTTCTCGATGGTAGGCCTTCTATCCAAAATTGGCTCTAATAACATATTCTACAACAATTCCATTAATTCATGTGTGATATATTTATCCCCTCAAGCATATTTTGTTGAGATATTTTTATGCTTACAATTATGTTGTGCTTCCTATGTTGAATCATTGAGTTGTGAAATAATTTTTAATTTTCCTCCCCTTCCTTGAACCACTAAATTATGGAATTTTATCTCCATAGGATCTATTCCTGTTTGAGGTGTTCTTATAGCTTAATTTGTATGATTTCTTCCTTATGGTTTAGATCCTTTATTATACCATCTCAAATAATGTTATGTTGTATTGATTTCATTTATTTTTCCAGTCTCTTTTTCTCCTCATATATGTTTCCAAATTTAATAAAATTCCATTTTTTTATTTTCATTTTGAGACAATTTGATGAAAATTAGAAGTGATACTTAATGGTTCCCGCAACTAAATATTTTGACACTTTCCACCAGGACTCCATATTACTTATAAAATAATGATGTCTTACCTATAAAGTTTGAAATTTAGAAGGTCTATTTGTTGGTGTTACTTTTCAATCAACTAAAATTTTCATTGGCCAATAGTCTGACCAATGGGTAGGAAAGATAGACACTTCAAAGTTGGTTCCATATAGAAGGAGAGATTATGATATTATAAATATATACAATATAAAGGGTATTTATGAGTATTCTCCTCTTTTACTATTAAAATTCATAATTATATTAGTGGATTGCATTTCTATTCGATTCTCTTAGGTTAAGAATTTAGCGAAGAGGGTATTGGCTTTTTATTTTCTTATCCTTCCTTTTTTCTCTTAAAGATATTTTATCATATTGAAGTCCCCTACTACTATCCATGGATTATCTTTAATTCTATTAGATATTTTTTGAAGGTAGAGAGTTAGTTTGTAGGTGTTGATGATAAGGTCTAAGCTTGTTGATCCTCTTAGCTAAAATTGAATTCTAAGTATACCATTGGAGGAAATGTTACCTTGTAAGGATAAAATTGAAGGGTTTTGGAGAATTGTTATACCCCATGAAGCTCCTTGGAAATATCAGCTAACATTTGATAATAGTTTGAGATTATATTGGTTATTTTCCCATTAATTCAATTGAAAATTTTGTTTTTGGAATCATTATAATGTTTGGGTATTCTTGCATGATTTTGTTTTTTTATTATTCCTTGTTTAGTATTTCAAATCAGACCCCTTATATTCCCTGATATCATTTTCATTGTAAACTTCATGAAGAGGGTTGGTAGCTCTCATTCATTAACATTACCCTAATTTTATTTATGATATATTCTCCCATTTCTAGGATGAGTTGCTTATTACTAGTTATTCCTTTTTTCTTCCTCTATTGAAGGGATTGAATAATATTTAATAGGTTTAATTTTAATTCCAAAATTGGAAGAAGAGGGAGGAGAAGAGAGATTACATTTTTCTTGTTATTTTAAAAGCTCTTGTGACTTCATGTGGGATCTAGTATTTAGTTGAACCTCTCATTTTGGAATGACTACAAGGTCATTTCTATTCTATTCTAGTAACAACATTTATGGATACATGTTTTTTAAATCTAATTCATCCTCCTCCATTGCTCAATGGTTCTATTTATACTCTCCATTATATATCCTCAACATAGTTTTCCAACTACATTTCGCCTTGTCCATCCTCCTTTCCTTTATTCTTTGCTTCTTCTAATCCTTAATTTTATTTTATTATAGTACTTTTCCCCTTCTTCTTTGCTTTCTTGCATATTTTGGAGTATTAAATATCTATTCGCTTTCTTCTTCCTAGTTGTCATAAGGTATCTTGCTCCTTTATTGGTTATTTTCCCTTTGTTGGTAATGCTTGTGAAGGCCTCATGAGTAACTTGTGTTGGCTATTGATTTTGATTTAATGGGAAAATCCTGAGAAGATGTCCATATTTGTGACATTGTTGGTAGCAAACCGAAATGATCTCATTATCTATCAGTTGTTCCCATATATTATCACATTAACTGATTTTTATGCTTGTTGTAAGTAGTTTTGAGAGGTCCATGAAGGCACATACATGTGCATATGATGTATATCACCCTTATGTTGTAGTTTCTAAGAGCATTACAAATGACCCTATTACATTTCCTATCACCTCCAATATATCTTGAGCGTGAAATTCCTAATGAAATGAGTATAACTTTATCCATATGGGAGTTGAGTTGAAGTCCTCTTTATTAGGATTGAGTCTCCCTATCTAAGGTTTAATATATAGCCTTGTTGAGTTAAGGAAGTAAGGACATACTTGAAATATTTTGTCTATGTCCTCCATCTTACTAAATATTGTGATGAAGAATACTTTAGAGCCTAGTTTGAGTTCCATGTCTCCTTTTAATTGCTAATTTTTTAAAATCAACTTGTAAGTGTTCTTTCCAATAGCCATATTCCAACAAATTTTTATATCAACGTGTGATCTTTTTTGAATTGTATTATTTCGACTATTGTTTCTAAGATAATTTCATATGGTGGGCTTTTACTTCATTGTGGGATTCTTAGTTTATTGTTGTCATTGATTTTCTTCCATCTCCTACTGATGGTGTTCTTAAGGAAGTTTTCCTTCCCATTGTAGAATTTCTAGGTTGATGTGTGGTCGATGGGTTATATCTGTCCACTACCACATTTCTAAAGGAGGGGCCTCCTCTCCCCCTCCCTCCACCCACCAACCATGGGGGCACCATTTCCCTAGAAAGGAAATCTTAGGGGCTAAACTTCATATATGGGTTAATTTTCCTTGATTTTTCCAAAAGTAAGATTCACTAATTCTCATTTGTTTTAAAAGTAGTTCACCCAATTTTTAGAGGAAACAATTATTTTACCTAAAAAATCACCAAAAATCTATAGAGACAGTGATAATTAATAGAAATTTGCATGTTTTTATAGAAATATCACTGAACAATTTAAATTTTTCATATTAGTAACTATTAAGATACACCAAAAATTCTATACTTTAATATAAACCTACATCCTTTAAATTTTCCTTTACCCTAGCTTAATGTAGTCATTCTTGTCATAGATAATGGATCTATATCAAAGTTACTTACAACGTTGTTAGCTTCTTTAAATTGGGATATGTTGCCAGTATCCACTCTAACATAGATATTGTTATTTCTACAGTAATAAATGAATTTTTTGGAAGGGATAGTTCACTGTGTTGAATAGAGCCCAACAATCGACCTTAGCCAAAATGTAACTGAATTTATAATTGAAAATATAAGTCGATTGACCATGTAGTCAATTGAACTAAATAAGGTAGCTAAAATGTTATGTACTATCTTGTAACTGAACCATGAATATAAATATGGAATTAATGAAGTAAGGATGGAAGAAGAATGGAAGATAATATAGAGACTTTGGTATATCAATAAATTCCATATTACTAGTCTAGAATTACATGTGTTATCGTATATATGATGTTATCTATTTCTCTAATGGGGCAATATTAGTAACTACATTACAATTTCTCAAATTACAACATTGATTTTATTGTCTGTAGTTCCTGGACCCATGCTTGATTGAGAATGCACACATAGATGTTGAGTCTAGAGGAGATTCATGAGTGGTAGGAGAAAAATATCAATAATTATCTTAAGCATTACATAACAGAAAATATACCAAGTATTATAATAAAAAATAATATGTTTCTTCACAAAAACCCATGTAATATTCTTGGAGGCCATCCTTAAAAAAATCATTAAAAACATTAATTAACTCAATATTTAATATACTTACTGAAGATAAAACATTAGAAATTGTTAAAAACGGCTAAAAAACATGTATGAACGTGTGGAAAAAATATGCGACAACTATTGTCAAGGATAAGAACTTGAAGAAAGTGTATTTGCGGACATAATCAAAAGAAGATTTCATGATGATTTTATTTGTATAATACCTTCCCTTTTGCTCCAATTCTTGTTAGCTAATGGGTTGGCCATATAATTGAATATTTTCCACCTTTACATCCTCCACTTTCAAATGTTAATTGGGAGAAAAATCATGAAAACTGGCATAAGTTTCTAGAATTTAACCTCAAAACCACATGAGATGTGTGTGATTACTTTATAAGTAAAGGATTTTAGAAACTGTGACAATTATTGATGAACTCAAGCAACATAACATTGAAGAAAAGCCCCAAGGATTAGCTCAGTTGGTCAAAAACTTTGCCTCGCCATCGGGAGGTCACAGGGTCGAATCCACCTGAAGCTCTTGGGGTCAGGTCTTGCAGTAGGCCGAGGGGCGATTTAGCCTAGCTATTGCCCAGATTTTTCCGTGGACGTAGCGATCACTCACTAACCAGGGTGCTCGTGAACCACATGAAAAAAAAAACATCGAAGAAAAGTGGGGGGTTCACAATTCGTGAGATGCCTCAGTTAGATTTGATTGAATCATTTGCACCAAATAATATCATGTTAGAAATGAGTATTAAATAAACTAAAAGAGCATATAAATTAGAGCAAGATTCACATTGGAAGACTGAAAGGTGAATTCAATATCATAAACCTTGAACGGAAATCCAAAATATTGAAAGGGATAAAAGATAAATGAAAAGGTAGAAAAATCATAACACAAAAGATCCCTAGATGTCAAGAAGAAAGAAACCATGGGACTAGTTAATATATGCACTGGACTCATTCAATATTCAAATAGACTAACTAGATTCAATAGGGGCTACCTAAGTGGCTCCTAGGAGGAGTAAAAATTTGTTGTTGACCATGGGAAGAAATGGAACTCATAGACTAAAATATAATGTTGAAATTATGGATATTGATGATTCCAATCCAATGGTGTTGCAATGATATCCCATTCCTAATTATGTCAATCCTTGTGTTACAAAATTCCTTCAATAAAGGTTAAATTTAAACCATGGGTCCTTTTTAGTGTTATATAGAGTCAATTCACAAGGAAAAATACATGATGAACTACTAATAAAAATACCACTGGTGGATAAAAGTTGGGAAGTCCAAGAAGGTGAAGAGAATATAATATTCCATATCATGGATCCAAGAACCACCCCTTACAAAATTCAATTAGAAAGAATAAGATTCTAAGTTGATCTATAATTGAAATGAACCAATATTTACTGATGAAGGGTGACTCATAGAGTGTGTACACAAATCTAGCGAATGGAATAAATTATCTTGGAATGAAAGGAATTAAAATTAAGAAAATAAACTAAAGGAATATAAACTAAGATAGTACCATAAAATTCCATAATTTAGTTGACCAACCCATTTTTGACTAGTAAAATTAGCTAGCCTCATGATCTAGTCAATAAAAAATTAGAAAACATAGACTAC